>CM048755.1:518928070-520128070 GCA_026315105.1 Locusta migratoria
CCTCATCATTTCCTTTTCCCTCTCCTTCCCTTCTGCCTGACGAAGCAGCTAGGCTGCGAAAGCTTGTATGTGTGTTTGTGTGTGATTTTATTTAATTTATTTGTTTCTATCGACGAGCCGGTCCTTTTGGTAAGTCATCTGTTTTCTATTTTTATTTTTGTTTATCCCACCGGTAAAGTTTCCCTCTATAATTTTCGTTTCATCAATTTTTATATATATATATATATATATATATATATATATATATATATATATATATATATATATATTGTTGAATCTTGGCATTCCCATACTCAAAATATGGCTTTAATCATCTCTTAGTATACAAGTAAAGTTGCTTATCAAACAGTGCTGAATGAATGATTTTGTTCAAATTGTAAACAGGAGTTCAGCCATTATTAACCCTGAACCAATATGTCTGAAATTTCTCATGTAATTAACAGTCTGTCTGACCTCAAGAGTTCATTTTAAATAAATGCGAGGTGTCTTTGCACAAAACTATTTTAATGCCTAAAACAACTGTAACTGAGATGAAAATAATATTTTCTTTTATCAGAAGCATCCTAAACCTGAATATAGGTGTTTCTTCTTCTAATATCTGCATTGTGCAGTGTCTTACTCATTCTCATAATTTGAGCTATTACTGCTTTCAGTTTCATAAGATTATTCTACTGAACTATTATTTTGTAGGTACTTGACAAGCAAAGCCTGAAAACACATGTCAATACTAGAGTAATTCCCCCTTAAAATGCTTGATGTATATTGTCTAGCTGCCACTATTTCCTTAATGAAGTGATCTGGAACTATGTTTCACTATTATGCCATATTTGAAGTTAAAGAAAGAAAAATAAGTTTAATATGTAGAAACAAAAATACCTGAAAAATGGTGTAACTGCTATGGTGCGGTCTCACAGGCAATTCCTCACATCAGTGAGGAATCCAAGAATGATACTATCACAATCTCTTCAGTGCATGATCTCCAGACTCAAACTGAAAGGTAGGTAGAGTGTAGCAGGTGTAGCTTCAATACTTCAACAAAGGCAAGCAATAGGAAATAATTGGTGGCATCCATAAGACTGCTGCATGTGAGATAAGGGAAAATAGTGTATTGTAAACAATTGATTATGATCATATAAATGAATTTTATGGTTAGTGGAGGGATTTCCTCAAACACATAATTTACTTAACTAACTTCAGAATCTTATATTAGATAGGTGTGTAATAATAATGTTAATATGATTATAAATGTTTTGATATAATGTAGCAGTAAAAGTGACCACTTACTGAATAGCAGAAGTGCTATATCATAAACAGGTACACAAAAAAGAAAGAAAACTTGCTAGTTTTTGGGTAAATTCCTTAATCATCTAGAGAACACACACATAAATGAAGGAAGGCTTACACGGATAACTAACCTCTGTGTAGTTTGGAAAAGCTGGCTCTGGAATAATAATCCATATGGCATGGATTGTGAAGCAGCTTATTAACTCAAGCGTATTGTCCTCAGCAGTGTCTTACTCCACTAGATGTTCTACCCTGTTCTTGCCCACAAATTGATTTGTGGACAGCTGGTTGGTGGCCATGCTCACATAAATTGCTCTGCAGAAATTGCAGCAGATTCTAGCTGGTTACTGTGCTCACACTGAAGGTAAGCTTTCATTATTTTTTGTGTGCCTGTCAATGTCTCAATATTTATGCTGTTTGTGTGAGTAGTTTTTCTTATTGCCAAATTATTTATAATTGTGTTACTTATAGATCATTTCACCAAGACCTCTCGAAAATTGATTTCTTTTGTATCTGTTTCACAATACATATATTCATTAACCTCCTCAGTTTTGACCACTATTTTTCTTTCTTCAAAGAATGTGCTCAGTGTGACAATAATACTAGGTCAATATAAGGCCTATCCATAGACTTAATTGATATAAGAATAGTACATAAAGGAATCCAATACATGGTTAAAAATACACTGAACAAACTTCTAGACTACAGTTAATGTACTGGGGATAAGAGTGAATTAAAAGAACTTCATATTGGGTATTGCAACAACATATCTATGTACTCCATTGAAGAGAGTCTTGAAATTGATATTTTATGTTCTTGAGGGAGAAGTTGTGTTAGATTCCTGATAATCCACACAGATGATAAGCACATACATTTATTTCTCTGAACTCTAGAGCAAACAAGCAAGAACATGCTGGCAGATCCTGTATTCAGCAAAACTGTCCAAAGAACACAGATACAAAGATGAGCATACACGAGTTAGTATTGACATACATTATCATGCAAGTTTATTTATGGCGCCACACAGCACCCCCAGCCCCTGGCAATACAGAGTACTCCTGTTGAGCTGGAGAGGGGTGGGGAGGGGGTTGACCTCGGCGTTCGTGGGTGAGAGTTGCGGCATGCAAGCCACTGACAGCTTGGTGTGTCATCTGGAATTGGCATTGGTGGGCAGCATTGATGAGCATGGGGTCCACTGATGACATCATCCTGGAGACAGTGTGGGTGATGCGCATGTATGGGTGGGGCCGGGGGTGGGTGGGTGCAGATTAGCACTTCACTGGTCGGAAGCACAAATACATGGACATTCACAAGATCAACCTGATTGGCTAAGTCTATGCATCTGAGCAACTGGCACTCGCAACTAGACATAGAACTCAAAAAATACTGATCGCGCAAGGTTATGAAAATATCTGTTAAGAGATTAGTGGGAATCGGAATGGCATATTCCAGAGCCAGGGATGATGGGAGAGGGCAATGAGTGAAACTACAGAATGGTGAGATGGGAATCGGAGGTGTCAATCTCAATAAAGGAGAGGAGGGGTTAGGTAAAATGCTCAACAGTGAGCTATTGCTGCTTGGTACAAGAGCAAAGTGTTTATTGTTCGTCTGAAAGCTGGGTGAGCATGACAAAGATGAAGCAGGCATGCTCGACTGATGAGCAGCACTCGATGGAGTGTGTATCGTGAGCACGTCATGACCAGTGAGCAGTGTGTCAACATCCTCAACTGGAGGGGGATTGGTTGTTGGCTTGCGTGAGCCGGTTTCACTCTGTTCATCGATACCATGACTGGAAAGCCTTCAAACATCTATAGTATTTTGTGCATGGTGAAGAACTTTGTGCCGGCCAGTGTGTGGTGGCTGAAGTGGCATCCAGACAGTGTCATCAAGAAGCATGAGATATTCGCAAATGGCTGGAGCATGCAATATGTAAGAGCACAGCAGTGTTTGACTTGATGCATTTGTGGGATTGATCTTAGCACAATACAGGCATACCCGGTCAAGTAGCCTGTGCAGTTAGCGAGAATTGGGCATGCTGCAGGGATGCCCAATCCCTCAGGGAGTACCATCAGCTGCCCATACGACCGTTCTGCAAAGGTCCTCTTTATAGGTTGTGCTTAGTCTGAGCGGTACAAAGGCTAATGCATTGATCCACAATGAAACATGACAGTGAAGGGCCAATTTCAGATTCTGATGCCAATGCTGTACTTGACCATTGCTTTGTGGGTGGTAGGCGGTTGTGTGGATGCGCCAACTTCCACAAAGCATGCAGATGCCACTGAACAGGGCATACTCGAATTGTTAACCCTGATTAGTGGTTATTACATCTGGGCAGATGGTCAGTCCAAGACTGCATGAATGCAAGTGCTACATCTTCAGCCCTGATGTTATGTAAAAGTTTTGCTTCCACCCACCGAGTTGTCTGATCGTTGCCTGAGATGATGTATCGGTAACCATTGGCAGGAGGAGGTGACCTACGAAGTCAATATGGACATACTGGATGAGGCCAGCTGGAATAGGAAAGCTGCCAAGAGAGGGTTGGTCTGCCTAGAATTTTTTTTTCCTTTTTGACAGGACACACATGCACAAACCTATGCTTGGAAGCCCCGTTTGATGTTTTGCCACATGAAGCATTCTGTGACTAAAGGTGTGGACACTTTGATGCTGGGATGTGCTAAACAATCCAGCTTGGTGTTCATCTTGATACCATCTTTGGTTTAAGTATCAATATCAGTTTGAACATGTGTCATTTGTTCTCCTCCACTGAACCTTTCAATATAATAATGTCATCTAAGTAGACAAAGCAGAAGTTTAAACCGAATAAAATGTCATTGATGAACCTCTTCCAAGTATGTTTTGTGATTTGAGTCCAAATGGCATGAATAGGTATCTAAATAAATTGACCAGAGTCATGGTGGTGGTTTTTTAATGTCCTCCGGTGCCATAGGGATCTGATGCTAGGCACAATTACAGTCAATCACTGAAAATACCATGGAACCTGACAGAGCACTCATAAAATCGCCATTGTTGGGAACCAGATAATTGTCCATGATGGTTCTAGGGTTTAGTTTCTGATAGTTGCGCACCTGAAAACCAGAGGGCCATCAGTGTGCTGGAAGTGTATGGGCATTGGTCACTAATGAAATCCTCAAGTGCATGTCTGAGTCTGTTTATGTCACGCTAAGCATGCTATGGCTGCAATGTGGGTTGGCGCAATGTTGTGCGGCTTGGAACAAGTCAGGCCGACCAGCCGAAATGCGACAGTGTGTTGTGTGCCTGCATGGGGTGAGATGAGGTTACATAGCTCGGACATGATCAGAATGGCTGAAACTTGCTGAGGTGGCAATGTGACAGAAGAAGAATGAGGAGAAGATGGCTGCCATGTTGAGGTGTGATCATCTGACCTGGCAGAGTTCTGTTCTGGGCAGCTGAACGGTTCCGAATGTTAATAGTTCTACAGGTGTCTGTGGACCTGTCTTGTGGAAGCATGATTACATGACAAGCTCAAGATTGGCTGTGGGCTGACAGTATTTTGTTTGCATAGTATACAACAGGCACATGTCATTGAGGCGGTGTTGGTGCCAGGGAAGTTAGAGTTTTAGCCAAGGGTGAAAAACAGACACGAATGGGCTTAAAACAGGGGAAGATAGCTGCAAGGTTGAAATGTTACACTTGTTAGTGTCAGAAACGATCACTCAGGTCCTGTGCAGTGTTGCCGGAATGTCAACTCAAGAGGAGGACGTGTCCACAGAGCCGAGTTTATAAATGTCCACATATAAGCAGTGCAGAGGAGCAAATTCACAAAAGCACCATTTATATTCCTCAAGGGCACTGAATCGCAGGAGATACAAGAGGTATGTGAACTGTTACTAACCTGTGAGTGGTTGTCCGATAGTTCCTACCACAGCAACTTAATATGGTCTGACATGAAGGCGCGTTCTACTTCAACATTGTGTAAACAGTGAACTGACAAATGTTTCTCACGACATAAATGGAGCACTTGGTCACTTAAACTTTGTTTTGTGTAGATCTGCTGACAGGACAGAGCACTCATGTATCAGTTGAATTTGAAAGGGTGTGTCAGACATGTTAGAGCTCGACGACCCACACACAAAATGTGTATGAGATCGGTGATGGAACACAAATCTGCTTATGACATCAGGTGAAAGTTTGTGAAACATCAAGAAATCAGTGCCTACAGTAAGCTCAGGAATATGTGCCATGAAAAAGTTCCACTTCAACTGGCAGTGGTAAGACAGGTGAACTGTTGTTATAGCTGAACCTATGTACATCAGTTGCATTGCACGAATAAGCTTGTTATGTGGTCACAGTTTCTCAGCCTTCACTGGAATGAGAGACACATCTGTACAAGTGTCAACAAGGAAACATTCACCGGACTCAATGTCTCCAGTATAGAGATGGCCCCATGCAGGTGATGAGTTCCATATGGAGTGAAGTACTCAGGGGCATTTGCATGTAGTGTTTCAGCAGGTGGCATTTGATCTGTACTGTTTACAGCATTTGGGTGCCAGCACAAAGCCCTGCATTTCTTGGTGGCAGCTCCAAACCGGATGTGATAAAAGCAGAATGGGTAGTGGGGTTCCCTTTCTTCTGGGTGTCAGACCAGTGGAGGCAGGCCACCATCAGAGTTCCTTGGACTATCATTTGCTCAAGCCAGAGCAGGTGGAAGTGAACCAGTAGTCTGCACCTGACCAGCAGGTGCACGTCAAGGTGGGATGAGTGATGCCATCTCATGATTGTTGGAGCATACCTCTCGAAGATGAGACTTGTAGGCTCTGTCAGTAATGCAGGTGCGCTTTCTGTGTGAATGCAGAATGTGATATGTCAGAGTCAGCTGCATGGACAATGGGAGTTTGTTGGAGCAGACTGGCATCAGGGTGTCATCCAGCATGGCCTTTTCATTAACAACAAGTTACAGGTGGCACCACAGCTGAGATAGTGGCTTATTCTCCAGGTGCTCTTTTTATAGAGTATGTTGAATACTTTGATCAGGTGTCCTTGAAACATGTTCCTTGATCATAGTTTGGCATGAGTGTAGCGATTTACTAATGGTAGTTCCATCATTAGGTCACAAATTAGATCAATATGCTAAACAAATGTATCTGGCATCCAATAAAAAATGGTGGAACTTTAGTTCTGCCAATCCGAACCATGTCACTGGAGCGAAGAAAGAGAAGGCAGGAAGCTTTGGCAGTCGACTGGGCAGTGGAGCAGGTGCAGCATCCGGCTGCAGATGTGCATGGGCAAATAGCTTCATCAGTGCCTGAGTGGATGCTGTATTGTGGTGTGGCTGATGCTGCAAGGTGTGGTACCCTCATAATGAGGCAGATGTGCATGGTAGCACCAGAGATGCAGGTGGATGATTGGGAGTATAATCCACGGGGACAACACAGGTGTCCAGTACAGCTGAGAGAAGCAAATGTGTTGAAAATGTGGGTGGAATTTCATACAAAGCCAAATGCGGAAGTGCATGTGCAATATCCGTGTGTGGAGACGGTGGCAGCAACAGAAAGCATGATGCGACAGATACATCTTGTGATGTGCCACACAGTTGGAGATGAAACACAATCATTGTAAACATTGTTGGCAGAGTCACTTGATTGATAGCCTGAGGCTGCACTGCTGTTACTAATTGCACTAATGGAGGGTGGAAGTTCATATCGTTTCACACTTGTGTTACACTGAACGTCCATTGCGTGTACGACAACAGGTGCACTCTGGGTGGAAGAAAAATGTTTATGACTGAATGGTACACTGGTTGGTGAATTAACACCAATACAAGCAGTCATGTCCTTGCTCGACATAGCCACAATGCAGTTCTGTAGTGGTGATGATTGAAAAGGTTGTGGGCCAACCACATGTCCTGTGGAATGATACCTGAGAAAGCTCCGAGAAGCAGTTAGTAGTCTGTGATTTGAAAAAATAAAATTAGAATTAACATTGTGTTGCTGTGGAGGACTCGTGAAATAGTTTTGGTAAAGCAGAGCACTGTTCTGTACAGTGTTGATTGGCGTCGCATGCATGAGAACATTCAACATATCAAAGCCAGAGTCACTATTGTTGTTGAACCTCACCTTGGCAGCACTGCACGATGTTGAAAAAATGTGCCTTGAATGTTGTGAGGTTGAAAACAACGATGGAGCATCCAATGCACGGAGATAATCCTGTGGGTTAGGCATGCATTTTTCTTGTTGAGAGACAAACTGAGATTCGGGCAGTGGTGGGATTCGCTTGGTTATTGTGTTGGAGCCTAGACGACTGTAATATTTAGGGTAAAGAAAATGAGCTGATGCGGTTGCCACAGAGCACACCGTGAATGCCCAAAATGCGATAAAAAAAAACACCGGGGCCACCACTGAAGGACAAGTTGGGTTAGATTCTCAGTAATCCACACTTGTCATATGTACATAGATTCATTCCCCTGAATTCTACAGCAAAGAAGCATGATCTAACGTGAAACATGGCGGCAGGTGAGCAAACACGAGATAGTATCAATATACATTGTCACACAAGTCTAGCGATGATGCCACATTCTGAAATAATGCTAACTATTGGCACAATATTACTGTGCTCTTCACGAAGTTAACTCATAATTTTGTCTTGTTCTGCGAAAAGGATGAACTACCAGTACATTCTATGGCATCCATTACAACCCTTTGCCAGATCTCTCATAAAAATTAATGAAAAAATAGAATTAATGCTATAAATAAAAAATAATAAGAAGCCTTGGTATTGTGTAGATAGTATTTTTAACACTGTCTTGATTTCATATTATAGGTATTGCTTTCCTTTTGGACGACCAGAGGGGGCTCTGAAAGCAACACTTTCGCTATTAGAAAGGGTGAGATGTCAGTTCAAATACAAAATTAGAAATATAAGTAGCAGTAACTTATAGTATTTTCAACAGTAAACACCTTTTACAAGTATAGTAGATATGTCATTGTTATTCATGTTGCTATATTTACATTGGTCATTATTTATAAATAGCATATTTTGTGGTAGTATTGTTGGCTACAAGTTACTAATAAATTTAAATATTTGTGTAAGTGAATTTAGTAGAACTACTGGTATCCAAACTAATTAATATGAAACAGGGCGTGTGTGAGAGTAAAATATATTATAAATAAAATACAATAATAGTACAAAAATTAAACTAAACATTCTTATTACTGCTATAACCATTCAAAGTTCACATTTGAGCATTTACCATATCTCCTAATGGATTGGAAACAACACTCCCCCCCCCCCCTCCCCCAGCATGATATCCTGCCCCTTGACATTTTAACCAGCCCCACAACATGTGTTTGAGTTCTTGTTTATATCCAAAGTAATGGGATGTAAAGCACTTTTTCATGTGTATGAAGAGCCTGTGCTCTTGGTATGATATTTAGAAACATTCCTTTGTATTGACTCAACAATACTTGTGGTATATAGGATAGCATTGGGCAAAAATTGTGAATATATGACACCAGTGAAAAAGAGATTAACTTATTGTAAATTACCTTTCTCCATTTGTGTAACTTTTCCTGTAGGCCTTAGAGATATCATTCCACTTTACATGCCCCACAAATAAATTTCTTGTAATGTTCAAAATACCATAGCTTTAGTGTTTTTTAATTTTTTTTCTAGAAAGAGTTTGACAAGTTTTCTTTTCATTACTGGGCAATGCAATAACACCACATACTACTCACCTTTGGTTCCATTCATCATAATGAAAAATTAATTACATTTAAGCAGGCATCTATATAGTTTAATTGTTCACAAAATTGGGCTTGTTAACTCAAAAACCTCATAACTTAAATTACATCAAATGTCTCATTAAACTACCACCTGTAACACTGAGACATCTACAGAAAATTATCATACTGTTTGTTCTTGAAAATTTCTCATCAGTCTGGAATCTATGTAAGACACGATTGCTGGAGGTTCATCAATTGCATCTTGATCTGTACAAACTTCTGTATTCATAGAAATCCCAGGTACACCCAAAGGGGTCTGGTATCTGGAGAGACCTCATATCTTTGTCCACAGTTCTGCATCTTTGTCCAAAGTTCTGCATCTGTGAACTACCAACCAGCCTTTTGCAACCTAAAAGAGTGGAAGGTGTGAAACACTTGTCTTTTCGACTTGTTACACTACTGGCCATTAAAATTGCTACACCAAGGAAAAAAATGCAGATGATAAACAGGTACTCATTGGACAAATATATTATACTAGAACTGATTACATTTTCATGCAATTTGGGTGCATAGATCCTGAGAAATCAGTACCACCTCTGGATGTAATAATGGCCTTGATATGCCTAGGCATTGATCAGACAGAGCTTGGATGTCATGTACAGGTACAGATGCCCATGCAGCTTCAGCACGATACCACAGTTCACCAAGAGTAGTGACTGGCATATTGTGATGAGCCTGTTGCTCGGCCACCATTGACCAGATGTTTTCAGTTGGTGAGAGATCTGGAGAATGTGCTGGCCAGGACAGCAGGCAAACATTTTCCATATCCAGAAAGTCCTGTACATTATCTGCAACATGTGGTTATGCATTATCCTGCTGAAATGTAGGGTTTCGCAGGGATCAAATGAAGGGTAGAGCCGTGGGTCGGAACACATCTCAAATGTGATGGCCACTGTTCAAAGTGCCGTCAACGCGAAGAAGAGGTGACCAAGACGTGTAACCAATGGCCATACCATCATGCCAGGTGACGAATACACGCTCCCAATGTGTGTTCACTTGATGTTGCCAAACATAGATGTGACCATCATGATGCTGTAAACAGAACCTAGATTCATCCGAAAAAATTAAGTTTTGCCAATTATGCAACCAGTTTTGTCATTAAGTACACCATCGCAGGCACTCCTGTCTGTGATGCAGCATGAAGGGTATCCGCAACCGTGTTCTCCAAGCTGATATTCCATGCTGCTGCAAATGTCGTCAAACTGTTCGTGCAGATGGTTGTTGTCTTGCAAACATTCCCATCTGTTTACTCAGGGATCAAGACATGGCTGCATGATCTGTTACAGCCATGCGGATAAGATGCCTGTCATCTCAACTGCTAGTGATGTGAGGCCATTGGGATACAGCACAGCATTCCTTATGTCTCTCCTGAATCCACCGATTCCATTTCTGCTAATTGTCATTTGATCATGACCAAAGCGAGCAGAAACGTCGTGATACAATAAACTGAAATTGCAATAGGCTACAATCTGACCTTTATCAAAGTCAGAAACGTAATGGTACGCATTTCTCCTCCTTACACAAGGCATCACAACAACGTTTCACTAGGCAATGCCAGTCAAGTGCTGTTTGTGTATGAAAAATCTGTTGGAAACTTTCCTCATGTCAGCACATTGTATGAGTCGCCACTGGTGCCAACGTTGTGTGAATGCTCTTAAAAGCTAATCATTTGCATATCACAGCATCTTCTTCCCATCGGCTAAATTTCATGTCTGTAGTACATCATCTTTGTGGTGTAGCAATTTTAATGACGTGGAGTGTATATGTAACTATACATTGCTGCATTCACTGAGTTAGATTTCCTCGGTGACCTTGAACCTCCCCCGACACAGCCCCTGGGTCAGACTCCATCCACATCCATATGTTAAAACACCTGTCAGCAGAGACCAACCAGCATGTTCTTGCCATGTTGAACCTCATCCCAAGTGATGATGTATTCCTGTCACAGTGACAAGAGAGTATCATCATTCCTGTTCTCCCAGTTTTCAAAGCAAGAAAAATCTTCTTGATTTGGCTAGCTGTTGACCCATAAGCCTAAGAAACAATCCTTTAAATTTGTTGGGTAGGAGGTTCTACTGCCTATGTGACAGGGCAGCTTCTGTCAAGGCCGCTTCACCACAGATAATCTTGTTTACATGGAGACCTCTATCTGTACAGTCTTTGCCTGATGTCACCACTTAAATGCCATCTTTTTTTATTTGCAGAAGGCTTATAACACAACATGCAGACATCACATCCTCACTATATTACATGATTGGGGTCTCCGGAACCCACTCCCTATCTTCATACAGAACTTTCTATCACTTGACTCTTTTAGAGTACTGGTACCAGTTGGTGCATCCAATTGTTTGTCCCATATCCAAGATAATGGGGTCTTGCGGGGTTCTGTATTCAGCATCCCCCCTGTGTTTAGTGGCCAGTAACAGCCTAGCAGCAGCTGCAGGGTCCTTGTTATGTGCTGAAGACTTCAGATTTTTTTTCTTTGCTAGTGTTTGTGTTGCAGAGTAATGGCTGCAAAATTTGCCTTAATTGCAAACCGCTAAATGTAGTACAATCTTACTGCTTTGTAGGTCTGGTTTTCGATGTCTGGTTGACTTGGTTTTATCACCTTTATAGTATTAAGCAAAAGAGCTAGGAGCACCTGAATGTTGTTTACTGCCAGAGTAACATCAGCTGGAGAACAGATCACTCTACCCTTCTTCATCTCTGTAAAGTACTAATACAGTGCCTTCTTGACTACTGGAGTCTGACATGCAGTTTAGCACACTCAGTATTGTGGATTTAGGACCTAATACTCAACTATGGGGTTTGATTTGTGTTAGCTTTCGGGACAAGTCCTGTGAATTTCCTACTCGTCAGGGCTGGGTCCCTCCATTGCAGATTCGGTGCCATGAAACTGCTTGCAAATTGTATTACACATGTTCATAAGTGTAGAAATATCCGAATTACCATCTCCTTTTCCTCAGACACAGTCATCCAACTCCTGCATAATGGCCCAGGAGAAATGAACGCAGTTCACATTCAGTCGCTTCGCTTTGAATTTGAATCTTGTCTTCTACAAACTTTATTTCAGGTCCACTGACATGCACCTTCATGGTGTATACCCAACCACCACTTCGTTTGGACTTTTCACAAGTCCCAAAAGATTCAGTTCACCCTGAGCCCCTCCACCTTCAATTTGTCTCTATTCTAGATACATCCCCGGGCTCTGAAATAGTCTATACAAATGGGTTGATAGTTGATGGTCATGTTGTATTCACATATGCTCATGCAGACCATACTGAACAAAACTCCTTATCAGTTGGCTACAGTGTTTAGAGTGCAGAGCTGGTAGCCATCTCTCACACTCTTGAACATATCCGCTCCTGCTCCAGTGAGTCTTTCCTCATCTGTAGTGATCCCCTGAGCCTGCCTCTTCAAGATTGATCTTTGAAAAATACTGGTCCCCCCACCTACCAACTGGCCCTTGTGTGGAATCTGATAAGAAACCAAGCTGATAGAGTCAGTAATAGTCAAGCCAAAGACATGGAATCTGCCGAGGACAAAAAATATTCATAGCTGCAACACTATTAAGACCACAAATGGCACTGAGCTGTGAACATTCTGATATGTGGCCTCATCCACAAATGAACCCAAGAGTGGAATTGGGTGGACTCTGTAGCCAACCAATGGGTCAGGCACTGGATATAATGTGGGGGAGCCCAATGATTGATAAGTAGCCGAGTTTAAAAGAGACGCCGTGGCAATGGTGTCCACACGAAGCAAGACATTTTTCTGAAGAATGCAGAAGTCAATAAATAATTTCAGATTCTGTAAGTCTTTTGGGAATGACCCTGTTAATATCCATGAGGCAACCTCCAAATTTGTGAAGTTGTGAGGGCTTGTTTTGCCCCTGAGCGGTGGAGTGGCACACCCAGGCAATGTGCCTGATTTTCCCAAAGCGATGACATGTAGTCCATTGGTGCAAGCAGAAATCCTGAGAATGAGAATAAGATGTCCCACAAGAAGGACACATGTGCCGCTCGCCCTCTGAAGTGGGAGAATTGCAGCGCTGGCCCCGACACATGCGAGACACCGCGGCCCATGAAGGTGTCGGAAGTTTAAGGGGTATGGGGGCAGACTCGACAATGGCCACCGAAGAAACAGGTTTGGTGGATAATTGTGCCAAATTGTCAACAGAGGACACCTCACCCCCTGCAGAAAGCTGACCACCCACTGCCTCAGTAACCTCAAATACACACACTTTATGCAAGACTTCCAACAAATGATGGTCAGAGGACTTAAGGGCCTTCTTATGAACTTCCTGGTCAATAGCAAAAGAGAGCAAAATATCACAGACCATAGAGTCTGCATACGAATCCCCATGTGGTTCTGACAAAAACTGACAATGGCAGGTCAGCCCCCGAAATTATGTTGCCTGAGCACAGTACGATTGGTCCAACTGTTTACGTGAGTGGTCAAATGGTATGCAAGCTGACAGAACAGGAGAGTGGTGGCTAAAATATGTAGCACAGAGGGAACAGACATCCATTAAGGAAACGTATGTCTGCACCTGAATTGACACCAAATAACCCAGCAAACGGAGAAGGTGAGGCGAAAGCCATGAAAGGAAATAAAGTTTTTGCTTACAATCATCAGACACCTGGAAAGCCATGACATCTTGGCACAGTCACTGCTCATAGTTGGAGCAATCCTTGGCATTTTCATAAAAAGATGGAAATGGAGGAACAGCATAGAAGACCACAACCTGACATGGTTTGACGCAGCTTGAGTCAAGGTGTCAATAGATAAGGTAAGGGAGGCATTCTTTTGAGCCGAAACATGTGGCAATGACTAAAAATTAGACAGCAAAGCGTTAAATTGTAAGACACACGTGACCAATATCCTCATCACCACCGAAGTAAACAACACCATGCTGGGAGTAGACACTTTGTTCTCGGACACTAACATTACACAAAAAGAGCGAGCTGTCATATGCCAAATATTTATCAGCGCATCACCGGCATATTGTGTGGAGCTGGTTTGTTGGCTGTTGCCTGCAGCCATGACCTCCACTGGCTGTGCCACTCACTATTGTAGTCTGGCCGGCATGAGTCGTAGACCCATGATGCTGGCATGCACAATTTGAATGTCGCGCTTGGTAGTCCATGATAGTCTCAATGTGATTAAATGTAGATTTGTGGTTAAGGATCCCTGTGAATTGTATATTATGGCAAAACAGGTACGTCTTCTGCTCAAATGTAGCAAAAGGAATTCTGAACACTTCTTGGACCTAGTACATTCTCATTTGTGAGGTCCAATGGAAGACAGCTTCTATTGGTGGAAATCATATTTTATAACATTTATTGAGCATTTTTCAAGATAAAAGTTGGTATATTTTTTGAAGAAAAAGTCTGAGGTAACACATATTTAAAAACCTTAAAATCATGGTGGAAAAGCAGACAGGCAAAAGCATGAGAAACTTGTAGTCGAATATTGGAAAGGTGTATGTCATTGGTGAACTAAGAACAATTATGAATTCTGAAGGTATCACCCATCAGATAACAATAAGATACCAGTCCACAGAAAATTGGTGTAGCTTAAAGAGCAAATCGAACATTGGTTGTATAAGTACATAGCATGATGTTTGATGCCAAGTTATCCAAAAAGTACTGGGCTGAAAATGTGTCTAAAGCTACATACATATCAAATAAGTCTCCATCTGTCACACGTGAAGATAAAATGCAGTTAGCAATGTGTAGCCATGGAAACATCAGCACCAGTTACCTGGGCTTTGTACATGTTTCTGAAGGTGGCCTACAACAGCTCAGAACTGGTTAAATAAAATAATCTTCTGCGATCTAGACTGTTTCTTACAACACAAGAAAGCCATCTTTATCACACTTGAGAATGTTTGTCTGTAGTGCAATGGTTCACATCCCAAAACACAACTGCAAGAAATGGGATAAGAAATCACAGAAGTTGACATTCATATGGTACTTCCAAGCAACAAAATGCTGCTACCAGTTCATTGATAGGGAGTCTTATGAGATAACTGTCAACAGAGATGTAAATATCCTGAAAGATCTGAATTGTCTGAGTTGAAAGATAGAGAACCTAAGAACACCAACATCATAAAGTTGGAATGAGTAAGAGATCACAATTCACATTAAAGCACAAGATGAGGGAGATGAGAACCAAAATATGCATCCCTTAGTTCAACAGATGGTTATACCACGAAGGTCAAGCAGCAAGCCAAAACCTAAGGAACTGCCAAACCATAATAAATACTACCTGCTAGATGGACCTCCAAATGATTCTTTGATGTCAAGAAGGCTTTGGAAGGGATAAGTATGGGTGAATGGAAAAAAAGTAATGTATAAATAAGTTTCACCTCTAATTTGTAATAAGACATTTGAAGAGATGGAGCTACCCAGGAGACATAATCCTTTCAAGACTAAGTGAGTTTTAATGATAACAACCAGGTACCTGCAGTACCACAAAAATATTTATGGTATGCTTGGTGGTAAAAAAGTGCTCTCAAATAGGAAGTGTTGACTATCAAGAAAACTTCGCACTGGTGGTCAAGTGTGTATCCATCAAATATCCAATGTCTATAGCAACTTGAGAAATCCTGGAGATTTATCATGTTTGTATCACCACCCCATATTCAAATGAAGAAATTTATGTCATTCCACCAGAAAAATTTGCAGCTCCTAGAAAAGTATGGAGGCTAGAAATGCTGCTTATGAAAATAAACAGGCCAGTCAGAATTGGACTCAAACTATTGATGACAAATCTAAAATTGACCAGATGAAACAGTGATCCATGTATATATTTTCATAGATATGACACCAAACTAGTCATTATTGCATTATATGTAGATGATATGCTGTTATTCTCAAATAATAGAAGTGCTCTGAATCAATAAATAATAATAATAATAATAATAATAAAAATACATTGATGAAATTTTTTGACATAAAATTAGTACCAGTGAACAATGCCAAGGTATGGAAATTACATAAAATTATGAAAAGGAAAGAAATTTGAATTTGCCAGACATCCTCGACTAGAAAGGTTCTGGAGAAATTTGGAATGAGTGAAGTGAAGCCAGTGTTAACAACACTAAACTTGGTTTGGTGTTTGAAACAGTTGTTAAGGAAACTAATGGCTGAGTTAGATCCAAGTAGTATCAGAAAGTCACTTAAAGTATGTTGAGACAACAAAGGACCCATTATGTTTGTCAAGAATCTGGTGATGAATACTTGTTCAAGCAATATAGATATAAAATTTGTAGATAATTTTTCAGCAATCAGTTGAAAATATTTAGTTTATTCAGATCTAGATTTTGACCACTGTGTGCTCATTATCAATGCTTAAAACAAAATGGTTATAACATGTAAAACACTTCGACCTCCATGTTGGAAGTTACGATCATACTGATGCAGTTGTTAAGTTAAAACATGTAAAACATTTTGACCTCCAACATCGAGAATTTGTCCAAGACTTTGGTAGCATGTGAAATATGTGAGATTCTGTAATGATTTGAACTACTGTACCTTTAGAAATTCCTAAAACTGAATGAGGAATCATCATCATACCTCACATTGCTGCATCATATTTGATGGGTGGTGAATGAGTCTTCTCCACCAATCCCAGTCCTTGAATGTTTCTCCTTCTTCAATGTTTGTCATGGTACATCATCACTGTTCATTGTCATATTTCACCATATCCTTGTAACCATGGCTTGGTTGTCCTCTTTGCCTTTGGTCTTTGATATTTAAATTGTACATTTGTTGGGTAACCTGTTATTTTCCATGTCATATATATTCCCATAACACCTCAGCTGCTCAGAGATTTCTATATATTGAATTTTACAACATGAGTCTGGTTGCAGATTTCTGCACTCTGAACTCTATCTCTATGCATCTTTCTGACCATGCTATAAACAAATCTCATCTTTCTCGGTCCTTACTTCCAATGGTTTATGTTTGGCAACAACCGTTTGTGGTACGTTCTGGTGCCATTTATGTCTATTATTATTCTGTAAAAAATCTACCAACTTGAATTTTTTTGTGTTGATGTCTTAATCTATAGAGCCATATCAGAGATAACACTACCAAGGTACTTGAATTGATGAGTCATCTGTAGTTGTTTCCATTTCTATATTTCCCATTGGTTGCCCATATGTTTTCATGACAGTCACCAAAATATGTATAAAAACAGAGAGAGTAGATGCTGATATGTAGCATGTATTTCAGTAGTGATGCATTCTATGTTGGCCATTATGTCATTTTCTTAAATGTAACTAATCTATATCAATGTTTTTCAACCCATGGATTGGGACCCCAGGGAGGTCGCAAAGTATTGATCAGGGAGTCACTGTCGCATGAGAATGTAGTTGCACCATAAACAACCAGACAAGAGCATGCTTGAATACTTGGTGTTCTGTAGTGCAAAAACATAAGCCTAAGAAAAATGAAATGCATTTTATACTAAAATTAGTTTTTCCCAACTTGATCATCAATTCTTAGTTCAATAGAAAAGAATCTTTTGTAATAAATATAATGTGTTAACAATAAGTGTACGTAATGGCTGAAAACTGTTTTCAGGTATCATGATACAGCTAAATCAACAAGATAAAATAATTTTGACAAATTCGATTGTTTGTAAATTGACTATACAGTGGGACCTTACTCAATGATTAAAATTCACACCTGAGCTTTACCTGCAATATGAAACCTTGTTATGAAACGTATATTTCTTAATCTGAATTCATGTAATAATAGGATGTGTTACATTATAGGATGAATTTTTAGCAATCTTTTTCAATGTACAGTTTTTTTTCCACAAGAAAGTTATATCAACGGTAGAAAATTAAATTCATTGTCTTTGAAATAACACACAGTTGTGTAATGCTTCTCAGAGGGGGTGGGGGTTGCCAAAATATTTTTAGTTGTAAGGTGGTTGCATATTCAAAAATAAAAACAAATAACAAACTGTATATAATGTTGGCACAATTTTACTTGGGCTAAAATAGGATGAAGCTAGGAATGGAAGCTTATGATCAGCTCATAGCACATTGGCTGGGGAAAAAAAGGACCACCTCCTGTTGACAGAGCAGCCACCTTAAAGTTCACAGGAGAAACAAAAACATAATTTATAAATCTGCTGCAGAAGTGGCACAAAAGTTTATGCAGAGTCCCTAAAAGGTTCAAGTACAGCTTATTCACACATTTTTGTAAATAAGATTAACAATCACAGAGCATGATACTGCCCAGTTTAACATTATATTATTAGAATATTAGTGTCATGTAGTGCAATCAGTATGCTTTATTACATTTGGTAATAGTATAGTATGTAAAATTTTCTCTAATTACAAATATTTGGGTGAATCAAAGCTGATCACCATGTACAGTCATAATGAGACTTCCTTTGCTTAGAACCTGTTGTCCACATGGTATTATGTGTATCCACAATTATCAGATAATGTACTAAAAGAGCTATTGGAGTCAATTTCAGTAATAATTATGGCTGTATTTTTAACATATTGCACTTTTATTCTGTTTTGTACAACAGTATTTGAACTTCATTTGGGTTCACAGAGTAATCAAAATTCTGGTATTTGTAATTATGTACAATTTCACTAAAATGATTTCATTTTTACAAAATCTAATGTATCTAAGTAAACTTTTTTTCTTTTTCTTTAAAAATTAAATAACAGGTCCTGATGAAAGATATTGTTACTCCAGTACCTCCAGAAGAAGTTCGAGGGATGATTAAAAAATGTCTAGAGAAAGCTGCACTAGTTAATTACACAAGACTGTCTGCAGAAGCAAAAATAGAAGGTAATCTCCATAATGTCATTCTGAATGGATTAAAATAAAATAATTTGTATTAGCACATTGAACAAAAAAACAGTCAACCACAAAAAAACATTCTGCTTGTGTTTAATAACATATAATTTCAACACTGAATTTTTAACCACAAGGATTCCTGTAAGACGTGAGCATACAAAGCTGTGTAGGTATGTTATATCTAAGTTAAGCAACCTGCCAAGGATTCAATTACACAATTCCCAAAATCTGTGGTGATACAGATGTTGGCATTTTTCTTGCTGTTGCAAAATGTCCCACAGAGTATTTATGGCATTCAGGTCAGATGGTTTGATAGGCCAGTAAAATCATAATAGGATTGAGGACTGTTCAGAAAACCAGTCACATATTCTTCCAACTGATGTACTTTGCTGTTTTTGTGTTTGAAAATAACATTACTAATAACATACTCATCATATAGATGTTGAATGAAACACAATACCTGACCATTCAGTATGTTTAAATAAACATGCCGGTGGTCACTTCATTGGCAAGGTCAAATTCACCATAAGGAAAAGACTCTCAAGATATCACATATCCACTTACAGTTTCCACCTGACTCGTCCAAGTTTAGAATCAAATGATTTATTTGGCCCTCAGTGTATTTGACAATGAAGTCTTTTACATAAAAGCAAAATTGTTATGCATCAGACCACTTTATATTCCACCAGTCAGCTAATATCCATGTTTGATTTATAGTCTGCTGAAGGTGCTCAACTTTATGTGCCTGTGTGAACAATGACCACTTGCGAGGTAAATGTCTCCAAATGTCCACTTCATGTAGTTCCCTATCAATGACCTCTCACTAACATTTTGAAGTGGACCTTCTTTCACTGCCTGCAACAATACCAGTTTGATTTCAAAGCAATTTTAATTCACAATCAGTGAAAAGTACCTCCAGCCCCTCTCATCCAAGATTATTTTCTGACCACAACTTTGATGCCATGTTTTGTGGCAATTCATGTTAAAATATTGTCTTTAGACATTTTGGACAGAGTGCTGCCACCACAATTATGCCATCATCTATTGTGACCATCCGTGTTTTATTCATTTCTAGATCTCTTTGCACAGTGAGCTGCTAAACATCAAGTCCAACTACTTCACAAATCATATGCCCCTGGGCATGTTTGATCATGATTGCCACTTTGTCCACTCCTTACTTTTACCCACTTTTACATACAATTTTTGCTTGAAACATCTCACTGATTGCTACTGCCTGATCCCCACATAAAGGCAGTATGCATTCTGTTAGGCATGAGAAAAGTTTGCTGCACCATCTTGGGTATTCATCTCTGCACACACACACTGTGGTGACTAATTTTTTTGCCTAGTTAGCTTACATGTTACATTTAACACAAAATTGCACTCACTAACATCATATCTTTTATTTATTTCTTATGCTTCAATGAAGGAGGTGAAGGAACAGTACAAGGTAATTTTGTGATTACACTGACTTTTGTAATGTCAAAAAGCAATAATTAGAATATTATTTTTCTCCATGTGTGTTGTGACACAGTATCCATTTAAAATCCATTCACTGATTTATATGATATCTTTGACAAAAAACCACATAAAATTAAGATACTATATAGGCATTCATTTAGCATGCTAAATAAAAGTATCATATGTTGCACTGATCAGTTTTTCTTTATACAGGTAGTTACCAATTGTGTACATATTTTATGTTTAGTTATAAAAGACTGCTTGAAATGAATGGCACTGCATGTCCTCTTGTAATCACTTCATTGAATGTTTGAAGAGAAGATCTTAGCCCCTTTGCCCCCAGCCTTCCACAACTTAAAGACACAAAGTCTGTTTAGCTATTAATACAAACACATAATCAAATGTGAGGTCATCATTATTGATATGTTTGGTGTAGCTCTTAATATGCCTTAAAACCCCCGTAGATTAAAATTTATGTTTTCTGCTGTCAGTAAGAAACAAATATTTATATTAACACAAATGAAAAAAAGTTTTTCATTACCTTTGTATGCTAGAAATACATTCCTTGTGGAATTACTTTGACATGATATGAAGTACTTGATTCAACAAACTTGTACATTCCCCATTTATCCGAACATACCCATTTGAATGTATGTAAGTGAAGCAGTAACATACTTATCTTCTTTTAATACATAGTGTAGGAACAGAATAGGTTATTTTTAGCCTTTGTTGAGACATTACCTAATGACAAGAAGAAGAATATGAATAATTGATCATTCATGGATTATTGTTTTATATCAACAAGGACTTTTATTTTGAAATGTTGCAAAGTGAAAAGACATATGTCAGAGTGATATGGTAAGTACCTGGTGTAATTTTCAAACTACAATGAGTTTTCATGACTTTTGACATTTTGGTGACCCTAGCACCAGAATGCCAGCATAATAAACAATGACTTTGTGAGAACCACTGGAATGCAAGTGTCAAACTTGACTATACACAACCAACTCTACAACAATGGTCTTCATGCTAGATAGTCATGGTTTGGCCTATCACCTAAACCCTGACACCATGTAGCATGGCACAGGTGAGTCCAAGATCACCAAGAATGGACTATGAAAAATTCACAAATTAATGTTGCATATCTCTGAAATCAGTCGATCACTGACAATGTGTGTGGAATGAATCTGATTTAGATTAGATTAGCTTAATACTTTTTCCATAGATCATGAATATGACACTATGTAATGATGTGGAACATGTAAGGTTAATAAAAAGTGTCTGTACAAAATACTATGTTACCCAAAATATTACATGACACACACACACACACACACACACACACACACACATATATGTCAGATTTAAGCCTTCATAGTGAAGATCACCCTTTCTCCTGGTGTTATAGCTATGCACACTGCTATTACTTTTGAAATGGTTGGATTATTAACAACAAATTTCATAAGTGAATATATATATATATATTTGTGCAATGATTACTTTTTACTCAATGATGAATTACCCCAGATTATGAAGCCATATGAAAGCAGTGAGTGAATATAGGCATAGTAAGCTAATTTATTGAGATTCTTATTGACAAAATTTGCAATACCCCTAATAGCATAGGTACCTGAACTCAAATTCTTCAGCAGACCATCAATCTGTTGCTTCCAGTTTAATCTCTCATCAATACCTACACCTAAAAGTTTTGAAAATTCTACCTTAGCTACAGACTTCTGTTCAAAGTCTATATTTTACTGGAGTTGTGCCATGTACTGTATTGAACTGTATATACTATGTTTTATCAAAATTTAGTCCATTTGCTGACTACCACATAATAATTTTGTGAAATCATTTTTTACAATTACATCACTTAGTTCTTGTTTTTTGAATGTTGTTACTATATGTGTATCATCAGCAAAAAGATCTAACTTTGCATCTTCATCAATGCAGAATGGCAAGCCATTAATGTTTCTCAGGAACAGGAAAGGACCTATGACAGAACCCTGTGGGATCCCATTCTTGATAGCCTCCACAAGGAATCAGCTGCTGTTTTGACATTACATGAACCACTTATTTAAACTTTCTGCATTCTTCCAATTAAGTATGAATTGAACCATTTGTCCACTGCCCCATTCAAACTGTAATGATTAAGCTTGTCTAGAAGAATTTTTCATTTACACAATCAAAGGCCTTTGAGAGATCACAAAAAATACCAATGGGTGATGTACAGTTACTCAGAGCATTTAATATTTGGTAAGTTAAGGCATAGATAGATAGATTATTTATTTGTTCCGTAGATCCATATTGAGGGGATCCTCGTGGATGTGGAACATGTCAAGGAACAAAATTTACAAGTTGAATAACAGATAATACTGATAATATAAATACAAATACATACACTTATTTTTTTTTTTTTTTTTTTTTTTTTTTTTTTAACATATGGCATGTTCTGCTGGAAAGCCTTTTTGAAAACCAAACTGACATTTGGTTAGAACTTTGTTTTTACAAATATGGAAGCTACTATTGAATCCATAACTTTCTCTAAATTTTTTCTTAAAGCAGTTAGAAGAGAGATTGGGCGATAGTTGTTCACATCTGATGTATCCCCTTTTTTATGCAATGGTTTAGCACTGGCATATTGCAATCTATCAGGGAAAACACCCTGCTTCATAGAGCTATTACATATGTGGCTGAGTAGCCTACTTATCTGTGGGGGAACAAGCATTAAGTAACCTGCTGGACATGCCATCAATTTCACATGAACTTTTACTTTTCAGTGAGTTTATTATTTTACTGATGTCAAAGGGAGAGATTGGTCATATTACAATTGTATCAAACTGTATAGGTATGACCCCTTCTAATAGTAGCCTTGCATTTTCTAAGGAACATCTAGATTGTATTTTCTCCAAAATGTTTAGAAAATGATTATTGAAAATATTTTCAATTTTTGACGTTTTTAAGTACACTTTTCATTCAGTTGTATGGTTATAAAGTCTTCCTGTGCTCTTGGTTGCCCTGTTTCCCTTTCAGTAATTTTCCAAATTGTTTTAATTTTATTATCAGAGGTATTGATCTCAGATGTGATACACATGCTTCTGGACTTTTACTTTTCTTAGTATTTCACAATAATTTTTGTAATAATGAACAATTTTTGGGTCTGTACTTACTCTTGCTGTCAGACACAGTTTCCTTTTACTGTTGCAAGATATTCATATACTTTTGATTAGCCATGGTTTTTTACTTGTTTTCTTAGAATTATGTTCAACTATTTTCATCGTAAAGAATTTTCAAATACCCTTAAAAACGTATATCCGAAATTTGCATTGGGTTCCTTATACACCTCATACCAGTCAAGCTGCTGTAAGCTTTCCATAAAATTAGCAATATTTATATTGTTAATTGAATGTACTACTTTGAAAGTCTGATTTGATTTACTGCATGGAGCTATGTCATATACTGTCACTAACTATGTACCATGGTCTGAAAGACCATTCTCAACAGGATAAGCATTTACGTTATTAAACTTATCACAGTCTGTAAAAAGTTATCAATGTGCTGCTGTTCTTTGTTATCCGAGTAGGAAAATGAATAATGGAGCTCAAATTGAAAGAAGTGATTAATACTACAAGATTATTCTTGTTATTACACTCTTTCAGGGAATCAACATTGAAATACCCACAAATAAATATTTGCTTCTCCCTGTCTGACAGATAGCACAAAAGTGCATCCAATTTTTCTAGAAAAAGCAGAAAATCCCCTGATGGGGACCTATACACTGTTCCAATTATGAAAGTGCCAACATTTAGTTTAAGTTCAGTGACACATGTTTCTATATGTTGCTCTAGCCAAAACTTTTTTGTTTTTAAATTTTTCACATTTTGGAAACTTTTGACATATATGGCAACTCCTTGTCTCACCATATTATCTCTACTACTATGTGCAACTAATTCGTACCTGTTGATACCCAATGTTTTGATGAACTATATTAACATAATTTTTTACTTTACTTTTATGAGTATCTTAGAATTTGTTTACATCTTTAGTACGTGCCTGACTTTCTCACTAGACCCTGATCTCAACCTAAAAAAGATTTTCTAACTTGAGTTCTAGTTCCTCCGCCCTTTAAATTTCCTGCTATTCACCCAACCAGTTTACCCATCCCTTTCCTGTTAAGGTGTAGGCCATGGCTAGTATAACCTCTCCACAGAGAGAATCAACAGGAACCACACCAATGTGTGACCCTGTGCCAGATCCAAACAGCCATTCCAACACCAAATTAACTCTCCTGACAGAAGAGCTGAAATGAAGTCGGTCATGACACATCAGAAGTGACACTAACTCAACACTGGTAAGACTCAATGCTGTTGCAGTCTTGCAATCTATGCTGTACTCCAGAATTCTGTCAATACTATTGCCTGCCCCCCCCCCCCCACCACAATTACCCCAGTGTCTTCCTTAGTAAAGCCTTTACTTAGTTAACCTAGATCCTCTGTCACCTGCCCCAGCCCAGCACTAGGGTTAAAAATATGTGTGACTTGTTATTCTGATCATAATTCATCCTGCAGAAGTTGGCCCACACCTCTACCATGTGAACTACCTAGCAATAAAACTTTCTCTTTCTTTGGAGACTTCCCTACATTCTTATTCAATTTGCTACTGAGTTTGTTATACCCTGTCTGAGGCAATAGGTGAAACGTATTTTGTACATTAAGAACAAAGCGGTCTGAAGAAGATGAAGTGTGGCGGTAATCACCACTTACAAGAAATATGTATATGTAGGCAGTGGCGACTAAGTGACAAAAAACTACGATGTCCATATTTGCATAAAAATAAAATTTTATTGTACTTTAGATTTACACCGCATTTTTGAGTACTGGTCCCAGAGGGTATGAAGAGCTCAACCCGCTCGGTGCATGGCAGAATGTCAACTTACAGTCCAAAAACATCCTTACTGTTCGACCACTCGACTCGCCTTGCCTTCGCCTTGTTTTTTTTTACGGGCACGCATATTTTTTGCACTGTTGCCGCTATCTCGAGGTAGCGGTACACTGCGGGGGTGCCGGAGAATTCGCCGGAAAGTCAGATAGCCCTGCGTCTGCTCTGCATAGTATGCTTGAAGAGCACACTAATGAAATTAGTTAAAAGTGTTAAAAACAGTTTATTACTTCTTAAATTACTTATGTTATATGAGAGCTGTGACTCCGGGTGCAGGGCTGGTTATTTTGCACATCATAATCATACCATCAGTTGAGTATATCAAGGTGGTGGACAATTGGTGTTCTGGACAGGCATCATGTAGGGGTTTCCAATGCCATTGTTGCCATCAAGGGCAAGCTCAAGACTCAATAATACAAGGATAAGATCCTCCAACCAATTATTGTACATATTATTCAGTATTTTGTTGAAGAATTAAAGTTTATGGGTGGCAAATTCTGGTCATATATCAAGTTTGTAGTAGCAAAACACAATCAATACCTTCGCTGTGTTATGGCAATGCTGATGCTACTGAGGACTATGCTTCTAATGCAGAATCACTAAACACAGCTTTCCAAAATTTCTTCACAGCAGAAGACAAAGGAAATACTCCAGAATTAAAAAAAAAAAAAAAAAAAAAAAAAAAAAAAAAAAAAAAAAAAAAAAAAACTGAACTGCCAGCATGAATAAATTAGAAGTATATACCTCTGGAGTGGCAGAGCTATTTATATCACTTTAAAAAATCCAGGTCTAGATTGTATACCAATTACATTCCTTTCAGAGAATGCTGCTGCAATAGCTATCACATACAACCACTTGCTCAGCAAAAGATCCCTACCCAAAGGCAATACGAGTGATCTGTAAAATTATAGGTCTATATCATTGATGTCTTTTTTTTTATTTTTATTTATTTATTTTTATTTTTTTTTTTTTTTTTTTACAAGTGATCTCAAATCAATTCCATATGCTTTTGACACTGTACCTCCCTAGTATCTTCTAATAAAGTGTTGCATGTTTATGGAATATTGCCACAATTGTGTTATTGGATTCACAATTTCCTGTGAGACTGGACACATTATGTAGTATTGATGCAAAGTCATTGAGCAAAACAGAAGTAATATCTGAAAGTGTTATAGGGCCCCTACTATTCCTTATCTTTATAAACAATTTAGGAGAGAACCCGAACAGCTCTCTTAGACTGATCAATAATGATGCTTTCATTTATCATGTAGTGAAGACAACAGAAGACCAAAAGCAAATGATTTAGATAGATATCTGCATGGTACAGAAATTGGCAATTGACCAAAATAATGGAAAGTGTGAAGTTATCCATATTACCAATACAAGAAATCCAATAAACTTCATTTACATGATATATCAATCAAATATAAAGCCCACAAATTCAACTAAATACCTAGAAATTACAGCTATGAACATGCTTAATTGGAAAGAACACGTATAAAATATTATAGGGAATGTGAAACAAATGCTATGTTTCATTGGCAGAACACTTAGAAGATGCAACAGTACTACTAAAGAAACTTCCTTCACTACACTTGTGTGTCCTATTTTGTAGTATTGCTGCACATTGTGGGAACCCCACAAAGTGAGACTAATATAGAATATAGGGTAAGTTCGAGGAATGGCAGCGTGTTTTGTATTATCGCAATATAGGGGAGAGGGTATCACATAAATGATGCATGAGATGGGGAGGAAATCAATAAAAGAAAGACATTATTCATTGTGTTGAGAGCCATTTGTGAAATGTATTTCTCCAATGTTTTCCTCCAAATGCAGACATATGTTGTTAGCACCCACCTACACAGGAAGATATGATCATCAAAACAATATAAGAGACATCAAATTGAAAATGGAAAGATTTAAATGTTCCTTCTTCCCACACCCTATTAGAGAATGGAACGGTAGAGAAATGTCATAAATACTGTTGGATGAACCTTCTTCCATGCACTTAAATGTGGGTCGTAGAGGAGATGTAAACAACTCCTGAGTCCACCTTCAGTATTATCAATGATGGTGGTATCATTGATTGGATTGGCCCATATGTTCCCATGATATGAATCCAAATGAACATATTTGGGATACAATGAAAAGAGCTATGCAAACACATCCTGACCAACTGTGAAACCTATGGCAGTCAAACAGATTTGCACTGAAGAATGGGATAAATTATGTCAGCAGTGGTAAAAGGATCTCTTGGTCTGCATACCACCTAGGCTGCAGGATACCATTCATGAAAGGCTTCATGCAGCTTTTAATTGGTAAGGTTGCAACACAAACAAACTTACTTAAAAAAAAAGTGATTTCACGATACATTCAGTAGTGTTTGGATACGATGATAATTTGTGTCTGACTCGACATGTGCTAGGTTAGCTCACTCAGTCACAGTGATCGCTGAGTCCCGAGGAGTGTAGTGTCAGAGAAACTGCTTAATAAGGAGGAAGATCCAGGTTTGAATCCTTGCTGGACACACATTTTAAATTTTCTCCATTAATTTAATTCAATGCCCATTGTCAGCTATCATCATTTTTTGAATCACAAAAGAAGTGATTTATTGGGTTTGGTTTGTCAATAAACTGGAAGATGTATAACTTTATATATAAATATGAATTCACTTTAGTATAGAATACCATACAACTTTTGGTTGATGAGTGACAGAAAACATTTTTTTCATTATGTGTGTGATTTTATATGAATTATACAAAGAAAGTGAATTGTTAATGGCAAACTACAGCCCATTATTCATTCCATGTAGCCGACACTATATTGGTAAGAGAAGATTAAGAAACTGAAATGATATTACCAGCAACTTCTCTAATAATATTAGAGTATATGGAATAGATACCTATTTATTTACATGTAGACTGCTTGGTGAAATGCTTCTTCAGGGATAGTTGTTGGAGCATTTACTAAAATTGAAAGGAAGAAGTAAATTTATTGTAAAGATTTGATAAAAATAACATGCATTTGTACAAGCAGATCATTACTTATGTTTCAGTGAACAGTCCTGGTCCATGTAACAAGCTTCAAATTATTGGCATTAAGTTGAACAGAATGACAAAGAGGATACTGGAAATAGGAAACAGTT
The DNA here is from genome assembly GCA_026315105.1 of Locusta migratoria. NCBI lineage: Eukaryota > Metazoa > Arthropoda > Insecta > Orthoptera > Acrididae > Locusta > Locusta migratoria. The sequence goes on from CM048755.1 coordinate 518,956,498, forward strand.
CATACAGTAGTTATTCCAGTCAACAAAACTGGTATTCCTCGAGAGAAAATTCTTTTATTCTCATACTGGATTTCATTTATAAAAATATCTAAGTTTTAGCAACTAAACCCCAATTGTGCATTGCACCATACGAGTAGGAGTATGGTATCGATCTCTGAAAGAACAGACAGCAAAATTCTTAATTGTAAGTCTCCATGTTGCGTATTGGTGAAAATTTCAGTTTGTGTGCAGATGAGGACTTCCTGTGAGAATGGAGTACAGTGGTTAAAGTATGAGGACATATAAAGGTTTGGGTCATATGGGGTATGTGCTTTTGTAGTCTGTGCAGACCATGTGCCTGGAGTGTTGCAGGGGCTTACCACAACTGCCATACCTGGCACAAATATCCACAGCACTTACATGCAACAGAGACTATAAAAACAATAGTTTAAAGATAAAAATGTAAAAGCTATAAATAATTTTAGCACTAGGGTTATGTCTCACAGTTTAAAATTTAGTTCCAAAAGCTGTTCTTGCCATTACATATCAATCTGAATCCTTCCTGTGTCTCCTGGCCCCTTCCACATATACACCATGAATGTTAGCAATGGTTAAATTATGCTCTATGCAAAATTCCAACAGGAAGCTTCCTCTTTCATTTCTTTCTCCTCATACCATATTTTCCTACTAATTTTTCCTTCTATTCCTTTTCCTACTATCAAATTCCAGTCCCCAATCACAATTTTTTGCTCTCATTTATCTATCTGAATATTTTTATATTTTTTATTTATTTATTTATTTATTTATTTATTTATTTCTAATACATACACATTGTGTCCCAGTTATGTTAGGACTGCTTTTGTGAAATTCCAAGCTTCAATACCAGCTCATGTCGAGTTCACCATTACAGTCCTAGCGGTTTCAAAAACAGCTCTGAAAAGCTCAAAACACTACCATGACTGCAACAGGCATCCTCGCAAAGAACAGACCAATATGTGTCTGACACTCATTGAAAAATGAGCAGTGGATCATCAAGACAGCATCAACTTTTGTGTTAAGTTAGTGAAATCAGCCTGTGAAAGTTTTAATCTGATGAAAGGTATTTAATTGTCGTGATTTTTTAGTTGTACAAATTCTAAGGATTGATTGAGGAGGGTATATGGGACAAAATAAGGTGTAATCAATTTATATCCAGTATTGCATGGTTTCCATGCTAGTTATTATTTATTTATTATACAATTTTACAGAGACTGTTGTCTAATACATACTGTATCATGCTGCTACGGTACAGTATGTGTAAAAATGGTTTCCATGGACCTCAACCCACTTATGTACATGCCATGGCATGTTATATCTCAAACTCATTCAAATCACCTAGCTTGCATCTGAATAGTGTCAAAGTCAGCATTAGAACACTCTACATCTGCAGATAGCTCTACATACACAATACTTTTGAGATATTCACTTAGCGGTGGCAGAGCGGCTGAGCGCATTGAGGCGCTAGGTCGTTCCCCATTGGAGGTACGAATCCCCATCGGGCATGGATGTTTGTGCCATCTTTAATATAAGGTAGTTCATAAGTAGTTTGTAAGTTTAGGGACTGATGACCCCACAGTTGAGTCCCTAAAGCTTGACAAACATTTCAACATTAGATATTCACAAATGCAGATATCACACTAGGCCATACAACTGTTCCTCTTCTTCTGAGCCATCAACCAGGGAAGACATGTTTGAGAAGAGTCCAAACATTAATGGTGAAGTGGGCTGATAGAACCATCATGTAGCAGCCACATTAACACTTCTAATCATCAGTGGCATTTCTTCCTGCAAGGGAGGCAAAGTCACCTGCTGGAAGTGCCGATAGTTCTGACCTGTTAGGCAATGTGGAAGGAAGAGTCCGAAAATGTGGTCCTAACTATCCTTCTCCACACATTCCAGATGCGCTGATGCAGTTGAGTCATTGTCTCCATACAACAAAGCCTTTGTATACTATCTCACAGATGACTGTAATTCAGAGTTGAAGACATTACTCCACATATAGAGGGCATCATCTGTGAGTAGGGTGACGAAATATGTTAGTATAAAAAGGAGGACAAGATCTGAATACATTTTACTAACATGCATACAGAATTTACTAATATATTACGCTGAAACCAGTGAATACAGGGAACTGAACCTGCGTTTCCTCACCAAAGATATCTCAAATGTCAATGTCATTTAGTGGAACTTTATATGGTACAGCTGGCGTCATGTAAGAAGGTGCTTCTGCTTGGAAAGTTGCACAGGTCAAACCTATCTTCAAGAAAGGCAGTAGGAGTAACCCACTAAACTATAGGCCTATTTCATTGACGTCAATTTGCAACAGGGTTCACAAATCCATTCCGTATTTCTTGATTTCCAGAAGGCTTTTGACATTGTACCTCACAAACGGCTTTTAATCAAATTGTGTGGTTATGGTATATTGCCCCAAATTTGCGACTGGACAGGGGATTTCCTGTCAGATGGGACACATTTTGTAGTAATTGCTGGTAAAGCATTGATTAAAACAGTGGTGATATCAGATTTTCCACACGGTTGTGTTATTGGTCCTCTGCTGTTCATTATTTACATAAACGATTTGGGTGAAAATCTAAGTAGTTCTCTTAGGTTGTTTGCAGTTGATGCCATCATTTACCGTCTAGTAAAATCATCTGAACATCAAAACCAACTGCAGAACTATCAAAATAAGATATCACTATGGTTTAAAAATTGGCAATTGACTCTAAATAATGAGACTTTTGAAGTCATCAACATGAGTACGAAAAGAAATCCGTTAAACTTTGTTTACAAGATAAATCAATCAAAAGTGAAGGCCGTAAACTCTACAAAATACCCGGGAATTACCATTACTTCAGACTTAAACTGGAAAGAACACGTAGCTAGTGTCATGGGAAAGGCAAACCATAGACTGTGTTTCATTGGTAGAACCCTTAATAAATGCAACAGAAGTACTAAAGAAACTGATACACTACACTTGTCCGTCCTTTTTTGGAGTATTGCTGCCAAGTGTGGGATCCTTACCAAGTGGGTTTGGCGGAGGACATTGAAAGAGTCCAAAGAAGGGCAGCTTGTTTTGTACTGTCACAATACAGGGGAGACAGCATTACAGAAATGATACAGGATCTGGGATGGAAATCATTACAACAACGGCACTTATTGCTGTGGCATGGGCTACTTACGAAACTCCAATTGCCAAGATTCTCGTCCAAATGCGAAAATATATTGTTGACTCCCACTTACATAGGTAGAAATGATCATCAGAATAAAGTACAAGAAATCAGAGCTAAAACAGAGAGGTTCAGGTGTTCTTTCTGTCCGCACGCTATTCGAGAATGGAATTGGGGATAAATAGTATAAAGGTGGTTCATCGAACCCTCTGCCAGGCACTTAAATGTGATTTGCAGAGTATCCCATGTAGATGTAGATAGAGGTGGAGCGATAGGGGAAGCGAGAATGGGAGGAGCTACAGCCGAGTGCCAACAGTTGTGCCTGCAGGAGAAACATTGTGTAACTCATGGCCAGCCACACGGCTACAGAATAGACATTATTGACTGTCATTGCAGTAATGGAGGGGGATGCACAGAACGGCTAAAAACTGGGCCGCCTTCATACATGACGCCGAGTATTGTATAACCAATAATGGCAGGATAAAGAGGATCAAAAATCACCTGTTCCCTGTACCTGGCATGTTTTATTCAGAATTAGATTATTGACAACCGAGGTAGCAATGTAAGGTTGCTTTCCAAGGAATTCACTGTACTGCCTGGAGGTAATAGTATGAGTGACCTCTATAACATTATTATATTAAAAATATTCAGGGTCCTTTGCCTTACAGTTATGAACAACAGGGTATTTTCTGTCTGAATTATCATTTGAAAGCTGTTGATGTGCTACCATACTTACTTGAATCCAAGCCGTACTTTTTGCCCCCATTTTTTGGATCCAGAAAACCACTTGCAGCTTAGAATAGAGTGCAAAGCAAATGGAAGTGCTGAAAAATTGCACTGGGTGTTGTCACGACTAACTTTTGCCATTAAGTTATAAGCAGACTCAAAAATAAATAGACGTACTGCCATCATAATTTCTGTGCAAAAATAAATAAAATAAAATGGGGGGGGGGGGGGGGGAGAGGCAGAAAATGAGCACCAGTATCTTTTTTTCTGAGCTTTGAGTTTTGACCAGTGAATCAACACAACACAACTAAATCAATGCAATGAAGGAAAATGAAATTCAGTATTGCTCATCTTGAAATGTAGCTGCATTTCAAATTTTCATAGCAACAAAAAATAAATTTCTATACATCAATACAAACAATGCACAAGGTTTTACAATTTTTGCGTGAGTTGGTAGCTATGAATATGTTATTATTTCCAAATATGTGGTTACACAGTTACCTAGTAGCACAGCTTTTAAATGCACAATTATGCAGTTCATAACTATTCGTGTGTGTTTCTACATATTTCACATGACCAATGAGAGGTGAGAAAACATGGAATGAATTTATAGCCAAAATTGAAGCAGTTGTTTGGTTTGGTGTTTTGGCAGTCCATATTAGTGATTGTTGTAATTCTGTGGCCTTAAACTGTTCAACTGACTATATACCTGTCCTCAAGATGTAATTATAAAACACAGACTGTTTTAAACATCAATTATTAGGCATTTAGATTGCGTGATGGTCATTGTATCCATATTTTTTCAGTACAAATTTTAAAGTGATTTATGTCGAAATTACTCATATGACTTTTCCCCATCTACCTCTAATCCCAATATGGTTTTATCTCAAATGATCTTGTCATTGGAAAGGTACCGGTATTAAATCCTATACGTGCTTCCATTATTACAAGTGCTAGAACAAGATATCCACTCAAAGAGTCTCAGTGACTTTTAGTTGAAGCTGTCATATATATTTACATCTGACGTTACTTAATTTAAGCTTTCACACTAAAACTGGAGGCTATATCCTTTGTCATAAAAGAAATTTCCAAACAAAGTTTTATTTTCATTGTTCTAATGTTTTTCATATATGCTGAGAGGGGAATATTGAATGTTCAGGAAATTTTTGAGATATCCACAACATGGAACTATGGAATGAACATTGGAAAGGAGCTGGAAGAGCATTTGAACAGAATCGACAGTGTGTTGAAAGGAGTGTATAACTTGACTATTAACAAGAGCAAAGCAAGGGTAATGGATTGCAGTCTACGAAAATCAGGGGATGCTGAAGGAATTAGAATAGGTAACAAAACAATAATGGTGATAGATGAATTTTGTTACTTGGGCAGTAAAATAACATATGATGGTCACAGCATAGAGGATATAAAATGCAGAATAGTAATTAGAGGAAAAGCGTTTTTGAAAAAGAGAAATTTTGTTAACATCGAATATTAATTTAAGCATAAGGAATTCTTTTCTGAAGGTGTGTGTGTGGATTGTTGCCTTGTACAGGAGTGAAACATGGATGGTAAACAGTTTATACAGGAAGAGGGTAGAGGCTTTTGAAATGTGGTGCTACAGAAGAATGATGATGATTAGGCATAACTAATGAGGAGGTACTGACCAGAATGTAGGAGAAAAGAAATGTCTTGACTAAAAGAAGGGATGATTGGTAGGACACATTCTTAGACATCAAATAATCATGAATTTAGCATTGGAGGGAAGAGTGTGGGGTAAAAATCACAGAAGGAGGCTAATGGATTCAAATGGATGTGGTTTGCCATTCTTATGAGGAGACGAAAAGGCTTGCACAAGATAGAGTAGGGTGCAGAGCTGCATCAAACCAGTCTCTGTAGGAGAGACCACAACAATATCACTGGTCAAACTGGACTTGAAAGTCCATTACCATCAGTCTCCCCACAGGACATTATTCCTCTCAATTCACTACTATGCCTTCATCCATTGAAGCTATGTGACCTGCCCATTACAGATTAAATGATTTAATTACACTGATTATGTTAGGGTTTGAATGGAGTTTGTGGACCTATTCATTATGCATTTTTCGCCACTCCCCACTAATGTCATCCTTTTTGGCTCTTAAAATTTTCCTCAAAATTTTGATTTTCATTTTGCAAAGTGAGAGACCAAGTTTTCACACCAATAGAGCACAACTGGTAGAATAATGGTTTTGTATATTCTGATCTTTAAATTTCTAGACTATAACTGTGATGAAAGTAATCTATTCAGTGAGAAGTAGCAAGCATTTCCAACCCATAATCTCTTTCTCAGTTTGGATTCAATCTCATTTCGTGATGTAAACTCCACACCTAAATACTTAAATGCGTTCACTTGTTCAAACTCCATGTTACCAATTCTTAGCATTTCCTGATCTGCTGCTGTTGTCATTGTAGTAGTAACCAAGTATTTTGTTTTGTCTTCACTTATACTCAGACCTACATCTTCACTAGGTTTGATTAAGGCATTAGCATTTGCTCTTACAGATTCTTTCCTATTGCTAATTATGTTTGATCATTTGCATACCCTAATAACTTAATATTTTCATTTAACTCCACACCCTCTGAATTATCTGCTGCCACTCACACAATATATTCTAGGGCTAAATTAAAAAAGTAGCAGGGACAGGACACCTCCCTGCTTAAGTCTATTCTTTAATTCAGATTCTTCTGACTCCAATTTGTCCACACATTCTCAACCTTTTGTGTTTTTCAAACTCGCTTCTATAAGCCTAACATTCTTCTTTGGTATTACAAGTTCCAAAGGAATTCTGAACAATTCGTTAATAATAATGAATCATATTCTTTTGTAAAATCACTGAAAAGATTATGAATCAATTTATTATATTCTCATTCCTTCTCCAAAAATTTATGAAGGGTGAATATTTGGTCTATAGTAGATCTTTTTCTCAAAAAGCCAGCTTGGTAATCCCCCACAATTTCATCTGCATATGTTGTAAGCCTGCTTAGTACAATATTTGAGAAAATTTTGAAACATACTGGTAATACTGATATCCCTCTATAATTACCAGATACCATTTTGTCGCCCATCTTAAAAATTGGGATAACAATTGACTCCTGTCACTCTTTAGGTATCCTCTCTGAGTTCCATACTTTAGTTATTACTTTGTGAACTACTTCTGCCAATTTCTGTCCCCCATTTTTAACTAATTCTTTTGTTATGCAATCTGTTCCTGGTGTTTTATGGTTTTTAAATTTGTTGATTGCAATCTCTTACTTGCTTTAATGTTGGCTCAAGTATCTGTTGTATGTATTTTTGTATGTCTGCTCATTTCCTGCTTTCTGGTGAACATAGTTCCTCAAAATACACCCTCCATTTACCTAATGTAGCACTGGGGTCGTCAGTATTCCCCCACCATCACCTCGAAGAGCATTTGTCCTAGCGTGTAACCTCTTCCTATACACATTAGAGTTCCGTAATATTTCATGTTTTACTGTTAGTTTCCATTTGTTTAATTTGATTGTTCTGATATTTATCCTCTTTGCCTGTAATCTACAACCAAGTTCCCTTCAAATGTTCAAGGACTCTTCTCCTTTACAGTCTCCCATTCTATCCCAAGTTAATTCTGCTTTTCTTCTTGCCTCTATCAATTTCTTGCATTCCTCATCATATCATGGCTTCCTCCTTAAATTGTACCTATTGTAATCCTTGCTGCTTCTTTTATATCATTCCTAACAGTGATCCACTGTTTATTTACATCCTCATCCTGATTTTCATGTGTGCTGAGAACATCAAACATATTTGAAATTTATATCATGCACTCCTTTTAAAGGTTTCATCATTTAGCTTGTCATTGTAGTCTCTAATGAGTTCTGCATTCTGACATCTAGATGTTGCTGTTGATAGCTATTGGTGAACTATTGCAACTAAGAAAAAATGATCAGAATTACAATCTGCTCCCCTAAAAGTCCTAACATTTTTTTTTTTTTTATACTAGTTTGCCATCTCCGATCTTCAAGAGTGATCAGTTTGATTTCTGGTATGTCAATCCAGGGAGACTCAAGTTGCTTTATAAGTGTCTTCCCTTTTGAAATGTGTGCACTCAACAATCATGTCTTTTGAAAAAAAACAGAGTTAACCACCCATGTGCCATTATCATTCAAAATGGTATGCAAACTTAACAATATTTTCCTCAGTTGGTATGTGTACATTAATTACCACTAATCTGTTCCACCCACCAGACAACACTAAAACTGATAGCCTGTCATTAATAAACCTTATATCTCTAATTATGGGAATCACTTTTCTCTGTACTTCAAAACCTGTTCCAAAACTGTGACCAACCACATCTTCATAGAAAAATGTATAATTACTCCTCTTTGTGCTACCTTCCCCCTGCCACCAAGTTTCTTGAATAGCTGTAATCTCTACATCATATCTAGTTAATTTCTCTAATAATGTTTCAAACATTCCTGGTATGTTCAAACTTTTAACGTTACATGTTCCTAAACTGAAAGTTCCTTTCAGCCTAAATCTCTCTGAAGTAGATTCAGCTCGGAGATCCAAATGGGAACCTAGTTTACCTCCAGAATATTTTACCTCAAAGGGACCAATGACCATTAATGTTGCTGATTCTTGATGGATATATTTGATAGTAAGAGAAGAAGAAACAGAGATAGTTCATCATGCCATCACCTGCTGCCCACTGGTTGTTCACAACTGCTTATTTTTGTATTCACAGCTATGCTTCATATCGTATTCTCTATCTGCAACCTAGAGACACACTATAGTATGGTGGTAGGTGCCCACAGAATATATATATGTAAATTATTGTAAATGTGTGTTCTTGAGTAGTGGACCCTTTTTTAACTAAAGTAAGTGCTATTAAGTCATTGTGTAGATTATTTTTGTTCCTAGTATTGTAAGTATGAACTGAGCTGTTCGTTGGGACAAGGGATATATTATTTATGACAAATTTCATTAAGGAATAAATATACTGAGGGGTGGTAGTTAGCATACCCAGTTCTTTGAAGATGTTTCTACATGATGTCAATGAATTTAGTCCACAACTAATACGTTTTACATACTTTTGGACTCTGAAAATTTTGCTTGACTTGAAGAGTTATCCTGAAATACAGGGTGTCTCATGAAAGACGCCTGCCAGGCCCAGACTCTATTGTGCTGTGGGCGCGTACACTAAGTCTAAAAAGCATTGCCATCTGAGTAACCTATGCTTACCTTTATTTACAGTAGATGTTCAAAATGTTCCTCTATGGAAAGAGCGGCCTGACATCTCTTGAACACATTTGCGAACACTCGAATCCTGTCTTCCAACTCTTTGAGTGTACGGGGATTGCTTGCATAAACCTTATCTTTTAACATTCCCCAAAGATAAAAGTCACAGGGATTTAGATCTTGAGAATGAGGAGGCCAGTCAACTATCCTATCATCAAAGACACTTTGCACTGCTGCCATAGAAGCATTGGCAACGTGTGGTGTTGCATTGTCCTGCATGAAATAACCATACAGATTTTTGTTGGGTGACAGTTATTGAAAAAATGGATGCAGGATATTGTTCACATACCTGTCAGAATTTATTGTTTCGTGAAAAAAGATTGACCCAATTATTCACCTCACACTAATTGCACACCTCTCTCCAGTTTTCACGTCATGAAGAGGTTGTTGATGTAACTCATGTGGATTTTCTGAGCTCCAGTGTCGATTGTTCTGTTAATTTATGTAGCCTGAAAAATGCAGCCATGCTTCATCAGAAAAATAAATAGGGCTGAGCTCGGTGCTGTTCCAAGTTTTGGTGGATTCACTACTCTTCTGTATTCACATTTAGCAGTCTTCATAATCTGCTTAGAATCTACATTTCAAACAAGAAGTTGCATCATTACTTAAAGCTTCCGGGCTGAGATGCCGTGGTCCATACATAAAACTTTCCCCTGATGTTTCGCCCTCGTCTGCAGAAGGCAATATGATTTTTTCCTTTTATTTCTCTATAAAAATGTTATCAATTGCTGTCCTAGAGGATTTATTAATCCTAGTTGGAAAGTTTACAGTATGAGTTAGATTTAAAGGCAATGTTACTAACAGCAATAAATGTTTACTTGAAGACTGCATAAGAAACTCTGTATTAAAGTCACCAGCAACAAAGATTTCTTTGTTTCTTCTTGTTAAATAATGCAATAGAGCTTCTAGATGATTTAGGGATAGATTATAATTCCCTGGAGGTGCTTGGTAAATAGTTAAATAGTTGCTATTATATAGCATCTGCTATGAAAATCTACTTCTGTTGCACACACTTCTAAGTTCAAGTTCAAGTTTAAGTTTTTTATTGATCCTGTTAATCAAAATTTAGTGTGTACAACAATATAGGATATGTCAGTTTTTTTACAATTTATACCATACATACTATAGTTTTTAAAACAGGGTATAACAACATTACACAGTGATATCATTTTTTGAAAATAAAAGTAGCCTTATTACAATTTTAACTTCTATGATTAGCACACATATTTCGAATATTTACAAAAACAATTTAATAAAGGTTTAACAACACATATTGCTCTTGAATGGTAACATTAAGAATAATTGACTTCTAAAAACTCTTAAACAGAATAGAAGCAGAGGTCAAGCAAGTATTCTTTCAGTTTAACTTTAAACTTATATACATCTGTCATCTGTTTCAATTCAGATGGTATGTGGTTATACAGTATAACACCAGTATGTTATACTCCTCCTTTACATATATTTGTACGTACCATGCTGACCTGTAGGTTATGCTTCTGCCTAGTGTTGTAATCATGAAAATCAGAGTTGTACTTGCAAAAAAGGGTCTTTTCCAACAGGAAGCTTACTATATATATATATATATATATATATATATATATATATATATATATATATATATATATATATAGAACGAAGGGGAAGTATCCTGAGGCTTTTAAATAGTGGTCTACAGGAGTATCTTTATTTTGCATGGTTTATGATTCTAACTATTGTTTTCTGTAGCCTAAATGTTTTGTTGCAGTTTGTGGTGTTTCGCCAGGAGAAAATTACATATGTCAGTAGTGACTGTATACTACTGTGCTATATTGTGATCACTGTTGGACGGCTTGTACTTTGTGACAGTATTCTTACATCATATCTCAGTGAACTTAATTTTTTATTTAGGTTCTTCAAATGTGTTTCCCATTTCATATTTTCCTGAATATGTATGCCTAAAAATTTTGTCTCACTCACTGATGAGATAGTTTTACCAATAATATCAAGAGACAGTGTTGCAGGATGAAGTTTCTGTGTTGTATAGAAATTTACTATTACTGTTTTTCAGAATTCATTATAAGCCTATTCGTTCTAAATCACTGTTCTAAAGTTTTTCTAGCCGTTTCTTGTACGCTATCTTCATCACTTGATCTAATTAGGATGTTTGTGTCATCTGTGAAAAGTACTGTGGTTCCATTGGTTATTCTTTCTGCTAGATCATTAACATAAAGAATGAAAAGAATGGGGCCAAGGACTGATCCCTGAAGGACTCCATAACAGATATTATTATTATTATTATTATTATTAGGTTTTTTTTGTATTACTATAAAAATTAGCAACTTCATGAGTGTTTCCATCTTTGTATTTTATTCGGGTGATCTGTCAACGATCGTGGCGGTAAGAATTGATCCACATGTTTGGTACACCTTGAATTCCAGAATTATTTAGTTTTTGAAGTAAAATATCATGATCTATAACATCAAAATCTTTACTAATGTCAAGAAATATGCCAGAAACTTGTTGCTTATCATCAACTGCAGCTAGCACTTCATTTAAGAATGCAAAAGTGGCTGACGTGGTTGACCTGCCAGTTCTGAAACCATGTTGACAGTCACTTACAACCTTTTCAGTTTTGAGAAAAGCTGTTAGTCTTTTGAGAAACAGTTTCTCAAGGATTTTCCCGAAGCCTGACAAAAATGATATTGGTCTATAGTTTGTAGCATCGTGTTTGTCTCCTTTTTTGTACAGTGGTGTTACTTTTGCAATTTTTAGATTTTTTGGAAATATGCCAGTTGTGAATGATGAATTGTACATATATGTTAATGGTCCTACAATGAATTCTACACTTGCTTTTATAATAATATCTGGTATATCATCTGTACCTGCTGAATACTTACTGGGTAGATTTTTTATGATCGTAGCTACTTCGTCAGGTGTTTTAGGGGACATGAATAATGTTCCGGTATGAAGTCTTGCCTCTGACAGCAGGCTATTGCTATCTGGTTGTGCTTTGTAATATTTTGTAATCAGGCATTGTGATATATTGGAAAAGTGAGTATTAAATTTACTAACCATAAATGCTGCTCTATACAGAATTTATTTATATCAATATTCTTGAATTTAGAGCAGTTTTTAATAACTATGGCAACTACTCCTCCCTCCAAATCTACTATAGAGAAGTAGGAAGCTAAATTAAATCCTTAAATACGTATTTAACATATCTATACCAGTGGCCACATGATGTTCAGAGAGGCAAATTATATCAATTGGTTTAGAGAAATCTATATAACCAATACAAATGACTGGTTCATCAAATTTAATTTTGTGTCTTGGAATGTTCTGATGTAATAAAGATAACTGATATTACATACTAATGGGATTATAAGTGGTTGGACAAAGATTTACTGGCAGTTTCTGAGTACTTTCTATTAAACATTGTTTGCTAAAATCTACCTCCTTTTTATCTGTTTTCTCAAAGTGATGGTGTCACCTCCCCCCCCCCCCCCCCCCCCCTCATACGTTACAATCAACCCAGATAGTCTTCCCTTCCATTTCGTTTTGAGGTGTAGGCAATGCTTAGTGTAGTCCCACATACAGACAGCATCCACGGAAATCAAACCAATATTTGACCTTTTGTCTGACATAAACAGCCAAACCAACTGCAAGTTTACTCTCTTGATAGAAGAGTTCAGATGAGGTTGATCATGGCACCTCAAAAAAGACACAAATCCCACACTAGTATGTTTTGTTGCTGATGCTATCTTCACCAGGTAACTCTATATGGAAAATTAAGAGTCTTTCTCAATGCTATTTCTTGAACCATCCACTATAACCATGGTATAGTCCTTTGTGAAATCCTTGCATAAGGAACCTTTATCATCTTTTACTTGACCCAAATCTGCATTAGGTTTGTTTTTGACCTGCTACTCTGGACCTATCTCTTCCTGCAGTAGTTGGCTAACACCTCAACCTTGGGAACTACCTAACAATAAGACTCTTCCTCTTCATAGATTTCCCTACCTTTTTCAAATTCTTCTTGAAAGTTTGTTGTGCCCTTTCTACAGTTTCAGCTACATGACATGAGACTCATTTGATTCTGACTGTGTCAACTGGTCCATTCTATTTACTATATTAATGACAAAGGTGTTAGACACTGTCCTAAGCCTGTTCCCCCTGTTATGTGTTGCCACTTCCCACCTCTGTTCACCCTTCTCCCTCTTTAACCTAGTCAGATTCTCCCTTCCCATATCTATTTCAGCTTGAAGAGCTGCAATTTTCCCCTTCTGTTTCATCATTTTCCTGCCTTTTTACGGTTCATACAAAACCACTGGTCCACCTCATTTGTGTCCCCATTTTGCACACCACTACATTTGCCCCAGTGAATGAAACCACTGCAACTATCACTCCACACCCCAGAACTCATGATTCTATGGCATTTCAGACACTAAAAACAAATATAAATAGAATAAACTGAAAAGGTACTAAATAAAAGGAACTCATTATAAAATAAGAGGCCTGTAAACACAGATTACTACACACTTTTCTATATCACACAATTTTAATCTTCACTTTTTTCCTTTTTATAAACCTTAACTACTATTTGCAATGACAGAAAAAATAGGATAGTGGGTAATTAGGTACAAGATTTAGTCACTGTTTACAACTATTCATGCATGTTAAATTAGACCTAGAAAAATGTGTTGAAGGTGCAAGAAGAGAAATACACTTTTTACACTGTTTTATCTTATTTAACACTACACTAATGATACCACTAATGTGACAACACTTATAACAACTGGAAACATTTACAAATAGCTTAAAAACAATGATTTTCACAATTACGTACTGCAGCAAATACTTGAATCATACATGTGAGAGCAGTGTTGCCAACAATGCAACTCCTCTACAGTGGACACTTCATAACACACATTAGTCCAATTCTGTGATATGTGGCAGGAGATAGATGATGTTACAATGCAACCATTTCCAAGTTATGTATAATCAGTCCCACAATATTGTTTATGGCTGAAAATAATAAAATATTTTTTATAGTCTCTTATGATGATGCCAGTATTAGAAGACAAAACAGCAGACATAGTAATGTACAGTGTTGTTGCCTAAAAATAATTGTGTATAGTGTGTCAGTGTGTTAATGAATATATTTTTTAATGCAAATACTTTATATTATAAATAACTCTTGCAGTTGTTAATACTAAAGTACATAAACATACATTTTTTATTTGAGGGAAAAAGACAAATGACTAAATTGATGTTGTTGTATCATGTACTTTTTCTATAATTGCAGATGATTTAAGCGGTGAAATTGTGGTATCCCCTGGGAAAAAATTAGAAGATCTCATTCATCTTGCTGAGTTGTGTGTTGATCTCCTTCAACAAAATGAAGAACATTATGCAGAGGTATGACTAGCTTCAATATTTAAGTGCAGTCATGGTGATAGACATCAATAATAAATATGCAAATGTGTAGCAACTACGTTACCATACAGTTCAGTAACATATTCCAGTAGTCTGTTATCCTTGGTCTTTACATCAGTTTTGGCAGGTAAGTGGACTTAGCTTTCTATTTTAACTTTTTATTATTATGAGTTAAGTGTCCTTGTTTCACATAGATATAAATTTGTGTGATAATAAAAGTAATTTATGTATAATGTTGTTGTCTGCAAGATCATTTCACTGCTTAATCAATGTGTATGTGTGTGCATGGGTGCTTCTCTGTGGCGGAATGTTTCATGTATTTATCTTTGCCCTATAGTAATTACACTTTTTGTGAAATTTACATGAGGACACTTAGTCATTTTCAAATAACACATTTTCTATTGAAAGACACAGTTTGTACATCCAGTTAACCATTTATATACCACTGCATATTTAATTTTTAGTGTAATACAGTTGTAAGTTTTATGTGGTTGTTGTACTGGGTGTCCCATTATGAATTAGAAGTATTCAGGGATAACAAAGGAACGATCATTTCTAGTAATAATCTTCCTATGGCATTATGCCTTATTCTGAATGGTTCCCAAGGTACAAGTTTAATGCTGGTTGTACTGTACCATTTCTACAATTGCTGTTTCTGCACAAGTTGTTAAATGAGACATTCTGAAGAATAGGAGGATGCTCATAAGAGTCCCTGTGCTGAAAACTCTAGTATATAATCTACAATCAGCCATTCAGTGTGTCAACATGGCAACAGTAATTTTTGACAGCGACAGGTGGACTGTTGTTACTAATCACAGAAGCCACCATAAATATACATCATAGCTAAGTATTATTTATTATGTTATATGTGTGGCATTGTTGTTAATTCATGTAGAAACACAGCTGACCAATGCTTCTCTCTGATATACTCTCAGTCCTTAAAATTACTTCACTCATAAAATAATGTGGATAACAGTACAATCAGCAGGCAGGTTTAATGGCAAAAGATACCATTAACAGAGAAGTTGAAAGCTATGAGAAAATATTGCGTAGAATAAAATTTCAAAGTGGTTAGGCAAGTAAGATACATACATGAATACATGATAATATATTAGCCCAAAAAATATACATTCAATGTGTTTCATTACACCACCATTAGGAACGGAGCATACATCCATGTAATTTACTTATTTATTTATTGCTTTAAATCAACATTTCTGCCATATTCCTCGTGGAACACTCAATATATGTGGCGCTGAATAGCTATTTGTTGGATATAAATAATGGTAGGGGTAAGGTTAGCACCTCACTGTTAACTAGAAACATTCTGTCATGAGTTGACATGTAAATAAGGCTGGAAAATTGCTAAGCATTTGGATGATTTCCTTCTCTGTAGGTAACTTAAAAAAAAAGAAGAGTAAGATACTTATAGTCTTTTAAAGCTACATATTGTTGGCAAGCTACAGTGTATTAGCACTTCAGTTCATCTTTGGTACAATGTAGGAGGCTGGCACAGTCACAATGCAGGTGTAATTGAAGAAAGACTATTATGTACTATTATCCCTGAAGAAGGATATTGTCTTATAGTGTAGCTAAATTGTCAATGTTTTCCACTTAGTGCTCAAGTATGTGATGCATTGTAAGATTTAACCTTTCCATTATTTGAAATATTTAATCTTCAGTAAGGCTATCAGGGTAGTTTCTACAGTTAGGCTGTATCCTGGAGTTAGTTCCATCAAAGAAAATGTTTTCACTAATATTTCTTAAAGTAATGCTAATTTTCAATAAATAATCTGAAATTAATGAAATGTAATGTGTCTTAAAATATATTTTTAATGTTTAATCTTGTAAGGAGTGTTAGTTTTTAGGATAAGGTGGGGATAGTCCATCTTTGGTGCAAATGTATCCACCAGTTAAGAAAGTTTTGTTTGTGTCAATGTCAGCAGTTTTCATAAATATTTCACCTGCTCAAGCAGTGGCAACAGTGTGGAGCATGCACACAGAGGGTTTATTTCTAACTCATCCAGTAATGTTGGTTAAATGAAAGAGTGCTTCACAATGTTGTTATAAGTGTGTCTTATGTTTCTTATCATTCAGCATACTTACACTTTTTTGTACTTATTGTGGGCTCCTCAAATAGACACCATGGGGCAAGAGCACCTAAGAGAGATGGAACAAGTGCATGAGAAGATGTACTTTACAAATATGAAAAAGACATTGCATTTAATATTTTAGAGAGGTATAAAAATGAAGTAAATATATGTCATATTATTAAGCAAGTGAAAGATTGAATTATTTGGATGCGAATAATTGTGTGTTGGTAAAATTTTGTACTAAAGAAAAAAAAAATTAATTTTTTATTTATTTTTATTGTGTGTGTGTGTGTGTGTGTGTGTGTGTGTGTGTGTTCAAATCAGTTGTATTTCTGGCAAATAACTAAATGTATATTCAGAAATTTGTCAGTAGTTCTGGAAAGAGGAGAATATCTTTATTACCCATGCCAAACATATGTCATAGAGGTCAAATAACTTTCAGTATGTCTTTTGATAATTACAGTGTCCAGTATAAAGTAGTTCCTTAGATTAATCTCTTCACTTAAGTTCCTTTGTCGGGGAAACACCATCTGAGTTAAACACTCTCTCCCAAAATATGCTTTAGTAGTTTGATAACAGTAAAAGCACAGCATTCCTATATTATTAATTGCATTTTTGTCAGCTCAAAACCAATTTACCAAAGAAAGGTTGTAGTAATAAGATGAGGATAGCTTGCAACTCGCCACAAAAATGATCGTTGAGCCACAGACAGACATTTTTAAAAGGCAGTCATGCACATACAACTTGTAACTTTGGCCACATCCTTGATAAGAAAAGGGGCACATGTTCTCATTCATACCATCTCACAAGCACAATTCACAGACACATAAATGTCATATCTGGAGCCAGAGATGACGATTGTTTGTCTGTGAGTTGTGAATATAAGATTGTATGAAAGAAAGTGTGTGCCCTTTTTCTGATGAAGGCTGTGGCCAAAAGCTGTAATTTGTGATTGCCTTTTTGATGTACCTGTCATTGGCTTGACTATCCTCTTTGCAGTGTGTTTTGAGCTATTCTGATTTTATTTGTTGAATTCCAACCTGAGCTTTCCATTGGTAAATTTTGTTGTAAGATGTTCTTGCCCTTTCACATTTCATTTGGATATTGTGTGGCAATTAGTAGAAGAACACGTAATTCCCTGTCCACAGGAGTCAAGCATGTTAGAGTAATGGCCAGTGGTTTTTTTTTTTTTTTTTTTTTTTTTTTTTTTTTTTTTCTTCAAAAAGCAGAAATTTTTGTCAACCAAGTATGTTACCAGTATCCATAGAATATAATTTCAAATATTTCAAGCAGCAGTGGCAGCTCATGCTTAGTTTCGTTGATGGGTCCCAGACAAAATGTTAGTACCTAATGAAATTAATCTGACTTGTTAATTATATAACCTCCATTTATATAACATCATTTATTTTATTTTATTTTTTATTTGGGGGGGGGGGGGGGGGGGTGGAGGGTTATGTGTGTGTAATATTGTTGTTGCTCTGGTCCCTGGTTTTCCTTGTGCTTTTGTGGGTGTCTGAATTTATGCTGTGGTGCCACAATTTACTGAAGAACTTGGGGGGGGGGGGGGGGGGCTTGTAGGTGTTTGTATTCAAACCAAAATTCACAAGCTCTTACCATGCTGAAGTTCGTGTTCATTGTAGTTGTGCTTCTGTTTACTGATTTTGATGTCAAAATCAAAATGAACTGTGGGGAGTGCACCACAGAGACAACAGGGATCCTCCTGGCTTTTGCCTTATGGCCAAGATTGAAACTCTGGGAAAAACTTTGTATAGGAACAGTTTCATGTTTATTTTACCTAACTATCATGTTAAATAATGAGGTCTGTGTTCTGACAGGTTATTTATACAGTAAATGTGCATATCTGTTCTGACTTGCAAACTTGTCAAATACTCTGTTGTTTAAGTCAGGAATATTACTGATTTCCTCCTTGTTAATGGAACAGCCAGTGAGTTCAAACTTTCCTGATTCTTTTTAACTCTTACAGCCCCACATTATGAAATGAGCTTTGAAATATTAAAATTCAGTGTTTTCTGTATTAATACAGTGCAGTAAACATCAAAATATGTTTTAAAATTTTTGGTCAAACTATTGATGTATCATCCTCACTGCCATTTGTTGAGTACTCATCCCTGATCAGCCTGTCTGTCAGGAAAGGTGCAGGATTCGTAGTCAGCTAAAACAGTTCTATAGAGATTAGTATTACAAGTTTTATTGATTGAAGAATACAATACTCAACTTTAGAACATATGTCTGTTTCTTATCTCTTCTTTCGGCATCTTCTGTACGATGCTAGCTGCGCTGTGACATAGTTACTGTCTAGTTCGTAGACACGTCACAAAGTAGCTTGTAGAGGGCGCACGTCTATGGTTACTTCCTCCAAAAGGCATGGTGCCAGCGTGCCATTGGCTGTCAGACGTCATCTGCTGGCTTCTCCACAATCATTCTCTTGTGTCTGGCATGTGGCGCTGACATTACACCACAACAATTGATTTTTTATATCATGTATTTCATGCATAACACAGACATTTGCATCAAAGTATTTTATTGGTTGGAATTAATTTTGTTTATAGTTAACAATAATGCTAGCATAATCTTCACCACAGGACCAAAGACAAGACAATTTACTGCTGGAATAAAATAAAAGAAATGACACTCATGCTCACATTCTCAGCCACGTACAGATGGCAATGCAACACAACCTCCAAGAAGGACAGATTAAGTCCTCTGAAGTGGATACATGCCATACCAAGCAGCAAAATGTTGTACTAGAAGCATGTTGTTCATCAACAATGTGTGGAGGAGGCAGAGCGCCCCAGACCTCTCGTCTGGGGGGGGCCTCCAAATACCTCGAAAGCAGGTGGTGTTTTTTTAGGGTCTTTGGCAACGCATTCTGGGACCTCCAAATCTCGAAAGCTGTTTTTATTATACTGTCCCATGCCACTCATCCTGGAGGGGCCTCCAAATCTCAAAAGTTATTTTTTTATAGTAAGATATCTATTTCCAAATGGATGGGGGGCCACATTTTGTTTTGCCACCAGCCCGGGCCTCCGATAGTTTTGTAACTCTAGTCCGCCACTGGGGAAACTAACAGTTACATGTACTTGTATGGGGTTACACTTTTTTTTATTAATGTATCTATAACTGAAAAACATGTATACAGATTTATTAATGACATTTATAAAAGTAGTATAGGGCATCAGTTTCAGACATGTGCATACAAATTTCATATTTGCATTCCATGTACAAATTAAGATTCGTAACAAGTGATGAATGGAGAAAAAAGGGGTTTAAAGTATATATTTCTTTGAAATGTTTGGGTTTTTCAGTCCTAAAATTACAACGGTTTTTATGTATTTATTTATTTTTAACTTTGTGTGTGTTTGTGTATCTTATCTTTTGCTGGATTATTCTCATACTGACTCACAGAACTCACATTCAGGAGAACAGTGATTCAAATCCACCTAGATTTACGTTTTACATGGTTTTCCTAAATCACTCCAGGCAAATGCCACAATGGTTCCTCCCAAATGGCATAGCCTATTTCCTCCCCCTTATACACCCAAAAACAATCCAGTACCTGTCCTATGTCTCTACTGACCACACTGAAAATAGGATGTTACACACTAATCTTCCTTCCTACTTACTGAGCTATTCAAGTATTGTAACCTGGAAGACTGTCACCAAAATTACTCTTTTAATCCGCAGCCAAGTGTGCACTGTGTCAAGTAGTTTAATATGGAAAAAGAAACTCTACTAAAGATATGTGAGAAACTTTAGAAAAACATAGAGTTGCTGGCCAGTACTTAGCTCAGTACTGTTGATAGTAAAATAAAAAAATAGAAAATAAAGGATGAAAATACTGTTGCTATGTTTCATAACCATTACTCCTGCAGACAGGAGAGAGGAAGGTGTAGAAAGGGAGAAGAAGGGATTATGGATTGGCTTATTCATAACCTAAGCCATGAGTTGGAGTGAAGGGTGTTGAATGGATACATGGTATCTTTGACCTCCATTCAACACCATTCACTCCACCTCATGGCCTAAGTTGTGAATAAACAAATATGTCTTCCCTTCATCTCCCTTTCTCCTCCTTCCTGTCTTCTGCCTGAAGAAGGATTGATTCCAAATGATGGCACATCTATTTTTGTCCTTCTTTGTGTTACTGTTGGTGGTATTGAGCTGAGGTAAGGACTGGCCAGCCACTCTTTTTTTAATCATTGTTTCAAATAGCTCAGATAGTAAGACCATTACTCAAAAAGAGCAAGTTCTGTGGTTGGAGTTTGCGTGCTTCACATGGTGTCAATAAACCAGGAAATGTCAAAACCATGCACACTTCACAGCAGAGAGAATGATAAATGCAGCAGTCAGTTACAGTATATTCCACTATTCATTTATGTACAATATTTAGGTTTGATGCTTTAGCTTATAACAAATTATATACTACACTGTCAAGAGAGACTCTGAAATCTTTGAATAAATAGGTCTAGGTACTAGTCTTGTGTAGTTCGCAAATGAACTAGTTCGGAAGAGCGCTTTCACAGGTGAACTACGTGAACTAGTTCGCAGATCCCTCGCCTCTTAGTTTGTCCACTCCTTTTCCGATGACTGATAGGGAACAGCAAGACGGCGCAGAATCCCATGATTCCCTTCTGCCAGTTACCTTCATTTCGAGCTGAGATGCAGCTCAGCTGTAGTTTCATAGTTCACTGTCACAAGAAATCTATTTTAAAAATAAAGTACTATGAGTACTCTGTATGCAAAGTAGTTGAATAGCCTTGTATCAACCCATTCGTGTAAATAACTGTTTTTTATTTCTTTTTGCCCAAGTATTTGATGTCAATTGTCCAAAAATACGGGTAATAACACACGCTTTGGCAACACTGATTCATTATATAAAAAAGCTGTCATAAAAAAGAGCTCTTTTAGTAGCGGTAGCAAAAGCCAGAAAGAGCGGACGAAGTAGAAGGAGCTGACGAACTAGGAGCAGCGGACGAACTAGAAGCAGCGAAAAACTAGGAGCAGCGGACGAACTAGGAGCAGCGGACGATTATGCCAAATGTATCTCGCTTCATAGTTCGTTGGATTCTTTTCCAAAGATCGACGGGCAATAGCGAGAGGGCGCGTAGCAGAATTAAAAATCGTGTGGTTGCCTTCTGCTGATGAGTCATTTCTAGGTGAGCGTCTGCCTGCTAGATTACATAGTTCAGTGCTACAAAATTTCTGTTTTGATGTGTTCTGCACTCTGCAATATCTGACTAATAAATTCCATAATGCCAAGATATAGAGATAACTCTAAACTTAAACGCGAGAAATTATCCACAAACTGTTTCTTTTGGTTTGCGTGATATTGTTAGCGGCTCAAGCAGCAAGCGCATGAAGCAGCTAGGTGGGGGAACTTCCCCGTCCACCTGCACACGCAGACCTTGCCACTCAGCCGTCACTGGGAGCGTACGGACTAAAAGAGCGAACTAGTTCACAGCAGAGCGGCGAACTAAAGTGAGCGCCCCCCGATCACGAACTATTATGCGCAAGTCTATTATGTACCCTGCTCTGGTTCAAGAACCAATTATGTAAACATGACTGTAGGCTTTCTTGGCATATTTTACTTGTAATTTCTTCACAGAATATCAAAGAAGAAAACTAATATACATAAGTTGTTGACAAGTTACTTATTTGTCATATTCTGCTGTGTGTGTTTCAGTTTCCTGTCTACATCTACTGCAGTTACATGTAATGGACAAGTCTTATGTGTTTTAAAGTGGAAACTTGTGTTTTGGAAGGGAGCAGGATTCAGCACTGATGCACTGAGTCCCATGGTGGACTTTTACCTTTGTCTGTGCCAGAACCATATAGGAATCAATGATTGTGTAGGTCCTTGATGTGTCACAGTTTGCATCAATACCTTCCACACTATGGAACTCACAGAAACCCACTTACAAATCCATGGGACTGTCCACCTCATGCAAGTCTAGTGGATGCTGATGAGAATATTGAACACTTAGAACAGCACATGCATGTACAGCATCATGTCTCTTCATTGCCAAAAACAATAAATGTTTTGTGTATTATAACTGTCACAGAAGTTTTCGGCTATGGCTAGGAACAAATGCATATCTTATACACCCAATCAACTGATTAAACTGAGAGGTGTATCATTTTAGTTTTGGGCCTATTTCATGAACAGGTATCAGATTCCTATCATCACTAATTTGAAGGCTGTGTATTTTAAGAAAGTTATTAATAAACCAATTGACCTATTGTAAAGTCAACATTTTGAAAATTATCAAGATAACACTGTATCAACTCACCATGCCTTTCTCTTCTTCTCCGGATTGTTTTTAATCCACATTTTTCTCACATACAGGCCTACACTGGAGGTACTGAACACAACTGGGTAGAAAAGAAATATCAGGCATTCTTGACAAAAATAAGGGATCAGTTGGTAGGACACATTCTGAGACATCAAAGAATCGTCAATTTTGTATTGGAAAAGGGGGCGGGGCATGTTTTTACTGACATAAAAGTATTCCAGAATATTTTTATAAGTTTAAATGTACAGTAAATTACCATAATCCTCACATGCTCCATGACCTCGAAAGAGATACTGCTTTTGGATTGCATGCCATGCATGTTACAATGCATTCAGTGAACCAATAAAGTGGTTCAAAAGTTTTTAATGCGTCACATTTTGCAGCTCTTAAATATTCCAGGAAATATATTTTTATGTTGTACCAAATAAAGAAGCAGCTTTGGTGCAATATAAAAATGTCTTTCCTGGAATAAATTTGTTAATACTTTGCAATAGCATATTTCAATTTCAGAGAGATGCAATTCTAAACAAGCTGCCATTTCTTTCAGTTGTTATTTTATTTCATAGTCAAGTTTCTTTTCAGTGTGAAAAAACTTTATCCAGATCAATGAACAACTAACATACCTAAGGTGGGGTTGAACAGTTTCTTTACTACAGTTGACCTATTAAGATGATTCAAATCACATTATCCTTTCTTATTCCAAATAGTTAGATTTGTACCAAATAACAGACAGGTATAACAAGCCAGTCTATTAACATATAAAACTCCTTACTATAATGTCTCTCATATCCATATCCAGAAGACCACATTTTGGCTTTATACAAGTTTATACTGTTGTGGTAGCACATGGAATGCCATTAGCATTTTTTTCTTCCTTGTCCAGATAGTAATGAAAAAAAGTGTGCAATAGTATTTGCACAATCTTTTTATAACTGATTTCAAAACTACAGCAGTCTTCATGTACACAAGAAACACAAAATGTAAGCAACACAGCAGGCAGCAGGCATTTGCCTAGAAGCAGTCAACATAATGGAAAGTTAAACAGTGGCTTGCCAGCTGACCCAGCTGGAGTGGTCTGGGCTGAAACAAGAGCTTTGAGACATCATTCATCTGCAAATGCATTGCTAGCTCTGTCCAATGCCTCACATCTTATTTTAAGTGTGTTTGTGTACTGCTAGGAGCTAGGTTGGCAGTTGATACTTGAGTTGAAGCATTATGATGTTTCTTACATGATCTGAGGTGTTCTCAAGCAACATTACAGACGTAATGTACTTTCTTCTGATTAAGAAGAATATCATAATTTCGTCTTTTTATTTATGGGTGAATTATTGCCCACACATCCTAAGGAGATGGCACTGGTAAAATATTGAGAGACAAGTACAGTAATCAGGTTCTAATGGTTGTGGGTTGTTGAACTTCAGAGATGATTACTTTACAGTGGCTGGAGGAGCATGGAGAGCTGATCTAACCAGTCTACAGACTAAAGAGCACAAGAGAAATACGATTAAGCTTTATTTTCCTGCTCCCTTGAATCTAACTTCAGATATATTTAAAAACTTTCAGTTAACAATAAGGTGAGAATCAATAAAATTATAGGAATTCAGCTGTAGCCATAAATTTTCTTTTTCTGATATTTCAGCTGCAAATTGTGCAGACATGTTCAGAGTGAGTCTGAAGACTGACGGGAGAGTTCCCCCATCCATCTTATACATTATGGGGCAAACCACTGTGCTAGCATATTGGGAATTTGTTGCCGCAGACATGCCTTGCTGTTGGTGGAGTTCACATAAAATCACATTCTGTGGATAAGAGTGATGACAGAGATGCATGAAGCCATAATGCTCTTTATGGAGAGTATAATCACACTCTGTGGTTGACAGTTGTCTTTGAGTCTTAAAGATTGTAAGTGCTGGATTCTAAATGTTGTCAAAATTAAAACCATCACACTGATTTCAGCCAAAACTGAATACCAGAAGGATAACACAGATGATAAAAATCTTATCTTTTAATCCATATTGTGGTCTGTTTGAATACAATGTTCATTCAAAGGTGATTGATTGGGTTGTAGCAGGCAGGTGTATCAGCAATGCTCCCCATATCATTTTCCAACTGTGTACAAAGAACATCTGATATATGCATGTCCACAGTGACTGAATTTCATACACACCCACCTTCTGCAAAACCAAATCATTGTTCACAGAGTCAGTGAGCCCAGATATATTTGTTGTTGTCAGAAAAAAAAATAACTTTGACTATATTTTTGGAGAGTATGTGGCCAGTTTTCAAGGATAAATTACCTATGTACGATAGGAAGGCCCTTGAACTTTTCATCTTCAGGTTCTTCCAGTGGAACACTCATTTTAGGTTTGAATTTTAAGGCTTTGAGAAAGTTTCACAGAGGATACGTAGTTTCTTCAAATGCATTTTTCACGTGTTGGAGTTCTTCCTGTACATCGTTCTTGTCAGAAATAGTATGTGACCTGCGTACAAGTGTATTTTCCTGTTCACAGATACAGATACATGTGAGTTGGCTTACAAAAGACACTATGTCTCAGCATACTGTCATTTTTACATTGAATCTGACATAAAAAATGGCAGCAACCATCCCTTTGTAGCTGCACAGTAAATTTCATGTTCCTATAAATTGATTGTAGATGGTTCAAAAACTGGCTACATTTTTCTTCACCATGAGGCCATACAATGAATGCCTTATCCATATGTCTTCAAAAGATGGTGGGTTTAAAAAATTCCTATGAAAAAAAAAACGCACTGATGTGTTTTACGGCCCACTTTAGATTTGTAGTTTTATAAGTTTTTGCAAACATTTTAGACCAAAATAATAATATAAATAATAAAAAATTATGGTGATAAGATTACGACTTTACTATTGTGGTAATATCTACGCACCCAACATGTAATATTCTTTCTAACCATATTTTAACAAAGCCAAAATTATATGATGTCTGAGTTTAGCTTTGACAAACCTACTCTTTTTTTTAACTTTTACCCCTTTGAACTATCATTTTAATATCTCTCCCAATTTTCATTATATTTTTCTGTTAAAATATTATCACCTGTCTTGCCTTGGTAGTTCAAAGTTTATTTTCTTTGCCTGTACTGGTTACGAATGACTATAGGCTGGAACGAACGTAGCGTATATTTGGTGTTCAGATGAGTGACTATAGACTGGATGGAACACAGCGAACATTTGGTGTTCGGAAATCAGTCACGTGACATCCCTCACCCCAAAATCTCTTTTGCGTACGCAATCTTGCTTTTTCTACTTGATGATTTTGTTATTATAACTCAAGCGCTGTCATTTCAAAGCAATGGTGCACTGAAAATTATCAAAAACATCTCTTTCTTGAGACAATGAATTATAATCTAATTTTGGTTAGTTATTAACACCTGCCATCGATAGATCGAGAATCACGGTTTACTCATGCAGCTGTTTGCCATAGCGTAATAGGTGAGGAATTAGTATGTGATGTACGAACATGTTACACGGTGGTTCAGAACTTGCTAGGGCACAGTTGCTCAGCACGCTCAGTCAGAGGGTTGCTGCCATGGTAACTCGACCCCCACTGTAATGAGAGAACTGAGTTATCTGAAATGATCAAAATAGGACAAAATGTATGTCTTCCTGTCTATCAAATTTCAACAGTTTGTACTTCCTTTTTATCTTAACATGCACTCTGTCTTTTCTTAATAATATCTAATTAGTTGAGGAACTATAACAGATGAGATTTAACCTCCCACATTATTTCTTAATATTATATGATATTGGATAGGTACTTGATTTTAGTTTCCATCATTTCAGTTCCCAGTTTTATTATATCCGTGAATATTACCTGACAATGTTAATTCACTATAATAACCACATATATTATGTGTGTAATTTAATCTTCTGTTTTATACACCACATTTTTATATCTGTCATTATTTTTGTCTTGTACGGGGTCTGAAGATGGTAACAATGAGTTACCGAAAAGACAGAAATAAAAGATTTACAACATTAATGGCTGAAGGCATGTTTTGCTCTATTTATAGATATATCTGTCATTCGACTTAAAGGGTTATTTATGTTGAGGTCAGCTACTACGTATGCACTGAGTGCTTGTCATTTTCATGTCTTCTTGCATTTCTAATAATATTGTAATGATGTGTACTCTGTTGATATCCTCAGAGATCTATAAACATTTATGATTTTTATGTATATCATGAATTTTAACAATCTAATCACATCTCCTTGAAATAAATGAAATGATAGTTTTTCATGACACACTGTCTCGCCATTAAGAATGACAACATGCATTTAGTTCACTAGGAAATCTCAAGTTCAATTTCAGACATTGATATTGCTTTTCTCTTCATAGATACTTTATTTGCTAGGTGATGATTTGGAACTACACCAGAGTTTGTTTGGAAATAAAAGACGCAGTGGAGTGGCCGAGCGCTCTAAGGCACCTTGCTGCAGAGCGCACGGTTGCTTGCCTTCGGAGGTTCAAGTCCTCTCTCAGGCGTGTGTGTGTGTGTGTGTGTGTGTGTGTGTGTGTGTGTCTGTCTGTGTGTTTTGTCCTTAGGTGAAGTTAGTTTATAAGCCAAGGGACTGATAACCACAACAGTTAAGTCCCTTAGATTTACAAACATTTTTGGAAATAAAAAAGTATTTCTTCTACAGAGCTACATTAGTTTCATACAGTATGTGCATGTGGAATATATGTTAGTTTCTACAGAAGTAATTGGTCTTCTTATGTGATGTCAAAATATAATGCATAATTCATAATTAATGTCAAAACTTGAATTTTTCTTCCTGCTCCTAACATCACTTAGCTGCTAATGTCCTACGGGTATCGTATGGTCTCAGATTCCTTGTGTTCTATGCTCACTTTCCTCGATGTGGTGCTTTGTCAGTTTTCTTTTCTGAATTGAGAATGCTTTTCTTCTGCTTCTGGAACTTCTAATGTGGTACTTTCCATGTGTACATTTTCTTTTGTGAACTAAGAATGCTTTTTATCTGTTCCTGGAAGTTCAAAATGATTTTTCTTGATTATTTTGTGTGTTGCCACAATGTTTAGTTATCATTACTATTTTACATGTCGCTGAACACTGCAAATTCCATGATGGAATAACTATAAAATTGAGTGAAGTATTGTTCATTACTCCCTATAAAGATGACACATTGAGTCATAAATATTCAGAATTTTATATATATATATATATATATATATATATATAAGGAAACTTTCCTGGTGGGATAAATTTATATTAAAAATAGAAAATGGATGACTTACCCAAAGCACAGGCCCGTCGACAGACACAAATAAAATCACACACAAATACACATGCAAGCTTTTGCCACCACTGGTAGCTTCTTCAGGAAGAGAGGAAGGAAGGATGGGAGAAAGGGAAGGATATGGGTTTTAAGGAAGTGGAAAAGGAGTCATTCCAATCCCAGGAGTGGAAGGACTTACCTTAAGAGGATAAAAGGAAAGGCAAAGAAGCACACACACACTCACACATACACACACCAACACAACAAGATAGACATTTGAAGAAAGCAAAGAGGTTGGAGAGAGATAACAATTGAGGCAGAGGCTCTGTCCAGAGAACTGAGGCAAAGATGTTAAGATGGTGGGCGGGAATTTAAAGTATTGAAGTATCCAGATAACCCGGACGGTGTAACACTGTGCCAAGATGTGCTGGCTGTGCACCAAGGCACAGGGTGATCTTCATTACCAACAAACACTGTCTTCCTATGACCATTCATGCAATGAACAGTTTGTTGCTGGTCATTCCCACATAGAACGCTTCACAGTGCAGGCATGTTAGTTGGTAAATCACGTTGGTGCTATCGCAAGTGGCTCTGCCCTTGATCGTACCTTCCGGGTTACTGGACTGGAGTAAGTGGTGGTGGAAGGGTGCATAGGGCAGGTTTTACAACGGGTAGGGTAGGAGCCAGAGGGTAGGGAAGGTGGTTTGGGGATTTCATAGAGATGGACTACGACATTACGAAGGTTAGGTGGGCAGCGGAAAGACACTCTCGGTGGAGTGGAAAGGATGTCATGAAGGATGGATCTCATTTCGGGGCAGGATTTAAGGAAGTCGTATCCTTGCTGGAGAGCCTCATTCAGAGTCCGCTCCAGTCCCGGAAAGTAAGTATCTGGTGACAAGAGGGGCACTCCTGGTGGTCTTCAGTGGAAGGTTCTGGATTTGGCGGGATGAGGAAGTGGCTCAGGCAATTTGTTTCTGTACCAGATCAGGAGGATAGCTGCGGGATGTGAAAGCTGTTATTAGGTTATTGGTGTACTGGTTCAGGGATTCGGGACTGGAGCAGTCTCGTTTGCCACGAGGACCTAAGCTGTAGGGAAGGGAACATTTGATGTGGAATGGATGGCAGCTGTCCCATGCCACTTTCCTTGATGTCGACCTCCATCTGTCCAACAATCAACTTCACACATCCGTCCACATCAAACCAACCAACAAACAACAGTACCACCATTATGACAGCTGAAGAATTCAAAATACAATTAATACATTTCCCTCAGACTTCATGCTATGGTTAGGTGTTTAACTACCCACAAGAATTTGGCAATAAAATTCTCTTTATTAATAAATGAAACCACAGTTTGTAAAATAATGTGATATACAAAGCAATAGAGATTGAAACGTTAGAGGCTTTCATCAGAGACGGCAGATTCCTGCTGAGTATTTATTAGGACCCTGAGTTTAAATGGGTGTGGTAGTCCCATTCCCAAAGAGTAGTAACACTTATGATGCTTGACTGATCCCCAGCGACATCATTGGTGGTGGTTCAGAAGTGAAAGCATGGCAACATCATCCACACAATGGCGAAACACTTGACAATGGTAGAGGAAACCTCTACCAAAACCTCATGTAAGATAACTCCTTGGCATGGCAGGAAGACCCAAGAAAATTTTATGAATATATATCACTGTAAGGCCATGCATCCATTCAAAAATTAATGTTTTAAAGGGATACTCAAAGTCTCATGGGTCAATAAGATGTCAAATGCAGAAATTTTACCAAGATATATATATATATATATATATATATATATATATATATATATATATATATATATATATATATATATATATATATATCTTCCAGGCTTGTAGGTAGGACTGTGAAGACTTCAAAAGACTTCTTCACACTATACTGAAAGGTGATATAAAGAATCACACTGCAAGAGACCCAGAAAAATATACACAAAGCAGATAATATAGGACTTCAGCTTTGAAGCACTCAATGCCTTACAAATAATGGTCATCTATAGCATTCCTTGTAGAACTGCTACAAAATAATTTTACAGTCAAGAATTGGGAGATAAAGAGTAACTTGAAAATAAAGATTTTATGGATTTGATGAAAATTTTAGTAATAGCTTCATTCTGTGAAAGTGTGGTTGTGTAATAGACCTGTATTGTGGTAGATGCAAGTTCTTCTGTTTAGTGCACTTTATATTTTTTGGAAAAATCTTCATACCAATTGCCTTGTATTTAATTCTTTTCTTTTTTGTTGCTTTATACTATTTAGTAGTTTCCTCGAGTACTGGCTCATAAATTCTTTCCACTGAAAGATTGAAATTCTACAGACTTCTTTTCCACTTATTATTGTTGCATTCAGTTGTCATTACACATTACTTATACTATTATCATGTAGGTAAATGCAGGATAATTCTATGATAATGTTATAAACTTTCAGGGATGACTGAAAAGAGTAAACATATCAGTCTGAGATAAAGTGCCCTGGTCTTGAAATGACCAAGTTACAAGCGAAATTATTTCTGATACCTTTGACAGTACCAGTACTGTTATTTATAAACTACACAAATTTCTAGAACATATGTCACTTGTTATTTGTCAACAGGTGTGGTTCAAGGGTACTAACACATTTGGAACTGGTACATTATGAACACTTTCCTTAAACATTCCTTGAAATGTGAATAGGAGGTGGTCCGGTTTTAAAGCCAGCATTTTCATATGATCTCACTTCATCTACTTTTCTCTTGTGGGGCGATCTAAAAAATCTTATGTGAGAGACACATGTCTAGACTGAAGAGGATTTCCCATCAAGAATTTTGTTTTGACCAATAGTTTGAAATGTAGCACATTAAGAATCTTGTGTAGTTAAATAGAATCCATTATTAAAATACTGTAAATAGAGTATATTTTATCTATCTGGCATCAAATTGCATGTGCCATTACTAGTCCATCAACAAAGGAAATTATCTGAGAGTATTTGGGAATATTTATGAGGAATTCTATATTTGATGATCAGAGTTCAAAAGATGTGATCTGCTGTGTGAAGCTAAGGCACAATTTGAATAGATTTTTGTTTATTTGTTTCTACCCAGACATTCCTTAACTGGGGTCCCTTACCTCAGTTAAAAAGCAGCCTCAGTCTTCATTCCACATCCCTCTTCAAAATTGACAGTGTGCAGTGCACTCGTGAAGCAGCACAGTGACTCCTCCTAGTTATAAACATACCAGTTTCTCACAGCCATTTTTTTAATAAGATGAAAATTATATGTGATAGCATAATTAAAACATTACAAAACTTGTACAAAAAACCTTCTACAATACCCAGAAATCTGTAATAGGTATTGAGAACCATCAATACAAATGTTCATACTGATATTATAAACCTAAAACTTGCTGAAAAGTTTAGTACATTGCTTTAATTTTGCAATTGGCAACTGCTTGATGAGAGACACTGACAATTTTCCAAAATCCTACTCACTCATTACCATGAACCAGTGTTAAGTGGCTCAGAAAAGAATATACTACCTAAGTACCTTTTCTGTATCATCAAACAATAGATAGCCCTTGTTGGAATTCAACAATATAATGAGGATAGTGAGAAACTCAGTGAAAAGGCATATGTTGGGCCATGACAGTCAAATAAAAGAAGAAACTCTCACACATGCAACTTCAGCTTTCATACATTAGTCTTCATCAGAAAAAGAACACACTACTATTCATACAGTCACACAACAGCTCAGCATATGTCCTTGGAGAGACATATGGCCTTGTGGCAGGTTTTGACTTCACAATCATCCCAGCTGCTTTATACTCTGCTTTTCTCTTCATTGTTTGGTGCACCCTTACAATTTTAATCTTCACCATCAGTAACATCCTCCATCATTCTCCAGCTCTATCCAGTACATCATCATTCCTGATTGACAGTTCAGCTGATCTTCTCCAGTCAATGCCATATACACATTTCAGTTTTCTTCTCATCCAACTTTGACAGTTTGTGTGTTTCTCCTCTGTAGAAAGATGTTCTTCATAGTAGGTATTTCACTAGTCATTTTCCTAATTCTTGGTTTAAACCATTAATTAAGAGTTTCTGCTGCTTATGAAATGCCTCATTCACCACTGTTGTTACTAACTTTGATATCTTGTTCACAGTTCTTGTTTTTCCTAATGCAACTACCAATAATATAATGAAGATAAGTTACAACTCACTATAAAGGAGATTGCTGAACTTCAACAGGCACATAAAAATGACAATCAAATGAGCACAGGTACAATTTTGTTTTGTTACATAAAACTGCCGTCTCCAGATGTTTTATCCTGAGAGCGAGGACACAGCCTCTGGAGACAGTAATCATCTACTTCTACATCTACATAGATACTCTGCAAATCACATTTAAGTGCCTGGCAGAGGGTTCATTAACCACTTTCATAACCTTTCTCTACTGGCAATATCATGCTGATTGCCTGTGTTCTTCACACTTTTTCGAGTTTCAAGTCTTTGGGGTTGTAACTATTACTCTTACAAGAAAGTCATCTGGCCTTTTCCCTTAGTCATAAATGTGACTGAAAGGAGATGTCAACACTTTTTTGCTTGTTTTCCTTTAACTTTGTAAGATTTTTTCTGGAATATCATCGACATCACTTGCTTTATTTTCTTCAATTACCCAAAAAAGCCTTATGTACTTTTCACACTATGTTAAAGTTTCCCCTTTCATCTTCATTTACTGCTGCTTTCTTTTCAATTTTCAGTCTCTATGAAATGGATCAAAGACCTTATCGGTAGACAGAGAATTAAAATAACATTAGACTAATTAGATAGGATGTTATTATGTATCTACCTTTTGTTCATAATATGTCATTTTACATCTAGGAGACTTTATATGTGTAGATAGATTAGAGAACTCCAAAAGATTAATCAAGTAGTAAAAGTTACACAGGTTGATTTTTTCTACTGTGTACAAACTCTGGGCATTCATCAAGGATATAGAACAGAAAAGGTCTAATGAATGTATGTCCTGAATCCATGGTTTCCATGCTAGACATCTTCTGTTCAATCATTCTTTTTTACAGAGACTGCAGTCTAATACACATTGTACCATGTGATCACAGAGTATGTGTTGCAACTGGTTTCCATGCACCTCAACACACATGTATTCATGCTGTCTTTGCCACACGAGAGCTAAAATCACACTGGTGACAACTCTGCGTGAATACACCGCTCCAGTGTTTCCACATCTGAAGCAGACTGTGCATACAAAATACTTTTGAGATGCCCCCATAACCAGAAATTATAAGAGTTGTGATCCACTGAATGAAGAGGCCACTCAACTGGACTTCCTCATCCTACCCATTGTATAGGGAAAACACAATTGAGATGCAGCCACATAACCCTTTGAATTATCAGTGGTACAGAATGAGGAACAGTACCATACTCTAGAAAGACACTGCATACTGTAACTTTGGTTTCATGTTGCAGCAAGTGTTAGAATACAGTGTCTGTAACAAAGTGAGATTGAATTGGTCTCTACGATAGAAACCATGCATTTCTGGAAGTAAATTCAATAGACCCTTTTTGTTCCCTATCTTCTCCTCAATCAATCTGTCATTGATAATGGCAAAAATTACCATATATCACCATATATAAGGTGGGGATTACTGTATGAAAATGAAAGGAAGAGAAGGATTTTTGATTCAAGTGAAACTTTTAATATCAGACTTAATGTTAACACAACTAAGTGTGTAATTTTATCATTTAACTTTTGTCACATTTTTATTTGTTCCCTGAAATGATCAGTTGTCTTGAGTTTGAGTTACTCTTCAACACATACCATATGATAGCTTGCAGAACATCTATGTAGGTGCAGATGTGGATGATGATGATGAAAGATCTGTTGCTTATTTATGGTATTTCTGTTTATTTATTGATCTGGTTCAGTAAAGCATTTTAGTACTGTGATGGAATATATTCAGTACCAGGAGAAATAAGTAATATTCAGGGATATGACAGAAAAACTCACTTGAAAAATAACTTATCTTGATGTATGTCATATTGTAAATGGTTTCCAATACAGGATGTCCCATTTATCTCGACCACCCAAAACAACTCTGGAACAACAGCTAAGTGTAAAATGACTTTCATATGTAGCAGTGAAAGGCAAGGTCTCAGGACTGTACATGTTTTGAAACATTCTAAATCGAAAGTATATGTGTTTTTAACAATTATTTCATCAGTAATCTATAGTATGACAATGTTGAAGCTTGAAATACAGAAAATGTGTGGCTAGCGCACATACTGAGACACGGGTGACAACACCATGCTGCTCAGGATGTGTACTAGCCATACGTTTCACATATTTTAAGCATAAACTTTGCTTCACAATATCTTGGGATGTAATTAGCAAATTGTGATGCAATCAATGCCATTATTTATGTGATTTGTCCTGCTATATATTGCTGATGAAATAATATAGTGTGTTCATTTAAAAACACATAAGTTTGTGTAAAAAACATATATGTTTTCGTTTTGGAATGTTTCAAAATATTTACATTCATGAGCCTCTGCATTACATAGATACCGGTGAATAGCTGTTGTTGTTCCAGAGATTCTTTGGGTGGTCAAGATAAATGGGACACCAAGCATAGAACACATGCAATGTACAGTAATTTTTGGCTTAGTTCTGCAAATTTATGCATCTTACCCATCCAACCTGTTGGACATTCTGAGCCATCCTACCTTATTGTTTCAACCTACTTGTTCGGATTGTCTTTCTACCAATAAATCAACATACATCATTGCTTTCAATGTATTGTCCTTGGATACCTTTCTCTCAATGAATCAGTCTACTTCATTGCTTTCAACCATGTGCTTCTGCCAGTAAATTAGTCCATTGGACATGCCACTAGATGAACTGTTTGGCGGCATCATGAATGTTCCTACCCTCATTAGGAAACATACACAGGCATTCAAACAAGCAACTCATCATATTCTTCCATGAAACAGAACTGTATTGAAGTGGGATATTCAAACATATATTGTTAACTGAATAACATTCTGCAACGTGATGCTCATATAACCATATGTTTCCACTGATATGTTATAAACTGCATATTGTAATTTACTGAACTTCTGTAGATGGGTAAACCCAATAACCAATTGAATAAAACAAAAAAATAAATAACAGTATTCATTAAATTTGTTCTATTCAATTCATAAGAGAGCATATCACCCATTGAGGATCAAAGAAATGTAACTACAAAAACAGTGTTTTGAGACAATTCAATTTAAAGGTTTTGCCCAAAAGCGTGAATACTTTCTACTAGTTTTTCACAGACCTTTCTATGGTAAATAAAAAGTATACTTCATTGACTGTTTTTTCTAGTAAGTGTTACATATTCTAGTCACTCGGTGGACATTAATGAAATATTTTATGAAATTATGCACGTAATTATGTTTGTCTGATCCTTTACTTAATGGCTGCTGCTGTTAAACATATTAATGTCAAACATATAATAAGCAGCTTTAAGCAATATCATCATATGAAAGATTACTGCAGTTGTATTAATAATGTCTTCATAAAAACATACTACATGGAACAGGCCATGGGAATGTGTGTTATTGCTATTAAATAAGCACTATATGCAAGAGAAATGTTTCACAGTTTCAAAAGTAATACAAAACAGACATTTAGACAAGCCAAAATTAGTGGTTTACGTGAAACACCTATGGTGATGTAGTAGCAACAATAATAATGGAGATAAAAAATAGATACTTGACATGGAGTTTATTCCTGTGATTCTTCCATGTTTTCCTCAGTTTCTAAATTTTTAGCAGCATAGAGTCCTTGGTATAATGTGGTATACCTTGAAGGTATAATGCCCTTATTACATAAATGTATAAGATCTTTTCCCTTTTCTTTACTTATGCAGAGAGGACTGTCATATGCTGGGTACAAAGTACTGTCTTCAGGTCCTGAATTCGAAGAATTTCATAGGCCATACCTTTTCTTGGTGTGCAAAACTTGAAAGTCACAATCATCATAGGAATACTTGAAAAATAGCATGTCAGGCTCATCTTTCCTGTATTGCATCCAAACAATCTTAAACAATTTCACTGACTCTCCATTCCCAGCAGTTTTTTTATTCCGAATATTTTCTTCTGAAACTGGTTGAAATCTAAAATTTGAGTGTTATCCTTTTCTGTCACTCTGTACTTGTTGAGGGTCATTCTTACAATTGTAATCCAGCCAATGGGATCAAAACATCCACATATTTACCTTTTCTTTCAATGCTTGCATGCACTGAGTCTACTTCCATTTGTGAATGTGCAGGCTCAAAAAAGCATTCGTCGGTAGTTGGAATGTCCAGTGTATTCACTGCATGCAAAAATATAGTGCTCATGTTGGCATTCAAGTTCTGCCCCCCATGTGTATCAGAAAACAAAGTTATTGGTTTTCTTTGTGCATGATTTAAAAAAATTCCGCAAATATGAATCTGCCTCTCTGCACCCCCTGTTTGCTGTTGTCTTGTCCCACATGTCGCAGTTGATTTGTTTTCTCCTACATTAACAACTTTGAGATTGTACACAGAGAGGCTTCTTCTATAGAATACTGCCTTTTCATTTACTTTAGGGCAGTAAAGCACTGATTGTAAGTCAAATTCAGCTAGCAAAGATTTGGCTTTTCTTGCACTTTCATTCTTAATGTTCGTAAGTCCCTTGCCATTTCTTTCCTTTTCAAATGCTCTTCCTGTTCCCTTTTAACATCTGTGTCTTCCTTATCCTCAGCTGAAATGTGTGAAAACATTAAATATTTATCACACATATCTTTTTATGGCCTGTGGAATTTCAGATTAAATTACTTTGTGAATAACTTCCTATTCAGTCATAATTTCTTGACTGTCATTCCATCCTCATAGCATTGTTGCTGATATTACTCATACATTACCTTAATACTCAAATTGGCAGGTAAATAATCTGCTGTACATGTACTGAGAAGGAAGAGTTTCCTTCTAGCTTCTTTACTTTCTTCTACTCTCTTGATACCTGGCTTGTGTCATCCTCTTCACTCTTTCTAAATTACATGATGTTCATCTCTGTTTTTTTTTCCCTATCCATACAAAGGTTTCAGAAATGTGAACTGTCTTGAGAAAAATCTGCATACACACTTGAATCTTATCAGATCCCTTTATTAGATAGAATTTCTTGGACTTCTTCCTTCATGAGTTACCCAAATTTGTCATCACACTTTGTTTCTGTACTTCCTCCACTAACTTAGTTCTGCCTTCGTAGCTCAACTGATCCAAGATCCTTGTAGGGTCTACGGATATTTTGTCAGTGCTGCTCAGTAAACTTAGTGCTGCATTGTTAGAGCAATCTTTTGGCTTCACATTTCTTGCAGGAACTTCAGAATTCTTCATAGAAATATATGACCTACCATTCTGTCGATTTAATTTCCTTTGCTTTCTTTTTCATTCCTCTTTAACCGCTACCCTTTTTTGTTTTCTGGTTTTGTTACTATCCTCAGTACCGGCACTGTCATCTGCAATTTCACCATCCTGATTGTGATGATTTACTTGTGCACTACTAACATCCTCAACAATTTTTGTTACTTTCTTTACAAGGGACCTTTCATGTACAATGCTGCTGTCTGTAACAATAACATTACAGGTATTTAGAGGAAGGGGAAAGAAAATTAACTGGAATGATAGTAGTATCCAGGGCCAGCACAAGGCACGTGCGAAACGTGCGGCCGCACAGGGCGGCACTTTCTGAGGGCGGCAAATCTGCCGCACCCTCCCCCCCCCCCCCCCTGCGCTTACGTTTTTTAGGACCGTGAAGCCCAAGAGGGGATTCGAAACCAAACCTCGGAGGGAGCGGCTTCGGGAACCGTGGCATGGCGCCTCACCAACTGCCAGCCGCCCCTGCTGAAGAAGGGGTGGGAGGAGGCCTCATTTCTTGCTCGCCGCTGTGGCAGCATCGCCGTGTTTACGCTGGAGGAACAGAGATGGGGTAGCAGTCTGGCGTACACGCCAGTATTCTTATGAGTGGAGAGCTGCTAGCGTGTTACGTGCCTTGCATTTACTCACATCTAATTTTGCAAAAGACGAAATCTAATTTGGAAATTCGAATGCGATGTTCGATACTGCCGGTACACATTAAGCCTGAAGCAATTTTGCTAAGCCTTTCAATGGCAGTTTCCGAGTGTTTTATTCTTCGCGCATTGCGGAAATAAGTGGTTGAACATTACGAGGGTCAAAATGTCCAACACCTATAATGGCTAGAAGTATTCCGAATGGGTAAATACGCTGCGAGTAATTACAAGGGATAAAGACATTGGTAGTAAGCCTGGAATAAGTTGGGTTTCGACGTATTTTTGAAAATTTTTGCTATCCGTTTCTGTGAGACAGCGGACGTTTTGGATTTTGAGCCATGAAACACCTGTCTCCGCCTGCATGAGCAAGAATTAAACTCTAACTGGCTCTTCTGTTTGATAATACTGCTCACACACTATCACTTTGCCAACATTTATTTACTTTATAATGCTTGTGAATCCATGTTTCATCTAAGTAAACTACTCGTCGCTTTGATTCTGATGAAAACCTGAGAAAGTGTGGTCTTTTAGCAACAATGCCCTCTTACTTACTCGTACTTACTCTCCTGGCTCCATAAACCACAGATGGCTTTTGGCCTCATCAAGTAGCCTCTTTCATAGTTTTCTGCCGGCCACGGTGGCCGAGGAGACTGAGGCGCGTCAGTCACTGTCTGCACGGTCACTACGGTCGGGGGTTCGAATCCCCCCTCGGGCATGGATATTTGTGCCGTCCTTAGTATTAGCTAGTTCATAAGTAGTTTGTAAGTTTAGGAACTGATGACCCCGTAGTCCCATAAGCTATACAAACATTTGAACATAGTTTCATTTTCGGCCTGCCTAGAGGTCTTCGTCCTTCTGGTTTATTCTCCGAGACTTCTTTCAGTAGAGCTCCCTGCTCTCTTCTATAGACATGGCCAGCCCATCTTAGTCTTCTTGTCTTGGCTTTCGCGACAACATCTGGTTCATTGTATAGTACCTTGAGCTCCCTGTTCTTTCTTCTTCGCCATTTTCCTCCCTTGTAGATTGGTCCAAAAAATTTTCGCAGGGTTTTATTTTCAAAAACTTATCTATCTTTCTGTGTGTTTGTCTATTATCCATATTTCTGCCGCAGATAATAACACTGGTCTGATTATTATTTTATATTCTTATTTTAGTTCCTCTTGGCAAAAATTTGGATGGCAGTAGTTTGTTCAGTGGCCGGCCGCGGTGGCCGAGGAGACTGAGGCACTTCAGTCACGGTCTGCTCGGCCACTACGGTCGGGGGTTCGAATCCCCCCTCAGGCATGGATATTTGTGCCGTCCTAGTTCGTAAGTAGTTTTTAAGTTTAGGGACTGATGATCCCGTAGTTAAGTCCCATAAGCTTTACAAACATTTGAACATTTTGTTCAGTGAGTATGTTGCTCTGGATGCAGCTTTGACTCTCACCTCTATTTCTTGCTTCTCATCATTTCTGTTGTTTATTAATACTCCCAGATATTTGAACTCACCTACTCCTTCACAAGTATGGTTATTAGTTTTCAGAGTTTCTTGCCTTTTTGTTTTGCAACTTCTTTCTGCCCTCATGAATTTTGTTTTATCCTCATTTACTTCCAAACCAAGTTCCTTTGTTTTATGAAAGATGCTTTTTGCTACTATTTTAAGGTCATCCAGATTTTCAGCGATTAGTGCTACATCATCAGCAAAGACTAGTACATTTATTTTCGTTCCTATTTTAATTCCCTCTTCTGCTTCACCTACTGAATCCAGTGCTTCCTGTATTAAAATGTTGAACAAGAGGGGTAATAATTCATCTCCTTGCCTAAGTCCTGTTTTTATGTTAAAAGCCTTGGAATATTCTCCATCCATTTTGACTACCCCTTTTGAGCCTTTTAGTGTAGCTTTTACAAGGTTTATAATCTTCTTCGGAATTGCAAATACTTGCATTCTCTCCCATAACTTATCTCTAGATATACTGTAATAAGCTTTTTAAAAATCAACAAATAATATTCCCATTTCTTTGTTAAATTCCCAGTATTTGGATATGACTCCTTTCCAGGGCCATCTTAAGCCATGCAGGGGCCCCTGGGCACTCAGTGTTTTGGGGCCCTTAAAAAAACCAAATGAGTGCATCAGATAGGTGTAAATTTATTTAGTGACTTAATTAGTTAAAATATTACAAACCAAATACTAATGATTCGTTCCTCAAATTAGTCTTTCATAAAAATTAATGACTTCTTTAAAGATTTCCAGTATACAATATGCACAATTTTTGAAGCATGTCGCTGTCTATGCAAACAACTGGCACACAGATTAGGGGACCCTACAACAAAACAGAATTTTTCTTTGAATGGACTCATCAGAATTTATTAGTTGTTACGGTTAGAAATACACAAATAAAATTCTAGTGATTACTGTTTTGCAAATTGGACTTAGGCCAACGTTGCTGTTAAAGGTTTCTTTCGGAATTTCTGAAATGCAAAATCTTCTATTACGTCTTCAGAGTCCAACTGTTGCAGGGCGTCACTTTCTATGCACATGATTGACAAATTAGTAAGTCGTTCCTGTAGAACAGTCGTTTGCAATTTATTTTTGTTTCTCTTTAACTGGGAAAATGAACGCTCTCCACTGCAATTGGTTACCATTAGACAAAGAAATATCCGGTAGCAACTTCTACGTTCGGAAAGATTTATTTTATCTGCTTTTATTAAAGAATGTAAGGATAATATACTTAGTTCTGGAGATTACTTTTGGAATATTTTTCAAGCATTATTTTAAATGAAAACATTCTGATATGAGCTCATCAGCATTAACGTCTGCATGAAAAAATTCTGCAAATTCTTTGCACCTGTTTTTCAGCTGTTCAGAATCAAATTGTTGTAACCGAGAAAGGAAACTAAAATGTTCGCTAACTTTCTCGTATGCTTCCAAACGTCGCTTCAAATTAGAATCCAAAGTGTCAATTATAGGCAGACAGTCTGACGTATCTTCGGGAAAAATGATATGCTAGCTGCAAATTCTCGTCATTTGGGATCAACCTTATAGTCAGCACCTGCATTTTTCTCTTTGGCTGAAGATTCATATTGATCAAATCTACTGCGTGCAGAACTGATGAAATCGGAAATAGATGCAAAAAGTTTTGTTGCTACATCTCTTATGACGGTACTACTTTCTAAAGTTACATTTGTATTGTTGATAGTTCTCAAAAGGTCATCCCATATTTCCATTAAAAAGAATGGTCTCGAGTTCATTTTCTTGCAAAGCTTCATGTCTGGTTTCCACTGGCTACTAACTGACTTTAACGCTTCAAAAATATTATTGTAGCTATTATGAAATGCGATAAGAGCGTCAGCACGAGCAGACCATCCAGTTTTAGAAAGGGACTTCAGAACTTTATTTGCACCTAAACATTCTTTCAAAACGTTCCATCAATTGTTCGAAGTAGAAAAGAAAAGTGAATAATTTTTGGAGAAACTGGAAGTATGCTAATGCTTCAGAAACACATGTACACCTACTAAATTTAATGAATGTGTGGCACATGGTACAAAAATATCAAACTTCCATTTGTCTTTTATTCTTACCTGAAGACCTGAATACTTTCCAGCCGTATTGGAAGTATGCTACTGCTTCAGAAACACATGTACACCTACTAAATTTAATGAATGTGTGGCACATGGTACAAAAATATCAAACTTCCATTTGTCTTTTATTCTTACCTGAAGACCTGAATACTTTCCAGCCGTATTTGCTGCTTTATCATATCTCTGTTCGCGGCAATCTTTTATTGAAATGTCAAAGCTATCCAAAAACTTCATAACAATATTTTCTATATTTCGAGTTCTATGCTCCTCCATAAGCAAAAATCTCTCAACAGGCTGGCCATGTTTTACGTACCGAACGATGAAAGGTAGCTGGTCAACATGGGAGAGATTGGCGAGGAATTGCATAGTACTTGGCTGCTTTTAATTCATTGGCAATCGTTCTTAACATTTTCTGACCCCATTACATAAATAAATACATTGCAAATATCTGCAGACAAATATGATGTGCTTCCTTTGTCACGATTGCCATACTTTCGTATATGATGAGCAAGAAAAGGGTCAAATTCGCTTATTAATTCTAAGCATACCAAGTAATTCCCATTGTTTTCAGACCCCGAAACATTTTTTCCATTAAACCCTAATCCCCATGACGCCAAAAATTTCAGAACTGCAACATTTCCGTGCAATATGCTCCTCTAATAGTTGACCTCAGCATTAAACTGGGTAAGCAATCCAGTATCAACTAGTCCAACAATTTTGCTTCTTGCAACATAATTCATCATTGATTCCCTGTACTGTAAACTACTCTCATGCTCTTTTAATAAATTGTTTATATGCTTCCAATCTTTGTATTCACTGGAGGAAGAACTCAAATTATTGCTGACAGTGTTATTGAATAGACGGCAACAAAAGTAGTACACAGATTTCATGGATGGTAATACAGAAGCCATTTTCTTTCCACAGACTCACCATTCGTCAGTTTGCGAGAGAAAACAGTCCTTGTTAATTTTCTGGTTTTTGTTTTACCACTTACATCAGCAAAATGTGTAGTGGTTTCTGAGAAGTCGCTATTTTTGTATTGGAAGATCTCTGGGCCCTTGTGAATCCAAATATTACGGATTTCTTCCGTTAAAATTTCATCACAGTAATTACCAGGGTCGTGAGATATGTTTTCTAACGTACTTCTTTTTGGTGAATCCAAGTGGCTTGAGATAGAAGAAGCATGTTGTGATGTTTGTGTGTAGTTGTCTTCATAACTAGAATTGATGAACTCGAAACACATATGTTATCCTCTATTTTAAACATGGGCAACATTCCTAAGCTTTGATATTTAGAGATCTTGAGATGATGAGGTAAATGAATCACTCTGCCTGTTAGTTGCTTCAACAGTGAAAAATGAAGTAAGTTGAGGTAGTCTGCTAATGGTTTCTTTTTTAATTGGATTTTTTCTGAACTATTTAAGTATATTCTTTTTGGCATTGTTGAAACACACTACTGTCAAGTAAACAGAGTGAATCGAGTATATCGCGTACAATCAAATGGTGCTTCAAAGCACCCCGATGAACTATCGCTTCATAAGGTAGAAACTCCAACAATGCTGAATTCACCAGGACTGGATGCATTGGCCGATGCGCAGTGCTGTGCTAAGCACCATAGGGGAGGCCCTTGTGTGTTGTCGTCCTAAGCGCCGGGCGAGTCCATTACTTTGTTGTAAGGGGAGGCCGCAACAATCTGCTTCAGACCCTTCTAGTTCATGTGTTACTGCTTGCATATGTTAAAGATTTGTATCTGATTAAATGGGCTCTCCCTGAAGTAAAAATAAATAAATAAAATTAGAAACTGTAACATATAGCGCAGCATAAAAGGGAAGATTACCATGAAAAGACGAATGCTGCAATTTTTTTCAAGTCTGTTGTTTTATCTTTTACTACCTGATTGAGGTACACTCATATAACTGTTACACATCGACGTA
Source organism: Locusta migratoria (assembly GCA_026315105.1). NCBI lineage: Eukaryota > Metazoa > Arthropoda > Insecta > Orthoptera > Acrididae > Locusta > Locusta migratoria. The sequence goes on from CM048755.1 coordinate 519,000,402, forward strand.
ACAAATATTATATATTATCAGGTGCTTAGAACAGAAACTGACACAAAACTTGCCGAGAGACTCCGCTGTTGTTGACGTTCGGTGAGGAAAAACAGCAATAATACATGTTAGAAACAGACTGCCACAAGGTCTACTACACAGTGTCGCCGTGTGTTTTGTAGCTAAGACCCGCAATAATAACTACGATTTTGCATGCATGCAGCAAACCTAGTCACTTGCCACACCATACATGACACGTTTCGAGACCATTTCTGGGTCTTTATAATGAGTAAGTGCAACAAAAACAGTCACTTAAGAAAGTCATTGCCTAGGAGAAAGGAACGAGTTTCTCGGGGGCCCCATCAGGCTGGGGGCCCTGGGCCTGTGCCCTTTGTGCCCCTATGGTAGAGACGGTAATGCTTCTTTCAGTATGAATATCTTATCAATAGTTAAACGATTCTTCATAAATCCTGCTTGTTTCTTATTTACTACCTCTCTTAAATATGGTTCTAATTTTCTCTTAAGGATCTTGGAGAATACTTTATAGGTGGTGCTAATTAACGAGATTGTAATTCCTGCACTGCTGTTTGTCACCCTTTTTATGAATTGGTATTATGACAGCTTTTGTCCATTCCTCTGGCATTCTTTCTTCATTCCAAATGTTCGTAACCAGCTTGTGTATTTGTTTTGCCAGTTGTATTCCTCCCTTCTTAAAAAGTTTGGCTGTTATGTAATCTCTCCCCGGAGCTTTGTTAGCTTTTAGTATTTTGATAGAGTTTATTGTCTCTTTCAGTGTTGGCGGTGCAACGAAGGGATCTGCACTCTGATATTCATGTTGTTGCTCCGTTGCTGCCCTTCCGTCTTCAACATTTAGAAGCTCCTCCAAATATTCCCTCCAAATTTCCATACCTTTAGATCTTTCTACAACTGTATTTTCATTCTTATCTTTAATGCCATACATCCGTGGTACATATCGTTTTCTAAAGAAACTCACTGATCTGTATTAATCTCTTACGTTCTCTGCACTTTTATCCTCCTCTGCACTTTTTATCAAACTGTCCACATGTTCTCTCTTTTCCTTCTCAGAAGATTTTTTTTGTTTCTCTTTTAGCATGTGCTTATGCTTCTTTACTTCCGTTGGAAGCCTCTTGTAGGTGTTTTTCCTTCACTGCTCTTCGTTCTTTCACTTTCTGCTCACATTCTACTGAAAACCGTGGATTTTTCTTCCTCCTTTTTCTTTTTCCGCAAACTAGTGCAGCTTTCTTCACATTTGTTTTTATCTGTCGCCAGTGGTCTTCAATTTCGAGGTTGTCTTCCAGTGTTAGGACGTCAAATTTGTTTTGTAGCTTAATGGCAAACTCCTGCGCATTGCTGTTAACCTTTAGGCTTTCTATATCAGTATTACAGTCTTTTATGCTCTCCCCCCCCCCCCCTCTTTGCTTTTCTATAGCTATTCTTTGGCGTACCTCTGCTACAAGTAGATAGTGATCTGTGCCTGCCTCAGATTCCTTTATCGTTTTCATATTCATTATACTGCTTTTATGCCTTTGATCTATCAGGACATGGTCGATTTGGTTTTTTGTTCTTGCATCTGGTGATATCCAAGTTAGGTTGTGAATGTCCTTCCGAGGAAAATATGTGCTCATAACGCTTAGGTTGGCTGCACTTGCACAGCTCCATTATCATTACTTTCAAAATGTAAACTTTCCGTCCCTGCTATTTCTTTCCAGATGCTCTCCCTTCCTATTTTAGCATTGGCATCTCCAATAATGAGCTTCATATCATATGTTGTTTTACTAATTACCTCTTTCTTTTCATCCTCTATCTCTTCTGTTGGAGCGTATAATGCAATTATTGTTATATTTGTGAATCTACCTTTCAGTTTCATGACAGCTATTCTATCATTAATCGGTTGGAAATCAATTACTGCCGCTGCTAACATTTTGCTGACCATAAAACATATTCCCTTTTGGAATTTTACATCTTCCGAACCACTGTAGTGTAGAATGTGTCTGTCCGTTTTCAATTTTCCTGTCCCTGGATATCTAATTTCTTGTAGTGCTACAAGATCCATTTTGTAACTGTTGAGTTCTGCTGACAATGTTGAAGGCCCCAGGTGTTGCCAAAGTGCCTTTTTCATCCGAGGCAATTTCTTGACATTTTGTAACGCCTTTTTTTTTTTCTTTTCATTGAATTTTTTATGGGATGGGTTTTTAGCCCAGTGCCCAACCCCCAACGTGGAGGACCAGTTCAGTTATTGTTTCACGGTATTTTATTTCCCCAGTACCCTCCAACTCTCCTGGCGGCAGAGCCAGCGAGCTTTCCCCAATTCCAATGGGGACGTGCCCGATGGAGGTAACTGTCAAATACCCACACGGGGACAATGCCCTCTCCAAAACAAAACAAAACGTTAATTTTCTACATTCATGCTGTGAAGGATTTGCCGAGCGGTCTAAGGCGCTGCAGTTATGAACTGTGCGGCTGGTCCCGGCGGAGGTTCGGGTCCTCCCTCGGGCATGTGTGTGTGTGTGTGTGTGTGTGTGTGTGTGTGTGTGTTTGTTTGTTCTTAGGACAATTAAGGTTAAGTAGTGTGTAAGCTATAGGGACTGATGACCTTAGCAGTTCAATCCCATCAGATTTCACACACATTTGAACATTTTTGTAAATTCACAAGGCTTATTAAAATTAGCTACATTTCTTCAATCAGGTTTTACTCCATTTTTGAGCTGGTGCTCAGCGACTGTTTTGTACAAATCTGTAGAGAATGTCACCAATCGATTGCAATTTATGTTTTTATTTGCCAGATCTACATAGATTTTGGGCCCAGTGTGGCTGTTATCAATGCTGTGAATTATGTTTACATCTATACTGTCATGCTGAACGTAACTGTCAACATGACGGTTTAGATGTAAGCACATATTAAAAGGTTTGAGACTGGCCTCTCAGTGGCCGAAACCTAGGTAGATCTGAAAAGTAAAATCAAAAATTGCGATTGACTACTGATATTTCCTACAGATATGTTTAAATGAATTCCACAAAATTTTTTTGTAATAAACAAATAAATAACTGGGGCGGCAGTTTATCAGCTCGCACGGGGCGGCACTTGGGCTTGCGCCGGCCCTGGTAGTATCTAGTAACTGTTTGGCAACTCACCAGAATCTGTGGTGTTGTTGGGCTCATCATCTCTATCTCTATCTGAACCAAAGAATGTCCTGAGCATCTCTATATCATGTTCTTCCTCAAGTATGAATATAAACAATAATAATAATGACAACTGCCTTATAGCAATAATAATAATAATCCATAATTATCATAGTACTTACTACTGAAATATATACACTAAGAAAAGGATACTAATAAATACAAGATTACATTATTCAGAGGCAGAGAAAAGAAAATTTATTGGAACTGCAATAGTGGCTCATAATTATTTGGCTACTCGCCAGAATCTGTAGTGTTGTCCGGTTCATTGGGAGGATCATGATCTGTATCTGAACCAACAAATTTCCTGAGCACCTCCACATGTTTCTTCCTCAGCTGTGAATATAAACAATAATAATAATAATAATAATAATAATAATAATAATAATAATGACAACAGGAGGAACAGCTATTATTAATTATTATTATTATTATTTAGTAGTTACTACTGCAATATATACACTAAGAAACAGGCTCTAATACTTAAAAAATTCAGTTAAATTCTCCAGGCACATTTTCACCAACCTTCTTCCTTTGGAGTCCATAGTGCTCCTAGTAGCTTGTAAACGCATTCACAGCTGAAACAATATTTATTTTCCTTGCCAGGAAGTTGTATTTCATCGTTGTCACAGAGCGACTGTGACTGTGTGTCTAAAGAGAAGTAGCAGGAGAAGCAATTTGTAACAGTTCTGTTAGGATCAGAGAAATGTAAGAGCTGTTCCATCTCACAAATTATATGCAAGTCCTGTTTTCTAAAAACGGATCAGCTCTTGCATCTGTCTGATCCTTACTATTTTTCATGAAATGTAGATACATTGAGAACTAAATCAAAAACCACATAAGATAAAGTTATGCTTGTTAGATCATAATGTAGGTCTTGATTCCATGTACCTTATGGTACTAACAACTAAAAAGTGGCAAAATTTGTAGTTACATCTGTCTGCTCCTAAATGGACGATATGTCCACAAGCAGCTTTTTGTTTCAGATTATCGTTAATGTCATATTACAGATTATTGATAATTCGTCCTGGCACACCCTACAAATATAGGATAATTAATTATAAAATGCAGTAGCTTAAGGGTGAGATTATGCATTCAACACAATTAAAATAAATAATAGTTAAAAGTGATTTTATATATATATAATATAATTAAGAATAATATTGACAAATCGGCTTTAATTAATTTGATGCCCTAGAAATCCAGGGACAGAGAAGAAGTGGTTGTCAAGCAAGAGCTGTTTTAAATTTACTTTAAACTTTAAATATTTTTGATAACAGTATGTGTTTTAAATAAGAAGATACATTTTTACATAACATAACTTCAGTATGATTTATTCCTCTTTTGCCTAAATTTGTACTTATTATCTCTACATGTAGGTTAAGCTTCTTTAAAGTTTCTCATTAGTGAACATCATAGTTATATATGAAGATTTTTTCTTCTTTTCAAGATGCTCCACATTGTAAATACTATTGCTTCATATATTTACAAACAATACTCAGGTAGCATTTTAATACTTTTAAAAAGTTGGCATTACTATTGAAATAATCCACTGGTCACTATAATTGGCATTTACAGTGAGACTTTGTTATTTTAAATAATTGTTATCCTATTTATGGAGGAGTAATTTCTGCACATTTACTCTAGTGCAAGATGACTGTTTTTAATATGGGATATTTTTTCACAAAAATGTCAAATAAAGTGTTGATCTTCGAAAATTAAGTTAAATTTTTGTGTGATTTCTCACTTGCATTACTTTCTGTACTGACTGTAAGGAATTATTCACATTTTGTCTGTAGGTTTCTTTTCTACAAGGAAAACTTTTTTCACTTCAAACTTGGCAGTTCTTCTATGCATAAATCACACTTGTGTTTGAAATTATTTTTATAGTTAAAAATTAATTTAATTTTTCTAATTTGCATTGTTAAATTCAATGGTATGCTTAAAATATGTTCACAATTTTAAAAACTTAACCAAATATTTTGATTCACTCATACTTTCATATAGTTATAATATTGCACTTCACAGACATAGTCATCCTCCAGTTTAGGTTTGCAGTAAATTCAATACAGCTATGAATTTTGTATGTTCATACCAACATTCCTGTCCAACCCTTTGATCCAGTAGAGGTGAATCATTCCCACAGGTACGGCACATTAATGTCTTCTTCTGCCCCACCTAGCATTATTTCCAGGGCAAACAAATTTAGTATATTCACCTCTTTATCATTTGATTCTATTAAAATCTTCAGAACAATTTTTGCTGCACACATGCTATATGTTCCTTGGTTCTTTGCTTTCAATACTTGGCTGGTCATGATGGGGGTATTCTTTAATATTTGCAGCAGAAAGCACTGGGTTGTACTTCGTGCCCTTCATGTAGTAATTTATCTTTCACAATACTTCCTTTATTCTATAATAATAACAACTTAGCATCAACAAACTTATGCAGAACTCTCTACATCGATCTTTCTTTGCTAGGTGCTTTGCGTGCTCACCTTTTATAATATTTGAACAATATTCATGCGTTGTTATAAATGTTTTATATTTTGGTTGCAATTACATTTAAATAAACTAAATTGTATGAAGGCTGCAGAGCAGTCATGAATGTTTACAACAAACAAATGAAATATCATTTTTATGTAATATTACCATCAAAGTTGGAAAAATCTGTGAAATATTTTACAAACGATATGTACACATATTTAACTAATTACATGAAAAATAATGAGATACAGACTTTGTTAATAGGTTTGGAATAACATCAAACATGATTCTAACATATATGAAATGTCAGTGCAAATGGTGTTCCCAGGTATGTTGTTCTGGAATTGTGTGGTTTAGTAAATGTTGACAGGGGTATCAGGTGCTGTATTATCACTTAGGTGGGTATGGTCCCATGATAATGAGTATAAACAACTACTTACAACTACAACGAATTGGTTGTACATGTACATATAGAAATCTCATTTGGAATGTATTGATAAAAACCAGTGATAAAGAGACCATAATTGGTATGCCCTGGGAAAATCTGCTTGCTAGGGCTAGAAGAAGACATTAATGTAATGTCAAAATCAGTTGCCTACTAAAAGATTTTTTGAAAAAACAGCTGTTGGTATACAAGAGTGACATTTTTTTTCTCTCTAAAGCAGAATGTGCACTAATATGAAACATCCTGGTAGATTAAAACAGTGTGCGAGACTGGGGTCAAACCTAGAACCTTCGCATATTATGGGCAAGTGCTCTTTGTTGTAAAGTGAATATTTCATTCTGGGAATATCCCCTAATCTGTGGCTAAGCCCTAGCCAGGAGTGCTAGTCTGCAAGGTTTACACAAGAACTTCTGTGAAATTTGGATGGGAAGAGATGAGGTAGTGGTGGGAGCAAACTATTGAGGACAGACCAGGAGACGTGTACTCATAGCTCTATTGGTAGAGTACTTATGCACCAAAGGCAAAGGTTCTAGATCAAAATTCTACTCTGGCAAACTGTTTTAATCTTGCAGGTAGTTTCATATCTCTGGAGATTCTGCTGCAGAGTGAAAATTTCATTCCGGAAACATTTCCTACATTTTGGCTAAGCCATGTCTGTTCAATATCCTTTCATCCAGGAGTGTTAGTCCTACAAGGTTCACTTGAGAGCTTCTGTGAAGTTTAGGTTGTAGGAAATGAGGTACTGGTGGAAGCAGAACTATGAGGTTGGCATGGAAGGTGCTCACAAGTAGAGCACTTACCTGTGAAAGGCAAAAGTCCTGGGTTAAAATCCTGGTCTGCCGCACAGTTTTTATCTGCTAGAAAGTTTCAGCTGTTGCAGTATATTCCTATAGTAATCCTTATCTAGGTTCTCTATTTGTTTCTGATTTATTTACTGTTCAGCTCGTATGGTCCCTCTGCCACTCACATCTAATTACCTTTTTGTAGCTAGAAAGTTGGAACCCAATCATCTTTTCCTACTTCATATGACCAAATGCCATGAAACATTCATTTAAAAATGCTAAATATTTTGTTGATAATGCATGAAACTTTTGGTTCCTATTACTTGATTTATTCTTTGGAAAAACTGTTCAATGTCTGCTACACTAAAGGTATATGCTATTTCCTAATTTCCTCAATCACAGTGAGTTGATCATTGTTGATGGAGTTTTCCACTTATTGATCTTATATGCAATTTCATTCATCCTACATCTTTTTGATTAGGTCACTAGTCATTTCAGGAAATCCATATGATTGTCTTTCAACCACAATGCATTGGTTCTTATTCTGTGGATAGGACTATCCACATACTAATACAGAAGTTTACAATGGGAAACAATTTAAAGCCACTATTTCACATTCACACAATGTTATAATTCCCAAAGCACTACATTCCACTAGACATCTACCAGACCTACACTACATTAACTATGCAACACAGTATGCTATTGGAACCATCACTTTGCTGCTCTATACACTAATAACATTATTTTTTCTTTTATCCATCTGCAACCACTGTTACAGTTTGCTATTTTGATTAATGGATAGCAATTATACTATGAAAAGCGAGTCCTGTGATGGGCTATTAGGTCACTGAATCTGATATTTATACCTATAGTGAAGTTAAAGGCCTGAGTGTCACCTACCAAGGCTATTTTAAAATTGGTTCTCACAATATGTTAGAGAGATCAGAAGGTTATCTCAGGTAAATCAGAGTTACAAAAATAACAACTAGGTGTAGTGCTTCTGTTAAGTTTAAACTTTAAAATAATATTGTCACTATTAGACCTCAGGACATTAACCTCATTAATATCTCTCTAATTGTATACCAAACTTTTCTGGCCCTACAGTCAGGCTGTATAGGAGCTCACTTATGTCTCTCCATTTACCATTTTGCAGCTCAGTGTGATATCATTCTGTTGTGCTAACAGGCCATACTCATATTCATGTATTAACACACAGTGTGTTCACTGTGGTGTGCAGAGGTTTTCGGTAAAACCTGCTTCTTTACTGGAGCTACAGTATATTTAAATAGATAGTTAATTTTATAATTATACAATGGAAAATATAATGTTCAACCTTTAAAACAGATAAACAAAAGGATAATTCCAGCAGTATTGAAAGAATTTACTATTTACTGGATGTATGAGATGTTGAGTACTAGAAAGACACATAAAAAGGTGATTAAGACAGTTTCTGTGGTCTGCAGTATCAGTTAGATTGAATGGTGGAAACTTGAAAGTAATGTCAGAGAGAAGAGGGAAGAGGTTATAAAGGTACTAAAAAGTATCTGCAGTTGTGGAGTTTATAGGTGCTTACTGGGGACATACAACACAACAGGCAACTCTATGACTGATGTAGTGAGATATGAGACCACTTAGAAAAGATGGTGAAATAACAGAACAGGGGAAATCTGGAGAATTCAGACTCTGGGATATAGACAAACAGTATTATGTTGATACTGTGGCTTGCATAAATTGCAACTGGAGGGTAATTCTGGTGTAGAAGTAAAAGAATAATCTGTGGCAGAAACAGTGTCTTTACTCATTTCCTCCGTCTGACTCGCCATCCGACAGGTCTAGACAGGCCCACTGGGTACTCACCGGCCACCATGTCATCCTCTGCCTGAAGGCGCCAGTGGATGCGATATGGAGGGGGACATGGTCAGTGCCCTTCATTCCTGGTCATTATGTCAGTTTTTGTGACTGGAGCTGCTACTTCTCAATCAAGTAGCTCCTCAGTTGGCCTCACAAGGGCTGAGTGCTCCCTGCTTGCGAACAGCACTCAGCAGACCCGGACAGTAATCCATCCAAGTGCTAACCAAGCCCAACAGTGCTTAACTTCAGTGATCTAATGGAAACCAATGTATTCACTGTGACACAGCCATTGGTGTTTACTCATTTGACTAAAGTATTTACTTGAAGGAGTTTTTTTACCTTTGTAATATAGCATAACTTGTGCTGGCATAAGGATCCAGATGACAAAAGATGGTAGACACTTCTGACCATAGTAGTTAAGAAGATTGTGTAGCAGCTGTTAATTTCCTTGATATGTGTTGTATCTGAGTGGTTTATGGGACCCTTGGACACAATTTGATTATTTACATTTATTGTGGCAGATATACGGTAGATTAAATGACTGCCTTCACAAGTGTTTGTCATCAATAGAGTAAGAAGTGACAAGACTGAAATAGTAGCTAGTAGTAAAAGCACAGATCAGTTTTTGGATATGAGCTTCCCATATAAATATGGATCATAAGGGTGGATGTTTGGAAAATAAATTGTATAAGTATTTAAAAGAGTATTAGTAGGCATGGTTGATGGTGCAATTAAGATTTGGAAAGCATCATAATGATAGTTTGAAGGATATTCCACATTTTTGTACACAACTGTGCCAAAGTAAGTGACTTTGTGTTGGTGACTAAGTAGTGTTGTGATACACAGACTATTATCTTGCTTGTCTCTGCAGATGTGAGATGCATCAGTGGCCTGGTTGTATAGGAGAGATTATTTATTGTGAAGTAGGTAGATTTTAACAGATTTCCTTAGTACCACAAATAAGTTCAAGTTCATTATCCAGGAAGTTAACTCACTACCTGGAAAGCTAACTAAATCAATGAATTTATTTAGATAGCCTGGACAAATGTAGATGAGGTATCCTAATCCTGAATCCATGGACTACAGATTCCATAACAGAATGTGAACTCTATGATAGGTTCAAAGTTGCTCTAGGTGACCCCATGAATGTATTGTCATAAAGCATGTCTTGCAATTACCTATTATAGTAGCTTCTTTCTCATGACAGAGGTAGTTATTGATAAAAGTAAATTGTGTCATGGTTAACATGAAGGAGAAGTATGTCCGTGGTCTTTGATACAGTGTAAACAACAACCTATTCCATTATGATCTTCTTGGTTGCAATCCTGTCCCCCTTTCTTTACCTAGCACACTATACATTTTTATTTCCTGAATTTTATTACCTATGCCTCTATACACATGCCATCTTCTTATCACACTGACTGATCCTGCTTGACTGTTCCAATATATTCTTTACCTGTTTGCCTAATATCTTTTTCTCGTTCTCCTTCTTCCACTTTCTCATGTTATCACACACTTTTCTCTTTACAGACTTCAAATTCACTCCCTGCTAAGATGCTATTAACTGTACATGCACACACGTAACTGTTCCAGAGATACACACTCATTTTTCATTCTCATTTTCTTTTTGTTACTCTTGCTCCATTTTGCCATTGTACCATATCATTATCATCCACTCCCCTTACCCTTACAACACATTGAGTAAAGACTTATTTCGATCCCAAGTGTTTGGTCTCAGTAGAATGACCTACAATGTCCGTATGTCTGTTTGCATACATATGTGGCAGTGTTTGTTGTGTGTGTGTGTGTGTGTGTGTGTGTGTGTGTGTGTGTGTGTGTGTGTTATTCTTTCCTGCTTCTCTCATGAATACCTCCTACAGTCAGTCAGTACTTACACACATTTATTTTTCTAGCTATGTAAATTAATCGTTACTTTAAGAGTAAATAAAAGTGTCAAACAGTAGTCAAATCATCCTCCTCCTCCTCCTCCTCCTCCTCAACTCATGCTGCTCATCAGTGAAGTTACACTGAATGTGATATTTCTTCCCTATTTCTATAAATTATTTTTATTTTTGTAGCTGCATTTTTGCATCCGCCTCTACATGCATGCCATCTTCCTATCACACTGACTGATCACACTCGACTGCTCCAGTACTTTCTTCACTTGTTTGCCTAATATCTTTTTCTCATTCTCCTTCCACATTTTCATGTTGTCACATACTTTTCTCTTAGCAGACTTCAAATTCACTCCCTGAAAAGATGCCATTAACTGTACATGAACATATGGAACTGTTCCAGATCTGCACACCCATTCTTCATTCTTATTCTCTTTCTGTTCCTCTTGCTTCATTTAGCCATTGTACCATGAGTAAAGACTGTTATTCTGATCCAGTATTTGTGTTGTGTGTGTGTGTGTGTGTGTGTGTGTGTGTGTGTGTGTGTGTGTGTGTGTGTGTGTGTGGGTGGGTGGGAGGGTGGCTGGGTGGATGTGATAGTTATGCTTTCCTGTTTCTCTCATGAATACCTCCTACAGTCAGTCAGTAGTGACACACTTAATTTTCTAGCTATGTACATTAATCGTTACTTTAAAATTAAATAAAAGTTACCACAGCCATCCAATCCTCCTCCTCTTCTCCTCAACTCATGCTGATCTCCAGTGAAGTTACACTCAATGTGATATTTCTTCCCCATTTCTATAAATTATTTTTATTTTTGTAGCTCATGGTGAGTTTACTGGACTATGTGGCTTTAGTTTATTCTTATTTGACAGTGATTATTAGATGAACAAAACTTGTTTCTGGTTTCATTGTATCTGTGTGTGTATGTAACCTCTGCATAGTGGCATATCTGTGGAAAATGCACTTTGAATGAAAAAATATGTATATTTTGTGCCTTTTTGTAACTGTCTCAAATTCTGCATGTTGTGTCTCTGGGCTTTCAAATATTTGCTGTGAATGATGTTTTGTTGTCCTGTAATTTTTTTTAAAGACTTTACTTTTGTATGTCCATCAAATATTTACCTTACAGACATCTTTTCTGTAAAAATAATTCACTTTTTTGTAATGAGTTCTATATTTTCCCAATATTCCTGTTTTTCTTTTATTAGCATGTTTGATGTTGACCTAAATTGTTGTACCTGCACTACAAGGTTTATAAACTGTGGAGAATATATACCGTATAAACAGATAGTGGTACTTTTGTGAAATATTGAATATAACTTCACAAGTTTTATTTTTATGTTTACTTTTTTATGTATCAGTAAACTAGCAACTTCCACATAGTTAGGTTTTCCTACTTACAGTTTTTGCGTGTTATTTACAATCACACAAATGCTTCTTTTCTTCAAATATATTGTATCTCAGTATATATGAATAAGAATTTGGCATTGTGCCTCACATAGGAAGTCAATATTTCTATTAACCAATACTCCACTCCAACGTTATGCACAACTGCCCATACATCCTAGATATTTCAAATAAATTCCACAGTTTATAGGCAACAAATGAATGCAGAACCCAATAATTCAATGTTTTAACGTGTCACGTTTAGTTACAGTGTGTGGAAATATAATGTAGTTCACCAACCAATGCCTTGTTGTTTCTTTTGTTGTTACTAATTGGTTGTCTTATCTCTCTTCTTTCCTGTCAACATGTTGGCTGTATGATGAAAAGGCTTACAGATCGGTGAGTGTTGAATGGAATGTGCCTATATTAATTTCTGTTCCACTCTTTGCATACATTGTTTTGATAGACATATTACCAAAATGCATCAAGTCCTAGCATGCCATCTTTCAGTTCTTCTTGCATTAGTAGTAGCTTAAATCTTTTATGTTTCTATTCAATTCACTAATGCACTTTTCTGACTGGTTGTTGCATTACAACCATTTTAGAATGTTTTCAGTGTCAGTGTGACTTCACTCAGTAATTTATTAGTTACATTTTCATTCCATTCATCCAAATAGCATTCAGTCAAGCTACTGACAGATTGAATATAATTTAAAATTCCATAAGAGGTGAATTGGAGCTATATTTCCAGTTCACTGAAAGATCAATAAAACTGCAATTAGTTATTGTATTAACTTCAGCTGAGTTTGTTGAACTTGGACACTGAAGTTAAGATTTTTTCAAATAACAATTTTTCATTCTTTATATCATTGAGGTAACAAGGCAAGCTTTGATTACTCAGGAAATAAAAGCAAAATCTTGGAGATGTTTATATCATCCTTTCCTGAACCCCTGTTGTCTCCAGACACCTCAAATCTCTCATGATCCCATCCAGTGTCTCTCTCCCATCTTTATCTCTCTCTCTCTCTCTCTCTCTCTCTCTCTGTCACACACACACACACACACACACACACACACACACGCACACACAGGTTACAGGTTCATTAAAATAAACACAAACATTAAAAATATAATTCACTTTTTTGAGTGACAAACTAATGAAGTTAATCGAATCAATGATTACAAATAATTTGAATTATTGCGTTTCGCATAGCCCAGTGGTAAGTCAAATGTTTGAGAACAAATCCAGAGTATTGAATGTTTTCTTTCTATAGTTATTGCTAAGATTATTTTGACATCATGATTGTGACCTGCACTTTTGATGTCATATTTATTGACAGAGTGCCAATATGACTCATCAGATGTATTCCAAATTACAGTTAGATTGTGACATTACCTGAGTATAACACTATATTTGCAGTAGACTTATCACACAGGCTAATTCCAGTTAAACTAAGACTCATGTTCATTTTTAGGAAACAAACAGAATAAAGTCTTAAGAGTAGACTGCTTATTAAACACTTGTGTAAATTATACTACAATATTCTTCAAATTAGTTAGGTCTAAACCAAATGTAAACAAAGATGATATTTTTCAAGTGGTGGCAGATTTGTTTGACCCATGAATATGCTGATAAGTCACAACAGGAAGACATTTGCAGATGGATGTCAACTATTATGAGAGCGGCTTCTTACAGTGTTTTGAGAAACAATGGTCAGTAAAAAATCTAAGAATATATTACATCTCTCTACATATACCTAACATAGAGTCAATAAAGAACAATTGTAAAGCATTCAGAGGCATTTATATAGCCACAATTGAGTTCTCCATATGCAAATGCAGAAATAATTGCTAATGTGTTGTAAAATGGGAGGAACTATACACGTTACAGTGGTTTGTACAGCATTTATGCAGATTTAGATAATAATGTCCTCCATTTTTAAATAAACCTTTGTGTTCCATATTGGATTCATTATCACTGTGCGGGATGTGCTGTTAAAGGACTTATTATACCACACTGAAGCATGAATAGTTATCAGAGACTACTTGCAGCATTTTGAACTAACAGGCACATCTGCTGCAGAAATTACTGAAATGATAAAATATTGTGTTTTACTGATTACATTGTCATTCTGTCAGAGACAGCAAATGACCTGGAAGAGCAACTGAATGGAATGGACAACATCTTTAAAGTAGCATATAAAATTAACATTAAAAAGAGTAAAACAAGTGTAATGGAATGCAGTTCAAGAAAATCAGGCGATGCTGAAGAAATTGGATTAGATAACAAAACAATAAAGGTGGTAGATGAGTTCTGTTACTTGGGCAGTGAAATAACATATGATGGCCCCAGAACAGAGGATATAAAATGCAGAATGACAATGGTAAGAAAAGCATTTATGAAAAAGAGAAATTTGCTAACATTGAATATTAGTTTGGGCAGAAGGAAGTCTTTTCTGAAGGCATTTTTGTGGAGTGTTGCCTTGTATAGGAGTGAAACGTGGGTGATAAATACTTCTGAGAAAAAGAGGATAGAGGCTTTTAAAATGTTGTGCTAAAGAAGAATGTTGAAGATTAAGTGGGTAGATTGTGTAACTAGTGAGGTGGTATTTATTTATTTTTATTTATTTAGCCCATTTGATCTGGTATTACACAATGAGTTCAGATGTCGGACATGGTACATCATATACAGTAGCTTAAGTGTAGCTTCATTGTGGTACATGCTATATTTTTTCTGAATAGTTCATTAACACAGTCTGTTGGGTTATTGTTTTAGATATTCTTTTACCGAGTAAAGCAATGAGACAGGTGATAGGACTTCAAAGTTTTATTAAATTCTGGGTTGTTATTAACAGATTTTATATTTGTAGGAAGCTTGTTGAAAAGTTGAAGGCCCAATATAGAATGTTCCCTTTTTGCATAATTGCGTGGCAGTATGTAAAAAATGCAAGTTTGGTTTTGTTCTTGTGTTATGTTCATGTACTTATTTATTTATTTATTTTTCGTCTAGCTTTGGTTGGAATTATGTGTGTGTTCTTTTTTTTTTTTTTTTTTTTAATGTCTCAAGTTTGTATAGACATGGCAGTGGTAGGATCTCCAGCTCGCTGAAGATGGGTTTACAGGAGCCTATGGCTTTGCTAACCAGAACAGAATTGGAGATAAAAGAAATTTTTGGCATATCTTAACAAAAGAAGGATCTGTTGGTAGGACACATTCTTAGACACCAAGGAATCTTAAATTTAGCATTGGAGGGAAGTGTGGGGTTAAAAATCATAGAGGGAGGCCGAAAGTTGAATACGGTAAGCATATTCAAATGGATGTTGGTTGCTGTTCTTATGAGGAGATGAAGTGGCTTGCTCAGGATAGAGTGGGGTGGAGAGCTGCATCAAACCAATGTCTGCACTTAAGAGCAGAATGATAACATTAGGTCGTATTCAATCACCCACATGCAATCCTGTATTAAGAGGTCTTATGATCTGACCTATAATTCTTGTGGAATAGGCCACAACTGTCTTTCTAAATATGCTATTCAATTTATAGAACAACCTTGAGGTGTCTCAGGTGTGAATCCCTTCTAATGTTGAGTTGGTTTCTTTTCTGCCTTTGTAGTATTCTCTGAACAATGGCAAAGGGTAGCCATCAAGAGTATCTCACTAACATCAGTAACCTGCAGAAACAATACTACCTGTATGGGGGCCATTATCTTGAAACACTAAATTCAATGGGCTGATTGTATAGCCTAAATGCCTGACAAAGATCTGTTGAAACAAATAATATACGTCCAACTTATAAGTGGATGGTTTCAGCAAGGGAGACTAAAGTTTACAGACATGATATCACATGTTTCAAAATTACAAATCAACAGCAGGATTGGGAAAATGACTGCCTCTGATTGTTCAACATATTGTTGACTATTCACAATGGTTCATAATACTATGAACAACGATGATGAAACTAAGACTGAGCAACTAGTACAGCAGGAAACATTGAGGAAACCTCATGACAAACAATATTCCTCAAACATTGGTTAGTGTGTACCGATTGTGCCATCATTAGTAGAAATTGTGGTTCAGGATTGGTTTCAACATCCACTAGTGAAGTAATGGCAGGATAACAATTCTAAACAACGAAAATACTTGCTGGTGAGTTGATATTGATGATGATGACATAGTATGCAAACAGTAACTATGTTTGCAGTCTCGAACAGATGTGCAGGTTTCCAAACCCTTTCTGCAAGAGGTAATACAGCATTTTGGTATTTTTCTAATGTAATATCTTCATTGATGAGATCTTTACTAGTTTGGGTTTATTATTGTATATATTGGCATACATATAGCATTAGTTTACTGTAATCCATGCAAGGCAGAAACTCTTATATGGTTTCTTCATGACATAATGATATCTTCAATACTCTATGTGTCACTGCATGAACATAGGCTATATTATTTTGTTTGCCACTGGCTGACAAGACTACCAGTGTGTTAAGGTGATAATGGATGTTATTTTTGGAAAATCAGGAATTTGTATTTCTTGTAATTGTCTGCTATTTTTATGTCTGTGAAGTTAATGGTTTTATTAACTTCAGTATCCATGGTGATAATACAGGGTGTCCAGAAAAGGGCTCCCTGATTTCAAAACTAAATATCTCGAAAACAAATATTGATAGAGGAATGCAGTAAACGGTATGTTTATTGTGAAAGCTGTAAGACGTTTATACAGCAGTTTGGAATAATAGTTACAAAAGCTGCTAACAGATGGTGCTGTAAGCTGTACAGCTCATATCAGCATACATAAGTGATATAATTGTATGAAAACACTCTTTACAAACAATCACATCCCAATGTTTTCAAAATGTTCACCATTGGCACTACAGAGGTGGCGCAAACGAAGAATGAAATTCGCCATCACATTTCGTAGTGTCTCAACCGAAATGGATTCACATGTCACAGAGATTGACGATTCAAGCTCGCCCAACGTGGCGGGATGCTTTGGGTAGACCATGTCTTTCACTGTGCCCCACAAGAAAAGGTCACAGGGAGTCAAATCCGGCAAATATGGAGGCAATCCATGCCTGCACAAGTAAATTTGGGATATTCCAAAGCAATGACTCAATTCCCGAAGTATTCCTCAAGAAAGCGAAACACTTGTTCGGTCCGAATGGACTCTCATTGAACTTTGATAAAACCCAGTATATACAGTTTCATGCAGTAAATAGCATGACACCATTATTAAATTTAGACTTTGAACATAAATCTGTAGCTAAGGTAGAATATTCAAAATTTTTAAGTGTTTGCATTGACGAGGGACTGAATTGGAAGAAACATATTGAAGATCTCCTGAAACGTCTGAGTTCAGCTACTTATGCTATCAGAGTCATTGCAAAATTTGGTGATATACATCTTAGTAAATTAGCTTACTACACCTATTTTTATTCACTGCTTTCATATGGGATCATATTCTGGGGCAATTCAACATTGAGTAAAAAAGTATTCATTGCACAAAAGCGTGTAATCAGAATAATTACTGGAGCCCACACAAGAGCATCCTGCAGACATTTATTTAGGGATCTAGGGATACTCACTGTAGCTTCACAAAATATATATATATATATATATATATATATATATATATATATATATATATATATATATATATATATATATATATATATATATATATTCACTCATAAAATTTGTTATTAACAATCCGACCCAATTCAAAAGTAATAGCAGTGTGCATAGCTACAATACTAGGAGAAAGGATGATATTCACTATTCAAGGTTAAATCTAACTTTGGCTCAGAAAGGGGTGAATTATGCTACCACAAAAGTCTTTGGTCACTTACCAAGTAGCATCAAAATTCTGACAGATAGCCACCTTGTATTTAAAAGGAAATTAAAGGAATTTCTGAATGGCAACTCCTTCTACGATGTAGATGAATTTTTTGATAAAAATTAAAAAAAAAATCCTTAAAATATTGATTGTCAAATATAGACAACATTAACTAAACTGACATGTTCCACATCATTACGAAATGTTGTATGTATGATCTATGGAACAAGTATTAATCTAATCTAATCTAATCGATGTGGTCGGGCTCCATCTTGCATAAACCATTCAGTACCTGATCGATCCTCTAACGCTTGCTGTGTGGCAACAAATTGTTCCAAAATTGCAACGTAACGTGCACAGTGACCATTTCTCGAATGAAAAAAGGGCCAATAATGCCTCTTCTGCATACTGCAGCCCACACAGTAACTTTAGGAGAATACAGGTTTTTTTTCACATCAATATGGCTTTTTGGAACCCAAAAATCACCAGTTCTGCTTATTCACTTATCCATTCAGGTGGAAGTGTGCTTCATCTGTAAACCAGATGCAGCCAACATCAAATCCTTCACTCTCAATCATTGTGAGCATCTGATTAGCAAAGACAACCCTTTGTTGCACAGCTTGTATGGGTATGGCCTCGTGCATTTGCATTTTGAATGGAAACGTGTGTAGGCTCTTTTTCAGTATTTTCTGCATGCTGGAACGCTTCAAACGAGTCTTAGATGTAATTCTATGGATGGATGACATAGGATTTCCCAGAATAATTCCAGAAACTGTGGCGATATTTTCAGGCGTCACTGGTTTGCTTGCGGCCAACATGCCCCACTAGATCATCAGTTACGCTGCCTGTTTATTGAAATTTTGCGAAGAGCGTATGAATGGTTTTCGCATCGGGTCCTTTTGGAACATTAAATCGTGCTTGAAAACTTGACCTTGTTGCCGTAGGACGCTCTTCTAATCTGTGGTACTATAGCACCAGAAAAACATGTTGTTCAATGGAGTACATGGTTTTAATCTATTCCTTCGATACAATAACCTCCTTTCACATTTCAATAGTGGAACTGATCGCTTTGGGCTTCAGATCACTATTTATACTAGGCATTATGTATGGCGATTACAGCACCATCTGTTAGCAGCTTTTGTAAGTATAAACTTATTGCAGCTTTCACAATGAACATACCATTTACTACATTCCTCTATCAATCTTTGTTTCCGAGATATTCAATTTTGAAAGCAGGGAGTCCTTTTTTGGACACCCTGTAATTTTGTGATGTAAACAGTTAATTTGAAACTGCATTAATTTATGTTGTGTATCATCAATAAGGATCAAATGCTCACTTAAACAATATTGCTGCAATCCCAAATTATTGAAGCAGGGTGCAGTGGTTAGCATTCTGTAAGCGACCATTTCAGCATTTCAGGAGGGTTCTTGAAAAAATCCAGCAGACAAAATTTAGTCACTCCAGTTCCCATGAACAAATGAATCATTAAGACTTCACAGACGATGCTGAAATAATGATACATGCTCAACTTCATGTGCACTGCTTCTTCATATGAATAAGTTAGTAGCAGTTAGTCAGACTTTAATGTTTTAAGTGGATGTTATGACTACTAACACAAGTATACATAATATACCGGCTAACACTGTTGCTAGGACCTTGAGCCGTCCCATCAAAGTCACAATAGATGTCCGTGAGCACTCACTCTTATTCTGGTCAATATAGCAATGTCCGGAGACACGTTCGTCAGCACACACAGTACGTAAACTGAGGCGAAGTTCTCGGCTGTTCCTGTGCCTCTCTCAAACGCCGCACGGCCGGCAGGGTGCAGCGCAGTAGTGCCGCCAGCGCCACACAGCGGCCAGTTCTGGTAACGGGCGGCGCACCGTCTAAACACACGTGCCGCGCGTTACCACATTCCTCCCCCTTTACGGTGTAATGTCCAGGGGTGCCAACCGCACCCAGGCTACGTCCATGGGTGAGGCCTCGTCCATCTCCTGCTGCCAGTGTCGGGCTGGTACTACCCCATAGGGCTGGTAATGTCCTGTTCGTCTGTGCCCGGAGTGGCTGGTACATCTGTGTATGTTGCTCGCAATGACCGGAGATGAGGGCGCACCGTCTGCTCCCAGAATTGGAGATAAAAAAGGAGCAGTTTCATTACTCACAGGTTGAGTCATGGTCCTTTCCGGTGTCTGGATGTCCATAGCCTCAGAAGCGGTGACTCCCTCCCCCCTGTCCAGCGCCGGATACTCAGTGAGGGGGGTCGAAGGTGGAGGTGACCCGTCGCTCAGGAATGTGGCTGCTGGGACTGGTGCCAGTGCCAGGAAAGGCACCCTTACTGCTGACGGAGCTTGGGCGGACACAGCACGCAGTGCAGAAGTCAGTCCCCTTGAAGATGTTGACACGGAGCATGCCGGCGAAACAGGCCCCGGAGGAGGCGGGGTTGGAGGAGGCGACTGTAAATCTGCCGGGAGTCATGGGTGCAACTGATCCCAGTGTCGACGAAGAGTGCCCACCGCAGTGTCCACAGTGCAAAGGCGACGGCGGAGACACAACTTCACCTTACCCGGCAGCCAACAAGGATGCCGGCCAAACCCACGCGCCCGCACTAGCGACCCCGGAATATACCGACCTGATGGACGTGGGGGCACACTCGGTGGCTGAGGCAACAACAAATGAAAGAGTGTGCGAAGTTCCCGGCCATGAAGCAGTTCCGCCGGGCTGCGTTCCCCCGCCGGAGTGAACCGATACGACATCAAGAAACGGACACAGAGCAAGATGTCACATATTTGCGCATTTGAGCTTTAAACGTACGCACAAACTGTTCCACTTCGCCATTAGACTTGGGATGAAACGGAGAGGCCGTAATATGGCGAATACTCAGACGAGCACAAAAATCTCGAAAAACAGAAGAAGTGAAAGGGGTGCCATTATCTGAAACGAGTGTTTGTGGAAACCCCTCCAAAGCAAAAACCTTAGACAGTGACTGAATAGTTACTGCAGTGGACATGGTATGGCAACGAAAAATGTATGGAACGTTTCTACAAGAAAAAACCAATAAGAGTTCAGGAATGGGCCCGCGTAATCTATGTGCACCCGCTCCCACGGCTGTCGGGGCTGCGGCCAAGAAGAGAGAGACGCCTGAGACGCCGCTTGCTGCAAAGCACACAATGAGCACTTAGCCACCAGCCTCGTAATGTCACCACTGATGCCGGGCCAAAACACATGTCGGCGAGCCAATGTTTTCTTGCGGGATACTCCCCAGTGTCTTTCATGAAGCACTTGGGAACGGAGATCCGCCGGAATCAGCACCCGTGGAGCCTGTCCGTCTGTAGCCAAAAGGAGAACCCCGTCCCATTCAGACAGGCGAAAACGGAAGGAATAATAGTTACGGAGAGGATCTGAAGGCCGACGTGGAGGGACGTCAGGCCAGCCCACTCGAATGTAATGAAGGACGCGCCGCAGCACGGGATCTGACGACACCGCCTTGGCCAACACTGGCGCCGTAATAGGAAAACCATCAACAGTAGCCTGAGCTTCCTCATCCAAATAAAAGCATAAAAGTTCTTCTTGGTCAAAGTCAGGATCAGTACCCGCCGGAAGGCGGCGTTAGCATGCTGTGCCGTGGGACGGAAATGGATTTCATAATTATAACGGGAAAGAAAGAGAGCCCAACGTTGCAACCTATGAGCTGCCTTGTCAGGAAGCGCTGCTGTAGGGTGAAATAGAGACACCAAGGGCTTATGGTCAGTAATAAGATGAAATTTGACCACATGCAAGTAAACATGAAATTTTTTCAAAGCATAAACAATAGCTAATGCCTCCTTTTCAATTTGCGAGTACCGTTGCTGAGTTGCCGTCAGCGTCTTACAGGCATACGCGATAGGGCGTTCCGACCCATCGGGATACTTATGGGCCAAAACCGCTCCAATGCCATGTTGGGACGCATCAGTGGCCAGAACCAGATGTTGCCCGGGAACATACGCCGTCAAACAAGGTGTAGAAACCAGTAAGCGCTTTAACGTGCAAAACGCCCGTTCACATTCAGACGACCAGGCAAAGGGAACACCCCTGTGAAGCAGACGATGTAAAGGATGCGCTACCGAGGCAGCCCCCCGTAAAAAACGGTGTAAATAGGCAATTTTGCCCAAGAAGACCTGTACATCCTTAACATATGTGGGACGCGGCAGGGACTGTACCGCGGCCACGCGATCTGGCAACGGGCGGACGCCCGCTGAAGACACCTCAAACCCCAAATAAGGAATAGAAGGTTGGAAAAAACGGGACACTGCCAGGTTGCAGCGGAGACCAGCTGCTTGTAGGACAGAGAAAAGTGCCCGCAGGTTTTGTAAATGCTCGTGTGGGGAGGCCCCAGTCACAACAATATCGTCTAAGTAGTTAACACAGCCCGGAACCGGACGGAGAAGCTGCTCTAAGTAGCGCTGAAAAATAGCCGGGGCAGTAGCGACCCCAAAAGGGAGTCGCTGATATTGGTATAACCCAAAGGGAGTGTTGACGACCAACAGACGTTTAGTGTCGTCGTCCAAAGGGAGCTGAAGATAGGCTTCCGCTAAATCAATGTGAGAAAAAGAGTGGGAACCAGAAAGTAAAGCAAGGAGTTCGTCTGTCCGCGGCATGGGGTATGAGTCAACCACAGACTGTGCATTGATGGTGACTTTAAAATCCCCACATATACGTAAAGACCCCCCAGGCTTCTTTACAATAACCAGTGGTGTAGCCCATTCACCGGAAGAAATGGGAGTTAAAACCTGCAAGTCCTGTAGGCGATCTAATTCCGCCTTAAGTTGATCGCGCAGGGCCACCGGCTCCTGGCGCGCGCGACAAAACTTGGGTCGCGCCGCCGGTTTCATAGTAATGTGGGCGGTAAAGCCCACGGCACAACCCAGGCCACCCGAAAACAAGGAAGAAAATTCCCGACATAGAGCATTAACTCCGAGAAAGGAACCGAATCCGACAGGAGGTTGACAGAATCATCGATAGAAAAACCGAAAACATTAAAAGCATCCAGGCCGAAAATGTTAGCAGCCGCAGTGTCAACAACAAGAAAAGTGACCGGCCTGACGACAGATTTATACGCCGTGGGGGCCGTGAATTGACCCAAGAGAGGAATGCGCTGGCGGCTGTAGCCACGCAAAGCACGGTTGACAGCTGCCAGAGGGGGCGAACCAAGTCGTACATACGCGATATAATTGAGAAGAGAAACGGAAGCTTCCGTATCAAGTAAAGTAACTGCCCTGTCAAAAATCTGAACGTCAACAAAAAGTTTGGGAGACGAAGAGTGAACAGTGTGGACAAGATTAACATCCATCTCGTCATCTTGCTCATTCGGCCGAGAACGGCAGACAGAAGCCATGTGGCCCTTTTTCTTGCACGAGTGACATGCAACCCATCGCTTGGGGCAATCAGCCCTGTCGTGTTGTACAAAACAAAGAGGACAGGATGGAAAGGGCCGCTGCGCGCGAGCGGGAGTGTGCGGCGCGGCCCGCGCCTGCCGCCAAGCCGCGGCCTGTTTACGACCGCGCGCGGCGAGTGGGGCGCTCCCGTACGAAAGCGACATCCGCGCAATCCAAAGGTGCCGAGCCCGACTACGAAACTGCAGGGACGTCACCCCAAGTCTCAATTTGGTCCCCTGCAGCCCGTGAAATTTCAAAAGACTGCGCAATGTTTAAAACATCCGTCAGCTGTAAGGCGCGCTGGCGCACTTCCCTATCAGGAGCGAGCCGGAGAATTGCGTCCCGAACCATATCGTCGGCATACGACTCCTTGTGGGTCGGAGTATGAACATACACCGGCGGCTAAGACCGTGCAGCTCTGCGGCCCACTCCCGGTAGGACTGAGTGGGTTTCTTATGTGACCGGTAAAATTCAACCCGCGCCGCAATAACATGCGTGCGCGGGCGGTAATGGGCCGACAACAAACGACACGTCTCATCAAAAGACAAAGCAGCCTGTTCCTGCAGGGGGGTTAATTGACGCAAAAGTTGATAGATGTGGGGGGAGACACACGAAAGAAATAAAGCCTTACACAACGCCGGGTCGGACACCCCGAACGCAAGGAAATGTTGACGCAGTCGGTTTTCATAAGAGTCCCAATCTTCTAAAGAATCGTCAAAGCCCGAGAACGGAAGCGGAAACATAGTAGTGGAAGACACAGAGCCGGAATCAAACATCGGCCGAGGAGCCGACGGCAACCGCGACACCAGGGAGTCAAACGGTCCGCCTGACCCGACACAATCGTCGTTAACCGCTGAACGGACTCTACTACAGTCTGTAACGATTGCTGCAAGATTTGTCCCCACGGGGGCAGCTGAAAGTCCGCTGGAGTCAGCCCTTCGTTGTCTACCATCTTTCGCGACGGAGCACACGCCAATTCAAACACCACCCTCGTCGCCAATTGTGTTATGACTACTAACATAAGTATACACAATATACCGGCTAACACTGTTGCTAGGACACAAAGTCACAATAGATATGCCCGTGAGCACCCACTCTTATTCTGGTCAATATAGCAATGTCCGGAGACACGTTCGTCAGCACACACAGTACGTCAACTGAGGCGAGGTTCTCGGCTGTCCCCGTGCCTCTCAAACGCCGCGCGGCCGGCTGGGTGCAGCGCAGTAGTGCCGCCAGCGCCGCACAGCGGCCAGTCCTGGTAACGGGCGGCGCACCGTCTAAACACACGCGCCGCGCGTTACCACAGTGGACATATAGGTAAACATGGGTAAATGATGTACATTAATTAATGACAAAAAGAGGCAACCATGTTTGCCCATGCCTGTGAATTACTTTCTGTTTTGTGGTGGATTCTTCAAACATGAAGTAGATTGTTCAAAGTGTTTGTAAAGAGTTGTGCAACACATGTGACCAAGAAACGCGGTGTCAGAACTGTTGTCACAAGAAGATCCTTGCCTAGGGGGGCCGGAGATCTATTTAATGGCTTGTGAATCAAAATTGTTCCCAATACAAACAGGAATTGAATCAGGCATTAAATGAAAGTTAATGCATGTGGTGAAAATTTGGAGATGTTTGACATTACTAACACAGATACATAAACCTGTGCCCATTTAATGTCCTGGAAATTATCAGATGTGGTCATTAGCTGACTCGTTGAATACAATATCATCTAACAAATTACACTTTAGCCTTTATTCAAATGATGTATGTAAATTGAATGCCAGCATAATATCTCTTCAAGGATCAGGTGCCAGTTGGATGTGGGTCTGTGATGTTTAGGGGGATGTTTTTGTTATCTTAGTCAAGTGTCTGCAATGTCAACCAACACGTTTATTGAAATGTTTTGCAGTCAATATGTGCATGATGAATATGCTATTGACACTACAGTTTTTCAAGATCTCAACAGGAAAATTCACCAGGCAGAAAGGTCTGTGACTAAACAGTCCTTCACCCAGTACATTTTAAGTTGCCTGTAACTTCACTTCACTTCATCTATAACACTATAACAAAAATCTGTGGGACATCTCAGAACACTCGGTAAAGCTGTAACAATTACATCTTCACAGTCTTGTGGAATGTTGTAAATCGTCAATGAGTGACTTAACCCAGACTTGATGCCCCCCACCCCCCAAAAAAAAAAAAAAAAAAAAAAAAAACCTTTCCACATGCTAACCAAAACTGCATGCAGAAGCAGAATCACACAGTATGAAATGATGCTTGTTTGTGACAACTTCCATTGGGGCAACAAATTTTTGTGCAGTGAGCTTATTATTGTAGTAGTCACCAGAAAGATCACATGAGGCACACACTGGGACAGTGTGTCCTGGACAGCAGACGCAGCAAGTAAGGCCTAGCCTTCAGAGTGCACATGTAGTCTTGGCAATGCACTCTACCAGTGGAATAACAGCAATTCCGCCAGCATGGCCTGGCTGCAGCCAGTGCGATGTGCCTGCACCCAAGCACAGTCTCGTGTAAACACCACGCAGCACAACGTACTATCGTGTGTTGTGTACTACAAAAGTGGTAATGGGTAGGATCCTCCACAAGCGTGTTGTTTCGTTCCTCAGATTACGCACAGTAGTCTAGGCATGGAAGCTTTAGTACAGGTTTTGGTTGAGCAGCAGAAGGAGCTCATGGCCATCATGCAGGAGATGATTCCGCATCTCGCATTTCGTGGCTGCGCTGGTCGAGTTCTGTGAGTGCAAGAAACAGCCCCATCAGTCTTACTGTGCCTGGGCCGCTACTTTGAAAGGCCTCAGCCACAAGTGCCAGTTTGTGACAAAGAAATCAAAAGAGTCATATGCTCACGTTACGGTTTGCGAAGTCATCGTTCGTTCGTCCCCAGAAAGAGAGGTCAGGCACGGGGCTGTGCAGTTGTAGACCCTTCTCTTGAGGAAGTCCTCTCTATTGCTCAATCCTATAAAGTCTCACACACTGCGGATCAACAGTTGGAAGCCTGGTGTGACACGGCAGCGTTGCGGGGAGGCACAGTTCGTCCAATGTGGCAGGAGAGGATGATGTGTGGGCAGTACAAGCTGGCCATTCTGGCCACTTCCACCAGGCATGTAAACAGAGTTCCGATCACTGGCCCCTCTTACCAACTAGCTCATGGTGCTATACAAAACATGACTAATCAGAGTGTCCCCAGTGTTTGGCTGTTTGTCGCAAATGCAACAAAAAAGGACATGTGGCAAAAGTATGCCACTCAGTGGCACACGACTCATGTTCAGAAGATATGGACGTAGATATTCAGGAAGTTCCATTGGGCCTGGCACTCGACAATACTACAAACAAGCTCGTCATTGATGTTTCCATTCTGTCGTGCCAAATCCACCTGCAAGTAGACACGGGTGTGGCAGTGTCTTTGTTCAAACATACCCAGACCTTGGGCCTCCCCCATTGGCCCCAGTTTACAGGCGTCTTCGCGGATACAGAAAACAGTGCATATATCTGCTAGGGCAATTCATGACTGATGTTATTTTAAATCAGTAACGCACCCCCTTAACTTTTTGTCTTGTGAGATGCAAGTTCCGCCAACCTTTTTGGATTGGATGCCTCTCAGGATTTGAACCCGCATTTCCCGCTTCAGACCAACGGTCACCTTAACCAAATCAGCTATCCAGACACGCTTCTCTTCCAACCCTAATTCTCAAATTCTAGCCCCATGCCCATTGATTCCTCTTGCTCACAGCCTATACTGGATTCCCGCAAGGGATTGAGCATTTGAATGCATCCGCATTGAAATTGTCACTGCCTGCTTTGGGCATAATTACAATTATTGATATGGTGTCTGTTCTTTCTGGACACATCCGATAGAACAGACAGCATTAGTTGACAGTAATGGCTGTAAATTTACGAAATCAAAATATTGAAACATTTTTTGGGGAGTTGAAATAAATTCAATGACAAAGTTGAAAATTTGTGGTAGACTGTGATTCGAACCAGGATTTCCCACTTTGGGAAACCCCCAAAAACTGCCAAAATGTTTTAGTATTTCAATTTCATAAATTTATGGCTGCTATTGTCAACTACTGGTGTCTGTTCTTTCAGTGTTATGTTATTGCTGTTGCTAAGAAGGTTGATTCTGTTGAATTGCAAAAGGAAGTCTTAAACAATAAGCCATTGCCACCAACTCTCTTTCACTTCCATGAGCATTTCCTGTTTGCAACATCTTGTCACAACTAGCACAAAGTCTGCTATAGAATAAATTTAATGATTCCCTTTCTTCTGAAAATACAAGCTCAATTGTGACACTTCCTTAGTGCATGCCTTAACTCCTGATTCACTTCTAAATATCTGTACTTTTCATGTACTCTTCGCTCTCTGCATCACTCTTCCAGGACACATCATGATCCATCCAGTGATTCTGAGAAGGGAATGCTACATTGTACACTCATAGTGGGACAAATCAAATAGCAAATTTTATGTAGTGTAGTGTTGATATCTTATGATCACTGTCAGTTGTTCTTAATATGACATGGTTATTTAATGATTATTGCTGAGAATGGACTGGGAAAGGGAACTAAAATCTAAAAGAAATATTATATTTAGTATTTTCAAAGTAAATCCTGAAATGTGTCATGCATCTAATAATCTGGTTCACAGCATTGCATCTCAACCATGATTTCATGATGATGGGGAGAATTAATGGTGTAAGGTATTCCAATAAAAATCATTGCTGTGCTTAAAAATCTGAGATTTACTCATTTATTACAGAGAACAGCCCTTATTCATTGAATAGAAAATAATGCAGCTGATGAACATATTGCCAAAGCTGTTTCATTACACACATGGGTCTTGTGCAGTCTAAATTAACACATACAATACAGGGTGGGAATATAGCAGCTAATCATCCTACTTGGTCAAATGATTTTAGATACACTCATTTCTATGCATTTCATACATAGTCAATGAAGTAGTTTATTCTGACCCATGTGTGAGTAAAGTTCAGTTTTTAACAGGAGATAATGCAATAACAGGGAGGGTGAGGATTCATTAATGAGGCACACGTTAGTAGATCAGCACAAATAAACGACAGAAATACTATACATACAGCCTAGATATCAGCAAATGTGAAGCACTCGTTATTCCTAACTTTAATTACTCAACGACAGAAGGCACTTGCTCGTTAATCATTTTCTGGAACTACAGGGCACACAAAAGAACTTGCTTTACTAATGAGCTTGGTATTTTTATATCAAGTCATCACACAATGTCTGTGATAGCTACTGGAGCAAGAGAATGATGTAGATAACCACAAAAGTAGAAAAAAAAGTGTTATCCTACCAGCTATCAGGGGCATTTATAACTCAGCCCTGACTTCCAGAGCTGAACCTTACATCTGTGAATCATTTATGCCAACAACCATAACACAAACATTCCTGTCACACACTCTTGTTAGTTTATCAAGACCTTACAAGGAAATGATAAATGAATGTGCTCCATTGAATAAAAAACAAAATAAATCAAACATGTACATCTGTCTTTCCACTGAAGTAATTTGGTGCTATGCATAAGGTATTGATTATGACATTCTACCAAATTAAGAAAGATATTACACAATAAGCAAAACTTACAGTAAATATGTGATACAACTAGTAGCCTTTCCACAGTTTAAGTGGTTTGCCTCATATGGTAAACATCTCACCAATGACAGTTTCCCATTGCTGATATGATTCCCAGCAAAATTCTGCCTGATGTACCAAAGGTCAATTTTGATTAGTTTATATTTACAAGGGCCTGAACTACGATGGCCATTAGTCCCATAGTTTGGTATAGTATTTATGCCGAAAGTATGACTCCATAATCATGCTGTAGCCTGCTGTCACAAGTAGGGCCACTTCTAACCACTGCTCGAACTTAATTCCTCTCACAGAAAATCATCATGCCACTGATAAATGCTCAACATCGTAACGTATACCATAGTGGCTGTTATTATCTCCAACCCGCAAGGTCCCTACTTGGTATTGACACATTTGCCCTTGTAACCAATAAAAACTTGTGCCTAATACTGTTGACTGTTGCTACTAGTACATTTTCCTTTTCTGCATAAATAGCTCAAGCATGATAATTTAAAAGGAGCACCTCATGCTGGACTGGGAGCTCCCTCTGGCATTTTATTGCTGCAGATGTACTGCTTGCTTACCCTTAACACACACAAAATAATCCTGTTGTTATTGACCCTCACTTGCTCAGGTCCAGCTTAAAAGTTCTACACATGGTCCTAATGCCATAAGCAAAACAATGCCAAACTGTGGAAAATATATTTCACCTACTTTGCACCCTTGTAGACATAATATCCATTATTCCAACCATTATGTATAGAAATATCCAAAGAAATATTTTTGTTCACAAATTAATAAAATTCAGTCTGGAAAGGGTTAACAGCATAAGAATGTTATTACAGACTCCAATGTACAAACAGACAGAACTACCTCCTGGAGAGGAGTGTTGCTATTTAAATTAATACTGAATATTCCCAATTATGCAAACATAAGAAATTTCGAGAACCATCTAGAAATGATAAGTACTAAAAAACTAATATTTTATCATTAAAGGATTTGAGTTAGTGGCCAGCAGCATGCCAGCCTATTAAGCTAACTGCTTTTGCACATTGATTGCACCATAGCTCACAGCAGTGTCCATTGTGATTATTCTGTAAACTAGTGGTTGCAATGTTTCCCAGCAAAGTTTAATTGTCTTACACCAATATGATATTTGCACTTCTAAATAACATATATTTGTTCTTAGTAAAGGAAAAATTTACCATTTTGGGCAAATGTTTACAGAAAATTTAACATTTATTTATCAATAGTCAATGTTTCTATAGGGCTACAAAGATTTTTAGTGGCAGAGTCATGGATAAAATACTATTGGTAAACCAAGTTGTTAATTATTACCAGCCCCATTGTTGTTTAGGGCTGTCTCATACGGTCTTGAAAATAGTATGGCTTTTAATTTTATACCTAAGCTTGCTGGATTACATCAAGTTGGTTGAAAACAAGTTTTAAGCCCTCAGGAGGCCAAGAATTCATTTTCTGGGTATGGGATTGATGAACCTAGTGTCCTTATGCTGAGGACTTGTAATAGTTGCCGCCCCCTCACACCATAACCTCTGGGCACGTTTTAGTGCCCACTGGGTTGTGGTGATGTGATATTGTGTGTCACAGGGAATGGAGAACTCATGGATCTGGATGTCAATTTGGGTGGAATTTCTCATCCCAAGACTGAACTTCAACCTAGTTCAGTGTCCTCACCCCAGCAGAAGAAGAGGCTGAAAGTTTTATCCCCTTGAAAGATGACTCCCATACTTCAGTGGAAGATGACATTGTTGTTTTCTCTAAAACATTTGAAGAACATCTTAGTCACCTGTTAACTGTGTTGGAGTGTGTTCAGAATGTGGAACTCTCCCTCAATCCTAAGAAGTGCCTCTTCGTCGCCAAAGAGATAAGAATTCTGGGGCACCTAGTCAACGGAGATGGTGTCTGTCCTGATCCAAATAAAGTAAGGGCAGTCACAGATTTTCCAACTCTTCAGCACATTCGTGATGTGAGAAGTTTTCTCGGGCTGTGCTCATACCAGAGCTGTGCAGCACACCACACTTACCCGCCCGACCTTGCCTGCGTCCCACGGCTGTGCTCTCTGCCCGCACCACGGGTAGTCGAGACCCACTGCACCGCCTACAGAGCAAGTGAGCTATGGTGCGCCGTCGAGTCCCGAGACGCGCCGGACGAGCGGGTACCCGCCGGGCTCATGCAACAGCAATACAGGCGGCGCTGCGAGCGAGAGAATGCAGCGCTGCGCAGACAGTTTTGCGCAAAACGTTGTATTATTCAGAGCGTAGGCATCGCACACTTTTTTTATTATCTACATAGCAATTTATATGTTATCGTCATGTCTGGAATAAAGACTGACTGGGTACCCACCTTGCGCGGCGCGGTCCGCTGCGGCTCATGCCAGGCAGCGCGTGGCAAGGCTTGCCCGGAAAGCGTGCCTATGGACTCCGGCGGGCAGTGCAGGTCCGCTGCACGCCTCTGGCTCATACTACTGACGTTTCATAAAAGGATGTTGTAACAAGGCACATCCATTCCAAGAATTTCTGCAGGGGGACGCCAAATTTTACTGGGATCAGGCAAAAGAAAGAGCTTTCCGGGCACTTAAGGAGGCTCTAACATCCGCACCAGTTCTAATCGTATACGACGAGAATGCGGGAACTGAACTTCACACTGATGCTAGCGGGTATGGGATTGGTGCAGTGCTTCTCAAAATCAGGAAGTTGCTGAGAAGGTGATAGCCTATGCATCAAGAGTACTCTCAAAGTCTGAGATAAACTACTCTACGACTGAGAAAGAATGTCTCACAGTTATCTGAGCTATCAACAAGTTCCGGCCGTATTTATTCAGCAAACCATTCACCGTCGTGACAGACCACCACTCTTTGTGTTAGCTGACTAACCTGAAGGATCCATCAGGTCGACTAGCAAGATGGACACTAAGACTCCAAAAGTACAATGTCATAGTGGTATTCAAGAACGCACACAAACACAAGGATGCCGACTGCCTTTGGACAAATCCTTTAGTAGAACACAACAGCATGAATAAAATTTCAGACCTCACTGAATTAGGTGATGTTACAGCTGAACAGAGGGAAGATCCAGCACTATTAAAAACCGCAGAGGCCTTGGAGAAAGGAAAACTGACCAATGGAGAGTTCCAACTTATAAACGGGACATTGTATAAGAGCAACCACGATGCACTGGGTCCCAAATGGCTACTGGTCGTTCCAGCTCATCTCCAGTTAGCTATTCTCAAGTGTTTCCAATATCCGGTCATCTGGGATTCATGAAGACTCTAGACAGAATCAGATGAAGGTATTACTGGAAACGTCTCAATTGATCTGTCAAGCACTATGTGAGTCACTGTAAAGAGTGCCAGCGACAGAAGCATGTGCCACAATTACCTCCAGGGCATCTCGTACGAATTCCACCTGCAGCAGCTCCATTCCATCGAATTGGAATCAACCTTTAAGGGACGTTCCCGAAGTCAACAACCGATAACCAATGGATAATAGTCTGCACTGACTACTCACACGCTACCTGTCACCAAATCTATGCCGTCTGCAGAAGCTCCAAAGATAGAAAATTCCTTGTAGAAGACATTTTTCATGAGAGGGAGCAATGCTGCAAGACCACGGCATGGCACAATGGATAGCACCACCTATAGTGGTGCTGATGGCCACCACTTCAATCCCGTCCACCAGCAAAAATTTATTTCTTTGTATTTATCATTTCCAGAATGTTCTACATATTTCTTATGTTTACTTGTAATTTCTTCATGTTTCTTATGTTAACTACTCTTCTATTCTGTCTGTGTATAAATAGCAGAGCACTCTGCCCAAGAGGCACTCAGTGCTGCGTGTATGTTTCAGTTCGCAATAAACCTGCTTTCAGTATAAGTGCTGTATTCAGTTGGTAACCCTGCCTTAGAAGTCAAGTCTGCTTCCATAGACTTTGTTTATGGCCATATATGGTTGAAGGCATCTGACAATAAACAACAGTAAATGATTAACACACATGGCCTGACATTGTACAGTCAAAAATTGCCATAGGGCATCTGTGTATTCTTAGCATCTGCTGAAATCGATAGGCATTGCACAAATATACGTAAACTAATAATACGTTTAGTTCTTTTGAGAAAAAATAGAAAGGGTTGCTAATGCTGCCAGAAAGAGTTATGGAGGGCAGCAGGAGAAGGAGAGTGTAAGGACAACATGTAATATTGTGAATGCTGTTAAGAATGCCAGACGGAGTGGTCAGAAAATTGTGACACCAAGGAAGAAGAGATTGAAGAAGAAAACCATGTGTCTCGATGACTGCTAAGTGTTTACTCAAAAAGGAAGTTTGTAGAATACCAATTAATATCTATAGGCCTATAGATGTATATATTTCATATTTTTATCAAAATTACTTTGATCGCAATTTTTATTGATTAGTTGTTTGTAAAGTGATTTTTAGTCAGTCTTTTTCACATTATTGTAACGATTAAAGAAACCTTTTTGTCTGCAGGTCACATTTTTGTTTTGTTTCTATCATTTTTTATTTATTTAGAATCCTTGTGTGTAAAATTTTAAATACTTTAATGTATTAACTTAGAAATTAATTTCTTCAGTTTATTATTATAACAGATATTTACAGCAAATAACTGAACAAAAATAGTGTCTAAAGCCATTTCAATAATGATTTGGAAATGAAAAATAATTGAATAGGTAGAAAGATTATTGTAAACATTTATTAAACTTTTATTTACATATTTAACAGCTCCACTTGTTTACAATTGGGATTTTGTATGTTATACTAAAACAGTACCGTACGTATTTTTTTTATTCGGATATGTGCACCGCACCACAAGAAGCAAACCCACTATCCACGAGAACCTGACAAGACCTTAGTTCTGTATAAACCCTTTGAGTGCTGCAGACGTGATATGCCGCTGTGCTCCACCTTGCAATGGGGCCTGCGGATGTCATTTGCCGTGGCAGTGATATTTTCCGTGGGCACTGCAGACATCAATAGCTGCTCAGGGCTGCTACTTACACACTGAGCGCCACAGCGTTCTGAGTGCAGTGGCGTAGCTATGTCACCAATGGCCCCGGGGCAAAAATGACATTGGGGCCCTCTTTACACTAATACTGTACAGATGCAAAACTACTTCATCATGACATAAGGCAAACCTAAATACTACCAAATAAATTGTCACGCAGCAGATAATGTTTAATCGTACTCTCTAATATAATTGTGAAAGTTGGTTTGTTATGTTTCCACGCAAAAATTACTAGGTGATTTGGACGAAATTTTCAAATTTTCCAGAGGGATAGATATAGAGTTGGACCTTGGTAGGACATACAGATGAAAATGCCCAATGGGATATTTTTAATGAGCGGTGACAGCAGGAGGACTTGGTCAGTGCCGGCCACTCACTCTCGTGCAGCTACTACGCTGTTGGCTCATTTCGTTGACAGCCCGGGCAAAGAAGGAAAATAGGGGAAATATTCGTGTAGGAGGCTTTCAGCAAAAAGGAAGTTTCCGGATTTTGTTTGATGAAACACTTTGGATTGAGCCGTGCCCCTACCAGGCTTCTTGAAGTACATGTTAGTGTCTGGTCAGGAAAAAGTAATGAGTAAAATAACTAAGTCGATATCTTCGCTTATCGTGACAGTGGGCTAAAGGGCAGCGTCTTGATGCACAATTCACTTTTGAGACAAAGTAATTATTACATGAAACTCCTGATACGTGAATGTAATTAAATCTTTAAATGACAGAATAAACAGTATGCGGGTAGAGACGTACCTTAAAAGATTGCGTGAAGTTCTGAATTCTCACCACAATGAAGTTGTTTGTTTTCACATACAAGAACTGAGCAGAATGCGGCGGAGGGTATAGTGTTAGTATGAACGTAAATTGAAGAGCGAATAGTTCTTATGGTATGGGAAGGCGCCGTTCCCAGAAAAAAGCCACAGAATTCCGAATCCATTTCCCGTCTACCATTACAAGATAATATGTAGAAAGGTATGTAGATTCTGTTATGCTCTAATGTAAGTTTTTTCGATCATCGCTCACGAAGGCTGAGGGGCCCCTGGAGCTCGGGGGCCCCGGGGCACTGCCCCGCCTAGCCCTATGATAGCTACGCCACTGTCTGAGTGTATACAATATTAATCAATAAATTCTGAGAAAAATTTTCGTTTTTTGTAGTGTGACATATTCGCACGATAATGATCTCACTTTCTATTCGTTATTCCTTATAGTTACAGTGCTACATCAAATTAAGTAAACTACTGCACAAAATTTTTAAGAGTTCACAGACGAAAAAATGCGTTGCGTAGACTTTGTGTATAGTTCATTTTAGCACAAAGATGCGGATGAAATGTAGGTAAGATACCGTATCTAAATTTTATTTTAGGTTGAGAGGAAAATGACAACTCATTTCATTCTTGATATATAGGGTGTTATGTCCGACGGACAGATGTGGAAAGTGCGGGTATTTTTATCCATCAGGACTTGGCGGCTCTACGAAATACTCGTCATTCGATTTTAAGCAAACAGTTTCGTTTGTAGCTTCAGCGTATTATTGATCAAAGCTCCCTTATCTGTTAAACAGTTTATTCCTTCAAAACGAAGTAAATTTTGAATCAAGACATTATTGTTATGCGACTGTAAAACTGGATACGTCTTGGTTTTCATTGAAGACACAGGCACAACAACAGAAATTGAAAACCATAATTTACTAGAAACCGGTATTTGTAAAAGATATGTCAAATATAGCCTACACTACTTTCACCTTCTCACAAAAGTCGCCATGTTTACGACATTTTTCTAGACCATTGGAAAACAATTGGTGGCTGAATTTTTTTCCCCACATCTCTGTGTTGCCAACCTGTGCAGTATTAAGTTTCATGTTCAGTATGCATTTACTTTAGGAGATATAAGAATCCAAAGTTGTTGGCCTGCATTGGATGACCAAATACACATTTTCACAATTAAAAATAATGGTCTTTCTAATCAGCCAAGTTTGGAACGTTTTATAGAACATAGCTTTTTGCAAAATAAGGCTGTATCTACCACATTTTTATCCTTTTATAAAATCTTCAATTTTGCACTTAATTGATTCGGTATTGGAAAGCAGTACATAAACGAAAATTCACGTTTCAGAAACTTGTATTGTCATGCGTCATAGCTTCAGTTTGTGAGATATTTTCTGGCTATAGATAGCATGTAAAATTCTTTTCAATATGAGAAAGCATACAGTTGTACATGACTGGCGAATTTCATATTTTTGAACGAAATATGGCCCGAGTTATAACGGCTAAAAGTCGTTAGGAATTCACGCTCGCCCTGCGCAAAGTCGCGCATGGCATCAAACAAATGACTATATTCCAGCCAGCATTGCTTCAAATGTTCAAATTCAAATGTTTGTAAATCTTATCGGACCAAACTGCGTGGTCATCAGTCCGTAGCTTAAAAACTACTTAAACCTAGGTAAACTAACCTAAGGACAACACACACACCTATGCCCCAGGGAGGACTCGAACCTCCACGGCGAGCAACCGCGCGCCCCGCAGCGAGGCGCCTTAGATCGCTCGGCTTCTACACCGCGGCCAGTATTGCTTCCA
Organism: Locusta migratoria; assembly: GCA_026315105.1. NCBI lineage: Eukaryota > Metazoa > Arthropoda > Insecta > Orthoptera > Acrididae > Locusta > Locusta migratoria. Next base: position 519,036,901 of record CM048755.1, read on the forward strand.
CGAATCTTAAAGTTTACCAATGTTCATTCGGGACATGCTCGAATGTTCACATAAAATTTCCTGTGATGATCGAGCTGTAAAATGTTGAGAGATTAGGTGATTTGACATGGAATGACACAGGAGTTACATGTTAGCAGTTTGAGCAATAATTTCCAGATTCAAAGCCACGGAATAAGTATCGAGATATACTGGGTTTATTTGTAACGTCAGCGAGCACACTGACTGCGGGACTGGCGCAGAGTGAGGATGGCCGAGCGGAGGGCGCAGACGCACACCATACACCGCAGAGATGGCTGCAAGTATCAGGCGGCCGCAACGGCAGGCCTGACGGGCCAGCTGGACGCGCATGTGCAGCACTCGAAGGGTTAAGGATCTGGAGTGTCAAGTGAAATTCCGAAATTGGACCATTTGGTTATCATCCGCAGCACCCTTACATTCCAAAGTGCACACTTCTCTGTTGCTGAGCAAGTTACTGTTTTCTGCTACCGGAATTTGTTATTTTCACGGCAACAGCAGTTGTTGAAGAAATGGTTCAGATTCTACCTTAAATCGCGATGGAAGTATTTTGTATTAACCCTTTGAGTGCTGCAGACATGATATGCCATGGCGCTCCACCTTGCCGTGGGGCCTGTGGACTTCGTTTGGCCCTGCAAGGGTATTTCAAAAAAATGTCCAAATGTTTGTTAAGTTTATGGGACTTAACTACGGGGTCATCAGTCCCTACGCAAGGGTATTTCCCGTGGGCCCTGCAGACGGCAGTCACCGCGCGTCTGACCGGTACCTGAGCCCTTTTTTATTTATTTTGCGTTCGATATGCCACATGCCTTACAGTACTAGACACATTCAGAACGAGAAACTGAATTAACATACAAATCTAACAAAACATTATTCATTATGAAATGAGTCATACTTATTACAATGCTTATAAATTAAAGGGAACACAAATTCGTCAAAATAATTTACGACTAAACGGAAGCTCTTAAATTACAAAGCCAAGAAATGGCAGTGTCTGTAAGTCTGTGCAGATCCTTCAGCGAACCGTCCCGAAAACCATGAATTTTACAATCAAATATGTGCTGCATCGTCTGTATTTCCCCGCAGTCACAGTGAGCATCGTCCACGAAGCTCCACTTGGCCATCAGCTCGTTCCACTGTCCAACACCTGTTATTCTGTTTAATGCCACCCATGTTCTTCGAGGGAGGTTGAAACCAGGAACACGATCAGCCGGGTGCTTAATGAGGTGTCCATTGTGGACATTTGCTTGCTGCCATAGGTGGTTCCAGTCTGTTACGGTGTTCCGATTATTCGACGAGTGGTTCCAGAAGGAATTTCTAGATATTAATCGTGTCGGGCCATGGAGATCAGCGTGTATAAGAAGTGTGATGTCAGCAGCAATTTTTTCCATTTCTCTTTGGATTGCATGTTGTCTGCGGAGTGACGGAGGTTCAGTATTTGCCAGCACAGAGAGCCAAGGTGTTGGAGTAGGTCTCAACGTTCCAGTTATTGTTCGCAAGGTGTCATTTAGGCGAACATCTACTTTGTTGACGTGCGAATTGTTAGCCCCCAGGAAGAGCCTGCGAGTTTCTGAATGATATTGACTCTGTCTCTGAGTTTTTGGCTGACGTCATGCAGGTGTTCTTTGAACGTTAGGCTGCGGTCCAGTGTAACACCCAGGTATCTCGGTGGTCTTTCGTGTCTTATGTTCTGGCCTGCTATTTTTAAGCACAGCTTCCTTTCTGCTTGTTTGTTGTTCAGGTGCATCACTGTGCTTACTGTTTTTGATGCATTAAGGTTCAGATGCCAGGTACTGTAGTAGTTATGAAGCTGCACCAAATCAGAATTTAAGCCTGATTCTAATTGTTCGAATGACTCGCCCTGCAGGGCAATGGCCAGATCGTCGGCATATGCGAACTTCCGTGATTTGAGTTCCGGCATATCGGTGATGTACAAATTAAACAGTAAAGGAGGTAGCACAGAGCCTTGTGGGAGTCAATTATTAAGTATGCGGGCTTTGCTTGTTTTTCCGTTAATATATACTCTGTACTTCCTTGTGGATAGCGTACTATAGAAGAGCTTTACTGACTTTTTACATTTGACTAATGTAGCAAGCTTATACAATAATCCTTTAAGCCAGACCGTGTCGTATGCAGCCGAGAGATCTATAAATACTACAAAGGTCTTTTTCTTGTTCTGAAAACCACGTTCAATGTGCGTGGTTAGTGCCAGAACTTGATCGCAGCAGCTCCTCTTCGACCTGAAACCGACTTGCTCCACGGGTATTGCTGCATCTATTAGGTGAGTCACTCTCTTTAGGAGAATTTTTTCGAAAAGTTTCTACATAACACACAGCAGAGAGATAGGTCTGTAGCTCTTGGGATCTCTCTCGTCCTTTCCAGGCTTCAAGATAGCTATTATCTTCGACTCCTTCCATTTTTTTAGGATGTTTCCAGTCTCAAGTATGGCGGAGAAAAATCTGCAGAGCCATGTGCGTGCTCTTGGGCCTAAGTTCTTTAGAAACTCCGGTAAGACTCCATCAGGTCCGGCTGCTTTCCTTGATTTGATGTCATTTATTGCAGTTATCAGCTCTTCTTCAGATATAGTGCTCACAATGTTTGACTGTTGTGCGCAGTTCTTCAGTGCTTCAGCCATGAGTCTTTTAAGTTCCTTTTTCTGTTGTGTAGGGACGCGGATCTTTGAGGTTCCAAGTATAACTGAGCTTATTATATAAGGATTAACAGCACTCTGTTTGGAGCTGGGATGTACAGCACTCCCTAATTTTCTGAGAAGACCCCAACTTTTACGGCTGGATGGTGACAGCCCACTCCCCTAGTAGTGATAAGAAGAAGATGAGCAAAACACGAAGCGAATGTCACCCTCAAGCGATGGCCAGACGTACTAGTACCTCCGGGCCCCGCCAGATGCGCTACACGAAGGCTAGCAAAATGCGGCCCAGAAAAACATCATAAGTTAGTCATGTTCTAAAAATATGCCAAGCCAACATTGAATGCTATAGCAGAGCCAAAGGTGATATCCTCTCGAAAATTATGAAACAAAATGAGGTAGATGTACTGGCACTTCAAGAAACACCTGAGCCCTAATGAAGGCGTACACCACAACCAGTTCCACTGCCCGTGGGCGTCAGTAGGCACTCAGGGCTGCTGCTTACACACTGACTGCCACAGCAGTCGGAGCACTTAGAATATTTATCAACCGATTCTGAGAAAACTATTCAATGAAAAATTTTCATTTTTTTACATCTTATTGTGTGATATATTCACTCGATAATGATATCAGATTCTATTTATTATTCCTTGTAATTACTGTGCTACATCAAATTAAGTAAACTACTGCGCAAAATTTTGAAGAGTTCGCAGACAAAAACTCGCATTGCGTAGACTTTGTGTTTGGTTTATTTTAGCACATACAAAGCTGCAGATGAAATGTAGGTATCTAAATTTTATTTAAGGGTGAGACCAGAATGATAACTCATTTCATTCTCAAGATATAGGGTGTTACGTGGGAGGTGCCATGTGGACTTGGCAGCTCTACAAAATACTTGTCATCCGATTTTAAGAAAACAGTTTCGTTTGTAGCTCCAGACGTAAGAGTCCACTCTAAATTCAGACTGTCATGCAGTGTAGCCCAGTATTCAAACAGACCGAGAACATTTCCTCATCGGAGCACTGTATAATTAAGAAAACAATTGAGATAATGGACAATTCTGACATGTTTATTTTCTTGCGAATTACATACTTAAACCCTACATGTACTACGGAAAACGAAAGGAAATACCCACTAAATAACTTTTAACAAAAAACAGAGAAGTGCCTGTACAATACCAATTACATTTCTGTGTCTAATATTTTTCTCGCTTTTATTCTTTGTTTCCTGTAATAATAGCCTAAACACATTTACACGGACGAGAAAAGCTTGCTTGTGGAACTGTATATTAATTTCATATATGAATGAGTATCTATTTAGTTTACTCAGTTCCATTATAACTAAAAAATGTGTGTTTCATCAATTACGTGTAAGTAAAACCAATGACGCATGAATAATTTAACATTACAATATTATGTGGGAATTTTCTTCACAAAATTAACTGTATCAACTTAAAAAAATGTGTAGTTTTCTGCAATGTGATCCGATCATCAGCAAATCATTCATCTACTAATGTTTATTATGAATTACAATTATCACAGCACAGATCCGAGGGTTGCTGGGCTCTTAGTTTTCTCTGACAATTTTCGTTAGCCAGACTCTTCTTCCTGGATTTGTGAATTCAGATAGAAGTACTATAATATTTACCTTCCTTATTTGCATATAAATAATACTTTAAAGTGCAACACTGGGGCATTATTCAAACCGAAACATACGAATATTCACAACACTTCTTATGACAAGCAAGACACTGATACGTCCAAGGTGGCAGAAAAAATCATGTGACTCGATATCGGCTAATCACTAGTTGCAGAAGGCAGGAAGCGACACAGAAAAGGTTGGCCATACTTTCCCTATATAGAGCTTTAGGCTGCGTTCACACTGCTAGCTGGCCCGAACTGAGCCGATCCGAGCCAAGGTGATAGATTAAACACATATTCTTCAATTGCAGTGTTCACACTGCCAGCCTGGCCGAGACGATTCCACTTCAGCCAGCTCACATTGAGCCGGCAACATTCAGAAGTTTTAACATTTGCAGCATGAGCCGGTACAAGCTGCACCACAAGTAGCTCACATCTGTAGCATCTTTTCAACACAACTCTCTCTCTGCAGGATAGACTTTTAAAGATAACACTTGTGAAAGTATGTTTTATTTATCTTTGCTTTTATTAATGTTAACTAGCTCTGCCGATGATGAGGAAATCGAAGAAATATATGAGGAGCTAAAGGAAATTATTCAGAAAATTAAGGGAGAGGAAAACTTAATTGTTATGGGAGACTGGAATTCGGTAGTAGGACAAGGAAGGGAAGGCAAGATAGTAGGTGAATATGGTTTGGGCAAAAGGAATGAAAGAGGAAGCCGCCTGGTAGAATTTTGCACAGAACATAATTTAGTTATAACAAACACCTGGTTCAAGAATCACAAAAGAAGGCTGTATACGTGGAAGAGACCAGGAGACACCGGAAGATACCAGATAGATTTTATAATGGTAAGACATAGATTTCGGAACCAGGTTTTACAGTGTAAGACATACCCAGGGGCAGATATAGACTTTGACCATGACTTGTTGGTTATGAACTGTAGGCTGAAACTAAAGAAACTACAAAAAGGTAGGAAAATAAGGAGATGGTACCTGGATAAATTGAAGGAACCTGAGGTTCTTAAGAATTTCAGAGGGATCTTTAGGCAACAATTGACAGAAACAGGGGAAAATAAAGCAGTAGAGGAGGAATGGGTGAAATTGAGAGATGAAATAGTGAAGGTAGCAGAGGATAAAATAGGTAGGAAGGCAAGACCTACAAAAAATCCTTGGATATCACAGGAGATACTAAATTTAATTGATGAAAGGAGAAAATATAAAAATGCAGTAAATGAAACAGGCAAAATGGAGTACAGACGACTAAGAAATAAGATTGACAGGAAGTGCAAAATGGCTAAGCAGGAGTGGCTAGAAGGCAAATGCAAGGATGTAGAAGAATGTATAAATAGGGGGAAAATAGATACAGCCTACAGGAAAATAAAAGAAACATTTGGAGATAAGAAAAACAGCTCTATGAATATCAAGGACACTGATGGAAAACCAGTTCTCAGCAAAGAAGGGAAAGCTGAAAGGTGGAAAGAGTATATAGAGAAATGTTTGTATAGTCTATGGGACTTAACTACGGGGTCATCAGTCCCTAAACTTACAAACTACTTACGAACTAGGACGGCACAAATACCCATGCCCGAGGGGGGATTCGAACCCCCGACCGTAGTGGCCGTGCAGACCGTGACTGGAGCGCCTTAGTCCCCTCGGCCACCGCGGCCGGCAGTATATAGAGGGTCTCTACAAAGGAAATGAACTTCGAGACAATATTGTAGGAAGGGAAGAGGATGTAGATGAAATAGGAGATACCGTACTGAGAGAAGAATTTGACAGAGCCCTGAAAGACCTAAGTCGAAACAAGGCCCCTGGAGTAGATGATATTCCCTCAGAGCTACTGAAGTCTCTCGGAGAACCAGCCAAGACAAAATTGTTTCACCTGGTGTGTAAGATGTATGAGACAGGTGAAGTACCCTCAGACTTTAAGAAAAATGTTATAATTCCCATTCCAAAGAAAGCAGGTGCAGACAGGTGTGAAAACTACAGAACCATCAGTTTAATAAGTCATTGTTGCAAAATATTAACACGAATTATATACAGAAGGATGGAAAAGCTGGTAGAAGCCTACATCGGGGATGATCAGTTTGGGTTCAAGAGAAATGTAGGAACACGGAAGGTAATACTCACTTTATGGCTTATCCTAGAAGATAGATTAAGAAAAGGCAAACCTACATTTCTAGCTTTTGTAGATTTGGAGAAGGCTTTTGACAATGTTGATTGGAATAAACGCTTTCAAGTTCTGAAGCAAGCAGGAGTAAAATATAGGGAGCGTAAGGTTATTTACAACTTGTACAAAAACCAGACAGCGGTTGTCAGAGTTGAAGGGCATGAAAGCAATGCAGTGGTTGGAAAGGGAGTAAGACAGGGTTGTAGCCTTTCCCCAATGTTTTTCAATTTGTACATTGAACAAGCTATAAAGGAAAGCAAGGAGAAATTTGGAGAAGAAATTAAAGTTCAGGGTGAAGAATTAAAAACATTGCGATTTGCCGACGACATAGTAATTCTGTCAGATACAGCAAAGGACCTGGAAGAGCAATTGAACGGAATGGACAGTTTGCTGAAAGGTGCATATAAGATGAACATTAACAAGAGTAAAACTAGGGTAATGGAGTGCAGTGTAAGAAAATCAGGTGATGCTGAAGGAATTAGATTAGGTAAAGAAGCAATAAAGGAGGTAGATGAGTTTTGTTACTTGTGCAGTAAAATAACAAATGATGGTCGCAGTACAAAGGATATAAAATGCAGAATGGCAATGGGTAGAAAAGCGTTCTTGAAAAAGAGAAATCTGTTAAAATCGAATATTGATTTACGCCTAAGGAAGTCCTTTCTGAAGGCATTTGTATGGAGTGTTGCCTTGTATGGGAGTGAGACATAGACGATAAACAGTGCGGACAGGAAGAGGATAGAGGCTTTTGAAATATGGTGCTACAGAAGAATGCTGAAGATTAGGTGAGTGGATCGCGTAACTAATGAGGAGGTACTGAACAGAAATGGGGAGAAAAGAAATTTCTGGCATACCTTGACTAATTGGTAGGACACATCTTAGACATCAAGGAATTGTGAATTTAGCGTTGGAGGGAAGTGTGTGGGGTAAAAACCGCAGAGGAAGACCAAGAGATGGAAACAGTAAGCAGATTCAGACAGACGTAGGTTGCCGTTCTTATGTGTAGAAGAAGAGGCTTGCTCAGGATAGGGTATTGTGGAGAGCTCCATCAAACCAGTCTCCGGACTGAAGACCACACAACACAATGTTAATTCTGTAAAATGAATACAAAATGCAGAAATCATTATTTAGCTGTTCTCATTAGGAAAAACCCTCCTAAAGTCAGTCGAAATTCATGGGTTGAGTCCATTACCACCTGTTTCTTATATGCTTAAAATTCGTCGCGTCACTACAGTGTGAGAACAATAGTACTAAAATAACAAAATCAATTAACTGTTAGCTGGCTCTAAGTAGACGGTAATGAACAAGTTTTGGTCAGCACCACGTTTGCTTCGATCTTCAGGTGACAGTGGGTGAGGATATTTTGTTACTGGGGACAAGCCCACCAAGAAGGAAAAAGAAATAAAAAACAAGGTGACACGCGCTTCTATCCATTACTGACCTGTCCTGCAGTGTCCGAGGCTAAACTAAATCAGCGTATTTTTCTTTCAGTTAAAGTATAAAACTCGGGGAAAAGAGAAAGAAAGGAAAGAAAACAACTGAGGGCTGTGTAGAGTTCGTTCAATGTGGAGGTGAGCTGAAGTATAGTACAGCATGATGCATAGAAAACCTCACATACGCCAGTAGCCACCACTTGCAGCATTTCTTATAAGGACGTAACCACGTGTTTTTAATGTCACTGATACATTTTGTTTTTTACTTAATTCATTCTTCATTTATTGTCAGACCTGAGGCCACCGCTTTTATATGGGACACACTCCAGAGTTACAAAAGCGAAAATGAAAACGGTATATATTTTGCATTAGGAGTAGATGCATCAATTAATTTAAGTGTAATTTTGGGCTTCTTGTTTTATCATCTTCAACTAGAAAGACAAGTGTAGTGTCAGAAAATATTATTTCAATCCATCAATAGTTATGTCGAGGTTTACATTAGTTTTTTTCTTCTTTTCTAGTTCCAAACACGAAATATACATTCACTTAATTGTGTGGTGTGGAGAAAAAACTAGTTGTATGCCTCTTCATAAAGTCAAGTATGACCTGATGTAAATCCGTAGCAGATCATTGTCCATTGCAATCGGTTGCCACCCAAGAAACATTAGTTCATACTTGTTTTCTGGTTATGGATCATTAACACATCACAAGGTACCTACATACGTGGTGAGCAATTCAAATTTTTTGGCACTGCAGTGCTTCACGCTACTCTCAACACCCGCCGATAGGCACTGACGCTGCTCAGATAACTCGCCATTACTTGTGAGAGGATGTAGACATCAGTGTGACGACAATTTCCAAAACTTTTCTCTACTTTTCGCTCCATTTCACTCGCTGTAATGTATAATATAAATGCATAGAACAGTAAGCTGCCCGCTAACTAACTTTTTCAATACACAATTTGTAAAGTAAGTGCGCAGACTTGACAAATAGCATCATTTGAAAATGACTGTAACAAATTTCGAAAAGTTGAATGGTTTATTCCGAAGCTAAGATGTCATCCTACCATGTGCCTAAAAATCAGTTTTTTAACCGTATACTATCATCAAAGTTGAGTGAGGAGCGTTATGAAACAAAAACTCACACGGAATGGAAAACAAACTTTTTATCTTATCACAGGCAAGGCAAAGCTTGTAAGGAAAAAGAAGATCGAAGGAAACATTGGGGTCACAAAAACTTCTTCATTGTTGTCTACTTCAAGTCAGCTAACAGTTGGTTGATTTTGTTATTTTATTGTTATTGTTCTCACACTATAATGACTCATCAGATTTTAAGCACATAAGAAATATTTGGTAATGGACTCGTGCCATGAATTTCAACTTATATTTAGGAGAGTTTTTTCTTATGAGAATAACTAAAAAATTTTCTGAATTTTGTATTCATTTTGCAGAATTAATAGTAATAAAAGAAAAAAGAAAACATATTTTCACAAGTGTCATTTTTAGAAAAAAACTAGCATGCAGAGAGACTTGTATTGAAAAGAGGCTGGAGACATGAGATACTCGTGCTGCATAAGCAATACCATCACCTAATGCCGGCCGCGGTGACCGAGGGGACTGAGGCGCTTCAGTCACGGTCTGCACGGCCACTACGGTCGGGGCTTCGAATCCCCCCTCGGGCATGGATATTTGTGCCGTCCTAGTTCGTAAGTAGTTCATAAGTAGTTTGTAAGTTTAGGGACTGATGACCCCGTAGTTAAGTCCCATAAGATTTACAAACATTTGAACATTTTGAACATCACCTAATTGGCTCACGCCAATGCTAGCTCGCGCTAGAAATATTAAACATTCCAACAGTGTTGCCAACCCTGAATTTCAATTTCCCCCTAAATCGTATGTGAATTCCCCCTAAAAAAATCCTAAATGGTGTTCAGGCAGGAAAAAAAAAATTATTGGGTGCCCCCCTCCCCACTCGATGGTCATGTCTGTCAGTTCAATACCATATCGGAGTTAAATAACTATAGCACCGCTCAGTGATACAGCAGACAACAGTGCAGTCAACAACTGTTTGTATAACTTATGGGACTTAACTACAGGGTCATTAGTCCCTAAACTTTCAAAATACTTACAAACTAGCTAACACTAAGGATCGCACAAATATCCATGCCCGAGGGGGGATTCTAACCCCCGACCGTAGTGGGCGTGCAGACCGTGAGTGGAGCGCTTCAGTCCCCTCGGCCACCGCGGCCGGCCTGCAGTCAATACCTACTAATATTTGCCTACTCTGCACTTTTGGCAACGAACCTCAGTAAACCAGTACTCTTTGAAATAAACATCGTGACCTCCACAGTGTCCAAACATAAAAATAATATGGCTTAAGAAACTGAGCAAAGCCTGCAACTAGGCATCATATCAACTTTAAAAAAAAAAAAAAAAAAAAAAAAAAAAAAAAAAAAAAAAAAAAAAAAGCGGCTGTGGTGCAATACATAAAAAATGTCTTTCCTAGACTATTCAGTTTCCTTGGTAGAACATTACAATAAAGCTCTTCATGACGTATTAATGCATTCGTTCTAAATGTCACTTAACGAAAACCTAATTACTAATATACTACTCTTTAGTGTTCAAATGTTTGTATAGCTTATGGGACTTAACTAGGGGGTCATCAGTCCCTAAACTTACGAACTGCCGGCCGCGGTGGCCGAGGGGACTGAGGCGCTTCAGTCACGGTCTGCACGGCCACTACGGTCGGGGGTTCGAATCTCCCCTCGGGCATGGATATTTGTGCCGTCCTTAGTCTTAGTGTGTTCATAAGTTGTTTGTAAGTTTAGGGACTGATGACCCCGTAGTTAAGTCCCATAGACTATACAAACATTTGAACATTTGAACTTTGAACAAAAAACGATACGAAAACGTGAGTGCGCCATCTTCAATGAATGTAGTGACGACTGTGGTAGCGACAATGATGATTCATCAGAAGAATCTCGTATTAATACATCTTCATGTAGCCTACTTCACCTAGTAGAGCTGGCCTGGCCAGTTCTTCAAATTGTGAAAGTGAAGACGAATGGATCCATAGGCGACGCCATAGTGATAAAGAGATATTTGATTGGCAAAAATGTGATTTCAGTTCAGCACTTAATGAATTTGATGACTCATCTTCAGGACATAATTGCCAACTACCGCCTGATTCAAGTGCTCTAACTTTTGTGATGCTGTTTCTATCAGAAGATCTATTGAAATTTATAGCAGTTGAAACGAGCCGATTTTACACTTTCACCATGTCAAATACGTCGGAATCAATTTTTTTGCTCTATGGGTAGTGCTTGTCCTCGCGGACGCTGATCGTGTTTGTTCGTTGAAATTCTACGTGGTCGTTGGTTCAGCTTTTTCGTTGCAGAGAGCGTTCATCCCTCTGACCGGGCTCGCTGAGCCACGGCATTCTCGACTAGCCAGCTGGAAAAATACAGGTTTTGAGCAACTGCATAGCTTCATTGTAATTTGGCTTCTCATGGTTCGTGTTTACAAGTTGAGAATAAAGGAATATTGGACCAGATATGTACTTCTGAGTAGGCCTACTCCAATTTTCGGCGAAGTTATGTGCCGTGACCGTTTTATGTTACTTTTGAGAATGTTACATTCTAGAGACAACTCGGCCAATCGTAGAGATGAAAGTTTGTTTAAAATTAGGAAAGTGATCGATATAGCTCATGTGTCGTCCCGCATTGCATTTAATTCATGCAAAAAACTCTGTGTTGATGAAAGTTTATTATTGTTCAAAGGTTGGTTATCTTTTAAACAGTGCATTCCTTCAAAATGAAGTAGATTTGGAATGAAGACATTAGTGTTGTGCGACTGTAAAACTGATTATGTCATGGATTTAATTGTAGACACAAGCACAACAACAGAAATTGAAGTCCATAATTTACTAGAATCCGGGTTTTGTCCTCACAAAATTCTCCATGTTTGCGACAATTTTTAGACTATTTAAAAATAGTAGGTGGCTGAATTTTTTTCTTCCGCATCCCTGTGTTGGCAACCTATTAAGTTTCATGTTCAGCATCGAAAGTTTGCACTCTTTTCGTGCTGTGATTTACGTGTTCAACTTTGATTCAAATTATCTAGCACTGTTGGCCTGCATCGATGACCAAATACACCTTTTTGCAGCTAAAATAATGCTCTTTCTAATCAGATCAGTTTGAAAAGTTTTATGTAATATAGATTTTTGGAAAATAATGTTGAAAATATCGCATTTTTTCCTTTTCTAAAATCTTCGACTTTGCACTTAATTTATTCAATATTGGAAAGTGACACATAAACGAAACCTCATGTTTCAGAACCTTGTATTGTTAGGTTACCACATGCCACGTTTCACGTTCGTCATAGCTTTAGTCCCTGAGATACAACACGTCAAACCTTGAAGCTATTTTTTTCTTTTCTTTTCAATCTGATTCCTATGAGAACGTATACAGTTGTATGTGATAGCCAAGTTTCATATCTTTCAACGAAATATTGCCCGAGTTATAATGGCTCAAAGTTGTCAGGAAATCACGCTAGCCCTGCACAAAGTCGCACATGGCGGCAAACAACTGACTATATCTCGGCCAGTATTGCCTCAACGAATCTTAAAGTTTACCAATGTTCAATGGGGACATGTTCGAATGTTCACTTAAAATTTCCCGTGATGATGGAGCAGGAAAATGAGCTGAAATTAGGCGACTTGTCATGGAATGACCCAGGCATCACATGTTAGCAGCAGAAGAAGTTTCATTAGCTATACATTATGTCTGTCGAGAAATGATTTTCAGATTCAAAGCAATGGAATAAGTATCCAGATATACTGTGTTTATTTGTAATGTCAGCGAGCACATTGACTGAGAGACTGTTGCGGCTACCCTGGATCCAGAAATACTTGGCCAGTGCGAAGACGGCCGAGCTGAGAGCTCAGGTACGAAGTCCACGGAGATGGCTGCCAGTGCAGGTAGACGGATTAGGCGGGCGCAACGGCAGGCCTGACTCGGCCAGCCGGATGCGCAGCTGCAACACTCAGAAGGTTACCCTCCAGGAAACCTAGTTTCCAGCAATGCGGACCCCTGCACTATGTGGCTACAGGCGATATTATTGCAATTGTAGCACGTATAACATGGTCTCAGATGGAGTGTGTGTATGTCCTTACTTCTGTTCATAGTGAACCCGTGCCCCTTCAAACACCATTAGAGGCAATGTCTGTCAGGGTAAGTCTAACACAGGAGATCACTGTCTGTAGTCTCCATCTGCCTCCTGTTGATAATGTATTCCTGAATGTCTGACCGCACATGTTGCTCATCTCCCCCCACCTTTCTTATTTTTGGGCGACTTTAATGCCCATAACCCCGTTTGGGCTGGTTCCATGGTTTCAGACCGTGGCAAGGTAATCGAAAACTTACTATCTCAACTCAACCTCTGCCGCTTAAATACTTGTGCCCCCACACATTTTAGTGTGGTGCGTGGCACGTTCTTAGCCATCAATTTATCCATCTGCAGCCACAGCCTTCCACCATCTGTCCACAAGAGAGCCTATGATGACTTATGTGGCAGCTATCATTTTCGATTTTTCTGTCACTCCTACAGCGTCAGTCACCAGGGCGCTTGCCCACGTGGGCTCTCAACAGGGCTAACTGGGAAAACTCCGCCGGCCGTGGTGGCCGAGGTGATTGAGGCGCTCCAGTCACGGTCTGCACGGCCACTACGGTCGGGGGTTCGAATCCCCCCTCGGGCATGGATATTTGTGCCGTCCGTAGTCTTAGGTGGTTCATAAGTAGTTTGTAAGCTTAGGGACCGATGACCCCATAGTTACGTCCCATAAGTTCTACAAACATTTGAACATTTTTTTTTTGGGAAAACTCCACCTCTGCTGCCATTGTTAGACCTCTCCCTCTCAACATCAATGTGGTGGTCGAGAGTGTCACTCGATCCATTACTTCTGCTTCAGAAACTTCAATCCTCAGGGTGCCCACAGCAGAAGCGAGTTCTGTAGTACTCACTGGAGGTTGCTAATGCCGTTAAAGACCGCAGGTGGGCTTTTCAGTGAGACAAGGGGCACACCTCTCTGGAGCACCTCATCACTTTTAAATGGATACGCACTCATGCTTTTACCAATTAATTAAAAGATGTAAACAGGATTGTTGTGAGAGGTAGGCCTATGTCTCTACTATTGGGTCAGGTACCTCCACTTCACAGATCTTGAGCAAAATCAGCTGCCTAAAGCGCTATCAGACGCCAGCAGGTATCCCTGGGATCTCCACAAATGGAGCTATATGTACAGACTTGCCAAGTTGTTTGCTGAGCATTATGCTACTGCCTCTAGCTCTCAAATTTGCTAACCGGCGTTCCATACATTAAAGGAATGGGTAGAATGCCAGCCCCATCTCTTTTACCACCTGCCACTCTGAAACATATAACACTCCATTCAGTGAGTGGGAGTACCTCAGTGCTCTTGTACAGTGTCCCTACAAGGCCCCTGCACCTGATAGCGTCCATACTGAAATGCCGACACACCTATCAGCAGAGAGCCAGCATTGTCTTCTTGTTCTCTTCAACCGAATCTAGGGAAATTGTGTTTTCCTATCACCATGGTAACCTAGCAAAAACCCTCTTCATGTGGATAGTTATCGACCCATCAATCTTACCAATATCCACTGTAACCTGTTGGAGCGCGCAGGATCCGAGAGGCTCAGGCCTTACTGGCTCCAGGCCAGGGCAGTTTCTGCCATGGTCGCTCTACCATCGATAATCTGGTGTACCTCGAGTCCACAATCTGTACAGCTTTTTTCAGGTCCTACCACCTTGTTACCATCTTTTTTTTATATGTAAAAAGCATATGATATAACGTGGAGACAACACATCCTTGCCACATTACTTGAGTGAGGTCTCCGAGGCTCTCTTCCGAGTTTTATACCTAACTTTTTAGCTGTCCTTACCTTTCATGTTCACGTTGGTGCCTCCCATAGCACCTCTCATGGACAGGACAATAGGGTTCCTGAGGTCTTTTGAATTGTTATTTTTAGTGGCCACTAATGGCTTAGTGACAGAAGTTGGGCCGTCCATATCCCCTTCTCCAAATACTGACGACTTTTGTATCACTTTTAGTTCCTCCAGTACCTAAGTTGCCAAACGCAGATTGCAGGGAGCCATTTGGAAGACACAGTCCTGGGATCTTGCCCATGGCTTCCAGTTTTCTGCCGTCAAGACCAGTGTTATGCACTTTTGTCAGCATCAGAAGGTTCACCCCCACAACAACCTTTTTCTTGACGGCCACTTATTAGAGAAAGTGGAACCCATAGGTTTTTAGGGCTGGTCTTTGAAGCCCGGCTGACATGGCTTCCCCACATTCATCGGCTGAAACAGAAGTGTTGGTGCCATCTCAACGTTTTTTGCGACCTGGGTCATACTGCCTGGGGTTTTACCTGCAGCTTTGCTCATGTTGATGTCGTTGCATACATGTCAAAGACCTTTGAAAGTACAATAAATTTGCAACATTGCTCTTAAGTTATGACCAAGATCATCAGTATAAAAGAACAGTTCCCAATTTTCCAGTTTAAATAGAAACCGTGTGTAGAATGATATTGAATAATGCCCTCCTTTATCGAGATGAAAATCAAGATATTATTAAATATGAAGATAAACTCTGTCACATCATGACTAAACCAATGATTGGTAAATTTCAAAAGTCAAAGAACAAAACGCTCTTCCATGGAGTCTTCAAGTATCTTGGACAATATTTTTCAATGTTTTGAACTATATATTTAAAATCAACTGATATCCTGAATTACGAGCTTTATAAAGTAGCTTATGTTCTTCTTCAGCATTCAAGCTATCTCTATACCCAATTTCATCAAAATCTGTTAAGTGGTTTAATCGTGAAAATGTAACAGAAAGAGCTTCTTTTGAAATTTGCACATGATATTGATCACATACTGTAGGATTCATATAAGAAGCAATTCTTTTTTCTCCCCCCCCCCTTACCTAAGGAGGTGTAACATGGGATTAAAACTTAATTGAATCCAGACAATTTTGAAACTAGACCTACAAACACTATGATTTTGATTGTGTGCGCACGTTTTTTTAGCGCCGTTGCCAAAATCCCATGTAACGGGAGTTTGGCGAGACAGACTGGAGAATGCATGTAGGCACTTCCTGTCGGCTGCGCCTATCTCCGCAGCTTCTCGGCATGGCTGCCACACAGATCCCCCTGGAGAGCGGAGCTCCTTAGACGGAGAGAGTGCTGGCGATGAAGTCTTGGCCAGCGTGTTTGCATCTTGCGCGCTGCTCGATTGACGTCGGCGCGTTGGCTGCGCTCCGGGGTGCGTGGATTGGGGGCGGGCAGCGACGTCACTGCGCGCAGCCGGTGGTGCGCATGTGGTGTCAGCCTGCGCGTGGCCGACTACTGACAGCTGTCACCGCACTCAGCTGGTGGTGCGCAGCTTGCGGAGCACTGGTTGGCTTGGTGGCACGCGGAGGCGCTCATCATAAACGAGAAAACATAATAATAACAAAAATATGTCTGTGGTCAGTCATTGTTCTTAGTTCAGCATTTAACGGTCTCACAGACGCCCAACGCAGATGCGCGATGTGGTCCGGTCTCGACGCTAGAGGTAGTGGAGTCCACGGAAGTGTGACGTACATGTCGATCTGGGCTCGACGCTCGCGGTAGCTGAGCTGCGGAGAATGTCCAGGGCACTCGAGCGCGGTGCTGTCGGGGCTCGGCGATGTGTGTGCACCAAAACGACGCAGTTGTGCACATCGTACTCGATCCGAGCCCGACGCTCGTCGTACCCGAGCTCCGGAGAGTGTAACGTGCATGCACGTGTCTGGGCTCGAACTCGGCTCCTGAAGCTGGCGGCTGTGGCGTGGGGTTGGCCTGCGGCGCATGTGGAGGCCCACCGACAGCCGGTGGCCCACCGACAGCCGGTGGCACGTGCGCATCATCCACAGTTGTCTCTGTCTGGCCGGCTACGTGTGGGGTGTAGTCTATCGATTCATAGCTGCCGGGTTGTAAAAGTGAACGGTGTCTGGATCGGACAAGACGTAGGCCGGTTTCAGACGGTCGATGGTAACAGTTCCCGACCTGTCATTGTATTCTATCGTGAACGTCTTGTCGCTGTGGGTGATACCGCGGTGTGGCCCAGAGTAAGGCGGCTGGAGCAGGGGCCGAACTGCGTCGGCACATAGCATGACATGTGTGCACCTCTGCAGATCAGCATGCACAAATGCCTCAGCGGTGCCGTGCCGTGTTGCCGGGTGTGGTCGGAGGCCTGCCATGTGACTGTGCAAGCGTTCTGCAAGAGGAGGGGCCGCGGCGTTGTGCGGCAGCCGTGTGTCTTCCACGAATTCGCCGGGGATGGCGAGCGGTTGGCCATACACGAGGTCTGCCAGCAATGGTTGATTTGCCGACGTGCCTCCATGCAGGCAGCTATGTGGGACGTCAGGGATGCCTTCAGTGTCCGATTCAGTCGTTCCACTATACCGTTGGACACCAAGTAGTAGCTGGTCGTGCGGTGTAGTCGTGCGTCACACAGCCTGGACACATGCTCGAACAGCGCACAGTCGAACTGACAGCCTTGGTCTGTAGTGACATGGCTGGGGCACCCAAAGCGTGCTACCCAGGTCTCGACGAAGGCGGTGGCGACCGTCTTGGCGGTGATGTCGGCGATGGGTGTGGCCTCTGGCCAGCGGGTAAGGCAGTCCACCATTGAGGAGGTAGCGCTTCCCTTGCGTAAGAGGCAGTGGTCCAAGGTGATATGGGCGAAACGCCCTGTCATTTTGGAGAAGGTACCGACGGTTGCGTGCGCGTGCCTGCCGACTTTGACGTGCTGGCATGTTGTGCAGGCATGTGCCCACTGCCAGCAGTCCTTGTGGAAGCCCGGCCAGATGAAACGTGCAGCCACAAGCGACACAGTGGTGTTTACACCAGGGTGTGACAACCCGTGCACGCAGTAGAATGCGATACGCCAGAACTCCTCGGGAAGGAACGGCCGGTGCGTTCCCATCGTGACATCGAATTTCTTGGGGCGAGCCAGGGATCGGCACGAGTTCTAAGCATACGCCACAGGTGTTGTCGTCACGAAAGTTTTTTAGTTCGTCACCGTTCAGTTGTGCTTATGTGACGTGAAAATCCAATGGCGAGGAGACGGCGGCACAGTTGCGGGACAAATAGACAGCAACGACGTCCTGCATCCCGGAAATGTGGCGGATGTCGGTCATGAACTGTGACACTTACTCCAACTCCTGGAGCTGGCGTGGTGAACAGTTGGTATTGTTCGACCGGAATGCAAATGTTATTGGTTTGATTGGTTTGTAGTCTGTGAAGGTCGTAAAGGGACGGCCTTCTATCGACGATCGAAAGTATTTCACCGCACGGTATAGAGCGAGCAGCTCGCGGTTGTAGGTGCTCCAGGACTGCTGCGATGCCGAGAGTTTCTTAGAGAAGAACCCGAGCAGTTGCCAGTTGCCATCAATGCATTGTTTCAGAGCGGCGCCTATAGCGGTCTGACTGGTGTCCACCACAATGGAGATATTAGCGTCGTGTATGGGATGGGCGAGCAGCGCTGCATCGGTGAGGCACTATTTCAATTCGATAAAACTGCGCTGCAGTCGTGATCAAGTGACCCAGGAATTTGATTTCAGCGACCCCGAATACCCATTTCCGTGGGTTGATGAGAATGCCTACTTCGCTGAGGCACCTGAAGACGGTTGTCACATGGCTGCGGTGGTGCTCAGGCGTCTTCGAGAACACTAGGATGTCGTCCAGGTACGCGAAACAGCACGGCAAACCTCGTAGGAGCCGGCCGCGGTGGCCAAGGGGACTGAGGCGCTCCAGTCAAGGTCTGCACGGCCACTATGGTCGGGGGTTTGAATCCCCCCTCGGGCATGGATATTTGTGCCGTCCTTAATATAAGGTAGTTGATAAGTAGTTTGTAAGTTTAGGGACTGATGACCCCGTAGTTAAGTCCCATAAGCTTAACAAACATTTCAACATTTGAACCTCGTAGGATGCCATCCAGTAAACGCTGCCAGGTCTGGGCAGCATTCCGTAGGCCAAACGCCATGAACATGCTCTTGAAGAGCCCGAACGGTGTGGTGTTGGCCGTTTTCTCTATATCCTCAGTTGCCACCAGAATTTGTGTGTAAGCTTTCGTGCAGTCTACCTTGCTAAATACCATCACGCCTGCCAAGGAGTAATTTTAGTGTTGCAGATGTGGCACCAGGTATCTGTCTGGCACTGTCCTTGCATTGAGTGTGCGGTAGTTACCGCATGGGTGCCACGAATTGTCTTTTTTTGGCACTAAATGTAGGGCGGACGACCACGGCCTGCAAGATGGGCAGACGACAGCCTGGCGTAACATTGTCTCTAACTCGGCTTTCGCGACCACAAACTGGTTGGGAGCAAGACGGCGTGGGTGGCGAGAGACAAGAGGGCCAGGAAACGTGACAATGTGGTGCATAATCGTGTGTTTGGTCTCCTTTGGCCCACCGCACGGACGAGTTAACTCGGGAAATTTGTACAGAATATACGTAAACAGCCTGGAGCACGTGACGGGTTTCACACTGCAAATTATGGCCTGTCTTTGTTGACCTGCAATTGTCAATGTAGTGAGGAGACTGAAGCGCTTCAGTCACGGTCTGCACGGCCACTACAGTCGGGGGTTCGAATCCCCCCTCAGGCATGGATATTTGTGCCGTCTTTAGTATAAGGTAGTTCATAAGTAGTTTGTAGGTTTAGTTAAGTCCCATAAGCTTAACAAACATTTGAACATTTTTTTTTGTCAATGTAGTTGTCGAGTCTATCAACTGTCCATGGGCAACGGCGGCGAGCATCTTGTAGTGTGCCAAGAAATCCGCACCTAATATTGGCTCATTTACATCGACGATGGTGAACCTCCAGGCAAATGTGTGGTGTAGTCCAAGGTCCATGTCCTGATGGTTGGTGCCGTACGTTTCTATTGACGAATTGTTCGCCGCTGTGAGGCATAGAGTTTCCACCTTCCTCTTTTCATGCAGCAGGGACCTAGGAAAAATCGACAAGTCTGATCCGGTGTCCACCAGGTAGTTCACGCCCGTGCCCTTTTCTGCTATGTATAGACGCCTAGATTTAATGCTGCATCCGGGTGCATCTAGGATCAGTTTGTGTTTGGGTGTGAGCAGGGGGCGCGGCACTTCGTCGCGTCGTTGCCGAAATGGGCGTGGTACCATCAGAGTTCGGCCTGCCCTGACGTTGGCGAGGTTCCGTTAGAGCAGCTGTTGCTGCACCTGCATTGCCAGCTGTGTGAGCCGCGGCGCCTGTGGCCCAAACTGATGGCGCTGCGGTGAATACTGCTATCTCGCCGTGAGCGCGCCAACTGGTCCTTTTGCGTGGAGAGTGCTGCCACATGGGCGGTCATACTTGCACTAGAAGGTGCAGGTTCCCGTCAGCTGTCGGGAGTGCCGGCTGCGTGGGTGGTCGCGGAGTGAAGGCCGGGGGAGGGGGAGCGGTGTCGTAGGCTGCAGTGGCAGCAGTATTCGGCGCCGTTGCCAGCGCATCGTGTACCCTGTCCACTAAGTCCGCAACCGAGTCCAGCTGCATCTCCGTCAGTGCGGCGATTACTGCCTGCACCTGTGCAGGGAGGCTGCGCACCCGGATTGTACGAAGCAGCGTGTCTGGCACTATTTCGGGCCGGGCGGGCGAGGCTCCGCAGATGACGCAGGAACTGAGACAGTCGCCGCATTCCTCCTGCCGCAGCAACTGTTGCACTCGTTGCGCCTGTGACGACAAGACTCGCCGGATGAGTTCGTCCTTAAGTCTTTCGTAGGAACCTCGGGTGGCGGGAGCGGCTATCACGTCTCGTACTTCCGCAGCGTAATTTTGGTCCAGTTGACTCACCACAAGGCCGAATTTCGTTAGGTCGCATGTGATATTATTGCTCAGAAAAACGGCCTCCACCTGGCTGAACCACATTACTGGGTCGCGGGGCCAAAAGGGGGGCAGCCTGACCAGCACACGTCCTGTTGCCGCTGCGGAGACGGGCGCGCGAATTGGTGTGGCGGCGCTTTGTACACCGACGTGTTCATCTGAGTCCGTGCGTGTAGAGCGCGCTTGTAGCTCGTTCTCTAGCGCCTGGTTGCGCGCTGCCAGCTCCTCCACCATCTTCCTTAATTCCTCTAAGGTTGCCATTGTAAATGTTAACGTGCAACAGGGAATAGGCACACGAAACAATTGTCACGTTACACAAATTAATACGACACAAACAAACAAAAATACTCGATAATAAAAAGAAAAAAAAAAAAAAAAGAGGTTGGAACATTGTTCACGCCTGCTCGCGAGGGCGGAAATGTTTTTGTACAGTTCGCGGCTTTGCATCACACGTAATTACAGTCTGTCAGCATGTGTCCTTGCCTACTAATCACGTCGGGATCACCACTTGAAGCGAGCGCATTAACCGCGCTTCTGGGTAATGGTACGTAGGAAGTGGTGACGGAAAAGATGCGAGACTGTGTTGTTTTCATACGACGATTTATTAAATATAAGAGAATACACTGAATAATACTTAGTTCTTTCCGCTGGTCCTGGGAGGGTGTGCACTCCCCCAGCGATCGAGCTCGATGGCCGGTTGTGTGAGCGCCGGCGTCGGACGCGTGCCCGCGTTCTGTGTGCGTCGCGATAAATGCCGTACTGCGTGTCGCGACGGTCTTGCGGCGTTCGGACGGCACAGCACTAAACACTCGCGTGTGCGGGGGGAGCTCGCGATCAGCTCGACCCACGTGGTCCACGGTAAAGCGTCGGCACGGAGGAGCTGGGATACGTCCGCTCGACTCCGTCCTATAGCGCGCACTGCCAGTCTCGCTCGTCCGTTGCGTGAGCGCATGTTTTTTTAGCGCCGTTGCCAAAATCCCGCGTAACGGGAGTTTAGCGAGACGCACCGGACAATGTGTGTAGGCGCTTCCTGGCGGCTGCGCCTGTCTCCGCCGCTTCTCGGAGACAGGATGAAGACAAAAATGAAGTGGAAATAGGGAGCTTAGATGAAAGATGTAAATGATAGCAAATAGTTAAAAATAGGTTTAAAAATAAGAAGTGTGAGAACCATGAAGGTAATATTCAATTAATCTGATGAAAATTCTCCAATGAGATGCAAAAAATTATTCAAATTCTTTATTCATCCAGAAAATCTTTACAGATTATGGGATGGTTGTATGTGCACACACACACACACACACACACACACACACACACAATCATACACTGATATTACATGTAATATCAAAATGTCTTTCACTAGTGCAACAGGTTAATTCCATTTGGTCATGCTTTAGGAGCTGTAGTTGTTTTTATGCAGTCTTGATTCAAGTTTATTGTACTTCATGTGATCTAGAAATTCTGCCACTGAATAGAAGCAGTGATCCAATAAGAATGCCCTTAGGGATTTACAGAATAGTGTAAACGAAGGACTAACTTTTATTTTCTGTTGAAGAATATTTTATACTTGTGTAGCACAATTTGTAGTGGAGGATTTGAAAGCTGCTGCCCTTACTGACTGAACTTGAAGATGTTCTTTTTGTCTAGTGTCATGGTCATGTACACTCAGATTTTTTTTAACTCTGTTAGAATTTTCCTTGCATGTTTTCAAGTTTCTTGGATAAAGACACAGGGGAGTGGGAGGATTGAAGATTTACAGAAAAGAGGCCTGCTGGAATCTGTGTCATGCATGGAGCATTGCTCTAATAGCTCTTTTTTGAGTTAGAAATATGACTGAGCTAGCAGCTGCACTACCCCAGAATATGACCCCATACTGTAGAACACGGTGGAATTGGCCAAAGTATGCAATTCGAACTATGGGAAAACTTGCTCTTTGTGCAAGTAGATGTAGGCTGTAGCATACCTTCTTTGGTGTTGCATTTGTTTTGGTTATGTGTTTGTGCCATTTAAAATCACATTGAAGCCTAATGCCTAAAAATTTTGTTTCCAGTGATGATGTAATATCACCAGAGTTTATTATCACTGAGGAGCTGAAAGCTTCTCCCTTTAACCAGAAATTTGGATATGTGGTTTTTGAGGTGTTTATTATTAATTTATTTTCTTCAAACCAATCATTTAGCTGATCTGTAACTTTGTTTATGTTTGTTATTAGTTCATAAGAGAGTCAATACTTAGATCTAGGCCATTTATGTACAGAAGATAAAGGATAGGCCCTAGTATGGATCCTGGAGGTACTCCACTTGTAATTTCACCCATATCTGAAAAACAAGTTCTAGGGCTGCCATTTAGTTCATGGTTTATCATTACTTTTTGTGTCCGAATTTTAGGTATGAAGAGAACCATTCTAGTGTTGTGCCTCTAATGCTATACTTTTGGAGTTTTTCTAACGGGATTTTATGGTCTAAGATGTCAAAAGCCATACTTAGATCTAGGAAAATGCCAGCAACATTTTGTTTAATATCAAATGCTTCTAGAGTATTTTGTAAAAAATTTAAAATGGCATTGGTTGTAGATTTTTTTTCTGAAAGCCATGCTGGGCTTCAGGTAGGATTTCATTCATGTCCAGGAACTCTATTAATCTGTTGTACATTATTCTCTCCATTAATTTGCCAAAAGCTGATAATAGAGAAACTGGTCTATAGTTTTCTATATTTGATTTGTCACCATTTTTATAGATAGGGATCACATTGGCAAGTTTAAGGCTGTCTGCAAAGGTTCCTGACAAGAGGGAAGAATTGATTATATCTACAAGTGGTACCACAATATTATTAATACATTCTTTTATGATAAAGTCTGGAGTGTCATCTATTCCAGAAGATGTTTTTTTGAAGCATTTTGCTTCACATATTACTTCAATTTGGGTTGTTTCATAGAGATAGATTGAGTGAAGGCAAGAATTTACTCTGGTTTGGTGGTTGATTGGGCTATTTCTATGGTTATACATTATGAGAAATATTGTACTGTTTTTGTAGTACTGTCTGAAGGGATTTGCAATCTGTTGGGGGTCAGTTATTCTATTGTTGCCAGAGTTCAGTGTGATATTTTTTTTTCCTGTCCTCTCCTTGCTTTATTACTTTCCAGATTGCTCTGCTTTTATTTCCTGACTCTGTTATGAACTTCTCATTGGCCATTATTTTTGCCTATCTTATAACTTTCCTATATATTTGAATGTACTTAGTAATGTAATTGTTCATGTTGGGGGATATAGTGTGGGTTTTCTTGTAAATGAGCAAGGTTCGTTTTGTGATGCTTGAGATTCTTATGCCTCTTGTTATCCATGTCTTCGCTTTTGTGGTTGTATTCCTTAGCATCCATGTTATGAGAGGAAATGCTGTTTCGTAATAATTTTTGAAAATACCAGAAAACTTTCAAACTTTTTGTTGGTGTCATGCAGATGAGTAACTTCATCCTAATTTTCTCCTGCTAATAAATGATTGAATGTGTCTATGTTCTCTATGTGAAACCTTCTTGCAATGACAGTTCTTTTATGGGTTTGGTTGGGCTGTGGATAGTCTGAGAGGGTTATCACTTGGTCATCATGATCACTAAAACTTGTCTTAAGAACTTTTGCAGAGCAGGTTGTGTTTACAAACATTTGGTCTGGGGTTGTAGCTGTTGTTGTTTTTATTCTTGTTGGGGTTGTTACTGTTAATTTTAGATCAAAAGTATCTGTTAGGTTGAGTTATAATTCTTTTCTCGTACTTGCTACAAGAAAATTAATGTTGAAATCCCCGCATAATATTGTTGTTTTCTTATCTACATGTATTCCATTTAGTAATGTCTCTAATTTCAAAAGAGACAGAGTGGCTGGCCGAAATTAAATTTCCTTTGTCTGGTAAGAGAGAGGAGGAAGGACAAAGGGAATGAAAGGGAAGGGTTACTTATAACATAGGCCATGAGGTACAGATGGAGTGAAGGGAGATTGGTGGAAGATATTATCAAACACTGTTTATTATTCATTTGTGTAAGTACTGTAATGTTATTTTCAGATCTGACATGTAATTTAATTTGGATTTCATCAGAAGGGATACAATGTTTACAGGAGGACAGAACCATTGTGACACTGTTGTCAAACCAGGAGAGCACAACTTGACTCAGAACTGACTGTAGTGTCAGTCCTGAGAGAATGTGTTACCAGGGAAACTTTTAATTCCTACTGATAACACTTTTGTGTGTCTCTGTCTAGCATTTTTCAAACCATGTCAGTGCTCGGTCTGAAATTTATCGGCTTTATTATGTTACTGGAATGTAAATAATTTAAAAGAAAAGTAAACAACTCGCTGAATAGTAGAACTATCAAGTTGTCGATAGGAACATAGAAAAATATAAATCTTCTTTAATCTGCAGTATGTATGCTCTCCCCTCCCCCCTTCACACATAAACACACACAAACTATGTAGGAATACATTGTTCTTGCTTAGTAACCAATTGATGTGCGACTTTGTGTCAAGTGGAACAGGTGAGGGTAGAAAGGAGGTGGAGCATAGGAGAAATGTTCGAAGAAGGGTGGCCAATGGCATGGAGGTAGGCAGCACTGCTGCACAGAATAGCAGTGAAAGAGGGAGAGCAAGTGGTTGAATTGGCTCATTTTCCATGTGGAGGACCAGATTAGATTTCTGGTACTCAATGTTTTGTTAGTGGGAGAATTTGATTGAGGCGCACTCATGATGTGAATTGAGAAGTTCCTTGATAGTGAAGTACCACCTCCAAGTCATGAAAACTGTCAATAGCCAGGACAGTGGTGTGCTTATCTCACACCCCTCTGTTCTGCATCAAATGATGTTATTGACAGATTATGACATCAGTCAGTACTGATGGACCTGTCAGCACATTTGAATAAAGTTGATATTTATTTCCCATTCTTCATTGTAGGTATATCACTCTATGCTACTACCATTGTGACTGGAGGCCCGTTTTCATCATGATAACACTCTAGGATTCAAATTTTTTATGTTTTTGGTTTTTAATCTTTCATCTGTGGAGGAATTCCTTGCAATTGTTACCCACTGTATTTTCATCTTTACTGAGAATTTACATAGTAAAACCACTTTAAAAGTTTTGATATGGTATTGCACTAGTCACTGTCTTATACAGTAAATCATATTTTCCCCTTGCTCTCCACTTTTTCAATTGCACTATGTCCATGTTCTATCCATTCTGTCTAGCTTGCTGAATTTCTATAAATGTTCTGTTGTTCAATCTTCTGTACTTCTTCATTCCATTTTTGTTTTGTTTGTTTTTTAATTTACTTCTTTCCTTTATCTTGAAAATTATGGATAATTGTTATAATTGAGATCTAAATATGTTTTCATTGGTAACATATTGTTTCCAGTTTCTGAATTACATGATATCAATTTTTCCAGCAAGTCACACATAGCAGCCTTTTGTTTTATTTAGGACCTGTAAAATGAAGCCATTTAAACTTTGAGCTACTGCTCATTACTCTTCTTGACAACAATGTTATCTTACATAATCATGTTATCCATTTCCAGAATAACAATAATAATTTTAAATAATTATAAGACATGAAATACAACTTCACTTTGAGAATTTAGAAGTGACATCATAGCCCCATAGACCTTACATCAAAACTGACAGGACTCTTTACTTTTAGCATTTTCATAACTTTTGTTACAACCTTTACATTCATTGAGTTTTAAATACCAGAATCTTTCGCTTAATGTGGTCGAGTTACATCTTTTGCTATAACTTTTTGCCTTAAAGGATGGGGCCCCTCCACGCCCACACCAATGTGGTGACAAACTCAATAGTTCTACTGTCACCTCTGTATTTGTTAGTTTGCTAAGGTGGATCACGGGATGTGGGCGCCACGATGTTATCTGTATGTGTGGGCACGATCACCCATTAATACGGTGCATCAGTAGATAGTAGTGGTCGAAAGGTATACGAAGGGTAAAGGTATGTAAGGGCAGAGAAAAAAAAGTGCCAAGGCAAGAGCCAAGGGAAATGGTGAGGCATCAGCGTCGGGTGTTGTTTTCAGCATCCCTAGAGATGTCGGTCGATCATGATACAAGCCAATAATTGTACGGACTGAGGTCTGGGGACATGGGAGGCAAGGCATGACGAAAGTGGCAGCTGAGCACACAATCATCACCAAATGACACACGCAAGAGATCTTTCATGCATCTAGCAATATGGAATGGAGCGCCATCCTGCATAAAACCCTACGTTATTCCAAGCATGTGTGTCAATTTGTACCTCTCTATCTACATTATTCTGTGATCTATTACTTTTTCAAATTTATACTGACTTATTGATCACCTGGTATATATATATATATATATATATATATATATATATATATATACTAACTGTTAACAGAAGGGGAACGAAAGATTTGCTTGATACTTTACAAAAAAGATGGTCCCTATTCCTTCTGCACAAAATATATTACTGTGGTTTAATATGGCTTCAGCTGAAATAGTTTAAAATACCGTAGTTGAAAGATTTATAACAAATATAATTAATAACAGATGGAACTCAAGTCCCATAGTACATAAAATATTTCAGAAATTTGTTAAAAGAAAACAATCAGAAAATCTAGCCAAATTAAAAAGAACATAAAATCTCAAAAATATATATATATATATATATATATATATATATATATATATTTTTTTTTTTTTTTTTCAAAATTTCAATATTTGAAACAGATGCTTTCAGTAGTTACCACAATGAAACTGAATTGGTTATTTCAGAAACTACACCTATAACATTTTTCTAATTCTGAGAAAAAGTGTTTCAGTGCTTGAGATTGTTTTTATCAGACATGTAAATGATATATGTGTTACATGACATATTTTGACAATTTACTGATATGATATTTTTAACCCCAAGTCCATTGTTGATTTTATAACATTTAAAACAAATCAAATACGATGTTTATGCAAAGAATGACATTTACAGATGTAAATATTATATATATTCCATGGAATTTCTGATGAAGAAAATGCACTTCACTTGTAAGAAGCCAGATTTTGTTGAAAGCTTATTGATTATACAGGGTGTTACAGAAAGGTATGGCCAAACTTTCAGGATACATTCCTCACATACAAAGAAAGAAAATATGTTCTGTAGACATTTGTCCGGAAACGCTTAATTTACATGTTAGAGTTCATTTTATTACTTCTCTTCAAATCACATTAATCATGGAATGGAAACACACAGCAACAGAATGTACCAGCATGACTTCAAACACTTTGTGACAAGAAATGTTCAAAATGTCCTCCGTTAGTGAGGATACATGCATCCACCCTCTGTCGCATGGAATCCATTATGCGCTGATGCAGCCCTGGAGAATGGCATATTGTATCACAGCCGTCCACAATACAAGCTTACACAAGAGCTTTGAAATGCCCCCATAAATGAAAGTCAAGAGGGTTGAGGTCAGGAGAGCGTGGAGGCCATGGAATTGGTCCGCCTCAACCAATCCATCGGTCACCGAATCTGTTGTTGAGAAGCATGTCAACACAAGCACTGAAGTCAACGTTGCCTTCCTTCAAGTACATACAGTGCATACTAACGAAACAATTGGGTATTTTGACAATTGTCTGCACGAATTATTTCAATTTACATTTAAAGAGAAATACTGAAATGAGCTGTAACATGGGAATTAAATGTTTTTGGACACATGTCCACATAACCATTTTTTTTTTTATTTTTTATTTTTGTGTGTGTGTGTGTGTGTGTGTGTGTGTGTGTGTGTGTGTGTGTGTGTGTGTGAGGAATGTTTCCTGAAAGTTTGGCCGTACCTTTTTGTAACACCCTGTATATTGCTTATAATACATTAAAGAAATTTTGAAAAAAGATATAAATCTTATATATTACAAATTGTTATATATCACATATAATTTCGTGATATCACAATGTTCTGTACAGCGTCCCCATCTTCTGCATCTGAAGTAATAAATAATATCAGTCATTTTGTTGTCGGTTGGCCAATCAAAAAGTTGCTTGCAGAAGGTCCATAGCCTTGAGTGTACATTTCTAGATTTTCCGGGACATCTATGTTCTTCTTGTTATTGGTGACTCTTCCTTTTGGATAAGCTCTGTTGTTAGGAAGAAAAGGTGCCTTGGACATTTTCGCAAAACTGAAAGCATTCATAACTATTCCTTTGATAAATGAGCAGGTGACTAGTAGCCCCTTTATTTTACTGCTGTAACGAAACTCTGTGTATGTGGATATCTTAAAAGTCTCACCATTTTTCTTAGGATTCCTCGACCAGAACTTTCATCAGAGGTTGCCGTATTCATTTGAAAGGTTGTCACCAATATCTGAATGAAATAATGTCACTAGTGACTATCTCCTGAATAGTTACTCTACGTTGAACAGTGGCACATGGGTCTCACATATGTAGTTTCTGCAGTAAACAGAAATTTTTTAGATCTTTTTCACGGGTTTAGTTGTGACACACACAAATGATTTCTCTGCTAAACAGCGTGTCTTGATGTGCTCTGTGTTTGTGAAGTTTATGGAACTTAACTATGGGGTCATCAGTCCCCAAACTTACAAACTACCTTATACTAAAGACAGCACAAACATCGATGCCCAAGGGGGGATTCAAACTCGATGAGGAATGGCCTTGCGCATCTCAGCGTAGCACCTCAATGTGCTTGTCTGCTCTGCCTCAGCTTGGTGTGCTCTCTACGAATCCACATGACACTCAAAACTGTTAAAAATATCACATGTGTGGTTTCTGAAGTAATTGATACAACTATATTCAAACACCTGGCAGAAAATTAAAAGAAAATGACAAGACATGACATTGATTTTGTTGAAACTTTCATATCAGCGCACACTCTGCTACAGAGTGAAAGTTTCATTCTGGAAACATCCCTTAGGCTGTGGCTAAGCCATGTCTCCACCATATCCTTTCTTCCAGGAATGCTAGTCTTGCATGGTTTGCAAGAGAGCTTCTGTGAAGTTTGTAAAGTAGTAGGCGAGGTACTGGCGGAAGTAAAGTTGTGAGGCGGCATCGTGAGTCGTGTGGGGATAGCACAGTCGGTAGTGCGCTTGCCCGCGAAAGGCAAAGGTCCCAGGTTCGAGTCCCGGTTCCGGCACACAATTTTAATCTGCCAGGAAGTTTCATATCAGCGCACACTCAGCTGCAGAGGGAAAGTTTCATTCTGGAAACATCCCTTAGGCTGTGGCTAAGCCATGTCTCCACCATATCCTTTCTTCCAGTAGTGCTAGTCTTGCATGGTTCGCAAGAGAGCCTCTGTGAAAAGTAGGAGGCGAGGTACTAGCGGAAGTAAAGTTGTGAGGCGGCATCATGAGTCGTGTTGGGATAGCACAGTCGGTAGTGCGCTTGCCTGCGAAAGGCATAGGTCCCAGGTTCGAGTCCCGATTCCGGCACACAGTTTTAATCTGCCAGGAAGTTACATATCAGCGCACACTCCTCTGCAGAGAGAAAGTTTCATTCATTATTGATTTTGTTGTCAATTAATTTACAGTTAATTTAGGGTAACTTTATGGCCATGAATTTAATATATAATTAGTTTTGCTACAGTGACTGTATTTATTGTAATAATGTAAAATATGTAGATGAACAAACAAACAAAAAATTCTAAACTTTGAGATACATTGTGTACACAGTCAAATGAAAATGAAAAAAAAAAACATATGAAAACTGATCATAAAACTGCAGTTTCAATGTAGGTTCAACATGTAATACAAGAATAAAGGGAAAAAAACAGTATTTTAAAAACATTATAATTAGCATATGAAAAAACTTTGCCTGTGTGACTTTCTATTGTGCTGATCATCAGATCAGTCACACTGAAGATTCCGGTAATAGTCTGCCATCATGTGCTTTTTCTATCTACCTTGAAATCGTTCTTCCATCACCTGAGAATCTTCATGGAATTTTTCAATTTGTTCCATGCTGTAGTCACCAAGATTGTCCAGAAATATATCAGGATAGCTGTGGAGGTAGTGAATCTTATTTTCTTATATTAGTCCTCAAGCTTTTGAAGTTTCTAAGCATGTTTTGCACCAGTTCCTCAAAATTATGTACTTTCTAGTTACCCAAGAAATTCTTGAGAACAGAGACAAAACTGCTCTAGGCAGATGCTTCAATGCAATTCATATCTTTATGAATTCCAAATGATGTATAAGCTTTCAAATTTGGGGACCATCAAATATACCAGCTTTTAATTTTTCATTTCTGAGTCCAGGGCATGAATTGCATATATATTTCAAACAGTCACTAATTTTGTCCACTGCTTTCACAAATTGCTTCATTAGATCAAACACGATATGAAGTGGTGGAAGAATGATTTTGTCCTTGTCACCTAATGTTTCTTATAGGGTATTAATTGCCCCTATAGTAAGGCTATCTCTTGATCGCCATGATATTTTTAGCCAGTCATCTTGCTTTCTTCTGCTGTCCCACATGTAAATAAAGAAAGGGAATTTGGTGTAGCTACTTTGTTGTCCAAGCAAAAAGTTAATCATTTGTATATAAACAGAAATAGGCTATTTGTGTTGATTAAAATGAAGGTTTGCTCAACTACTGCACTGTACACTAACAATGTGGTGTGGGACCTTTACCTTCACTGCAGTAGTGTTCCCAAATGACTCGTTGAAATTGAGAGACACTAGCGGGTTTTTTCAAATTACTACCATGTCGCATAATCTCACCTTCTCCTCTACAATGTGTAACATATATGGTATTAAAATTGTTTATATGCATTCACAAAATATAAAATGAATGGGCATAGAGAATTATTTCATTCACACAGATTTACAGGTAATGTAACAATTAAATGCTACACATCAGAGACAGCTTTATCTAGGAAACTACAGCCAATTGGAGAAATATGTATTCAGATTCAGCATACAAAATACACCCACTGTTTGTTCAAATATCCCTGGCAACAAGAAAAAGTTACTTTTTGTAGAGCTGATTATAAACATTATCTTCACTGTGTAATACCAACTGTAAAGTTATTTATGACAGTGCCATTAAAGTGGAGTTGCTCAATATAGTTTTATGAACATCTGTCATCAAAGAAGATGATGCAGTAAGTCTCCTAAGGTACTGTGTTCACTTGCCTACTGTACTTTCTTCTGGGGTATTGCTGTGAGTAAATGAGCATTTCAGATAGGTTTGATCAAAGACATAAAAAGTACCAGTAAAAGACAGCTTATTTATTATTATTATTATTATTATTATTGTGAAGTATGAGGGAATCTGCAAAACTTTGATACACCAGCTGTGGTGCAATCATTAAAGAAATTACATTTTTCATTACTGCAGGGTGTTTTAATGGAATTTCAATCACCAATGATCTCTTTCCACAGTGATATGGGAAAGCAATACTTTGACAACGGTTTGATGAACCCTCTGATAGGCAAGATAGTCATATAGAAGTAGATATAGATACTGTGATATATGTTTGTTCCTTTATGATTGTTTTACTCACTTTCATATTTTTGTATTGTTTTATTTTTTGTGTATATTTTTCCTTTCTCTTTGTTAATTTAATACTAACCTGTCTCTAACTTTATATTGATTATGCAATACTCACATTCACATCTCTTTACTGAGTCTCTGTACTAAGGGGACTGATGACCTAGCAGTCTAGCCCCCTTTAACTACCAACAACAACAGCAACAATAACAACAACAATCTCTATACTTTTTTTTATTTTATTTCGAAATTTTACTCCAGAATTTTACTTTATTACTTTTGATGTAACATATTAGTGTTCATAATCAAAATGGGTGGGGGATTGTTTCTTTCTTTTAGTTTCTCAAAAATATATCTAGATTTTATGTGCTCCCAAATTATGTCTTTTCTATTGTTTTGGAATTTTACTTAAAATGTGACTGTTTTGGATGCTGAATAGGTAGACTCATCCAATTTTGTTTTCCTTTCTTAGCAGATAGCTTGCAACTGTGGAATAGGCAATCTCTCTCTCTCTCTCTCTCTCTCTCTCTCTCTCTCTCTCTCTCTCTCTCTCTCTCTCTCTCACACACACACACACACAACTACAAACTACATACATTGATTGATTGATTTTCTTAGGGAAGCCAAAACAGTCTTGGTCCAACCCGCCACTGCCCGAACCAAAACTAAGTTTATTGTGCGGTATCGCTCCCTGTATATCTAGTAAAGCCAACCAATTCCCTTGAACAGTGCAAGGAGTCCCTTTACCAGTTCTTTATTAGACACAGTTTCTTCGGGTCTGGTTGTCCCAAATGTTCTGTGCCTTTTACTCTCCAATGCAATGCATTCGAAGATTAGATGTGATGCAGTTTCACTGTCATCACAGATCCTACATTTAGGGTCCTCTTCTATTATTCTCATTGTATGTAGGTGTTTTTTGAAATTCCCATGGCCTGTCAGCAATCCAACCATGAGTCTAATCCCTCTCCTGTTCAGGCCCAGGATTGCGGAGCTTCTTTTAAAACATGGCTTTGGCATTATTACTTTGCCATGTTTTTGTTGATAGACTTTGGTCCAATATTCTACGTGCTGTCTTCTGAGCCAGTTACCTAGCTCCAATTTGATCATTGCCTTGGTGATTGTCAGGACAGGTTCCGACCAATAAATGGAGTCTCTGCCCCCATCCTGGCTAATCTGTCGGCATGTTCATTGCCACTGATCCCCGAGTGGCCAGGGACCCACAATAGGTTTACTCTATTGCTTTCCCCTAGCTCCACCAGAACCCTCTAACATTCTGCAACAATTTTAGACCTTATTTCAGGAGCTGCCAGTGATCTCAGGGCTGCCTGGCTGTCTGAAAAGATATAGATGCTACGGTCTGTGTAGCACCTACAGAAATTCTCCTCCACACATGCCCTGATGGCAGTGATTTCGGCCTCGAATACTGAGGCCGGTTTCCCTAGAGAGATGACGCCCTCCAGTCTTGGCTGCTCTCCGTATACCCTGGCCCCAAAACCTTGGTCTGATTTTGACCCGTCAGTGAACCAGACCATATCCCCTGTACGGTGTCGAACTATTTTCTCCCACTGCTCCCTACTTTCAATTGTTATACTGAAAGGCTTATTGAAGCAGTATGGGGGTTATAATATAGTCAGCTGGCATTTCCCCAACCTTTCCTATAGTTACCTCACTCACTATTTTAGTGTGTGATTCTGGATATCCCAGAGAGTTCCAGTTTTTGCCAGTTTTGAGTCTGTATGCACCAGCTGCTGCCTTCATCTTGACCCAAAGGTGTAATGGGGGCATATCCAGCATGGTTTCCATCCCAGCAGTTGGTGTGCTGCTAATTCCACCTGTTATGGCTAAGCAGGCTAATCTCTGCACCTTACCAAGCTCCTTAGCAGCAACCTGCTGTTCTACCTTCTTCCACCACACGACCGCCCCATAGGTGATCCTGGGTCTAATCACTGTGGTGTATATCCAGTGCATACCCTTGGGGCTCAGGCCCCAATTTTTACCACAAGCTCTCCTGGTACTCATAAGAGTACCTTTTGCCTTGGAGCAAATATTCCTGATGTGAGGGGTCCATGTCAGTTTCTCATCTAGGGTAACCCCTAGATATTTCACTGTTCCCTTCACAGGTAGCGCTTTATTGAAAATCTTTAGATTCCAACTTGAATGTTGTGTATGCTTCTTTGTGAATGGTACAACAACAGTCTTCTTAGGACTAACCACCAGATCCTGTTTTCTGCACCAGTCTTGCACAATGTCCAATGCATCTCATGCCATATTCTTGACTGTGTCAGCAAATTTGCCAAGTATTACTATGATAAGATCATCTGCGTATCCTTGGCAAAAGTACTGCCTGGAGTTTAATTCTCCAATTAAATCATTCACCACTAGATTCCACAATAAAGGGGAAAGAACTCCTTGCAGGCAACCCCTAGTGGTGTTGAATACCATTTTTTAATTCATCATGGTAGCCTCTACCTTTCTTCCACTGATCATGGCCCTAGTCCACCTACATATAGTGGTCCCTAGGTCATACACCTCTGCTGCCCTAACCATGGAATCAAAGGTCGTGTTGCTAAAAGCTCCCTCGATGTCCAGGAAGATACAGTGGTCTATTTCCTGAAAGTGTAGTGCTTTCTCTACCTTCCCAAAGAGTTGGTGGAGAGCTGTCTCTCATGATTTACCTGGATGATACGCATGTTGGTTTGAATGAAGAGGAACCCTACGTAACCTCCTTTCTTCAACATGCACATTAACCAGCTTTTCCAATGCCTTAAGAATGAAGGAGGACAGGCTGATTGGTCTCATATCCTTGGCCTTGGTATGATCAATTCTCCCTGGTTGTGGAATGAAGACAACCTTCACTGTCCTCCAGGCATTGGGAATGATTCCTGCTGCTAGGCTAACCCTGAATAACCTGCATAGGAATCTAATAAGATTTTCTCCCGCTTGTTGCAGGAGAGCTGGAAAGATTCCATCGGCGCCAGGTAACTTGAATGGTTGAAATGTTCCCACCGCCTATCGGACCGTACTGAAATTGACACACTCCTTGGCCACATCCCAGTCCTCTTTGCGAATACCTGAGAACTGTTGTCTCTCTGGAATCGCATTCTGGTCTGAGTTATCCCCCAGAGTATATTGAGGAAAGTGAGTCTTGAGGAGCAGTTCCAGCGTTTCATGTGCTGTCTTTGTATACTCCCCATCCTCCTTTTTCAATGTTCCTCCTGGATTAGTTGGTACCCTAGTGAGGATTTTATGAAGTCTCACTTGAGCAGCCGTGCCCTCCACTTCCTCTCAGAATACCTTCCAGGATGCCTCCTTTGCCCGTCTGATGGCAAGGTTGTAATTGACAAGGGCATCACGATACTTTGCCCATTGTACTTTGCGCCTCGCAAGGTTAAACAGTCTTCGTACCTGTTTCCTTTGTATTTCCAGGTTATTATTCCACCAAGCCACATTCCTATTTGTGCACTTCTTGGTGACTGAGCAGTTGTCCTGGTATGAGGTCACTGTAGCAGAGGTTACGGCCTCTGCTACTCCCTCAAACTCTGCTGGATTCCTTATTGAAGTTTTAACTTCCGATAGGCTGAATTCAAGGTCTCTGCTATATGTCTCCCAGTCCGTTTTCCTGGGATTCCTATAGGCCATGGTCTGTCTGGTTCCCGTTTCAACCTTGAATTTAATATACATGTAATCTGATGAGGATGGTTCCAGGACCACATGCCACTGTTTGACGTAACTGCCCATCATCATGGAACCAAAAGTTATGTCAATTACTTCTTTCCTTCTACTATTCCTGAATGTAGGTTCATTGCCCCTATTCAAGATCTCCAAGTTGTTAGGTAGGAGAAATTCAAGAAGGTGCTCACCTCTACTCTTGGTGTCCTTGCTGCCCCATGATAGATTGTGAGCATTGGCATCACATCCCACCAACAGTTCGTCACCTTGCCGATGGCAGGTTTCAGTCAGTCTCCTCACTTCCAAAGAAGGAGGAGAGCTGTCTACGTAAGGAAGGTATGCTGAGGCCAAAACAATTTCCCCCGTGATACCTTCCTCACGTTGCTGCATCCTGATGGTCACCAGGTCCCTGGAACAAAAATCCATCATTGGTATGAAAGGGATTCCATTTCTAACATAAATGCATGGTCTGGAGTTTTTTTTAGATTTCTAGCATAAATCAGCTTACCTCCAGTACCACAGAGGCCCGATACACCCCCTTTGTATAAATAGGGTTCTTGTATCAGGGCCACATCCACCTCCTGTCTCCCCAGGCCCCTTTACTGTGCTGCAGGTTTATCTGCAGCACTTCCAGTCCACATCTTGCTGCCATTATTGCCTTTAAGGTCTTGGATTACCCTGACGGCGACCTGCGAGAACCCTAAAAACAGTTTCAGGACTTGCTCTCGCATTGCCTTCAGAGGCTTCTCTCCGACCTCCACCACCAGGGTTCTTGCTTCCGGAACGACCTTTTGGTTAATTACCCTCCAATCCTCTGTCAAGACTTTTGGGTTCTGGGCCCTTATTTTCTCGAACAGAGTCTTTGGAGAGACACCCTTAAGGATCTCTGGTATCCATATTGATACCTTTGCGATCTTCAGGAGTTCGGCTGCTGTCTTGACCAGCAGCTTCACATCCTCCCACGGGGATATCATGGGCACCTTGTCCTTAAGCCATTCTGCTGAGTGCTCCCCCTCACAGACAAAAATGAGGGCACCGCGATATAGATAGACCATCTTGAATTTGGGTCCTGGACCAGCGTCCCCCCCCCCCCCCCAATCTCTTCAAAGAGGGCCATCTGCACGAGCTCCTCCTGCTGCGAGGTGATGCTCACCAGTGGGTATCCTTCTTGGGCAACCGCCATTCTAAAGACCAAGACTGCAGTACTATAGGTCTGTTTCCCCATTTCCTGCCTCAGCCTTTTAGGATCACGCTTGTCCACAGAGGAGGGGGTCTTAGATTCCTCCCTAACCCTCTTTCCACCTGTCTTTGATGTCGAGGGGGTCTGTGTATCCCCTTTGAACTGAGGCAGTTTCTTTTTGGGGGTCTTGGGATCAAGCCCTTTTGATTCCCTCCACTTATGCTTAGGAAGACATTCTTTTCCTTCCTTTTGCTTCTGTTTCTTGAGAAGTTTTCTCCTCTGAGCCTTAGACAAGGCCTTAATCTTAATCTGGTCCAACTTCTCTGTTACAGTTCCCACTTCTTGCTCAGGTCTAGACCCTGATTCAGAAGTGGGAGTGCAATCCATCAGTCCTGACCCCGATGTCTGAGTATCTGAGGTCTCAGATTGCCCCTCAGATTCTTTTTAAATACTTTCTTTCTCTGTGTTCATCTTAGTCCCACGAGATTTGGGGATTTATATGGTCTACACCACGATAACCCCGCCTGGTGCAAGGCTACTTACTTAGGGAGGTCGCCCAGTATCCCTGAGGCTCCGTTCGAGACACATCCACCCATGTGTCACGCACCCTGCAGCACGGATCGCATCACACCTTGGGTTGGGAAAGGACTGGGAGAGGATAAGAAAGACAGGACGTTGTGGGACACTCTTAGTCTGATCCATCAGCTGAGGCCTTTCCGGCAGTAGGTTCTCTACTTTCGGTATAGCCCTCAGCCTCTACGGATGCGCAAGCCTCTCCACCCACACGGACAGTGCTTCGTCAAGGCAGTGTCCTCCAGAGACACATTCACATCTTTTTACTGAGTCTCTGTACTAAGGGGACTGATGACCTAGCAGTCTAGCCCCTTTTAACTACCAACAACAATAACAACAATCTCTATACTTTTTTATTTTATTACTTTTGATGTAACATGATATTTGTTATATATTAGCGTTCATAATCAAAATGGGTGGGGGGGGATTGTTTGTTTCTTTTAGTTTCTCAAAAATATATCTAGATTTTATGTGCTCCCAAAATTATGTCTTTTCTATTGTTTTGGAATTTTACTTAAAATGTGACTGTTTTGGATGCTGAATAGGTAGACTCATCTCATTTTGTTTTTCTTTCTTAGCAGAGAGCTTGCAACTGTGGAATAGGCTATCTCTCTCTCTCTCTCTCTCTCTCTCACACGCACGCACACACACACACACACACACACACACACACACACACACACACACACACACAAATACATACTTACACACAATACTATTAAACATAATATAGATGTGATAATCTTAAATAAACTGCAGTTAAATCTATCACACTGTGCTGCATTGCACCTTACCCATACTCTGTAAAACTTGGCATCACTGTCAGGAGCACACTGCTTGGTGTGCTCTTTATCAGATGTTTCTGCGCATGCATGGCTGGCATGATGTCATTGTCTCAAAACCACATCACACGTGATAGGATTTATTAAAATTAATTGTCAGTCAATGATACATTGGCTGTAAAAGTTAATACAAATTCTAAAGTAATGAAAACTATGTGGCAGCAGTGTTCACTATGGCCTGATGGCTAAAGCTGCATGGTGTTTCAAATATAATGATCGCTGGTCAGAGTGCTGGCATTAATTAATGCTTTTTTCTCTTAGCTTCCTAGCAGTGACATTGATATTCTTACGTGTCATAAATATTTACCCAATTTTTCAAGAATATGTTGCAATTTCAGAGGGTGTGGTGAGGCAACAACCTAAGACTACAGCTTAAATAATATTTATAATTCATCATTTGTCAAAAATATTTACTATTTATTTTTGAACATATTGCGATTACTTCCGATGTGGGTAGGTGTCAAGCTAATAGTACAGCTTAGATTGTTGTGAGTGAAATGAGCAGCAAACATATTTTTTGAGACGAAGAATGGAGTATTGGATTAGCACAGGCACAAAATCAAGTGCTGTTACTATTTATACTAATATCTTCTTAAGTCATACATGTTGACAGGATACTTAAAAAAAGAAATTACATGCTTTCTTACGCCAGGGTAGGGAACTTGTAAGTGACAACACTTCAGTAATATAAATATATGACAGACAAAACAGAGAGCATATACTGTACACTATTTGGTTCTTCCAATAAACTGTACATAATTGTATGTAAAACAACAAAATTATACAGAAAAATTCTTTGCTTTATCATAAAAGTTACGCTTATTATTATTATTATTGTATTGGTACAAATTTATTCATAATCTAAACTTTTGTCAAACATTAAAACATGCTGTTGACAGTTCTGTGTTCACCTTAAACAAAACAAAAAA
This sequence comes from Locusta migratoria, assembly GCA_026315105.1. NCBI lineage: Eukaryota > Metazoa > Arthropoda > Insecta > Orthoptera > Acrididae > Locusta > Locusta migratoria. The sequence continues at coordinate 519,076,415 of CM048755.1, forward strand.
TTGTGAATATCCAAAATGTATTCTCTCAAACCTCCACTTCACACACACACACACACACACACACACACACAAATATAAATAAATAAATACAACCTTCATTAGCGGCTGCTACATTTGGAAATTGCTTGAAACACAGGGGATGGAGATGATGGTGCTGTGTGTGTTTAGGTGTTAGTGAGTTTTATTGGTGATTGTGTGAATGAATGCATATTCTATATTGATGAAGGCCTGTGGCTGGAAGCAATAAGTTGAGTGTGTGTGATTGCCTTTTTACTTGCCTGTCTGTGGCCTGACGATGGTCTTTGCAGTAAGGTGTAAGCTGTCCTCATTTTATTGTTAAACATCTCTATTGTATATGTATACAGAGTGAAGCATCATATGCAAATTTGAATTTTTACCCAGGCCGGACATGGTACACATTATCATATAGTGTTTCAAGGCACATATATACATTCTTCTAAAAGGTTCTACTTCCCTATATTTTATGTGTGATATCTGTGCATTAAAATATCAGAAATATTGTTTAGTACACCTCTGTTGCATAATAAATGCTTTTTATTCATGATATTGCCAGAGACTGAGTGGGTTTGCATGGACACCATATTGGTTGTAATGTAGTTGCCTTCTTATTGCAGTGTTAGTGCTCATAAAGTGCTTTTTTTGTGGCCTATTTGTATCTCGGTGTTATAATCATCACATATTTCAAAATTTGTTATTATATATCCTAATAGTAATGTAGCCTTTTTGTAGTAAGTCTTGAATCTGTCACAATCTTCAAGTTGAAGAATTCTGTATGTTTAATGATGTTTTAAGCATTGTTAATTGTCACACATTCACTCAAATTTAGATCTGTATTAATAAATAAATATTTGTGATTGATTGCTGTTCATCCACATACTATTTTTATTTTCAGTTTTACACACTGCATCTGTGTCTAATTTGCTGTTAGTATCTCCACATATATATTAGGAATATTTACCTAATAATATAGTAATAAGTACAGTTTACAACTCACCGCAAAGACATGGCGACGAGCTGTGATAGGCACATACAAAAGACACACATATACAACACTTTCAGCTATTGCCCATGGCCTTCTTCAGAAAATATAACATTCATGCAATCACACAGGCACACAACAACAGCCATACAACTGTCACCTCCAGCTGGTGATTCGAAGTGCGGCAGCTGGAGATGACGGTTGTATGACCGTGCCATGTGCCTGTGTGATTACGTGAATGTACTATTTTCTGGAGAGGGCCACGGGTGACAGCTGAAAGTGTTGTATATGTGTGTCTTTTGTATGTGCCTGTCACAGCCCGTTGCCACGTCTTTTCGACGAGTTGTAAACTATCCTTATTAGTATATTATTAATTCCAGCCTGGACTTTCTATTATTAGAATATTCATCTGACCTTTTTTGGTAAATGACAGGTCCCAAGTGACTTGAGAAAAGCACAGGGACTCCTGTTTTGTTAAACAAGGCTAAATAATGCACTCACAAAATTATACACCAATATGTGTATCAAGAGTTTTCTGCAGAATTCTTGAACATAGTCTCAGTTTTAATGTAATAAATTTCCTGAAGACAGAAAAGCTTCTGTCTATTCATCAACATGGTTTTAGAAATCATCACTTTTGGAAAACTCACCATGCTCTTGTCTCATCTGATATTTTGCAAGCCAAAAGGCAGTTTTCTGGTGCCCTACTGCTAATGCTGTTGAGGCTACATGTATATGGGGTAGTTACCCACTTACGTGAGTGAGCCAAGGACCACAGTGATAGAGTATCAGCAGGAGCGCCCCAATGAAATGTGATAACCCTGTGATTACTTTCTATCTGTATAAATTATCTTATAAAAGGGGTGAGTACCAATCTGCAGCTATTTGCTGATGATGCAGTGTTGTATAGGAAGGTGTCATCATTAAGTGACTATAGGAGATTACTAGTTGACTTTAGATTTAGTTGGTGTGATAGATGGCAACTATCTTCAAATGTAGAAATCATTTAATTTAATACAGACGAGTTAGCAAGATTTTCAGGTACAACAGTAACAGTAAGCTCCTTGGCACAGTTAAATAAATTAAATATTCAGTCATGGTGTTGTACAGTGATATTTAATGGAATGACAGTTGTGATGAATTGACTTTGGTTTATTGAGAGAATTTTTGGAAAATATGTTCATCTATGAAGGAATCTGTGTATATAACACTAGTGTCAGAAGGATTGTTACGTCTTCCAACACTTTTTGTCATCATAGACAATTAGACTGCTTTCATTTGTCTCAGAAAAAAATGCTGGATCTTCAAACAACTACAAATATTGGCTCATACGTGTGTAGTTTGGTGTTCCATAGTGTATCCAAATCTCCTTTTGGTTTCTTCTATAGGTCATTCTGAAGGCCAGACCTGTAAAGCAAGTTGTGTTACCTTGACAATAATTTATTAATAACTCTAGATTACTGTTCTTGTCACTGATTTCACCTTGTATTATGTGCTCCAGCACTTTATAGGTGTGCACTGAGCAGAAAAGTCTCATAAAGTGACAAAGAGCTATTGGCAACAATTATATTTTGGATAGTGCTGAACTTTACAATTTATATGCAGTGCCAATTTGTACAGTCCTGTTTAGTAACCACTAGTAAACAGAATTTGCCAAAAACCATACATTAAAAGGGATGCTCCTAATCAACAAAATGATTGTTATTGTGGATATCTGCAGATAACCTGCATATATGCACAACAGACTCCAATTTTATCTGCAAGGTAGTAATTACTGCATATGTCATCTACCGACATCGTTAATAATCAGGACTTTTGTCATATGTTCACATCATTATTGCACAATATATTGATGGCATAATGGTGTAGTCTTCAGGTGCTAGTCAGTCAAGTCATATCAATGATTGAGTCTTAAAATTTGTAGTTATAGTATATGAAATGATAATTTAGGCTCAGTTGTAGCACAAAGAGGTGGCAGAGTGCAGGTAATTTCATTAATATGAAAATAATATGTCAGTGTACATAGGAGATCATTTTCAAAAATTTTATGTGGCTCATATTAGAATATATGTGGAACTAAAATGGTCTATTGAACACATTCATAAAAGTTTAGCACCTGTTAACAATTCCCTGCAGATAAGTTTTTTGTGTCCATGAACTATAGAAATCATTAGGACTCTCTTTTATCCCTCCAGTTAATGATTTTGACTCCAATATCATTCTCTACCCCACATATTTCCCCCTTTTAAGATATTCTTCCACAATGTCCTTGGGAAGTCCTGCTCTATTTGGACAATCTGTTCCACAGATAAACATATTTTTATCTAACAACCTACGTGCTAGAGGAAGGCTTGTATAGAAATTGTCAGTATAAAAAATGTAACCTTCTCCAAGAAGGAGCTCAAATTTTAATAGTGATACTCACTGTGTGACCTGAATCTTATGGCTCATCGTCTTTTCTGTGCTAGATTTGAAATCCAGAATTGTAGCTTTCCTCTGTACATATTTACAGTACAGTTTTACTCCATACTTGTGAGATTTGTTGGGGATATACTGTGTAAATATCAATCTTTCTCTCCAAGGAATCATGTATTCATCTATTACCACATCTCTTTCAGTTGTTACAGCACTTTGAAAGTTTTACTGTAATGATTATAGTATATAAATAACTATTTCTTAACAGAAATAAATATTTTGCTACACACCTTAAAGCTGTTATTTTTGCCTGCTAGCACAAGCAATGTGTATTTTGAAACAGATATTCTTGACTGCTGACTTTAACATACAACAGTCAGTGCATGTTAATGCCCCCATACAAGTGTCCTGTTCTCTACAGAGTCTGGCACAAAGAGAGTGCAGTGCAACGAACAGGACACCAGGCAACCCAAAAATTTGAAAATTAGCATGAAAAAGTGTTATTGGGTTACTGGTGGGCCAAAGAGAAGCAGTAACATCTTTAAATAAATTATGTTATATATTCTGTCCCACATGCTACCCAGTGATTTGCAGAATATATATGCATATCTAGATTTAGTTTATAGACAAATTGTTCGATAACTTAGTTAATGAAGGATACAAATTTTTTAAAAAGACGTAATGATCAAACTTGCAGTTTTCTTCATAAATTAAGAAAATGCAAAGATATAGGCAGGTTTTATTAATCTGCAAACAAAACCCACATTTTTCACTTATTTTTGGAGAGATGAGCTGGACACATAATTTATTACCATGGGTTTTGTAGAATATTTAACTATCATGGAAGAAATGTTATAGTCTAATTTGGTTCTGTTCATTGTGAATAGAATGTCAAATTACAATTAATTTGTAGTATTTTAACACTAATGATGAAAGTAGTTCAATTAAGTCCTCATTTTACACATTATAGGTATTGCTTCAGTCTGAATAATCTGCATTTTCTAAATTTTGGGAATTTTTCACATTATAGTTGCGAATACACTCAGAACCACCTCTTAAACTATACTTAATTGATGAGAAATCTGTTTAATAATGAATAATTCAAGTCTTGTGAATTATTATAAGTAATATTTACTTCCATTGTCAGTAGAGTAATAGCCTGGCAAAGGAAACATAATTTAAAATGGGATAGTCATTGATTGAATCATAATCAACAATTTAAAGTTATTGATCAAGTTTTTTTTAGGACCACATGCAGAAATATTTCATTTATGAGTAAATTATCGCCAGTTCATTCCTCCAATGGCTATCCTGTCATAAAAATACTTACAAATGAATATTTCAACATAAAATATGTGAATTTTAGTGACAACATAATGATTTTATTTGCATAATCTTTTGTTCACTACTGGTGAATATGAGCTACTTATCGAGCCACATTAACACTTGTGCGGCATAATTAAAAATTACTGCTTAATTTAGAGTTTAGTAAACTAGTTTTGATACTGTGATGAATGTAACTGTATCTTTTTGGTACATTGTATTTTAAAAGAAAATTGTTACACTGCTATACATATAATTAAAAAATATGTTCATTTTTTCTGTTTAATTTATGAACAGGACAAAGTAAGTAACTTTCCCTCTCTCTCTGAATCTCTATATATTCATGCCTTCTTGTTCTTTTTTTTTTTTCTTTTTTTTTTTTCTTTTTCATTCTCTCTCTTTCTTTTTCTCTCCATTGTATACACATATAAAACCTTTTTATTACTGTAGACATATCTCTAAGCATGTGAACTTCTTCCTTAGATGCTTGCAAATATAACATCTACAGCCTATGCATTCTGAGATAAAACTGCAGAACCACAATTAGTTTTGCCAATTCAATTATTGCAATGCATATTAATAAGTATTTGTTATTTAGATAACTTTTTCATTAATTTGTAGTTATAGACCTGTTCATTATTTAATGATTATTGCTAATAAGATATATATATTTCTAAGTTCCTTTAATTTCCTATACTAGCTTTCAGTTTTGTTTCTGCTCACACTGTAACATTAATGTAGATCTATTTCCTAAATTTATTTTCAATGGTGTTGTACTTCTTTAAACTTATGTTAAATATACAGCGTTTGTGTATTATACATCACTTTGAGATTTATGCTTGTGCGGTGAAGGTTAATTTTTATCAGTATGGTGCATTTCCAATATAATGACTGTAGAATTCTATGAGTTGTTCATAAATATTATATCAGGTTTGGTACTCATATCAGACATTCCTTAATGTTTCATAATTCCATGTACGTGAGACAGCTTTTTAGGCAGTAGCATGTGGACAAATCACTGCCCACTATAAAGATGAATTCATTGACGGAAAGGAACGTATCTGAATAATAAGAATTATTTTTATAAGCCTTTTTACTTCTTGGAAATATCCATTTCTCATGTTCAGTTTTTATATACTCAATATACCGTAACTTGTTTCTGTTAAAAACAGAAAAAGTCAGTGCAACCAAAACATTGCACCTTAGTATTTTTAGACAAAAGATAGGCCTAATGAATAGAAACAGTTCTTACCCCAGTTAATAAAAATATCATGCACAATAATATGTGCATAAAAATATCAAAATTTGTATATTTACTCAAAATGCATGCCTTCTATATATACATTTGCTTATTTTGAAGGATCAACAGTTAGGTTAGGGTAAATGACATTATCTGAAATATCTGCCAGTGTACAAAATAAATTGACTTCGATAGTATGAAGTATTTATAGTTGAAAATAAGTTCCCAACTAATTAATATGTACCTTGTTTCATGTAATTTTACCAGAAATTGTAACTGAACTATCTTAAATTGCCCTTTCTTAATGCTATGAAGGTTAACAGAGTACAATTGTTGATTGAATTATAAAACTGAATTAATCATTTCTACTGGACATTCAGTTGAAATGAGGAACAGCAGTTAATAATTTAATTACTTTGTATACCTGACTTATAACATGAAAGGGAACATTGTGATTAAATTCTTAGAGCATGAAATTCTTATTCTCTAACAGAGAAACAGGATAAGAATGAATGACTGTGGGAATACGAATTCAGGAAATCACATAACCCAAAATCAAATCTCATTAACAACACACTGAAGATTAAATTCAGTTTTAATTCAGATCTACTTTCACTCATTCCTGTGCATCGCTTTTGACTCTAAATCAAATTACAATTTTTAGGTTGCATATTTCTTTACATGAATATTCTTCTCTCTGACTTTAATGAGGTGTATCTTGTGCCACTTACTACAACAGTGGAGCTACTGTAGGTGCTTAGTTCATCTCATAAGTTATCAATGTTGTAATAGGAGGATGGTTTGGTAGTGAATGTATTAGAAATTCTACAATGTGCAGTAATTCACTTATGATTTTTATTTATAGGATGACCACATGACCAGTTGCACTGTTACATCTTTTGGTACGATAAATAATGATTCCCACAGTATTGTTTACTATCTGTTTTCTGTTAATAATCATGCTCAATGCAACAACTGAAACTGCCTGACACCAAGCATGCTATAGCTATGTCTTTGCAGCACTAATATCTCATGTTATGACTACAGATAACACACTATAGTCTTTGTGCCTGTGTACCTTCACTGAAACTCTTACATAAAAAAAAAAAAAAAAAAAAACCTTCTATATTCCTCAATGTTTACAAACACAGCAAGTCATAGCACAAAGATTCCATGGCGCAATGTCCATGGAATGTTCGTCACATAATTGTTCTGGGACAAGATGGATGTATATAATAGATTTCATATGCATATTTATGCCTACACCAGTTTGTTTGGCGCTTTAGTGCATAAACAGTGCACCGTATGGTATCATTTTGCACAAAAGATGGTCGTGGAAAATAATTCATCTCAATAAATAATTTGTTACAGGAGTAGGAGATAACATTTTCTGAACAAAAAAACTTGAATGAAAATAGAAACTAATAGTAAATGTATATTTCTGTTCTGCAGTAACAGGATAATAAGTTATCATGTCTACGATTTAGTGATTATGTATACCTTTTATTGAGTCCCATATCTGTATGATACAGTATATTCAGTCATCATTCAGTCTGAGTGGATATTACTTATTATTCTGATTTGAAGATCAACACATCTATTTTATTTTGCTAAAGATAAATAAATATCAGCATTAAATGTCTAATACCAGCAAAATATCATCTGTAATTTAAGCATACACCACACCTAATACACCCAAAGGACATCAGTGAATCTGTAAATTATTAGAGTTACAATTCCTCCTTGTAGGTGCAATAGTTATCACAGAGCATCTGTTTTCTTCATATTTAGTATTTTTACCTGGGTGTGGTAAAGTATACTTGGGTTGTGAACAGTAACAGTAGTTAAGTGACTTCTGTAGAAGCTATTGAGATTTTACATACTTACTAAAGATAGAGACTTATTAGCAGCTAACATATTTTTAGTGAGTATTCATTCTAGATTTCAATTTTTGTGGCTGTCTGAATTGGACATCATTGAGATTTATGGTGCATTCGGGTATATCAGTCACACAATTTTAAACTGCATGAAAGTGTGAAAGGAGGCATACTAACAATCAAGGTTTCGTTCAACCACACGCAACCACTACACCATTGTTTTACCACTGTGACGCCTAACTTGGTTATTGGCCAGAGACTAGCAGCACCATACTATGGCATTACTGTGCCATGCATATGCTGCCATTGAATGGATGGTTTTGAAGTGGTGCTATTAGAAGAAATCATGGACCATTGATAAATGGTTTTACATTTTATTCAGCAATTAATTGTTATTATACACTAGTCTCAATAACCATCATCAGTGAATATAGACATGCCCTGGAGAGAAATCCCATCCTCCCAATGTTTTAAAGGCACAGTATTATCTCTGGAGTCAGCATATGGGGTCACTGGAGCATGTACCCCATGTGTTACCATTCATGTAACATTCTCTTAGTGCCATTTTTCAATAGAGCTGTGCTCATTCACACATTCAACTTATCTCTATGACCTGTCTGCAGTTTTGTTACTTCTGTGGTCATCCAGATCCCAATATCTCTCTCCAATATAACATGTGGGGGACTAGCTCAGTCATCAACTCAATTCTCTCTCCAGTATTCAAGATATGAAGGACTAGTTATCGGATCAATATGCCATAGAACAGAATTTGTGATACCCTTTTAAACCAAATTAGTGTGTAATACGGGTCATAGGGGATGATGATATATCAAAGTAATAAGTTTCTTTACAACATCATGGTCTGTGTTTTGTAATAACTGAAATAGCTCCACAAACGCCCTCAAACCCTGATGTTCATTTTATGTCTTCCTCTCATCTTGGGTGAAACACTATTTTTTGTCAGGCAAATGTATGCTTCTATTAATTACAAAGCAATTTCAAGAGGAATGTTAGTGAAAACTGTGATTCAAATTTAATTTGCTATCACTACTCATCCTTCTTTTGACAAAAATATCAAGTAGACTTTTTACTTTTTACTAACTGGTATTCATACATTTTGTTCTCAAATATCTGTGCAACCTGTTTAAAAAGTGCAGTCAGTTTCCAGATAGATTAAAGTACCTATTTGTTTAGACACTTCATAAAAATGGTGAATTGTTTCTCAGATAATTACTTTACCAGTACATCAGCTTGCTATTTTTTATAGATTTTTATGAAGACAAGTTTTAACGGAGTAGTCACTAAATTAAATAGTTTGTTTTTGGAAAACAGCATCATATAGAAATACATTTTATTCTTTGTAAGTTAGAGCTAAATTGTAAATTGAAAGTTGTAGGAAATAAGTATATTCTTTAACAAAAAAGAAAAGGAACAGTTTTGAAAAATAATTTGCTCTTGAGCACAATTTTGAAAGTAGTGAACATTGGGATAAAGCTTCAGAATGGTTTATTTTATGTGTTGAAAGTAGAAGGCTGTAAATAAATGTGTTAACACCAAAAAGCACTGTTCATAGATTTACTTACATGGAACTCTCATTACAGATTATATTTAATTGTTACAAAGTTATTATTATTAAATGATCAGTAAAGTTGAACATTTTAGAGTCTCAGAAGTGCAGATGGCTGATAAGGTTGCTTTTAAACATCACAGAAAGTTCTTGTGCAAAAAATTAATGCAGTTGTCTTTATTACAAAAATAATCTCAATTGTCTCTGATACTGACACTAAATGCTGCAATCTTTATTACAAAATTAATTTGCACTAAATCCTGAAGCTCATTTATTCTGCATACTTGCACTCTTATACAGCCTCTCTTTCTCTGCAGAGGATATATTCCTTGATACCCAGGGCAGGGTCAGTACGGTATTTGAAAATCATATATGCTGTTATTGCAGCACTTTCAAATTCTAGCTCTGGCTTTCTGCATACATAGTGTGTCATGGGATTTTTTTATTTTTATTTTTTAGTAATTTTATTTTTTATTAGTTAAATGGATCCATTAAGTATTAACTGCAATATTCATTAAGTAAACACTACCAAGAAAACAGTTTGACCATTTAGTGTAGAACTGAAAGTTTTGACCAATAAACCTGTCAGATCTTTGTTAAAAGGCTTCATTGTGGTGCAGTCCCCTCATTTGTATATGAGTTCCTCATTGCAGTTCTAACCCTTGTGCTTTAACACCTTTCTTGTATATATAGCAATACGTCTTCGTTTTTAAATATTTGCATCATTATTTTTAAGCTTTTTAAATTTTTTGTGAATCTCCTGTTCTTTATAACATCACTTTCATTATTGATTAGCTTTGGTACATGTGGGTTTATAAAAACTGATAGATTAAATTCAAACATGCGGTCTATGATATTGTCTTCCCTAGTAACACCCAAAATTCTCTGATTACAAATCATTATGTGGAAGCAATCCTGTGCCCCTGTAAATTTGGTTTCAAGTCTGATCCAGTTTCTTGCAATAAAACATTTGTGTAACATAATCACATATTGCTTGCAGTTAAATACATGTTTCGGTACATAATTGTCCAATTCCTTGCAGAGAGATGATTTTCTGTACAGTCAAGTATATTCTATAACTTTGATAAAAGAACTTTCATTTTTTACCCATAATTGCACATATACTGTGTATGGTGATACTGAAATGTATTGTCTCAGCAGATGATAATTTATTTATTTTTATTTATTGATTTCTTGTTCTGGTTATCCATGTTTTGACTATATCATAGGATATAGAATGTGTCAATTTTACATGTTGTTTGGTTACATTATATGATAACACATAAATCAAACAAAATGATTTCATATTACAGAATACTAATACTTAAATTATACCACAAGGGAAAAATCACACATAAATGAATATTACAAGCCAACAACAGTTACAGAAAATAAATATCAAAGAATATTTGTTTACAATAAAAAATAATAAGGATTGCAACAATTGATTTGTGCATGTATTTACAGTTTACATTACATGAAAATACTAAGTACTGTAGTTAAGAAACTCATCTATTGAAAACAATGACCCCTGCAAAAGGAACTGCCTCAAGTTTTTTTAAACATGAGCTCATCTTCTATGAAATACTTAATTCTTGACAGGAGTGCATTAAAAATCTTACAGACACTGAAATGGACTCCTTTGTGTATCATACTTACATTTGCATGTTCATAGTGGATATAATATTCCCTTTCGTTATTATAATTATGATATGCACTATTGTGCTTAAAGATTGGATTTTGTTTCCTCATGAAGCACATCACTTAAATAAATGTATCTCCCCAATAAACTGAACTACTACTAAAATCAGCAATTTTTGAAAATATAATTTGATAGATAAACATTTAACCTATCAAGCAGCAGCAGAAGTAAACACATAAAAATGATCTAACTTTTCAAACAAGTAGTTCCTACTAAAAGGGAAGAGGGATTCAGAAAATGGAGTGGCAAGATTTATGAAGGGAAAAGTTACCCAGAAGCCTGGCTTGCAGAGATTTACCAACCTATTTACTTCATCCCAGTTCCCTTCTACCACTTGGAGTTGACACTTTTTGCATTTTTATATCTATTCTATGTGTTTTCTCCTGTTGCCACTTGGTCAGTAGATTTTTGTCTGTTAAATTATATTTTTAGCTAGTACTGAACTATATTGGGAACTAGTAATGTTGTATGTTATTTGTGTTGCATTCAGACACCATTTTCTGAATTATACAATTGGCTAAAGTAAGTGAGGTGAAATACTGGTATACTGTTTTAGTTTAGGATAAAATGTTAAGTATATAAATATTTATGCCACTGCTGTGCTGCACTGCAACAGAATTTTAAATGTGATACTTCAGTTGCTCCTTTTCCAGTTAATGTTCTTGTTAAATTTTGTACCCATGACTCTAAATACAGTGTACACTTTCTACACATGTTCAGAATTATTCATCTACAACATGTTACAAATGTAGGGTAGTACATGCTTGTGAATGCTTTATATGTACACAAATGCATATGAATTACTATGTAGTTTATTACGCATTATATGCTTGAGTGCTTAATGTTTTTAAACATATGTGGGTTTAATGAAGACAATGTGTTTATAGCTTTTATTAATTACTGCTATGACATTCAAAAGCAATTTATTTTTATTACATTATATGGGCTTAGAAATTTATGATGTATTTCTTGTATTTTTAAACTGTAATGAAATTTGGTTTAGAAATCTCATTAGTGTGTCTAATCAAATGTTTTATCCATTTATTTCATTGGTTTTTGTTGTAAGCTAGAATGATAGGCTCAATACAGTTTATCAATTCAGAAAAGTAAGGTAAATAATGTTGAATGCTTTTTATGTGCTGTAGCTAGTCAATGTTATGTAGTATTTGTGTGGCTGTGTTGCTTCTAGATTTACAGAACAATTTACACGTGCTTATCTGTCTCTAAAAGAAAGTGCCAAGGGCCAGTCTGAGAATGTTAATCCTCTCTTAACTTAGCACTAAATGTTATGCAAGATTATAATATGAAAGCAACTGTCTTATTTATTTTACCTTCACTTTTCGCATCTTGGTGTTGCACAAATGCAAATTTGCTTGTGTGATTTATAGTTAAGGACTACCACTTACAATGATAAGAGCATATGGGAAAATTTTGGTCCATAGTATATCAACTACTGTCACTTGATGTGAGGTAATGTTCGTGCAGTGTTATAAAGGTATGTAGGCATGTGAAAAAAAAAACCATTATTGATACTTTTTGTTAAATATTTTTCTGAGAATTGTCAGTACCAAATGTGTGTCAAAAGAATTTCGCAGTGAAAATTCTTTTACCGTACTTTCTGTTTTTTATCTTTCCATAAACTCTGATATTACATTCAAGAGTGTGATTACTTTACTGACATTTCACTCTGAAAGAGATGAGGGAAACGATGGAATAAATAATAATTACATTAAAATTTTATGTTAAGTATCTTTATATCTTGCAGTTGTTGGCCTATAATTGTGAACAATGACTTTCATGCTGAATTTTATGTAACAATGCTCCCTGAAGAACACAGTAATAAGTCATTATGCTAAAATATTTTTTTTATTAAGCTCAGCCTTGTTCACAATATATTACTATTTTGCTTTATAGTTTTGACCAGTATATAGATTGAAAATTGTTGCCAAAATAATAATCCTCTGTGATCAAGTTTAATAATAAAAAAGTAATGATATAGTGTACAGTGACAGATGTATTTGCATAAATTTATACTTTCTCTACTTTTCTAGACATATATCCACTATGGTTATAAGTTGCTTTTTTCCTCTTAAATAATTCTGTTGATGTTGCATAACATGAAAATTGTGAGGATCTTTGAAATATATATTTTGTGACTACTTCTTAATATATAGATTTTAGGTGTGTGTTTATTTGATTAATTATTTATCTTAGTTCAATCAGGGCTTCAGATAATGTACTCCATTGTGGTAGAGGCTTAGTATCTCGTTACTTACACAAATACTTTAATTTGATAAATAACACTTAACACAAGAAGATCATAAGAGCAACCACAGTTTAAAACCAAAAGGAAAGAAGAAACAAAAAAGACAAAGATAATGTGAAAAACACAATGACAATTAATGCCTGAATTACCCTTGGGTACGAAATAAATTATTCAAGAGAATTGTTTTTAACATGCTGTAAATAAATAAAAGTAACCTTTTAGCTTCATAAACTGAAGCACTTTTTTTATCTTAATGACATAAGTAAAGGCCCCACACTAATATCTGTTAAGTGTTTTCTGGTCACTTGTTGGTAAATTTCCCGTTACTGTACCTTTGGTCTTGGGATCTATAACTGACATTTATTTAATGATTTTTCTGTCTTTCTGCCACATTGAGTGACTGGCACTTTGAAGGATTCATTCTTAATAGCTGCTGACATAGATCATATCTATTTATGCTTCATTATTTGAAAGGAAATAGAAGATTGCTTTTTTTATCGTCTTGTTGACAGTGTGATGCTTAGAGACAGAACACAGGCTCCTCTTTCAAATGCAGATTCTCAGCAATTTCCTATATAAAGTTCAGGAAATCAAGAGAAAACTAAATCTAGATAGTCAGTTGGAAATTTAAACTGCTGTCATGCTGAGTGGAAGTTCAGTATATAACCCTTGTTGCCCCACCTCACTTATTTTGTGGCATTACTTTGCTGTGAAATATTTTCCCATAGTCTCCTCAGTATTGAGCTACCTTTTATATCTGTGGTCAATGCATTAATATGAGACACATTAACTTTAAAATGCTTAAGTTAAAATGTGTGAGATTCACCAAACTTTTATAACATATTCAAAGCAAATACTATTTGTCTTAATAAATAACTAAAATATTTTCATACCCTGGAAAACTCAATATCAAGTACATAAAAATTAATGATGCAGTCCCCCTGAAATAAAAAATTATAGGTAGTTGGATAAAGTAATTATGTGCTACCCAAAATTAAGAAATACAACTCTGTTCTTGTGATTAAATATAGGTAATCATTTTATTGACACTGTAATGTATAAACACATTCTGTACTATGCACAAATAGCAACAGAGATGCACTGAAAACACTAGGTGTAAATATTATGATACATGGTACAGTTCTCCCAATGACAAAATAATGTAGTATATGTGTAGTGCAACATACAGTCTCATGAAGTTACATCAAAGTTGATATCTGATATTTTTTTAAACTAAATACTTCATAATTCTAAAAAATTCATTCATGGAATGAAAAATTTGGTCTATAGTGATTACTTTTGCTTAGATTTTGAATACATTTATGAAATTAATTTCCTTTATTAAATTATTATAATTTTTTTTCAAAAAGTTTATTTTTGATTCAGTAACAGCACTGTGTTATTTCGTTAATACTGCAGAACCTAAGTAAAAATTTTTGTATCTTTCGTGTCACAGTTGAGATAATTACCTTTCAGAAACATTTCATTACTGTTTATTACCACTTTTAACACTTAATGCTATGTACTACTTGGTTTTGAAGTTAAAAAACCTTATCAATACTTATAGCATTCCCATTGAAGTTTACACCATATAAGAGAATAGAATTGAAACATGCAAACCATAAGAGTCTTATATTTCCTCTGACAACATAATGAGAGAGGACTCAGTTTACTTAGCAACAGATAAATTCTGTTTTATTCACCAACACATACACAGTACAACATAGCACAGGGCGTGCACTGGCTCTGCAAACATCTGTGAGGTGAGCCCATACCTAGTAAACAACACACTGAGATGCAGGCACACATGCGGCACTGTTTATGTCAATCGTTCATGCGTGGCGAGGGCTGGCATTCGCCACAGTTTCCTGTGGTGCACTCTCGCGGCCGATGCCCAATGTAATCACTCAGTTTCACTTGTGTCGGCTTCTTACAGCATTCCTTCCCCCTTGGGGAAGATCGGATGTGAGAGATGTCCATGGCGTCATCAACCGCCAGCATCTGACTGAGGTGGCGGGCTGAAACCATTGCGTAGGGCCTGAAGTACTTGGGGTGCGGGCAGCATTGGTGTCCTCCTTCCCCGACAATCCTGCCATATGGCAGGACCGGTGATTGTGGCTCGGACTCCATCTCCACCTTGGGCCCAGGACCTGGTGACAGGGGTCCAGAAGGTAGCGTTGTGGCAGGAGGAGACAGATCCAGTGCGGGTGGTAACTGTACCCACAACAGTATAGGTCCCACACAGGAGGAACCTGGTTCAGCCCCTGGCTGAGATGGACAACTTGCAAGTAGCTGTAGAAATACCTCTTCAACTTGTGGGCTGGTTAGTGGAGCAGACTGGTGCGGCAGCGTCTGCCGGGTGATGGGAGTCTCCCGCTCTTCCACAAGCAGGTGCAGATGGTTGTGATAACCTGCACAGATGCTGTCTTCTTTGCGTATGTTGCAGAGACAGCACCTTAGCATCTGATGATGATGGCAGGGATCTGTTTCGGCCAATGACCGAACCCTCGCGCCCATACAGCCAGTCCTGGTTGGAAGCTAGGGGAAGGAGGCCTGGGCGAATGTCCCTGGCTTGGATGTAAGAGATGGAGCAGACTCTAGGGCTGCCGGCCATGGAGGAGCTCCGCAGGACTCTTGTCGCAGAATGGCGTGGACCAATAGGACTAGAGAAATTGGTCGAGAACACCATCTGAAGGGTACTGAGCCACATACTTTTTCAACTGCGTCTTGAAGGTGCGACCAAATCTTTCAGCCTCCCCATTTGACTGTGGATGGAAAGGGGGGGAGGGGCAAGGACATGGCGGATACTGCAGGCATTGCAGAAGGAGGCGAACTCATGTGTGACGAACTGAGGGCTGTTGTCTGACACCATTGTGGTGGGGAGGCCTTCATTTGAGAAAATGCATGACAGAGCTGCAACAGTGGCCGTGGCAGAGGTTGACAGGCAACGGACAACATACAGGAACCTAGAGAAGGCATCGATAACCAGTAACCAAAAGGCGTTAAGGAATGGGCCAGCAAAACCACTGTGCAGGCGATTCCAAGCCTGCCATGGTTGAGGCCATGGGGCAAAAGTCGCTCACTGAGAGGCTTGATGTTGTGCACAGAGTGAGCAAGATGTAACCATACGAGACACGTCACTGGCCAGACCTGGCCAAAACACATGACAGCAGGCCAAAGCCCTAGTATGAGGTACCCCCTCAATGATCAGCGTGGAGCAACTTCAGGGCCTCTGTGAGGAGGGCTGATGGAATGACAACCCAAGGAGAGGACGATTCAGTGTTGAGGAGGAGTGCGCCATCCGCAACAGAAAAACAGTGTCGAAATGCATTGTAGTTCCTTAGGGGATCAGATGCCCATGTTGGTAGAGTCTCCGACCAGCCGTGTTGTACAAACTGGATCACCTTGCAGAGGACCGGATCTGTGCCACTAGCCTTAGCCATCTTGGAACCCGTGATTGGAAGTGTCCACTGTTTATTGAGCGGCAACATCAATATGAAACCACAGCAACTCTTCCTGATCAAACTCTGGGTTTGGACCAGCTGGAAGGAGGAAGACTGCCATCCACATTTGCATGTTTGGATGTAGGGCGGAAGTGTATTGCATAGTTATAGTGAGATAAGAACAGCGTCCATTGATGAAGACAGTGAGCAGCTTTGTCAGGTAGTGATGCTGAAAGACGAAAGAGGGAAATCAGTGGTTTTTGATCAGTTGAGAGATGAAATTTTATGGCATACAGAAAGACATGAAACTTTTTCAGAGCGTAGATGATAGTAAGAACCTCCTTCTCAATTTGGGTATATCTGGTTTGGGCCGGAGTGAGCATCTTTGAGGTGAAAACAATTGCGTGCTCTGGATATTTATGATTGACCACTGCCCTGAACCTGTGTTGGGAGGCATCTGTTGCTAAGATGAGGGGGAGGTCAGATTGATAGGTTACAAGGCAGAGTGCCGATGGTAGCAACTCCTTTAATGTGCAAAATGCTTTTTCACAAGCCATTGAACAATCAAACGAAGACCCTTTGCACAATAGGTCATGCAGGGGTTTTGCAATCAACGAAGCTCCCAACAAGAATCCTTTACTAAAAACACTTGAAGGTCCTTGACTGACATTAGTGGTGGGAGAGACACCATGGGGGACACATTCTGATGTAGGAGCTTGCTGCCCTCACTAGAAACCTCAAACGCCAGAAAAGTGATAGAATGCTGAAAAAAAGTGGCATTTCTTCAGGTTACATGTCAACCCTGCTGCCTTCAATACTGTGAAATGTGTACATAAGTTCATCAGCTGAGGGTCCAGATACTACTATATCATCGAGATAATTAACACACCCAGGCACCAACAGTGTGAGTTGTTCGAGGAAGCGCTGAAAGACTGCTGGAGCGCTGGCCACCCCAAACGGCAACCTCATATATCATATATTGGTACAACCCAAAGGGCGTGTTCAGGACCAAGAGATGTTGAGAGGCAGCATCAAGAGGGACTTGCATATATGTATCAGAGAGGTCTATCTTGGAGAAGTACTGTCCACCCACCAATTTTGCAATAAGCTTGTTAGGGTGTGGCAATGGGCACGTGTCGATGATAGATGGAGCATTCACAGACTGTTTGAAATTGCCACAAAGGTGCAACCACCCCAACAGTTTTTTTACAGTGACCATGGGAGTTGCCTGTTCTCTTGATGGAATTTGTTTTACCACCACAGCTTTCTCCAGGTGGTTGAACTCTGCTTTGACATGGTCACGAAGAGCAATCGGAACTGGCCGAGTGTGGAAAAAATGGGGCATGCGGAGAACTTAATAGTGTTGTGGGCTTGGAAATTACTAGCACAGCCCAACCCTGCTAAAACAGAGCAGAAAATTTGGCACATAAAGAGTCAAGTTGTGGCTAAGGTACTTGATCAGAGACAATGTTAACTTCCTCAGAAATAGTGAAACCATAATCCCGAAAAGCATCAAGACCAAACAAGTTGTCTGTATGGGCATTGTTTACAACAAGATTTGTATGTAACAGGGGCTGAGAACTGTCCCAGAATCTGAATATTTTGTTTATTGTAACTGACCAATTTCCGTGGCACTGGTAAGAGAGAGGGAGAACCCAGATCCAAATATGTCCATGAGTTTAATAATGTGACGGCCCCACCTGTGTCCACTTGAACTTTTGTGGAAAACCGTGACATCAATAAAGAGTGTATTGGTTGCAACAGAAATTGCTGAGATGCAATTGACATCTATGTTGGCATCGGATCTTGGGTTTTGGAGGAACAAATGGAAGCAGTGTGACCCTTCTTATAGAACTGATGACAAGTGGCCCACCGCTTGGGGCTATCAGGTCTATCATGTCGCCCAGTGGACGTGGTCCAGAGCACACCTCTCCAGTAGCGTAGCAGTAATTTATCAGTTGTAAGTGTAACCGGCTTCTCTCTAGAAGCTACATATTTTTACTTTTCAGTGCGTTTTCCCTTGAGTGCATTAAATTTATTGTGTGCTCGCGTTTTTGTTTGATTCCTATTCGCGTTAAATATCTGGTTAGTGTATTATTCCGCCGTGTGAATCGCGTCGCGACAGTCGTCTGTCTTTGTTTTGAAACAGTTACCGTTTGTTTACTCCAGTCAGTCGCCCAGCGGACGTGGTCCAGAGCACACCTCTCCAGTAGCGTAGCAGTAATTTATCAGTTGTAAGTGTAACCGGCTTCTCTCTAGAAGCTACATATTTTTACTTTTCAGTGCGTTTTCCCTTGAGTGCATTAAATTTATTGTGTGCTCGCGTTTTTGTTTGATTCCTATTCGCGTTAAATATCTGGTTAGTGTATTATTCCGCCGTGTGAATCGCGTCGCGACAGTCGTCTGTCTTTATTTTCTGATTAGGAGCGACATATAGTATTTTGATTTTCGTCTACACTTTCTCGTCTCAATTTGTAAAGTTATACTGTGCTGTCGTGCGTATTGGATTCACATCCGCGTTCTAACGAACAGTTTAGTTTTCCTTTGAACGCATCGCGACTGTAGTTTTTGCTTTTGTTGGCATTGTAATCATGAATAGGGACTGTGACTGCTGTATGCGGATGCAGTCTGAGCTGGTGACACTTCGCTCCCAGCTTCAAGCTGTGTTAACCTCGGTTGCACAGTTGGAAGCTGCGATCGATGGGCGTCGTTGTTGTTGGCCGGCGGTGGGGACCGAACGGACTCCCGTCGTCTCCACCGATCGGCCTGCGGCAGCGACATGCCCTGAAACTGCTAGCAGTGAGGCAGACATCCCACCCGTGGTTGCGTGGGAGGTTGCTCCAGTGCGTGGCAGGAGGCGCAAGACATTCCGGGGGACCGATCGTGAGGCCTCCCCGGTTCGTCTTGCGAACAGGTTTGAGGCGCTGTCTGCTCAGGACGACGTTCCTGAGTCGGATGGTGTCTCTCACCCTGTCACCACCCAGCCTGCAAGATCCGGGCTTTCACAGAGGGTGGGTTTACTTGTAGTTGGGAGCTCCAACGTTAGGCGGGTGATGGAGCCCCTTAGAGAGATGGCTGCCAAGGAGGGGAAGAAGGCCAACGTGCACTCCGTGTGCATACCGGGTGGAGTCATTCCAGATGTGGAACGGGTCCTCCCGGATGCCATGAAGGGTACGGGGTGCAGCCGACTGCAGGTGGTGGCTCACGTCGGTACCAATGATGTGTGTCGTTACGGATCTGAAGAGATCCTCTCAGGTTTCGAGCGGCTAACTGAAGTGGTAAAGACTGTCAGTCTTGCTTGCAAGATGAAAGCAGAGCTCACCATCTGCAGCATAGTTGACAGGACCGACTGTGGACCTCTGATACAGAGCCGAGTGGAGGGTCTGAATCAGAGGCTCAGACGGTTCTGCGACCGTGTAGGCTGCAGATTCCTTGACTTGCGCCATCGGGTGGTGGGTTTCCGGGTTCCGCTGAATAGGTCAGGAGTCCACTACACGCAGGAAGCGGCTACACGGGTAGCGGGGGCTGTGTGGCGTGGACTGGGCGGTTTTTTAGGATAAAGAGCTTCGGGGAAATAGAAAATGGGCAATCTCAAAGGGTTCAGGTGGATCACAGGAGAAATGTAGATCCGGAAACTATCGGTATAACGGTTGTAAATTGTCGTAGCTGTGTCGGGAAAGTTCCAGAACTGCAAGCGTTAATAGAAAGCACCGAAACACACATCATTATAGGCAGCGAAAGTTGGCTCAAGCCGGAAATAAGTTCAGAAGAAGTATTTTCAAAAGATCTAACGGTATTCAGAAAGGATAGATTAAACAAAATAGGTGGTGGCGTGTTTGTCGCCGTCAAAAGTAGTATTTCATGTAGCGAAGTTGAAGTTGATAGTTCGTGCGAGCTATTATGGGTAGAGGTTGTACCCGAAAATCGTAAGAAGTTAATAATCGGTTCCTTTTACCGGCCTCCCGACTCTGACGATACAATAGCAGAAAGGTTCAAAGAAAACCTGAGTCTAATTACAAAAACGTACCCGACTCACACGATAATAGTAGGTGGTGATTTTAATTTACCCTCGATCTGTTGGCGAAATTATATTTTCAAATCAGGAGGTAGGCATAAAACATCGTCCGAAATTGTACTCAACGCATTCTCTGAGAATTACTTCGAACAAGTAGTTCATGAGCCAACTAGAATTGTAAATGGATGTGAAAACACACTTGATCTCTTAGCAACAAATAATCCTGAGCTCATAACGAGCATCAAAACGGATACAGGTATTAGTGAACACAGAGCTGTAGTAGCGAAATTGAATATCGAAAGTCCCAAAGTTACCAAAAATAAACGCAAAGTATATTTGTTCAGGAAAGCAGATAGAAACAAAATACATTGCTTCTTGAAAGACAGCTTCCACTCGTTTCTAACACTAAACGTAGGTGTAGACCAGATGTGGCTCAAATTCAAAGAAGTGGTATCGACAGCAATTGAAAGTTTTATGCCTAATAAATTAATAAAAGAAGGAGGCGATCCCCCTTGGTACACAAAACAGGTCAGGACACTGTTGCAAAAGCAAAGGAAAAGGCATACTAAATTTAAACGAACACGAAATCCCCAGGATTTGCGATTGTACTCAGAAGCTCGAAATTTAGCGAGAATTTCAATGCGAGATGCCTACAACATTTATCACAACGAAACTCTTTCTCGTAATTTGACTGAAAACCCAAAGAGATTTTGGTCATATGTTAAATATACTCGGGGAAAGTCACAAACAATACCTTCACTACGTGATAGTAATGACGATCCTGCCGATGACAGCGCTACTAAAGCAGAGCTACTAAACTTAGCTTTTAGAAACTCATTCACTAAAGAAGACGAAACCAATATTCCAGATTTCGAATTACGAACAGATGCCGTAATGAATAACATAGACGTAGATATCATCGGAGTAGTGCAGCAACTAAAATCACTTAATAAGAACAAGTCTTCTGGTCCGGATTGTATACCCATTAGATTTCTATCTGATTATGCTGAAGCAATAGCTCCTTACTTAACAGTCATATACAACCGCTCTCTCATAGAAGGATCTGTACCAAAAGATTGGAAAGTTGCACAGGTCACACCTATATTCAAGAAAGGCAGTAGGAGTAACCCACTAAACTACAGGCCTATTTCATTGACGTCAATTTGCAGCAGGGTTTTGGAACATATCCTGTATTCAAATATTATGAATTATCTCGAACAGAACGATCTATTGACCCAAGGTCAACACGGATTTAGAAAATATCGTTCATGCGAAACACAGCTAGCTCTATATTCACACGAAGTGATGGGTGCTATCGACAAAGGTTCGCAAATCGATTCCGTATTTCTTGATTTCCAGAAAGCTTTTGACACCGTACCTCACAAACGGCTTTTAATCAAATTGCGTGGTTATGGTATATCGCCCCAAATTTGCAATTGGATAGGGGATTTCTTGTCAGAGAGGACACAGTTCGTGGTAATCGATGGTAAGGCATCGACTAAAACAGAGGTGATATCGGGCGTTCCACAAGGTAGTGTTATTGGTCCTCTGCTATTCCTTATTTACATAAACGATTTAGGGGAAAATCTAAGTAGCTCTCTTAGGTTGTTTGCAGATGACGCCGTCATTTACCGTCTAGTAAAATCATCTGAAGATCAAAACCAACTGCAGAACGATCTGAATAAGATATCAGTATGGTGTAAAAATTGGCAATTGACTCTAAATAATGAGAAGTGTGAAGTCGTCCACATGAGTACGAAAAGAAATCCGTTAAACTTTGTTTACAACATAAATCAATCAAATGTGAAGGCCGTAAACTCCACAAAATACCTAGGAATCACTATTACTTCAGACTTAAACTGGAAAGAACACGTAGATAATATCGTGGGAAAGGCGAACCAGAGACTGCGTTTTATTGGCAGAATCCTTAAAAGATGCAACAGAACTACTAAAGAAACTGCATACACTGCGCTTGTCCGTCCATTTTTGGAGTATTGCAGCCCAGTGTGGGATCCTTATCAGGTGGGCATGACGGAGGACATCGAGAGAGTCCAACGAAGGGCAGCTCGTTTTGTATTGTCACGATACAGGGGAGACAGCGTTACGGAAATGATACAGGATCTGGGATGGGAATCATTAGAACAACGGCGCTTATCGCTGAGGCGTGGGTTACTTGCGAAACTCCAATCGCCAACATTCTCCTCCGAATGCGAAAATATATTGTTGACTCCCACTTACATAGGTAGAAATGATCATCAGAATAAAATAAGAGAAATCAGAGCTCGAACAGAGAGATTCAGGTGTTCTTTCTTCCCGCGCGCTATTCGAGAATGGAATGGGAGATAAATAGTATAATTGTGGTTCGATGAACCCTCTGCCAGGCACTTAAATGTGATTTGCAGAGTATCCCATGTAGATGTAGATGTAGATGTAGATGATCAACAAAACTGGAGGGACAAGAAGGAAGCATTGACTGGTTGTGTGATTGCACGCTGCCTTGCCCGACTTTCTGCCACTGTGAAACGGCCCGATCACCCTGGGGCCACGGCTGTGTGCAGACTGCCAGTACTACACCATCCCCTTGCGACCCAGTTTGTAATGGAGGAGAAGAATTGGGTTGAATTTCTGCATCCTTGCACCAAGCCTCAATTTATTTGCCTGCCGCCTGCAAGACCTCGGAAGACTGTGCAATGTTCAGGACCTCGGAAAGACAAAGATTCTCACACAAGTGGGCTCACTCGTGAACTTTGCAATTGGGGTTGAGATGAATAATAGTGTTGTGGACCATTTGATCGGCATATGATTCTTTATGCAGATCAGTTACAAAATGACAAGGACAGCTTAAACTGTGGAGTTCCGTGGCCCATGCCCAATAGGAATGCTGTTGCTGCTTCCTGCAGTGATAGAACCCAACACAGGCAGCTATCACATGAGGCTGTTTTTGGTAATATTGTGCAAAAAGGTCACACATTTGATTGATAGCGGGGAAGGATCCTGCAAGGGCGCAAGTTGCCAAAGAAGCAGATATGTACGAGGTGGCAGCCACGACAGGAATAATGCATGACACAAAGTGACATCAGGCCACACAAAGGAGTGAAAATGTTGTCTTACCATTTCTCATAGGCATTCCACTTTTTACAGACTCGGTGTATGCCATAAAAGGTGGCGAATATGTCAGAGGTGTGGGGGGCGAAACAACGTGTGGTGTGGATGGAGAGTGTGACCCACTTAGACAAGGCTGAAGCAAGAGATCACAATACCTGGTTTTCAGCATGAATTGCTGAGGCAAAAACCTCTTGTTGTTCAGTGAGACATCGTAGAATATCATCGGAAGTACTAGTAGTCATTGTGTGAAGACGAACAACCACTTCACAATAAAAAAAAAAAAAAATACCGCACTCATTGCCAATGTTTTATTCACTAACACATACACAGTACAACATAGCACAGGGCATGCACTGGCTGTGCGAACACCCGCCAGGTAAGCTCGTACCTAGTAAACAACACACTGAGACACTAGCATGCACAGGGCACTGTTTATATCAGTCACTCATACGTGGCAAATGCTGGCATTCACCACAGTTTCCCACAGCACACTCTTAGGCTGCCGCGCCATGTAATTGCTCGGCTTTACTTGCGTCTGCATCTTACAGCAAATTCCATTTTAACTGCTTGTCAATTTGGATGCCTAGGAATTTTGTATTTGATTTTTCATCGGTTTTCTAATTATTTATGCTAAATTTGAGACAAAATACTGAAATACATCACGAATGTTGCTGATGTAGTTTTTTAAAATAGATATTTGGTTACAACTGCTGAGAAAGTGAGGCATTATAAACACATATTTCAACTATACATTACCAATATAAATAATGTGTTGATACTGTGATGTGTTGTCTATGTATTTCACATGGAAGTTAATGCTAAAGCTACTGTGCTATAAGTTTTCACTGTTCAGGTACATAACTGCTCCTCTTTCAAGTTTCTTTTATACAAGTGACTATAGAAGAGGAGACAACTCAGTTGCGAAATTATACCATGGATAGGCCCATATGTTGTTTTAAGTTAATATTGGTATAGATTGTATAGTATATTTCCTTGAATTGTTAGAGTTAACAGAAAGCATTGTATTATTGGTGTCAAAGAAAAAAAAAAGTACATGTAATACAAATCCAAATTATTTAAACATTTCAGGGCATTGATATAAATTCAACGGCATAGTTGAAAATTTGCTTAGAACCAGGATTCGAACCTTGATTTGCCACTTTGATCAAGCAGTCGCCTTAACCAATGAAGCTATTTAGGGAAAGTTCCCTTCCAACCCAGATTTTTAACTTATAGCACACTATGATTGTAGTGTATCCTGCCCATTAGTTGCTCTTGCTTGCAGTGTGTACTGGATTCCCACAAAGGATCGAGCTTATGAATTCATCCGTTTTGAAATTGTCAGTTGCCTGTTGGGTGTATATTTTACAATTATGGATATGTTGTCTGTTCTTTTTCGACTTTGAAAAGAACAGACACCATCTCAATAATTATAAACCATTTAGTGTCTGTGAGTGTGAATGTCAGAACATAGTTTTTGGAAATTGATTTAAAAAAAATACTGTAATAATTTAGGCAACTCATACTAAGTCCTTAATCATATAAAGTTTGGTTTGTGAGGAAATTTTTTACGTAACAGAATCAGTGACGATTAAAAGGTTTTAATCTCAGTATCAATTTGAGTCCCTAGAATATACAATTTCTAAGGCATACTGTTGTAAATATTTTTATCATAATGGAAGATTCATTCAGAGTGAATTTTTCGTGATTTCTTATAATACAGGATGTTTAAATTTTCATGGAACAAATTTGGACTTCAGTAGAACATTTAAAAAGCCTCATAAATATGCATTGAGATTGATAAATCCCATTTTATTCTTAATAGTGCTTTACAAGATTTCCATTGTTTTATTCATTCCAATATTTTGTTTCCACATACTTTAAGGGGTGCATTTTCAACCAAGTTTATAATTTTTCTACTGTTATACAGAGATCCCTAACTGACAAACGGAAATGGTTTTATGTATATTTGATTTTATATTACCTAAAACTTATTAGTATGTAGGACTATCTTGAGAATCTAAACTGTGTTATCTGGTGTGCCATGTGGCATGTTAACAAGAAGACTGTACAGTTTATGGTTCTTTTAGTTGTCCTATGTATAAATTTGTGCATCCACTTTTCAGATGCGGCCCAAAAGAGGCAAATGCATCTGAATTCTTATCCAAATAAGGATTTTTGTTTGGCTCCAGGGCAACATATGTTAGGTGCAGTACTGAAATTACTGTGTTTGGCACCTACCCCTTGTCACCTTGTCTTGTAGTAAATAAGAGTAACCTTCTTATCAATTATATTTGTGTCAACAAAAAGAAATTTAAATATATATGCAGAAGACACTTACAAAACAGAAGAAATTGAAACATCGTTCGCATTGGCTCTTTTGCACCTGACTCATTATTTTTTACTTCCCATCAATAATTGTGTGGTCACTAACATCTACATGTCGCCAAAGAATTGCTGACACTGTAAGTACATTTCAACCCAGAACGTTCTACACAGATGTTAAAACATTTACAAGTAAAAGGATTGTTGTTTTACAACTCCAAGGGGAAGTAGGTACCTATGTGTATTTTATTCTTGTCCACATATAGACCCTGTTAAATAAGCACCTAATAATTAGCTAAATTTATTCATTACTTTGGTAATGAATGCACTGATGGTTGGTGTCTTGCGGCATAATAATTGTCAAATACTCGTCTTCACTCCCTACAGTATCGTATGACATGTCTGGGAAGGCCATAGTAAAAACACAATGGTGTGTTGTCTTCTGTCCTCCAGATATCTGTCCTCCTGTGAGGCCTTATAATTGCTAGGGAAGTTGGTTGTGTGCAGGGTGGTCAGTTCCTGTGTGGTGGCTGCACTGTAAGTCATAGTAGGGCAAGGCCATTATTCACTTTGCGTGTGACTGGCAGGGCTGACAGGCGCTAATGTATGAAATACCTCTTCCTTAGCAGTGTCGGCTCCCTCATAACATGCAGCACTGACAGCCACAGACCCTTTGAATAATGAAGGAAACAGCTAATTTGTGAGAGACAATTGATATCAGTATTATTTTGTATATTTACAGCCTATTATTTAGATAAAAACCACATGCAGTGGCTATCTTTCTTGGTGTGTTGCCTGTAGTCTTAAGACTATGTTGATGCTACCCGTAATATTCTAGTCTATCTTGTGCAAGCCTCTTCATCTTTGTGTAACTATTGAACTTACATCCATTTGGAATGTTTGGTTACTGATCCCTTGGCATCCCTCAACAAATTTATTCCCCCCCCCCCCCATAATTTTCTCCATTTTTAAACTGATGATTGCATGAATGGTAAAGATGTGTATTATTAATCAAACCCTTCTGTTTATAAAGTCATGCCACATGTTACATTCAATCCAATTATAATTATAATTATAATTATTTGATCTTTCTATCTATATTTCAGCATTCAACAATATAATGTGGATAGTTTACTACTCACAGAATTTCAGCTTGTGGTGACTGACCTTTAGCAGAAAAAAGACCTAATCCTAATAGTCATTCATTTAGAAAGGACCAAATCATTCATACATAAACATATTCCACCTCTACGCCAATAATTTAAATATTGCTGCTTTGTGACAAATTGCAGTATTCCAAAAGTTCCCATTTGGTTGTACATCTATACCTAATGCAGTGTAGCTGAGAGAAATTCACTATTTCTAGTAAATATTTGATTTAAATAATTTAACATGTTACCCGTGGTATCAGCCCACCAGTGCCCTGATGAAAACTTCACTGAAAAGCGGCTCGGGTCACCAGTGACCTGAATGCCACGACTGTAAATATTATACCCCTGTATGATGTGACTTCACCACAGACACCACAGATAGGCTTTCTGGGCTGTCTATAGTGAAGGGGATATTTCACTGCATATACTACTGGAGCAGTGTCGAGCTAGAACCCAATATTTTTTTCTTAAATCAGAGATCCTTACTCTACTGCTTTATTTAGTGGATACACATCAACCAGGAAACAACACAAAAAAATCATTTTTATAGTAGCTTTGTTGTGTTTAACAACTGAAATCTTAAGTCATTTTGTTTTTTTATCTTTCTCCTTCTTGTTGTTGTTGTTTTTTTTTTTTTAAATTTATGATTGACACGATTGACACTTTGACCTACTACTTTATTTGCATAACATGTAAAGAAATTATACAGACAAAAATTAATTAACATAACCTTTGTGCCATTAAATCAATGCACTTTTAAATAGCTACTCCTGAATGTCCTTTGAGGCAACTGATGTACATTTTAGGTTCTCTTGGGCAGTCATTGCAGAATGTTGTTAATATTTTTCGTTTTGTTATCTGCTGCATTTTTGCCTTCCTGAAAAAATTTCTTTTGTAGCATAATGTGCAGTGCCGCCAAATTTTTCTTCCCAGTCCCTCAATTTTTCTCAAAGTATGGCCTTTCTTTCTTGATGGTGGAGTGTCACAGGCAGAATATCCACATCATTGCAAAACAACAAACTCTTTGAAAATTCTTAGCAAAATTCTTCTCCATGAAGTGATCTTGCAATACAGAATCCTGGCATTTACAATTTACAAAGTCCATAGCGAGAGTTACATTGCGACTTTTCTCCACCATTCCACCCACTTTCTCAATGGTGAATTATATGAAGACATCTGGTCACTAATATCAACACCTTTTTTACTTTGGTGTAATCTATCGCATCCTTTGGTTTCATTATAGGCTCTCCTTTTCTGTTTTTATATGTTTTTTGGTGTCCTCTAAGACATTGGTATGTCCAGGAACCATTGAAATCATTGGACCACTTCTTTTTTCTATCCAGTTAAAAATTCTAATTCCTTTATCATTTTCTACTTTGCATATTTTTCCTTTTTTAATCTTTCTCCACAATATCCTTAGGAAGTCCTGCTCTATTTGGACAAATTGTTCCACAGAAAAGTATATTTCTACCTAACAATTTATGTCCAAGGGAAATGCTGATATAAAAGTTGTTGGCATAAATAATGCAATCTTTTTCAAGAAGGAGCTGATACATTTTCATTGTGATAACATCTGCATTACCTACACCTTGTACTTCATCATCTTTCCCTTGATAGATTCCAAAATTCAAAAGTAACCTTCCTCTGTGCAAATTTTGTACAATTTTACATCATACTTGTTGGGGATATACTGCCTAAAAATTGATCTTTCTCTCCTAGGAATCTTGGATTTATCAATTACCACATCTCTTCCAAGAGTTACAGCATTTTGATAGTTACTCTGCAGATGTTCAACTAAGACCTGTAGTTTTAAGTCCTGTAGTTTATGTTTCTGGGGCATCATTATCAACAAAATGCCAGCATGACACTAACGCTAGAAATCAATCATGAGGCATAGTGGCTTTTATAACTTTTTGTTTTCATATAGTGGATTCTTTGACCAAGTAAGTGAAATTTCTGGGACTCATTTAACCCCATAATAAACATTATTCCAATAAACTTTTCAGTTTCTTCCTCATAACTATCAACGCAATTGGTTAGATGAGATTGTTTTCTTCCTGACACTTTAGACAGCTTCTGTGCTGTGTATCTGTTTGTTTCCAAAACCATAATGTTATATAGATCTTGAGTTGCCAACATTTTGTAAACATCTGAGGGGATGTCAAAAATGCTGCAAATTTTAACTTATGAAACCCTTGCTCTTCTTGCATTTCATCCAATTGGTTTCAAAATTGGGGTATAATTTTCATGAACACTGTTATCATTATCAGAATTACATTCTGTATTGTGAACCTCATCAGAATAGGAGTCATCATCACATTTAAATCTGAAGATGATCTTGAGTCCTGGGGATTGTAGCTGGGTCACCATCAGATGCAGGAGAGATGTCACTATCACTGGAGTCACTTTGATTGTATTATTTGATTGTATTATTTATCTCATGCTGAATAAATATGTATCCTTGAATCATTTTTAGCTTAGATTTTAACGTGATAATTATCTCCACCATTTGGTAAGTTGTGGTAATTCAAGCTGATGGGGAGGGAAGAATTGCATTGGGTCACATGGTGGGCCAAGTGACACACAATGTGTTAAAGACAGTAATATTGAATACAAACAAGTTTTGAAATGAATGTAAATAATTCTTGCTAAAAAGTTAATTCCTCTCAATAAGTGTATGTGTGTGTGTGTGTGTGTGTGTGTGTGTGTGTGTGTGTGTGTGTCTGTGAGTCTAAGTAGAGCAAGTATTATATAAAAATAATTTTGAACCACTTATTCAAATGATCAGCATGTAGCCACATATACACTGCAAAAATTTGTCATATTTGTAGACCAGCTCATATTGTCCACATTGCAGTGAAGCATTATGAATACTGCCATTTAAATTTCAAATAACAAATTATGTCATTTAATAACTATTTGCCTTTCTGAGTATTTCCACTCTTGGCAAATTCTGTAGAGCTCATCAGATAAATAAGACTATATAACTTTGCTTTTTTCTCTATAATGTAAAATATACATGCTCTCAAATAAAATAAAATAAATATTTTTTCTGGTAAACTCAACAATTATTTAACATGTTAATTAATAATTACTTATTTATTTCAACATCAAAATGCTTTAAGTATTCATTGTTCCTAATACCAATAAATTTCATAACCCATAGATTTTCAATTATTAAGTGTTTGTACAACCTTCTAGTCACAATTAAGTATATTTGGTCCATATTACTCTCACCTGTGTTTTTCACAAAGCTTTGTATTACTTTTCACTGAATCTGCTAGATTAGGGTGACCAACGTTTCCAACTGAAAATAAGGGAGATTCTAATATCCTTGACAAAAAATAAGGGAGATAAGGTGCACGATGAAATTTCACAGAAATCAGAGTATTTGAAAATACAATTATTTATTTACATATGACAATCACTTATACATATTATGCAACAGATTTTGCCAATCATTATCCATAAGAGAAAAGACTCAGTGTGAGCTTTACTTCCTGGTATACTCATAACGTACGATTACCAAAGTTCACAAAATTAACATTATTTGATTCATCACTTTGCTTTATAAGCATTCAATTGTGCTGCTCCAACACACGAATATAAAACTTCCCACTTCGTAAGATATATACACATATACTTTTTTTCTCTCTTTTTGTGATGTTTTAGCTTTGTCCTGGCCACCCATTATAAAATATTGAATAATGATTCACAGTAATCACCGGCACAGAAGAAAAGTCACATCTAACTGCCAAGCACAGAACGACCATTTCTGAGATGGATAGACATAATGTTGATGTAGAATTAGTAGTCTCTATGGTCTTAACTTTTCAACGAATTCTGACAGTGCACACAAAATTTAAATTGTTAAAAATATATATGCATGTAATAATAATAATAATAAAAACATAGACAAAATTTAAACATGGGAGAAAAACGGCCACAGAACCTCAAAATATGGGAGCCGGGAGATTAGGAAAAAATATGTTCAAATACGGGATATTCCGGGAAATACAAGAGAGTTGGTCACCCTTTTTTAGATGCACTTAGCACAAGTGATTTTTTTCCCTCCATAAACAGCTTTGTGGCTCTTCACATAGATTTTACTTGTCATGTTGCCTTTACAGAGGCTGAATTAGTGCTTCCTCCTCGTTCTAGGTGATTTCAGGTCTGTATCCTCGTCCTTGGCCTGATGTTCTTGCCGTTTTGTTCTTTTGAGTTCATTTATTGCTGCTATGTCCAATATATTGTAAAATATATGCATTGGCCATCTCCTACATGGAACCTTTGTAGTTTATTTATATGTCATTTGATCAACCATGTCTACCTCATACTTCGTCGCATTGTAGAATGTTTATGTTTGAGGTTTCTTCTTTCCTTCTGTGCTTATTGCTACTTCAGCATGCAGTGAACTCAGGAGAATTGTATTTTTGTTTTTCTTTCCTTGGTATACAGTTATGGTGTAGTCAGTGTTACCACTATGACATTGGAAAGTTGTGGACTGTATTTCAGCATTGGACTTCCTTACTTCATCAGGGATTTCACGATGAGTCTTGTTCATTTTAATGACTAATGAAGTTTCCTTTTCCTTGAGCTTCTTAGCAACTAGAAAAGATTTTAAAAAAGTGTGTCATCACATTTCTTTCTCGATTTACGCATGGCTCCATAAGATGCAGAACGATTTATTCTCCAAGTGGTTGCTTCTCTCTATGTGTGTCCTCTTTGGCAATGTATGGTAAAGCATTACGTAAATACTTTTTCTTTACATTGACAGCCAACCAGAATTTGAGATGATATTTGTCTGGTTTGTTGCAAATTAATTGAATTAACTTAGTTGGTAATGGTTGCTGGTTGCTCTTCAGTGGTATTATTTTTCTCAGGGTCATAAAAACAAATACTTTTATTTTAGCTGAAAATTTCAGATAAAATAGCAAATTTGTTAGCTGACAGGCATTCTGCTGCAGTTGATTTTTCACTGAAATGGAGTAATTTGATTAGCTCCTTTAATCTGCCCCTTGGCATAATGACATTGATAAAAGTAGGCCCCCAAGTGTCATCCACAGATATACCTTTTGTGCACATGTGCCCTGAGCGTGCATGGTCATTATCAGTTTTTCATGTTCCTCAAGTGTCACAGCCCAATCATAAATTAGTACTATTTGAGCACTTGATTCTGTGTATTGCTTCATGAGATGTAGCATTGTTTCATCAGAAAGAAGACAAGACACTGGTGACAGAGTCGCGTACTCATTGGAGAGTACAAGCAGTTGCATCTCCTCTATCCTTCAGAATGTTTGCAGCTGACCTTCTTTCTGAAGATGAGAAATTGGCAATCTACCACAAGGTTCCAATTCTTGCAGCCATCTTTGTAGATATTTCCATTTGTGCCTGCTGTGATGAAAGAGGTGATGATTGACATAGATCAGCATCTGAATTCTCTTCCACTAATTGCTCATCCTTCACAATGTCTTTATCTCTACTTGTCTCACATACACAATCATAATTTTCATCAGTGAATTCAATTTATGATTCAACTTCAGAATCCTCTTCATCAGTAAGTCCACACTGACAATACATGTTCAAATCGTACTTCATGGACAAAGACTATTACCTGAATGGCACTGACAGATTGGAATGTATCCACGCAAAGCTGCAACAGTGAGTGGTGACTGCTCCGTGTCACTGATGACTGTTACCACTTCATTGTTAGATAATTTAAAGAAATTCAGAAGAGAAATTACAGTGGGGTCAAATTTACCCCTTCTGCTGTTCTAGGTATAGTTCTAGGTATAAGTGAAAATTTAAAGAAAATACTAATATTTTTGAAATTCTAATACATCATCATAAAGAGGAAAATTTTTTGAAAAATCTTATGATTTCATAAATGAAGTAATAATATTTGATATGACACCGAAGAAAAATGTGTGACATGGGCCATTTTGGCCACTTCTGCTTTTCTGGTGTTAACAGGGTGGTATGGATGTAAACTGTTTCATATCATCTCTGAAATTTAAGATATAAATGGTCTTAAATAAAATAAATGACCCTTTTCACTTTATCACAGAACTATTTATTTATACAGTATATGCTGGTTAGTCTTGAATCGTGCTTATGTTGTGACAAAATGAACAAATGGTTAGCCTTGAATTATGTATGTTATGACAAAATGAACAATCCAGAATTTGAATGGCAATGGGGAAAATAAAAATTCATGGACTTTTACTTTGATGATTCACATTAAATTTCGCACAACCTAAGCATATATTCCAAAGTTAAAAAATTGTTGTATACACCATAATAAAATATTTATTATTAGGGAGATGTGTTGTACATATTCTCATTACATTATTTTTTATGACTTTTCCTCACTCCCAAACAAATCATGATGTACATTAAGTTGTATAATGCTATGAAATCATGTGTAGCTAAGTTGTTGATGCTATATTTTATTTTAGTTTTTTACTTGTTGTTTATGATTGATGAAGATACAACAGAATCAAACACATGTTAAATCTATTAATATGAAACTATTATCCTGAGTAAATGGCATCTGTTACTTGCTTTAGTTTCTTGACTTATATGTTAATCCAGTGTGTAGATAGTGCATCACAAAGCGAGCATAATATATTTTTAAACTAAATACTTACCCTTGTAACATTGAAATCATTTTAAAGATATCTGTCTTCCTTCCTACAAATGTGGCTATTCTCCCACTAGAAATATATTGAATTGTGTCCCATATGTTTTTTATTTATATTAATTTTACATGAGGTAATAATAAAAAGATACTGTGTTATTTCTCATTAATTGTGTCATACGTTCCATTGAATGTATCCTAAGTTATTATAATACTTCTATTTTACAGGCATTTGCATGGTTTAGTGATCTGCTTGTAGAACACGCAGAAATATTTTGGTCACTATTTGCGGTTGACATGGATCAAGTACTGGCAGAACAGCCTCCAGATACATGGGACTCATTTCCTTTATTCCAGATATTGAATGATTATTTGAGAATTGATGGTCAGTACATGGGCATTGCAATATATATGTAGTTGAAATTTAAGGTTTGATATTGTTTGTAAATAACTTTCTTTGCAGATAATTTAAAGAATGGAAGATTTCATCAACACCTAAGGGATACATTTGCACCCCTTGTTGTGAGATATGTTGATCTAATGGAATCTTCAATTGCACAGTCAATTCACAAAGGATTTGAGAAGGAAAGATGGGAAATTAAAGGGTAATAAATACTTTTAAGATGTAAATGCCTAATTTTAAAAACAATTTTTGAGTTTTACATGTCTAAATAAATATAATACACTATTTGCCGGTAGATAATGATGGTTAACATCAAAATTGTTTGAAGCTTGTATATGTGATTATTGTACTTATGTCTCTTTTAATATCATAGCTACTAAGTTTTCCTTTCTTTCTTCAAACAATATAGCACTCAAGTTTTAAAAACAGTTTGGTGTCATTTTTAACAATTATAATATGTCCTTATGTAAAAAAGTGGGCAACTAATAGTAAAAAATCGAAAGTATGTAGGTTAGTTTAGGAGTGACAAATATGGAGAAAAAGTGTGGGACATTCTATGGTTGTAGATTATAGCCTCTAATCAAAATAAAAATACACATTATGTGTCATGACATGTCTTCACTACTGGTATAGTTTGGGACAGACAGAAAGAGTCTTGAGAAGTGGTTTGATGAATCCTACCCTAGGAAAGAATTACCAATAAAAAGACAATTTGCATTGAAATAATAATGAAATAAACAAACAGAGAGAAATATCAGGTAAAACAGGAAAGGAATATAATTTAAATGGAAGACAAGAGATACATGTTCTGATAGTGGAACAGAAAGCAAGCATGGAAGGCTTAGAAGAAAGAAGGAATACCTGCTGATAAAATATATATAATTAATATTTATTCATTTTGAAACAGAAAGATTGTTTCTTGCAGCATAGTCTGGACAGTCAGTAAAATGTAAGTATCTATTTTCTTCCAGCTAGTGAGGTCCACTCATAAGACTGCAATTTTGTGCAATTAATTTAACAGAAAGATATGTCATACAAATGATATTGTTAGAAAAAAAGGAGCTGGTTGATAGTGCCAGTGTAGAGTAGTGACTAAAGTGTTGGACTCAGAAGTGAAATGGCCTGGGTTTGAGACCAACTACATTTGGGCAATTTAATTTGTAAATAGTGTTCTAGTACCTTTTGGACGTATTGAGAAGTAATGTTCTAGAAGTTTCTGTCAGTATATATATATATATATATATATATATATATATATATATATATATATATATATATATATACACACATACTGCATAAACTTTGGCTGGAGTTAGTTCATTATCTGTTCTTGTGCATATGTAATAAGTGCTGAATAAAGTATCACTGAGCTCAAACCTGTGTTCATCAATCAACTGTATATGTTCTATGACATAGCTATGTAATTTCAGATTCTATTCATCCTTGTCAGCACAGAGGCTCAGGTCATGACAAAGCTGTTGTTAACATGGTGAAAAGCCAGAGTTCGAATCATAATATAAATGTAAATCAGAAACACAGCAAAAGGAATAACAGTGACTCAAGTGCGTGAAGAGATGAAAATGATTTTCTCCTGATAATTGATTTGGTACTGAAAAATGTTGCTGTTCCAGGAACCGGATTACAACAGTTGAAGAACCACCTATAAAATGTGGGATAAACAAAACAGAAAACTGCATGAAATTAACTTAAGTAACAATACAGTGTTGTGCTAATCCAAATCAGGACAAATTCAGTAAACAGCAGCAGTGAAGAAGAAAACCACCAATGAAACAAGAAATTTAATTCACTTAGCTAGCTGAGTCTACTCAGACTTCTAGATCAAAATCAGTGGAATAATAAAAAGAAGATCTGTTAGTGATAAATACATCCACAAAATAAACTGTGCTATAAAGGAACAATGTGAAAGGCTTGGAGCAGTGTTCATAGATCCAAATAAATTCCTAAATGAAAGCTGCCTAAGAAAGGATGGTCTGCATCTGATAAATTGGAGTCTCAAACATTGAGTAGGATGTTTGCAGGCGTTTGCAAAATAATAGAAAGCAAAGAAAACTAATAAGTGGCACAGGGTCTGAAAAACCAAACAAGAATTCAAATATCACAGACGCCCAGCCACTGGCAAAATAGAGCTTCTTCTCACGCACAAGAAACACAGATTTTTTTTATGGCCACACCAGAAAAATAAGACCAAGCAGATGACAGCAGTGAAAGTGAATGAACAAAAAAGGAGATAAGTGGTCAATTACATATGCCTGAACCAGACAAAAGTACAAAATTTATACTCTCTCATCATAATGTAACATCATTTCGAAATAAAATCAGTGAATTTGAAATTCTTTTGTCAGATGATCTGAAGGAAGGTTCTGTTGTATGCTTAATTGAACATTGGTTGATCAGAGACATGTTGGCAGTCACAAAACTACCAGGATTAACACTGTCTTCACCATTCTGTAGGATATCTTCTGAATATGGAGCCACATGCATTTTTGTTAGAAGTAACATGAAACACCACTGCTTAAAATCCTTAGAAATGCTAGAAAAGGAAAAAGACTTTGAAATTGCAACTACAGAATAAACCCAATGAAAATAATTATAATTTTCCTGTACAGGAGTCCAGATGGGAACTTACATACATTCCTACATAAACTAGACAGTGTACTAAGCAAACTGAAACCAGACAAGAAAAATCTAATAGTATGTAGTGATATCAACATAAACTTCCAAGAAAATTCAAATTAAAGGCAAGATATCATGACAATACTTTCTACATACAACCTAAAGGCCGCTATAAACTCTCCCACGTGAATTACAAAAAACCCAAGTACTACTATTGGCCAAATGTTTATAAATTCAGAAAATGGACACTTCCAGGCTGGAACCACAAATACAGGCTTCAGGGACCATAACAAACAGTATGTTGTTTTCCATATG
Organism: Locusta migratoria; assembly: GCA_026315105.1. Lineage (NCBI taxonomy): Eukaryota > Metazoa > Arthropoda > Insecta > Orthoptera > Acrididae > Locusta > Locusta migratoria. The sequence goes on from CM048755.1 coordinate 519,113,836, forward strand.
ACACCAAAAATGACAATAGAACCAGAATTAGTGAAAGAAGAAAGATTTATAATTGAACGAAATATAGACATCTCCAGACAACTGTTAGTCAAAGAAACATGGGATGCAGTCTATGACCACAGCAGTACATGTCAAAACTTCAGCAGATTTATGGAAATACTTGCTCATTGCTATGAAACTGCCTTACCATTGAAGAAACACAGACTAAGGTCAAGTAACGAAAACCTGGCATTAAGACATCAAGCAAAAAAAAGAGAGCACTGTACTGCGTGATTAAAACACAACAGGTGTGTGACGAATATCTTGCCTACTATAAAAGTACAAGTCAATACTTAAAAAAGTTGTAAAGGAAGCAAAAGTGGAAGCAAATGACCATTATATACAATCCGCTTAAAGCAAAACAAAAGTAGTGTGGAAAGTCATTAAGCAACAGACAGATACAAACATTTTGAGAACTGCCAATATTGAGCTATGCAAAGATGAAGAGAAAATAACAGACCCAAAGAAAGTAGCAAATACCTTCAACAATTATTGTACAAATATAAATGGACTACTAATAAGCAAGATAAACTCAACTAACCAAACTGGAATAACACATTTATTTAAGATCAACAGTGCTACTAACTACTTCATTGTATCTGTACCCAGCAGATGAAGAAGAAATCTCGACCATCATAAAACCCTAAAAACCAAACAGTCCTCAGGAATAGATGGAATATCTGACAAAATAATAAAAAGAACCTGTGAACTCATTGTAAAACCACTTACTCATTTATGTAATAGTTCACTGCCATCAGGTACCTTTCCTTCTTATTTAAAAACTACAAAGCAGAAATCAATACACATGAAAGTGAACACAGAAGAAACAGGCATTTAAAGGCCAACTGCCCTATTGTCTGGCTTCTCAAAGCTTTTAGAGAAGGTCTTCCACAAAAGTCTTGCTGACTAAATACAAAAATACCAAATTCTATCCACAGCACAACACGGGTTTAGGAAGAACCACTTAAGCAATACTGCCATTTATGAATTCCTGTGTGAAATCTATCAGAAAGTAGATGAAGTAGATGAATTTATTACTAGACTCTATCTTGACTTGTCAAAGGCTTTTGATATTATAGATCATGAGGAACTACTACAAAAATTAAATTAAATGGGCATTAGAGGTACACCAAATGACTGGTTTAGATCATATCTTTATTCAACATACAGAACTCAACATAATCTCTAGCTATGTTTCAGATTACCAAGAGGTGAAATATGGTGTTCCACAAGGATCAGTAACTAGGCCCAGTGCTGTTCCTCCTGTATCTTAATGACCCACAAGAAAACATAAACCGCTAAAATGCTTCCCACTTTGCCAATGATATGAGCTTTCTGATCAGTGCAAAAACCAAAACGTTGCTGCAAGAAAACATTACTGAAACAATGGATAAAATATAACAATGGTTCACACACAATAAGCTGATCAGAAATGAAAAAAAAAGCAATAAACTTTTGCAATGTAAAACAGAGGGTACCAGAAAATATAAATATCCAGCTCTAATTCGAAGCCGTAAATAGAGTTGCTAGCACAAAGTTTCTTGGACTGTGGGTTCGGGATAATGTCAGATGGGGAACTCACATTGACAACCTCATCAGGAAATTGAACTCTTTCTGCTATATTCTGAGGATCCTTGAAAGCTGCTGCAGCAAAGAAGTCTAAGAAATGTCTTCTATGCTAATTTTCAGTCACTTCTGAAGTATGGTGTCATTTTTCTGGTTCTTCAAACAGCATCAAACTATTCCAAGTAGAAAAAAGATTAATAAAAACCATAGAAGGTGTTACTTCCAGACAACCCTTTAAGTCACTATTCAAAACTCTGCAGCTCCTTCCACCTCCATGCCTGCATATTTATGAAACTGTAGTATTCATAAAGCAGTATGCAATGGAAGAATCCGCACTCTTCCTAAAAAATGAAGACATACACAACCACAACACAAGGCAAAAAATGGAATTCATACAAACAAAACAAATAGCAGTCTCTGCAAAAACAGAGTCCCATATATGTGAAAAAAGATATTTAGAAAATTGCCAAATGACATACAATCAGTTAAAAGTTGTTGTATCTATCAATTCCAGAAAAAAAGGAACAACAATTTAAACACTGTTCTATTGAGTTTATTGCAGTTCAAAACTAAGTCCTGGACTTCACCAGAGGAAAAAAATAAATACAGTTCTGTCACAATTTGGAGATCGTATCTCTAATAGAGAGTTATCTCTGGTGGTTTCTGTCACCACTTGGGCACTGGAGCTGTCAGTGGCGGGATGTTGTACTTCCTTAGCCTCAGCTGGCGAACTGGACGCAGTGGTTCCAGGTGGTGAGACAGCGGAGGGCTTACGACATTCCAGTGCTGGAGGATTCCCAGAGACGGCTCGGCAGTGACTGCCATTTGACCGTCGCGCTGTCCTATTTAAAACGATGTGCAATGATACTAGTTGGGCCTATTTCCTTGTCACCTGGCTTGCAGAGGCTCAATATGTCACTGTGTGCAGCAACCCCCGTTGGTGCCGGCACAGCCACCTGGTGGAAGTCGATGGGTGACTGTTTCCCTGGCAGACCGGGCCGGCTGACCCCCTACTCGGGCCAGGGTCTACCTTATGGTTATGCCATGGTGGTGGCCAATGTAGTAGGTGCTTGGGCTAACCACATTATTGCTCCCTTCCATGAGAGAGGGGAAAGCATAGCTCATCTCAATGTCCTGTTTGTTGTCCGCACTTCAGTCAGTTGTCGGAGCTTCTGGAGTGGCAGGGTCCATGTCCATAGGAGTCAGTGTCAGGAGAGGCCATGGCTGGTTGACGGTGGGCACTCTACTGGCACTTCCTGGTGGATGGGGCATTGGTAACCACTGGGCAGGTTGACTATCAGCATCTGGTAAAACAGAAAGCGGTGACTTCGGCCATGGCATGTCGTACTAGGCAGGATACAATACCATGGGTCCAATGAATGTGGCCTTTGGAATAAAGCAAAGCCCAAACAGGGTCTTGTTGAGTGAACTAGTGAGTGAGTGCCCACCGCTTTGGAGAGACCGCTGGCGAAGGATGCACAAGAGACAATAGAGAGTGGTGGAGCTTTCCATGGAGGTGCTCTGCCAGGGTGGACTGATAAGATGTTAGGAATAAAGGCATAGCTATCTCCAGAGGATGGTGGCGAGTCAGTTTGGACAACTGCATTTTGAATGTGTGAATGAAATGTTCTGCACAACCATTTGGAAGGGGGCTGTGTGAAGCAGGTCGGTGGCATTGTCTGAACAGAATTTTGTGAATTCTGCAGAAGACAACTGGAGTCCATTGTCTGTGGTAATTGTCTCTGGCAACCCATCTAGTGCAAAGATGTGGGCGAGTGCTTTTATGGTGTGGCTGACAGAAGTACTAAACATCTGTGAGATGTATGGGAATCCCGTTCCTACATCAACAACTATCAGCCAGCTGTGTCCTAAGAAGGGCCCAGCAAAGTACAGGTGCAGGCGGGATCATGGACTCAAGGCCTCAGGCCAAGGAAAAACTTGCAAGGGGGGGCTGCTTGCTTACTTTGACATGTAGGACATGAGGCGACCATGTTAGTAATATCCTTGTCCATTACCCACCAGTAGACATGGTGAAGACCCAATCTCTTAGTGAGCACCAGCCCCCAGTGGCCCTCATGAAGGAGGACACACTGCTGGAGGGAAGAGGGAATGAGGACCCTGGTCCATCCATTGTTGCCCTGGAGGAGGAGGACCCCTTGCAGAGAGGATAGCTCTTTCCAGCGGTACCAGGAGTCTTGGAGCTCTGCTAGGTGTAGCCGATGTCTGTTAGCCAGCCACCCCACCTGAGTCTAGTGAAGAACCCCTCAGCTTGGCATCCAGGGGCAGATTGGCCACTGCTTCCTCTGCAACCACGTCTAGGTGAAAGCAACGTCTGGTCTTCGTCAAACTTGTGATCCTGTCCCACAGGTAAACCAGAGAGTAGATCAGCATTAGAATGTGAAATGGTATTGTACGTCATGAGAATAACTGGACAGCAATAAGGCCCACTGCTGAAGGTGATGGGTGCTTTTTGTAGCAATGGAAGTGGAGCTGTTAAAGATTGAAAACAAGGGCTTGTGGTTAGTGAGTAAAGTGAACTTGTGGACATAGACATATTCATTAAACTTTTTGATGCCAAAAATAATTGCCAATGCCTCTTTTTCAATTTGGCTATACTTTCTTTGTGCACTTGACAATGACTTGGACACAAATGCAATGGGACACTCCACGCCATCAACTACTTGGGACAGTAGTGGGTAGTTGGAAGAGTCAGCTGCTAAAATCAGAGGCCAAGAAGGATCAAATGCTGCCAGACACACAGAGCGTAGGAAAGCCTGTTTCAGTGCCTGTAAGGCTTTTTTGCATTCATCAGACTGCATTTCACCTGCTGGTAAAGCAATCTGTGTAACGTTTCAGCAATGGCAGCCACATGAGAATTGAATTTACAACATTAATTCAGCTGACCGAGGACAGATTTTAATTGGGTGGTATTGCTGGGAGTGGGAAGCTGTTGAATTGCTGTCACATGTTGGGGCATGGGCCTGATTCCTGCTGTGCTGAACACAAGTCCAATGTATCCAACCTGAGTCACAAAAAAGAAACATTTGGTTTTGTTATACTTGCTGGAGAATAGTGAACAGGGCATGCAAATTGTTAGCCAGGTCATGGGCATCCTTGTTGGCCATGAGGATGTCATCTAAATAATTGGCTGCGCCTGGGACATCGCAGGTGAGGGTTTCAAGAAACCATTGAAATATGGCAGGCACACTGGCTATCCCAAAGTGACACCTATTATATTGAAATAATCCAAATGGCATATTGATCACAAGGGCTTGCCGGCAGGCAGTATCCAAAGTGATCTGTAGGTAGGCATCTTTAATGTCTATTTTTGCAAAGAAGCGACCTCCAGCCAGCTGGGAGCTAATGTCATCAGCTGTGGGAATGGGGTATGCATTAATGACTGGCTTGGTATTTACTAAATGCTTAAAATCCCAGTAAATGCGCAGAGCCCCATTAGGTTTCTCCGACAAAAAAATAAAATAAAATAAATGAATAAATAAATAAAATAAATAAAAATAAATAAATAAAAATAAATAAAATAAAATAAGAAACGAATGGTGATGCCCCATGGCTGTGGGGCACTGGCATAAGGATATTCTCTTCCTGAAGTCTTTGCAGCTCCTGTCGAAGTGCATCTCTGAGTCCAAAGGGACTTTGCGTGGCTTGAAAAATTTTGGCATGGCTGAAGGAAAGAGGGCCACAGTGGCCTCAAAAAATTATGATGTCTGTACTAGGCTGTTCAAAAGTAGCAGGAAACTGTGACAACAATTCCTCTAAATAGGAGTTATCTGCGACCCACCGGACTGATGGACCAGAATCATGAATTTCCAAACCCAATGCATTGGAAAGGTTCATTCCGAGGATATTGTTGGCCCTGGGAGAGTTTATGCTGAGAATTCAGGCTGGAATGCATGGATTGTTCAAACACCCATATGATTGGTAGACATGCATCCAAGGACGGGTCTTTCAATTTGAATAGGTCATCTCAGAGGCTGTCATGCAGTGCATGAATGAGCATCATGTCACACACCAGGGAAGTTGCGTATGGCTGTTTACAGATAGGATTCTGACAAATAAATTGACAGTCCCAGGAGAGACCCTGAAGATGAGCAGTCCTCTCCCTGTAAGACTGGCCAGCAGGCTTGTGGCAACTAAAAAATTGATGAGTTGTTGCTGCCACACGGCTCTGAGAATCAAAGTAATTGGACAGACTGAACTTCAACTCCTCGTAGGGGAGGTCGTGGGGTACCACCTCTGGGTGCAGTTGTTGTAGGAGGCAGTATATGTGTGGTCCAGCATATGCTGGCAGGTATGCACACTGCTGGGTGTCCCCAGAGATGCTATTCATTTTATTCATGTTTTGAGTCATATTATAACCCCCTCACAAAATGCTTCTTTTCAACATGTTTCCTTTCAACATTTTGTATATCTCACATTTTGTTAATGTCACTGAGGCACTGAGAACCATAATGGCCTTAAACACGACCTCATCAGTTTAGAAATTGTATCATGAAGACATGCATCTAACACCTGTTTGTTTTATTGTGAACCAGATTTGTCTGTACTATTTCCTTCATTGCATACATGTACATTCACAAAATTTGTCTTACAGACTTCTCTGATAATTATTTCCATATGGTACAAAATCACAAAGCATAATAATGTTGCTCTACACTGGTCAGTTGGTATATAGGGTTGTATACATGACTTACTGTCTGCTTTATTTCCTTAGCAGTAGTACTTCATTATAAAAGTGAATGACAGTTTATTTGATACTCATTGCGCAAAATGATAACGATGAGCATGAGGTGATGGAATAGGTCATAATTGTATAAGGGTGATGCACATGTTGACTGTTCTTTATGTTTTAATTCATGTTCATCATTAATTACAAACTCTAAAACTGCCAAAACACAATCCTTTTGCTACCTTATATATGGAAATATTGTGAATTAACATTTACTTGAAATATTACTTTAATAATGTAAAGTAGATAAGTTTTACTTATTTATTTATTATAGCAAATACGGAATGTTGAGCTTTGAATAAAGAAAAAATTTAGATCTGTGAGACTGGTGAAGTATATCTGGTGTTCTTGTTTTCTTTTAGGAATGGATGTGCTACATCTGAAGATTTGTTTTGGAAACTTGATGCCCTTCAGTCTTTTATAAGAGATCTCCACTGGCCTGATACGGAGTTCAGGCAACATTTAGAGCAAAGGTTGAAGCTTATGGCTTGTGATATGATAGAATCATGTATTCAAAGGTAAGGAGTAAATTACTTAGTATTTTTTGACTGTGTCAGTTCAAATATATTTGGTACTGAATAAAATGTGTTTGGTCATTTCAAGATTTTAATTTAATAAATGCATTAAGAAAACGAAAAGTCATGCAAAGATTAATATCTTAGACATTCTGCACAGAGGTGTGCAAAAATTGTTCAAAAGTGATAGAGTGGCAAATCCTGAAGTTCATTATTTGGAAACCCCTAGAAAAGAAGCTGATTGTGTAAAAGATAGATAAATCCACTGACTGATCCATCAGTTCTTGAGAGAATGTTTTATTTATTTCAAATGAAACACTTGAGGTAAATGAGTAATATTCTGCAAATTTATTGTTTTTACAAACAAGGTTTTGGCTGTTACACTATCATCAGGTAATCACAGGTGTTTGTTTTTACAAACCAGTTTTTGACTGTTATGCTATCATCAGGTACACACAGGTATAACAGCTGAAAACTGATTTCTAAAAACAATAAATATGTAAAGTAAAACAAATTTATCTCATGTGTTTCTTTCAAAATTATTTTATATTTAAACTATCATTCTACATTTCATTTTTGTATCAGATTAGGAATCATCAATCAAGCAAACCCCATCTTGCCCTATCCTCTCATACCATCTAGCATGCTATGGATGAAGGGCAACAGGCAGACTGCATATTTATAGAATTTCAAAAGGCGTTTGACACAGTATGACACTACATACTGTTAATGAAGGTATGAGCTTATGGAATAGGTACCCAAATATGTGCATGCCTCGAAGACTATTTAAGTAACAGAACCCAGTACATTGTCCTTGATGACAAATGTTCATCAGAGACTAGGGTATCATCAGGGATGCCCCAGGGAAGTGCAGCAGGATCACTATTATTTTCTATCTACATAAATGATCTGACAGACAGAGTGAGTTGCAATCTGTGGTGATTTGCTGATGATTCTGTGGTGTACAAGAGGATGTCATCATTGCATGACTGTAGTAAGATGCAGGATGACTTGGACCAAATTTCTATGTGACAGTAACTAGTGCTAAATGTAGAAAAATGTAAGGTGATGCAGATGAGTAGAAGAAATGGACAGTGGTATGTATAACTAAACCAAGCGCCAAAATGTCATAAGCGAGATAATGGCATCCAAAGTTACCGTTTCCTTAAAAATGTATGTATTGTTGAAGTTTCTCAATTTTTTTGTACTGATAAAGGGTTATTATTGTTTCACTTATTAGTGGAAGACTACCATAATTAAAAGCTAAACAACACAAAACAATAACACAAATAGTCATTAGACAACTAATGTTCAATGGCTGCTTGTGCAGTTCTGTTATGCATTAGTGGACTAACAGACTTGAATGTTCTTTGGTCTCATTGTGTGTATCTTAACTGGGCATTAGGCCTATTATAAAAATAAAGCCTTAGGAAGCCATGTGCCTTTCATATCCTGAAACAACTTAATGAGGTCATGTTACTGAAAATGAAGCTTAAATAAAGAGGAAATTGCATTTTGTAAGCTAAGCATTGTGAAAAACATGCAGAAGGTATGAATACTGAAGTTCTTGTATAATTTTGTATCACTAACATTTTATTTATGAAATTGTATGAGACACAAATCAATTGTAACTATGAAAATAACATTATAGACACTTCATGTATCCTCTACAAATGTCTATGACAGCACTACATACATTCTCAATGGAAGTAAGTGTAACCAAATGTACATCACATTGGGCCTACTATACAAACCCAGTAAAATGAACATAATGAAACTTATACAAAACAAAATTAGAGGTAGTTGTCATTATTTGCATTACATTTTGAAGTCAAGTCAATGTAGTCTTCCACACTGGAATCACTTCAAAAGACTGGTACATTTGTGTTCCATCTTTCAGAATAAGCGGCAGAAGAGATTTCAAATTTTCCAGTTTTTCTTCGGAAATCGGTTTTCCTCCTCCTCGCCGCGGCCACACAGTGGAACCGATTGCGATGGCATCTGAGATGACGTCGGTGTGAGGGCTCTGTCCGCCATGGTCGTCACTTTGTTATGTTTGCTAGATTTACTCTTAATTCACCCAATCGATGGTTCCCAAGCTTTGCTAAGATTATAGCCACAGTCACGGTTTATGAGGTCGTCACTTGTGCAAATTTCAATGGCCTCTCTAATGGCACAGTCCCAGTATCTCGACGTCTGTTCCAGAATCCTAGTGCATTCATACTCCATCGCATGATTCTCCAACAAACAATGTTCAGCAATTGCCGACTTGCTCGGATACATCAGTCGTGTGTGCCTCTGGTGTTCAACGCATCGATCCTCGACGGTACACATCATCTGTCCAATATATGACTTTCCACACTGACACAGACTCTGGTACACACCGGCCTTCCTCAAACCGAGATCATCTGTAGCGCTCCCCACCAGTGCCCGAATTTTATTCGGCGGACAAAAAAACAGTTCCAACTTGGTGTTTTTTCAAAATTCGGGCGATCTTCCCTACGGGGTGCGGAAGGGTCGCTCCGCGGGCCGAGGGTAGTTAAATCGCCCGCTACCGGACTAGGACCCAGTTCCCTTCGAGCAGCTGTAGCATGCGGATCTCCGTGCCGGCGCGTTTCCTGGAGCTCAGTCCGTCAGTTCACCTGATGATGGCGACATGTATGATCGCCGAAATATTGTGCCCATTGGACACTATAGACCGGCAGTACACCCGTGGATATTTTGAATATATTTGTAGATGAAGTCCAGTCTCTTGAGCAAAGTCAATCACAAGTTCATTAAAATTATGTACATTTAAAAGTTTAAAAGCTCTTACAGAGCACCTAGCTAATGCATTATGTGTTTATAGTGTTTATAGTGAAATCCATTACACTTTATTCTTTTCAATATTGAGAAACACTCTCACTTTCTGCTGTTGTCATTGGTATTGTACAAATAATACACAGAAGTTTCACATATTCCAGGAACACAGTTTCAAAATTACTTTCGTATATTCTATTGAAAAGTGCTAAAATCGTTTGCTGTTTGGAAATCATTTCTACTGTATAGGACTTTCAATTTCCGTCTCACTTCATTTTCATTTATGTGAAATATTTTAACTATTGTCTGAAATTATTTTTCAGGGAATAAAAGCTTATGTTTTGGAAACAAACTAGATTGGAATAATATTCCTGCTGACAAGTGATTCCTAAATGCGAAATGCTTACCAGTGTTAGCCATAACAAGGTCACAAATTTCCTTTGAAACTGTTTTACAGGAATCTAAAAAATGGAATCTTTTGGGCTGGTGATCTCTTCACTTGCATTTCTATTTTCCCAATGATTATCAAGATCAAGAAAATTTCTCATCAGTTGTGTAGCTAACTTGAAATCAGAGACATTCTTAAGAGCCTTCACACTAAAACATCTCTATGTTGCAGATGATTAAATGAAATACACAGTGTGGCAAGACTTTACTGAAAAATTGAAGACAAAAGGTAAACTCTTGCTCGATGATATGTTTCCAAAATAACAACTGCTTTCCTGGTTGATGAGTAATTATTACTGACGTCATCCTCAATGGTCCCAATGCTATTTCTTTCTTATGCTGATTTTAGTGTTCTCACATTGTGTTTTAAAATTCCATATTTTCAGTATTTCTTGAAATATGTTTCTTTACAAAATTATTTAGTACGGCAGTTCTTTCCACTGACCTTGACAAGAAATTAAATGTCCTCAGTTCTTTGTTTTCTCCTCATGAGATCGATTTGGTGGGCATAACAGTTTACAAAATTTGCTCTCTTCATATACTGCTTTCACTCTAGACTGCACCCCAGTGAACAGTCTACTTATAACTAAAGCTCTGCCATAACTCTGAGCTATTAGTTTTCTGGAGAGTCATCAATCTTTAATTTTTGAAGTTCATTGAACACCCCACTACTTATTCCATCAGCTGTCTGATCTTTGGGTGTTAACAAAATTCATTAACCTTTCATATAATTTGCCTTTCAATTACTATTGAATTTCGTCAACTTCAATAGCAACATAATCTGTTCATAATGTTTCTGTTGAAATCAAATTATAGTACACATCATATGTAGAGTCCAGCAGCTCGTTCTGAATTGTTCTGGAAAGTCCCAAAAAACTGATTATTGGTTTTTATAAATATATAGACTGTACAAAAAGTCTGGAAACACTTTCAATTATTTACTGCACAAGAAACATTGCACATTGCACAGATATCATACATATGTCATTTTGAAGTGAAACCCAGAAAGTTTTTTTCATGCATACCACTACAGCATAGTTTGGTAATTTGTTAATAATCAGCGCAAGTCGCAAACATCACGAGTTCAGGTACGGAGTGATCTGTTTCATGAAATGGCCTCCCTGATCACCATATCACATTTTGTGTGACTTTTTCTGCACCGACACATCAAAATTCTGGTGTATATACTGCCTCTACCATGTGGTGAAGCAGAGCTCCGGGAGAGAATATGGGATGTGACTGCCCATGCCAACGATGCCATGCCGGGATTGGTATCCATTATCATATTGACATGTGCTGGGTCACTCATGGTTCACATATCAAATGTTTGTAAAAAAAAAAAAAAGAAAAAAAAAAAAAAAAAAAAAAAAAAAAACACACCCACACACACACACACACACACACACACACACACCTTTCAGTGTTTCTCTTCAAAATGCAATATGTATGACATCTGCAATCTGCACAATGTTTTTTATGTTTATATAAAGCAGGATTAAGTTTTCTAGTGAAACTACTTCTTCTTTTTCATGAATTTTGTGTCTGTACGATGTTTAAATCTGGTCTTGTTTGTTTGTAAATCTATTTGACCAAACTGCGTGGTCATCAGTCAAACAGGTCTTCCAATCCTAATTGCTTCAATTACAATTTGTACTAAAAAGTAAAAATTTTAGTACCAATAGTTAAAATGTAGTTTATGCTGTTTACACTATTTATTATAAATAGGAAACTAGCACATCAGTTAGTCAATAAGACACACCTTCAAAACACAGAAACAACACTAGTAGTACCACATGCACTGCAAAGAAATTTCTTAACAGGTGCTCCTTTGTTTATTTTGCACCCTCTTCATAGACACCGTCCTTAGTGGCTGTATTCAGCACTTGCCCACACCCGTCCCTCTGTTCTTCCACTCATCCCAAGCACCTGTTACCAGCCTTTTCACCACAGGGACAGATCACACACAGTCGGACAGTATACCCATACTGGAAACGTTAGCTGACACTGGCTGGTAGACTACCTAGTCTAAAAACATTGTTCATTAATTGACTTGATTTGTGATTAACAACTGAACACCTTGGGGGAAAATAATGATGACCCTCATTTATGAAGTGCTGAGATATGACAACTTGTACGTTTGAAAAATAGTTTCTATTACATTTTTAATATTTATATTTGTCATCTCTCTGCAGATTCATGTACTACTTGATGAAACTGAAACATTCTTTCAGATATGATTGTTAGCACCAAATACATTAAAAATACAAAAGTTGAGAGTTCAATTCATATGTATTCTGTTATTGATATTATTGGGAGTTCTCTGCCACAGAGTCATCAAGGAGGACTGGCTAGCCACTCTCTCTCTCTCTTTTGAAAGATGCTCTATCAGATATCAAGATAACATTAGGTACCTCATTGTTAAAGAAGACAGTTGCTAAAAGGTAGGAGTATTATTGAAAATAATGTGCTGTAAGAACAGCAGTAGGTTTAATAGGCAAAAACAACTGACATGAGTTGATTTTACATGTAATGTTTATGATTGTGTAATGGTTAGACAGATTTTGTAATCAGGTTTCAAACTGCAAAACATTTTCCAAGTAGATGTAAGAACTGACCATAAATTTTTACATTGTCAAATACACACTAACAATGAAGAAATTGGAGAAAGGCAGAAAATAAAGGAGATGAGATCTGGAGACATTGAAAAAGCCTGAGGGTAACTGAGAGGATAAAGAGAAAATTAAGAAATAATTCACTGAAGTAGGAAAAATACTGTAAATACTGTAGAAGTTGAATAGCTAGCTTACGAGGTGAACTAGAGAATGCTGCAGAGGAATAACTTGGAAAAAAGAGTGCTCTTTACAAATCCTTGACTGATATAGTATATACTAAATTAAGATTATTTTCTAAGAAACTAAAAATGTAACAATCAAAACAAACAATATGGACTTATTTTGTTTAAGCACCTACATAGATTTGACAGTAACAATAAAAATTACTGTTAGCAAATTGTGTACTGCTCCCCCCTAAAACATATCTACCAGTGAATCAATCTATGAGGAAGCATTAAGTATGAGACATGTAGTGACATGCAAGGGTTAATACAGTATGTGACGCCCAAAGTATAAGAAAAATGATGAGGACCATGGAGCTTCAACTCAATGTGTGAACTGTCCCATGAAACCATACTGTGAGCACCTTCTCGTGGCAGTGTTCTGCACTATTCTCTAGGGAAAGACACAACAGCTCATCTGCCTCCATTAAGATGTTTGCTGTGGGCATAATAAATCCCCTCTCCTAGAAAAACCACAGTGTGCTGAAAGTGTTCACATAATCTCATGTCTTCATTTTGATGTGGCTGGTGGGTATATGAAATCCCTTCACCTAAAAAGGACACAGAGGGCTGAAAATGGCCACACTTGGACCATAATCTCTGGTGTGTAACTGGGTAGAATTCTGGAGAACCTGGTTGTGGGATGGACAATGAAGGAGAAAGAGGGGTGTAGAGGCTCAGAAGCTGAGGCATCAAATGGCAGGGGGAGAGAGAGGTCACATCCACCTTATGAATGAGGAGAGGAGGTGGATAGTTGGAATAGTATGGTGGTTCAGCACATCAATGGGCACAATGAGTGCAACGTGTTGGAGCCTGAGTACAAACACAAAGACAGAGAATACTCAGTGGTGGCACTGAGACAGCTCATTGCCATATTTAGGAATCACTTCTCCAGAAGAATGCCGTAACTGACCCATCAACCTGGTTGAGTGTAAGACTGTGGGAGTGATGTTCCAACATAGTAATAGCACAACTGATTGTACAATGGGTCAGCTACTCCTGACTGGCATCCACTACACACAAATGCTGACATTTCTGGCCCATCATGACAACTACCAGCCAACCACCTCTACTGCTGGACAAAAGGGTGGGCCAAGTGGCAGCACTAGGAGAACCAGAGCATGAAACCTTGGGTGGAATAAATCCAGGAGACCCTGGGGCTTGCAACAACTGTTCACATTTGCATGTGTTTCAGCAGCCAGAAAACCCCATAATGTATCCTTGCTAGAATAATCAAGTACCTACTCTTCATTTGGGTCTTGAGTACATCCAAAAAGCATTCTGTCAATGACTTTGAAGCTGAGTGAAATATGGGATTACTCAGGTGCTGGACATGGTCACAAGTTCCTTTATTGGATATGGGGATCCCAATTGATGCAGTGATTGTGAAACTGATTGCCAATGTGCAAATAGTAGTAAAAAAAGGCACACTTTCGTCAAGAGAAAACTGCAGTCTTTCAGGTTGCAACTAACATCATGATGTTCTAAATACTGTGTAAGCAACCAACAGAGTTTATAAAATGGGAGTTTCTCAGACTTACTGTTTTGTGAAACTTAATGTAAACTGGCAATGCTGAAAATATCAAGATTGGTTTGTTAAATGTATCAATGATAACACCTTATGTGGCAGTGCAGCTAGATGAAGAGAAGGTAATTTTCACAACTTACACACATATGGTGGGTTGTAGAAGAAAAGTGTATCATAAATGCCCTTGTCCTGCCAACTGTATGACATACATCTACATTTACATCTACATCAATGCTCCACAAGCTACTTAGGGTGTTGGTTGAAGGTTCTTCGTACACCACTATCATTCCCTTTTTTCCCTGTTCTAGTCTCATATAATTCACAGGAAGAACAATTGCTGGTAAGCCTACATGTGGTTTAATATCACTCTAATTTTACCTCCATGATCCTGTACATAGGAGGAAGCAATATACTTGTTGACTCTTCTAGAAACATTTGCTCTCTGAACTTTAACAAAAGACATACTGGTTTACAGAATTTTTCTCTTGCAGTATCTGGAATTGTAACTGGGTACTCATCTCTCTAATGTTTTTGTTATTACTAAATGACCTGTAACAAAATATGGTGCTAGTCTTTGGATATTCTGTATCACCTCTATCAATGCTATCTGGTACAGATCCCACACTGATGAGCTAAATACAAGTATTCATTGAATGGGTGTTTTGTAAGCTACTGTCTTTGTTGTTTCTTTGTTGATGTACAACAATCATCTTCCTTATCCAGAAAGAATGCCAATCCACTTTATGGAAGTAACTGCTTCCCGTGATTGTTCTGCAATCATGTAATCACACAGTCTTTCTTTCTATTTACTCTCAATGTATTACATTCCTTTATGTTGAGGGTATTGAAGTATTGAACCTCTGCATATCCTCCTTCATTTAACTACAATTTTTCATCATTGTGATTTTCAATATACAACAGCATCATCCATAAAACACCTCATGGATCTTCTGATGTTACATATGATGCCATATACATATACTAAAAACTAATGGGTTTGTACCACTCCTTTGTGACACACCAGAAATTATTTTTGTGACAGGAGACTTTTCTTCACTGAGAATGAAACACAGTGTTCTGTTTGTCAGAAACTTTTCATTCCAGTCACACAGTTAGATATTTGTATGCTTGTATTTGTTAATTATGTGGCATTGCAGAACTTTATCCCACATCTTCCAGAAGTCAAGGAACACTTCATCGCCTCTATTTACTGCTTTATATGTCTTATGGACAAACAGAGCAAGTTAGTATTCAGATAGTCATTGCTATTGGAATCCATGTTGATTTCTGAAGAAGTGTATTTCAGTCTTCATAAAAGCCATATTACATGAATGTAAAACATGTTAGAAACTTCTAAAACAGATCAACATCAGAGATATAGACCTATGGTTTTCTGCACTGGTTTGATGAACCTTCTAGAAACTATCAATGTCCTGCACTTCATTGCACTCATTAGGGAAACTTTGTGCTTCTATATATCTACAGTACACCACTGACAGAGGAGTAGAAAATTCTGTTTCATACTATGTGTAGAATTGAACTGATATCCCATCAGGTCTAGTGGTCTCTTGGTGTTGAGCAAGTTCAGTTGCTATTCAGTCCCTTGGTCACCTATTTCCACAGTTGTCATTTTGTCATTTGTACACTACTTTAGAGGAGTATCTACAGTGTGATCTTTTTCTGTGAATCAGTTTTGAAAAAATATGTTTAGTATTTCTGACTCACACGTGCCATTCTCAGTTTCAGTGCTATCATGGTTACATAATGTAGTATATGTTTTTGATGTTGGTACTGAGCTGTTCTGCATACTGATTTAACAGGGCCTGAATCTATTCCTCCTCCTCCTCCTCTGACTGTAGCTGCTAAAAATTTAGCTACCACTAATCCTACCAGCATTGAGACACTGAACCCTGCAAGAGGTTTACAACCACACACAGTGATTAACATCACATGCATTTGGCTCAAACAGGTCATGATCAAGCACACAAAAACCAACACAAGGCACAAGACATTGTCCATGTTGATTGAATTCATTGTTAAAACTGCCATCGCAGGCTTCTTGATGCTGGCAGGAAAACAGTGGCTGCATACAGTGCTGTCAAACACTATCTTTCCCGAAGTGTTGCTACTTCCAAATCCACCACTTAACTCTTTATGTACATGACAAACAAAATTGTTGCCTGTAAGCAGTTCTCCTTTCAAGGTTGGATATACAAAAAATACATAAATACATGGGCACCCACATTGCCTTTTTATGCCAACCTTCTTAACCACATTCTCAACATCAGAGAATGCTTCACAACCCATTCAAACTGGAGCCATCCACACACACACACACACACACACACACACACACACACACACACACACACACACAAAATGTGATCAACAGAGATGTCTGAAAATTACTTACAAATTTGTGGCGCCCTCCTTCAGTAATGCTGGAATTAAATATGGCGTTGGGCCACCCTTATCCTTGATTAAAGGTTTCACTCTCACAGGCATATATTCTATCAGGTGCTGGAATGTTTCTTGGGGAATGACAGTCCACTCTTTATGGAGTGCTGCTCTCAGGAGAGGTATAAATGTAGGTTAGTGAGGCCTGGCATGAAGTCATCATGCCATAACATCCCAAAGGTGTTCTATAGCATTCAAGTCAGGACTTTGTGCAGGTCAATCCATTACAGGGATGTTATAGTTATGTAATCAGTTTGCTACATGTCGTGCATTATGAACAGGTGCTCGATCATATTGAAAGATGCAATCACCATCCTTAAATTGCTCTTCAACAGTGAGGAGCAAGAAAGTGCTTAAAACAGCAATGTAAGCCAGTGCTGTGATAGTGCCATGCAATACAACAAGGGGTGCAAGCCCCTCCTTGAAATGAACAACCGCACCATAACACCACTGCCTTCAAGTTTTACTGTTGACACTAAACTCACTGGCAGATGACGTTCACCGGGCATTTGCCATACCCACATCATGCCATCGGATTGACACAATACATACAATGATTCTTCATTCCACACAACTTGTGTGCCAGAACCCGGATTTGAACCTGGGACTTTTGCCTTGCACGGGCAAATGCACTACTGACTAAGCTATCCGGGCACATTTCATGGTTTGTCTTCACAACTTCTCTTCTGCCAGTAACTTGCCTCCTACTTTCCAAACTTTACAGAAGTTCTCCTGCGAAACATGGAGAACTAGCACTCCTGGAAGAAAGGGTACGGTCGAGACAGGGCTTACATACAGATTAACAGAAGTTTCCAGAATGAAACTTTCACTTTGCAGGGAGTGTGTGCTGATATGGAACTTCATGGCAGATTAAAATTGTGTACTGAAACTGGGATTCAAACATGGGACCTTTGCCTTGCATGGGCAAGTGCTCTACCAACTGAGCTAGCCCAGCATGCTTCACGGTCTGTCCATCCTCAAAATTTCACTTCTGCCAGTACCTCGCCTCCTACTTTCCAAACTTCACAGAAGTTTTCCTGTGAAACTCGAAGAACTAGCACTTTTGTGAGGTTTGGAAAGCGTGAAGTATGTCGGGATAGCTCAGTCAGTCGAGCGCTTCCCTGCACAAAGCAAAGGTCCCATATTTGAATCCCATTTCCAGCACACAATTTTAATCTGCCAGGAAGTTTCACTGTATTATCTGCTTACAAACTTCACAACATATATTTTCTAAGTGTTCATTTTAATTAAGATGTATGCAGAATATCAAATGTTTTTATACTCATATGGTGCTGAGCAATAGTTTTTCGAAGTTATAAAATTACATTCAGTGCACAATTTTGTTTAACGTAACATGGATATGAGTGTAATCATGTGCATTTTACAAACTAAACTTTACAAATTTTCATAATATTTGTAAAATATTGAAACAGGTAATTAAGTGTTGCATGTATTACTGAAGTATTGATATCACAAAAATGTAAACAGTATTTTCCTCAAGGAAATTACTTATAGAGTTAAGCCTAAGGTGCAGCTTAATTATATAGTTCACTATATTGTAGAACATTTACTTGTATAATCACTTTTTAGTACTAGGTATACACTAAACACAATATTTTTAACATCATCTCAATTATTTCACAACACTCAAAGCTAAGTTGAAATTTTATTTTAGGAGAACAATGTCAGTTTTGTTTCACATGTTTCTGTATGCTTTACTGACCCATATTTTTTCTTATTTCACTAGAACGGAAACAGCTTTTCAACAGTGGCTCAAAAAAGGTGTTACATTTACATCAACAGATTACATAATTCCTTCAGAAATGTGTGCCATGGTGAATGTAGTCCTTGATGCAAAGAATCAATCTTTTAAGCTTTGTGCAGTTGATGGAGTGGATGTGGTATGTCTTTCTTTCATGTTTTAATATATTACAGATATAAAAACCTACAAAGAATTTTGATTGTAGCAATATCTCGTTATTAATATTTGACACATAGTGAGTAATTTCAGGGATAGTTGTGTGTAACAGTAATTATTATGGCTGTCATATCAAGAGACATGCTATTTTTGCTGTTATCAGTGAGTAATGCTCCACACTAAACAAAACAACCAAAACAAGTAATAACAAATTTCAAAATTTTCTCCCAATACCTCTCAAATACTATTGCTCTCTTTATGTATTTATAACAGTTCTTTAATGAGTAGTTGTAATATAATGAGATGTTGGGAAGGAGATGAGTCATACTTCAGTTGAGGCATTGAAATGTGTGTGGGCCATGCGTAAGCTGAAAAAGTGTATGAAATGTGTATTCTGCGAAATGTGTACATTATGTATCTGACAGATATTCAGCTTATTGTGTGGACATAGGGCCTGAGGAGGGCAAATTTATGACCAAAACTGGTTGCAATAATAATAATAATAATAATAATAATAATAATATAATGATAATAATAGATAAATAACAGTCAGAAATATCACAACTGAATAGTGTTTTATTATTGAAGAATACACAAAAGAAAATGTTTGACATCCTCCATCAACAGAACCCCAGTTAATCCATTCTGGCTGTAGATATATTGTTGTATGCTTGTCTAGAATGCCAATGGCCATGCCACAGTGGATACATCACTTCCCAATAGTTCACTGAACTTAAGCACTGTTGGGCTTGGATAGCTAGATGGGTAACCGTCTGGGTCTGCCAAGCACTGTTGGTAAGCAGGGTGCACTCTAGCCTTTAGAGGCCAATTCAGGAGCTACTTGAATGAGAAGTAGTGGTTCCAGTCTATAAAGCCGACACAACAGCCACGAGTGCAGGGTACTGACCACATCTTCCTCCATACCGCATCCAATGAAGCCTTTGGACAAAGGCTGACATGGTGGCCAGTCGGTACCTGTTGGGCTCTCAAGGACTGTGTCGGGCGGAGTGAGCTAGACGTGACTTAAGTACCAACAACAGATGTCATTTGGTGACAGTTTTGTGTATGCAAAACAGTGAAAAGTGACACAGAAAGGTTTCTCCTTCACTTTTCCCATTTTTAACAAGAGACAGGTGGCTACAGTTACAGTAATAATAAAAAGAACATATTTAAAAGGTTTCAGTATAATGGAACTAAATGGAAACTACCTGGCACAATGAAACTGTCTGCCAGACCAGAATTGGAACCCAGGATCTTTGCCATTTATGGGCAAGCAGTCAACTGAGCTACCTGTGTATGCCTCACAGCTCCCCACACAGCTTTAGTTCCAATAGTACCTTGCCTCCTACCTTTCAAATTTCACAGAAGTTGTAATGCCAATCTTGCAAGTCTAGCATTACATGAAGAAAGGATATTGTGGGGACATGGCTTAGCCATAGCTTAGGGGATGTTGTTGGAATAAAAGTTTCAGTCTGCAGTGTTACCTGATACTTGTCTCCCACATTACAAACTTCACAGAAGTTCTCCTACAAAACTTGTGGGGATATCACTCTGGAAAGAAAGCTTGATGGATCTGTATCTAATCTATATCACACTGGTGTTATCCTATATCACCACATGCCATCAAATTTAAAACAGAGAACAAATTTACATAGTTTAAAACTGAAACTGAAAGAATATGTGCTTTACCACTGCTTTTATTGTGTTTCAGAGTTCTTAGAAGCCAATAATAAGTATTGTTATTGACCAAGTATTCCTAAACATACCATTCCTTAAATCAGTTTGCAGTATGAGTTGAATTATGTCTATAGACACAAACTGTAATTACTGTATTGTTTTTCAAAAACACTACCAGACCAAAACATATATTGTTTTATGTTTGGAAATCATGGTATGTATAAATTGTAACAACTTTATTATACTGACTTGTCCTATATCATATGTGCAAATTATGCACTGCATCGTGATTCACAGGACACATAAAGCACTTGAAATTGATTTTCTTCATTGTAAGATCACATAGCTTGACTTTGCCATATAGTTACTACAAATAGCTGAAGAACGTAAGGGGTAACTGCAGCTGTTACTTTTCCTGAGGACAAGCAGCTCTACTGTGTGAATGTATAATGATCGAATTATATTGGGTAAAATATTCTGGAGTTAAAACTGTCCCCCAATTTGGATATCCAGGCAGGAACTACTAAGTAGGATGTTTTCATAAGGAAAGACAGCACTGACATTCTACAGATCAGAGCATGGCACGTTAGTTTCCTTGATCAGGTAGAAAGGTTAGAAAATTTGAAAAGGGTAATGGATAGGTTCAAGTTAAATATTGTTGGGATTAGTGAAGTTCAGTTGAAAGATGAAAAATGTTTCTTGTCAGGTGAGTACAGGTTTATAATTACAAAATTAATTTGGGGTATTACATGAATGGATCTGATAATGAATAAGAAAATATGAGTGTGGGTTAGTTGGATGCAAAGCCAACTATGACCACAGTAGTACAAATTTATACGCCAACTAGCTCTGCTGATGATGAGAAGATTGAAGAAATATATGAGGTTGTAAAAGAAATTAGTTAAGGGAGATGAAAGCCTGATAGTAATGGGAAACTGGAATTTGGTAGTAGGAAAAGGAATGGAAGGAAAAATAGTAGGCGAATGTGGACTGGGGAAAAGGGTTGAAATTTTTTAAACTGTAAAATTTAGCACAGAACATAATGTAATTATAATAAACACTTTATTTAAAAATCATGGAAGAAAGTAATATACATAGAAGAGACCAGGAGACAGAAAGGTACAACATAGATTTTATAATGGTAAGACATAGATATCAGAAGCAGGTTTTAAACTGTGCTACATTTCCAGGGGCAGATATTGACTCTGAACATACATTTGGTATGAACTGTAGACTGAAACTGAAGAAAGGTAGGGTAATAGGAAGATTGAACCTGGATAAATTGAAGTAATCTGAGGTTCTTGAGAGATTCAGAGGAAGATTTATGCAGCAATTGATAGAAACGAAAAAGGCAAGGGAAGGGAAGAGCAAGTAGATGAAGATGAGAAGAAATAGGAGATACTATACTGAGAGAAGAATTTGACAGTGCAATGTGTCAAGTAGTAGTAGCTTCTGATAATTAATTTACATATTCTATCAACCAACCATCTCAACAGATGCCTTATCTATTTCAGGGGCAGTTGATCACAGTTGCATTTATGCCCTTTATTTAAATGGCCTGGGAGAATCAGTGAACACCACCATGTTGCACACACAATCTTCAGTTTTATTATCGTCCTGACTGACACAGATTTGTATGACAATAATGTCTATCAGTCTGTTCACGTGACTAGTAGAGGATTTCTCTTCTAAATGCACTTATTCTGCATATAAAAATAATTCTGAGTGGCACCCAGTTGCCTAAATAAACACACCGTACCATGATGACCTCCACCAGCCAAAAGGCCGCAAGTTCCTCATAGTAGTTCATAGCTCCATCAATCAGATGACTGACCAACCAACCTCTAAACAAAATATCAATCCACTCCACAGATATTATTAACTTAAAATAACAATTATTATAATTTTATCATTAATTATTTACATCAGCATCAAGTTAGCTTTTCTGATTGTGGCTCAATTTATAGTAAATTTGCAAATAAAAATTATTGGCATACAAATCTGTTATTAATTGCAAGTAGTCGATTTTGTGCCTTTGCTTCTTCTTGTCTTCTTATAACAGAGCACTCAAAAGACCTAACTTGAAACAAAGCCCCTAGAGTAGACGATATTCCTTCAGAACTACTGAAGTGTTTGGGAGAGCCAGCCATGACAGAACTATTTCTCATAATGTCCAAGGTATATGAGACAGGTGAAATACTGTCCAACTTAATGCAAAATGTAATACTTGTAATCCCAATTCCAAGCAAAGACAGGTGTGAAAATTACAGAACCATCAGTTTAATGAGCCATGCTTGCAAAATTCTAACAAAAATTATTTACAGAAGAATGGAAAGTCATATAGAAGATGACCTTGGAGAATATCAGTTTCAATTTAGGAGACATATAGTAACACATGAGGCAATCCTCACCTCACCACTTATTTTAGAAGATAGATTAAGGAAAGGCAAACGTATATTTCTAGCCTTTGCAGCTCTGAAGAAAGCTTTTGAAAACATTGATTGGAATACACTCTTTCAAATTCAGAAGTCAGCAGGAGTAAAATATAGGGAACAGAACAGTATTTACAACTTGTATACAAACTAGTCTTGTGCGTAATAGTTCATGAACAGGAGTGCTCGCTGTAGTTTGCAGCTCTGTCATGAACTAGTTCATTCTTTTAGTTCATCCACTCCCAGTGACGGCTGAGCAGTGTGGTCTGCGAATGCAGGTGGAGGGAGTAGTTCCCTCACTGAGCTGTTTCATGTGATTGTTGCTTGAGCCACTACCAATATCATGCAGACCAAAAGAAACAGTTTGTGGATAATCTCTCACATTTAAGTTTAGAGTTATTTTTATATCTTGGCTTTAAGGAACTTATTAGTCAAATACTGCAGAGTGCAGAACACTTTAAAACAGAAATATTGTAGCACTGAACTATGAACTATGTAACACTAGCTGGCAGATGCTCACCTCAAAATAGTTCTCATCGGCAGAAGGCAAGCATGTGATTTTTAAGTCTGCTGCATGCCCTCTCGATATTGCCCATCGATCTACAGAAAATGATCCAATGAACTAAGGAGTGACCTATGTTTGGCATAAAAGTATTTTAGTTCGCAGCTCCATCGTGAAGCAGGTTGCTCTTTTTAGTTCATCGGCTCGCATTCCCGAGACAGGTAGTTACTCGTTAGCTCTTTTTGGATTTTGCTACCGCTGCTGTAAATGCTCTTTCTTTTCTTATGGTAGCTTTTTTAAAATAATAATCAGTGTTGCCCAGTCATGTGTCGTTATCCATATTTTTGGGCAGTTAACATAGTACTCGAAGTATTTTATTTTTAAAATGTATTTATTTATTTATTAGGTCATTGAAGAAACATTACCTACAAAATACACTAAATACATTTATTTTGGCGAATAAAAGTACTCTTTTTTAAATAACTGACTTTTTGATTTTTATAAACTTTTGGAAGTGATCAATGAAAATTATTCAACAAGTCAAGTATTAAATGGCACAAACAATATTACCTATATCATTAACAAAAGAAACAGTAACATTTTCAATTTGTTTCTTAACCATTAGACACAGAAAAGTAATCATGAGCCCTGAGTGAGATCATATTTGTACATTTTTTGTACTTAATATGATCATTCCTTAAACATTCATCATTCTTCTATCAAGTGAAATATCACAAAAATTTATTTATTATTGTGTAAAAGTATTAATTTTGAAACTTTTTTCATAATCATTCTGCGTTCATTAAGGATTTGCCCCATCCAAAAATTTAAAAAAATTAAAAAATTAAAAAAAGTAAGTAAATAAAAAATGCATTTGCAGTGTATTGATGTCACAAACATGCAAAATCTCTTTAAAATGTATGCATGTACATGGGGATACAACTGACAATGCTCATGCCACCATTTAAGTGGATCTTTCTTTTGATCTAAATACTCTTTGTTGAATTATTTATCAAGTTTGTGGATACCAGCAGCTAGTTGGCTATCTGGTGTTGTAATTTTTCTGATTTCTCGGTCATACTCACCCCATATTGAATCCTTTCTATTTTCATGACTGCTGCTGCTATTACCAGAAGCCAATAAGTTGCTAGGAGTATGATCACCCATTAAAATTTCTCAATTCTCAATTCCCCAAGGTAATTGCACTTTGCCAATTTTATTTATGAGGCATTGTATTAAAGCTTCATAAGCTCTCTTGTTTCTAAATCATCTCTGTCTAAATTGAGGGTTAAGAATGGTACACTCAGCAAGAGGAAATTATTACGGTATCTATGTCTTTAATACTATCTTTTACGCCTTTCTTCAGCACTGATTCATTGTTAGAAGCATGTTTTGTGGAAAACTTTTAAGCAAGTTACAAAACACAATAACTTAAAAAAAGACACATTTTTCTTGACACTTATTTCTACTGCAGTTTCATAGAATGGACTAAATTAGGGCAAAAGTTCTGTTATAAATCCCAGTCACTTTCTTTTATAATTAGGTCAAAGTGTAGAAGTGCTAATGTAGAAATCTGCACTATTTGCTGTATCTCTCTTTCTCTCTCACCCCCCCCCCCCCCCTTTGTGTGCTACAATTGAAAACTCCACAATATTTTTAACATTTTTAACTTACACAAAAATATCAGGTATTTATTTTGCTTTTTGCACAACAAGATTTAGAGAGTGGGCAAAACATAAAATTGACCCTCAGTCACCATTTCTCACTGCAGATAACATATTTGCAACATTGCCGCTAATAATAGCAGCAACTTTGTGGGAAATATGCCAATCTGATATAACGTCTTTCTTGAAATTGCATAATTTTGGCTGATATATCTCTCATTATAATTTACACACCCAAGTAATGCCAACTGAAGTTTAGTCCCTTCATCTATAAAGTGAGCTACAATGGCCACATAGCTGTCATTATGTCTTGATGTCCAGCCATCAGTACTGAAACATATTGCAGACACAGCTTTTATTTTCCTTTGTACTTCATCCTTTATGTCATTGTGAACTCTTGATACTGAAGTTTCTGACAATGTTTTTCTTGATGGAAGTTTGTAGCCTGAACAATTAAAAACTAGTTCTATCAGTTTCAGAAACAGGTAATGCTAAAGGAATTAGATGGTCACAGCACAGATGATATAAATTGTAGAATAGCAAGGTTAAGAAAAGTGTTTCTGAAAAAGAGAAATTTGTCAATATTGAATATTAATTGAAGTTTTGGGAAGTTTTTTCTGAAGGTATTTGTGTGGAGTATTGCCTTGTATGGTAAAAAAACATGGACAATAAATAATTCGTACAGGAAGAGGATTGAAGCTTTTGAAATGTGGTGCTACAGAAGTATGCTGAAAATTAGGTGGGTAAATTGTGTACTAATGAGGATGTACTAAACAGAACTGCTGAGAAATCAAATTTCTGTTATTTCTTGACTAAAAGAAGGAACCGACTGTAGGACACATTCTTAGACGTCGAGGAGTTGTGAATATAGCACTGGAGGGAAGTGTGTGGGTTAAAAATTGCCATTGGCGACCAAGAGATGAATATAGTAGCAAGTTCAAATAGGTGTGGGTTGCCATTCTTATGAGGAGATGAAGAGGCTTGCTCAGGATGGAGTACAGTGAAAGCTCCATCAAACCTGTTTCCGGGCTGAAGATCACTACTACAGCAATAACAACAACAACAAAGTAGTGGTTGTGGGTGAAGCTTATGTCATAACGATGCACTGTCATGGTGTCTATATTTTTGACATGTACAGTTTAGTATTACATCATTTTGATATAACTCTTATGTTTTATCCCTCGTACTGCAAAGTAATGGATAGGTGGCAAAATTATATCTGGATCCATTTATTTCTGTCAACATAGCTTTCATTGTGGTCCTAAAGTTACTATATTGTATACTGGGTGAAAAACCAAGCTTTTCCCATGTATTTATTTATTTCACACTTATGTTTGTCCCCCTCCTCCTCCTCCCTATCCTCTCCCTCAGCATATCTCCTTTCCCGTCCTCCTTCCCTCACTCTCCTCCTTTCGTTGTCTCTCTGACTGCCCCGGCCGCGGTGGCCGAGGAGACTGAGGCGCTCCAGTCACGGTCTGCACGGCCACTACGGTCGGGGTTTCGAATCCCCCCTCGGGCATGGATATTTGTGCCATCCTAGTTCGTAAGTAGTTCATAAGTAGTTTGTAAGTTTAGGGACTGATGACCCCGTAGTTAAGTCCCATAAGCTTAACAAACATTTGAACATTTTTCTCTGTCTGCCTCCTCCTCCTCTCTCTGTTTACCTCCTACCCTGTCTCTCTCAATCTACCCTCCCCCTCCCTCTCCTGCAATTATATATCTACAATCACCTTTAGAGGTGATTGTTGAAATGATCATTTTGTTAATTGCAATGTACTCTATGACATGCATCACATGTTGGGTTGAGGATGATAAAAGCTTTTCTACAAAAACATACATACTTCGGTCAACTTCCATAGTGCTCTACCAAATGGGGTTGAAGTCTATTGTAAGCTATTCTCCATCATATGCTGTTCTAAATCTTATACAGACAATGGTGTTCATCTTGTTTTCAAAATCAAATGTGCAAAATTTTCTCACGATTGGACTAAAACTTCATATTGGTTATGTAGTCCCTTAGTTCCCTCCAGCATGCACTGTATGAACTCCTATGAAGATAGTTACATTTCTCATGTTTGTCATCTGCAAATTTTCATACGGTTGAGTGCATTTAAAGTGCCCTCCACAAGTCAGCATGTGTGCAAAACTGCATCATGATCAGAATAAAACTGTAGATTTGTTTCCATTACTAACAAGCCATGGGCATGCTTCTTTATACAGTGTGAGTCACGTAAGATGTAACAGCCATTTTATTTCATAAATGGTTACAAGTATCAAAACATGGAAGCAAGTACATTTTTAATGGAACTGCTTACGTTTTATAATTGCATTCAGTAGCTCTTGAGAAGACAGTTTTAGTGATACAGAGTTTGTTAACGTTGGCATTGGAACCTGTACATAAAAGTCAGATCTTTAAACATATAAATAAATAAATGTTTCTAGTGGATATTACGAAATAAACTTGTAACATGCACTAGAAAGGTCACTTTATGTATGTGTTTTATGATCTGACTGTTAAATGTTTTATTCAGAGTACATGAGTCCTGATGACTCAAAATCTGTAATTGATGGATGACAAGATTTTCCATGTGGCTCCAATGGTAAAACCCGATTGATGTGTGGACATCATGGCCATTTTCTGGTAACTTGATATATCATATGGGCGTGCTTGCATCATTCATGAGTCATTAGGGTATGCAAATGGTTCTGCTTGTGGGTGCCTTAGGAGTTGTATGACATAATGAAAGGCTAGTGAATGATGTCTTCAGTGAATCATCTAGAACAATGCTCCAAGGAAGATATGGGTTTCCTGGACCACTTCATTTTTGGTAATGGTTACTGCATTTCACATGTGAATCCAAGCAGTAGTGCATGGTGTTTAACATCTGGGTTTGTCAATGACTAACAAATTCTTTTGAACACCATCTGTTGGGCTTCTGCTGTATTTCATGCCACAAGGTGCAACCACACAGTCATATCTGAGGGCTGCCATCAGTTGAAACTACTGAGGTTTTCTCCATGTGGACAATGTGATTCTTTTCCACAACGGTGCAAGGCCACATCAGAACAGCTGAAATGCTCTGGCCATTTTAATAGGAAATTCTTGACCCTCTACTATACAGTCCAGACCTCAGCCCAAGTGGTTTCCACATTTTTGCCAACTGAAGAAGTTCCTAGCATGATAACAATTGACAAGTAACAATGAAGCCTGGACAGCATCCATTCAAATTATACCACAAAGTAATCTCAAATTTAGTCTTGTGATGAGACAAATGTGTGAACTGGTGTGGGTGTTCTGTTAAGGCCTGCAGAATAGAGTGTGTATTCATAATGGTCTGTATGCATCTTATTTTTACTAATAAAAATAGGGCCAGAGACTTTCTGATTTGCCCTTGTAGAAACAGTTCATCTTGTTTTCTGCCAGAAAATATCACTATATAAAATTTCACTACCTCAATACCTTCTACTGTTGTTAACAGTAAAATCATATCCATTTAGTCCACAGCAGTAGGCAAATAAACATTGAAATAAAAGAAACTCCGAACTGGAAAAAGACATCACATTATATACAATCCACCAGCACAATATAACATCATTCAATTGAGTCACCTCATATAAAAAGTACTAAAAGAAAAGTAAATACATACAGTGTAGAGGGAATGAAAAATTAATACGAGACGTTTGAATTAAAGACAGTATTCATGAATTAATTTCTTATTTGTATTCAATAGAACCATATTTGAATCTCTCTGCTTATTGCTACTAGCTTCAACAAGAATAGGGAATTACCCTGTCAGTTTTGTTTATTGTCATTTTTGGCATACAATGTATGAAATGGCCAGCAATCACTTTTATAAATGAGCTAAAATACTAACTGCTCATTTTAAATTTGGACAGTTTTGTCTTTCTACTGGAGGAAGGTAGTGTTAGTTTCTGAGATTAGCATCCTATAATAAATTTGTATTTAAATCCTTACCCTGAGGGACTACCATGCTTTTATGATGTTGGAGTAACAACAGCCACTTTCATAATATTAAAAATTATAATGTAATAAACAGAAAGAAAGATACAGTTGTTTAAAGTGATTTTACTTGCATAACTATTTGCAGCAAAATATGGCACATAACCATTTAGCAAAACTTGCACTGTATCACTGGTCATTTCCTTCATACTTACTATAATGAAAACCATTCTTTGTTAAATATTCCACTACATATAGTAATAAATGGCCTTCAGTTTCATTTATAGCAATCAGTATTTTTGTAAAATAAACAGTTTGATACAAAAGTTAATAGTACTAACCATAAAGAAAATACCTGCCCTTGTATATATAACTTTATTTCAATATTTTGAATAGTTTCATGAATACTGGATATCAGGGGTTTGATGTCTCATCCTGCATATGCAGTATCATGTTCATAATAAAGACTCGGATTTATATCATTACAAACTTTGTAAAAATGCTTCTTCTTGTTGAATTTCAGCACCAGTATCATACAAAAATAGATGATCTGATAGAAAAAACATCAGCCAACATGACACAAGGAATGATTAACAAATTATTGTCTGTATTGGAGACAACTTTATCAAAACTTTCACGATATGATGAAGGCAGCTTAATTGGATCAATTCTGAGTTTTACTGTAAGTAATTTTATTATAAAATATCTATATTATCATATACTTTTTAATTTAAATATATTTATATGCATTTCTTTTACTTTAAATTTAACAAATTTTTGGGTTACACTCTGAGTTTGTCAACAACCAAGATCCTTTGTTGTACCATGCTCATTTTCTATGTGTAAGGTATTGATTTTTACACCTAAAGTATCCATCTTCAGGCCTATATCTTGTTCCTACTACTTGCTTCTACTATAAGTTATATCTAACATTAAATGTTTCCTTACACTCCACCAGATCACTGCCTTTCACCAGAGTACATTAAGGGGTCTAGCTATCTTAGTCTCTTTACTCCTAGCAATTATGGAACCATTCTACTATTTAAATTTGCATTATTTGAGTTACTTTGGTTGCAAAAATTATGTACCTCATTCCATATTTTACTTTAAAATATCTAGATGTGTTGAGTTTTGAATACATCTGTGATTGTGGTAAAACTATGTTGTTCTCCTAACACATTTTGCCTTGAAGACTACATTTGATTGTTAACTGTCAGTGCCTATGCAATTGGTGAATATGTGACAATGGTCAATAGTAGTAGCTCTACTAGTAGTACCTAAAGTTAACATCCTGCCATTGTAATAAGTTCAAAGATATCTCTGACAACAATAGCATAATCTTCAGTGACCCTTAAAGCTATTATCATATTAACTTACAGAGTTCAGTAAAAATATTTATTGCTTCAAAAAAGTATTGTTGTCTCACATATGATCTTTGCTGTAAGAGTAAATTAAGAATTAATATACATATAGAAAAGACCATATAAAAAATAATGTTGTGAAAGTAACTGCACATAAAAATTTCATAGTGATAGCTGTCTTTGACAACCCTTTCATAACACAGTGAAGGCAAGTAAATTGCATAAGTGGTGCTGGAGCACAATTTGATTATAAGGAAATACCAGCACAAAATTTGATGCATCAATAAATATAATTGTATTTTTGGGCTTCTTCTTTTATCATATCTAAGTAGAAAGACAAGTGTACTGTCAGAAAATATTAGTTCAATCCATCAATAGTTATGTCAAGGTTTACATTAGTTTTTTCTTCTCTTCTATTTCCAAACACGAAATATATATTCAATTAATTCTGTGGTATGGAGAAAAAACCAGTTGTATTCCTCTTCATAAAGTCAAGTATGACCTAATGTTAATCCGTACCACATCATTGTCCATTGCAATCGGTCACCACCCAAAAAAAAAATTAGTTCATACTTGTTTTCTGGTTATGGATCATTAACACATCCCAAAGGACCTACATACATGGTGAGCAATTCAAAGTTTTTGGAACTGCAGTGCTTCACGCTAGTCTCAACACCTGCCGAGTTTGTAGGCATGCAGTTGCGGCATTGATGCCGCTCAGATAACTCGCAATTACTTGTGAAAGGATGTAGGTGTATCCGTGTGACGATCATTTCAAAAACTTTTCTGTACTTTTTGCTCAATTTCACTCGCTGTAATGTATGATATAAACACATGGAACAGTAAGCTGCCTGCTATCTAACTGTTTCAACATACAATTTGTAAAGCAAGTGCACATACTTGACAAATAGCATCATTTGAAAATGACTGTAACAAATTTCAAAAAGGTGAATGGTTTATTCTGAAGCTAAGATGTCATCCTACCATGTGTCCAAAAATAAGTTTTTTTAACATATACTTTAATCAAAATTGAGTGAGGAGCATTACAAAACTATAAGTCACACGGAATGGAAAACAGACTTTTTATTTTTTCACAGGCAAGGCAAAGCTTGTAAGGAAAAGGAAGATCAAAGGAAACATGGGGGTCACAAAAACTTGTTCAATGCTGTCTACTTTGAGCCAGCTAACAGCTATCCTGACACGACTACCGATGCCGCCTCACAACTTTACTTCCGCCAGTACCTCACCTCCTACTTTCCAAACTTCACAGAAGCTCCCAAACTTCACAGAAGCTCTCCTGCGAACCATGCAAGACTAGCACTGCTGGAAGAAAGGATATGGTGGAGACATGGCATAGCCACAGCCTGAGGGATCCCAACGGGCACAATATTTTGGCAATCATACACTTCACCATCATCAGGTGAACTGACGGACTGATCTCATGGAAATGCACCAGCACAGAGATCTGCACGTTACGGCTGCTTGAAGGTAACTGGGTTCTAGCCGAGTTGCTGGCGATGTAAATACCCTCTGCCCGAGGAACATCCCCTCTGTGGTCCACGCCCCACACCGCGGTCGCACAGTGGAACCGATTGCGACGGTGTCTGAGATGACGCAGATGTGAGGGCTCTGTCCACTGTGGTTGGCACTGTGTTATGTTTGTTAGATTTACTCTTAATTAACCCAGTTGCTGGTTCCCAAGCTTTGCTAAGCTTATACCCACTGTCACGGTTTATGAGGTCGTCACTAGTGCGAATTTCAATGGCCTCTCTAATGACGCAGTCCCAGTATCTCGACTGGGTTCTAGCCCAGTTGCTGGCGATGTAAATACCTTCTGCCCGAGGAACGTCCCCTCTGTGGTCCACGCCCCACACCGCGGTCGCGCAGTGGAACCGATTGCGACGGTGTCTGAGATGACGCAGATGTGAGGGCTCTGTCCACCGTGGTTGGCACTATGTTATGTTTGTTAGATTTACTCTTAATTAACCCAGTTGCTGGTTCCCAAGCTTTGCTATGATTATACCCACTGTCACGGTTTATGAGGTTATCACTAGTGCGAATTTCAATGGCCTCTCTAATGACGCAGTCCCAGTATCTCGACGTCTGTAGCAGAATCCTAGTGTGTTCATATTCCATTGCATTCTCTGACAAACAATGTTCAGTGACCGCTGACTTGCTCGTATACATCAAACGTGTGTGCCTCTGGTGTTCAAGGCATTGATCCTCGACGGTACACATTGTCTGTCCAATATACGACTTGCCACACTGAAACGGAATCTGGTACACGCCGGCCTTCCTCAAACCGAGATCACCAGTGCATAAATTTTATTCACTGGACCAAAAGACAGTTCCAACCTGGTGTTTCTTCAAAATGCGGGCAACCTTCACTCCAGGTAGAATGTGAGCCACAGCTGTAAAGTCATCTTAGAAACTGGCTATGTTTAGGCCTATTCCTCAGCTATGATATATCCTATTATAACAAGTTTTTTGCAGTTTGAATGGTTGCTTGTAGTTTGTTATTATGTTATATGTTATTTAAACAGCATGTTTTCCATTATTTCATCAAGAATATTATACCTGATTTTAGTACGTAGGACTGAAAACCTTCCCTTGCTATTGTGTCAGGCCCACAATAATTCAGGAGGTACTGTACTGTTGATCAGTTTCTCCCACCTACTCCAGTAAAGAAACATGAGCCTTTAAACAATGAATTTCACACATTATCTCTTCATTAAATGCTGATAATTCACGGTTACATGTCACAGTTTTAATATTTGTTATTTCATTTGCATATTTGAGACAGCATTGAATACAGTTCCAGCTCTTCAAGATTTCATTATTTCTTTTCAAGAATGGATCAAGATGATCACATTGAAAGGAATGAATTATTGCAGGCCCTACATGTGATGCCAATTTTTCAAAAATTTTTGCACATTCTACACTTTTCATCACCTAAAGAATTGTTTTTATGTGGCAATACAAATGTTACACTACTGCACTCACTGAAATGTAATACCTTGAAGAAAACATTCATACTTGGTGAAATTTTCTGCATGTGTTTTGTGATGATATGCAGGGTGCTGAATTTAACATCTGGTGTGATTTTGTTACCAGTTAAAATCTTTTACATATCAGCCTGAAAAGGCATTTTATATGTGGAAAAAGAGTCCACAGTATTGTCGCGTTGAAATGGAAACAGGCCTGACTTCGAAGGCAACTAATCACAGCACTTATACTGAAAGCACATTTATTACTTATTACGAACTCAACATACACGCAGCACTGACTGCCTCTCAGGCAGAGTGCTCTGCAATTTATACACAGACAGAATTTACCAGAAATTAGAAGAACAGTTAACATAAGAAACAAGTAGAATTTACAAGTGAACATAAGAAAGATGTAGAATCTTCTGGACTTGTTAATTACAAAGAAATAAATTTTTGTCAGTGGGTGGGATTGAACCGGTGACCTTCTTCAGCGCAGTCCGTGACACTATCCCCTGCGCCACGCCAGCAGTTGGTGTTCGTGGACTCTCGCGACATTGCTCCCTCTCCTGGAGAAACAGCGACCCAGTGTTATGATCCCTGTGGAGCCAGCTGCAATGTCCTGGATCTTGACCGTGTCATGGGTCCTCTGTATGATAGTTCAAGAGAATCCTTCCCCTCTCCGCGATTATCGACGACAGACGTTCCTGTCGTGGCTTCATCAGGAACATGACCATCCTTAAAGTCCTTGAACAAGAAGCCATTGTCGTCTACCTGTTCTTCAGGATCGTAGTAAGGCTTCATGCACAGGACATGAACAATGTCTCTTCGTTTTTGACGTTTTGACGACGGCTCATAATCCTCAACTTCGTATGTGACGTCTGACAGGCGGCGTATGACACGATACGGACCAAAGTATCGCTTCAATAACTTTTCTGACAGTCCAACCCTCCGTACAGGGGTAAAAATCCATACCAGATCTCCTGGGCTGTACACAACAGGTCGGTGCTTGTCGTTATACCGCTGACGGTCCTTCTCCTGGGCATCCAGTGTCCGTATGCGAGCCAGCTGTCTTGCTTCTTCGACCCTCGTGATGAGCTGTTTAACATAGTCATCCTGAGTGTCGTCTGGTTGGAATGGGAACAGCGTATCCAAGGTTGTCTCAGCTTCACGGCCATGGAGCAGGAAAAACGGAGTGAAACGTGTGGTGTCTTGTCTTGCAGTATTGTAAGCAAATGTCACGACTGGCAGAATTGTATCCCAATCCTTCTGCTCCACATCGACGGACATCAACAGTATGTCGGCTAACGTCTTGTTAAAATGTTCTGTAAGACCATTTGTCTGAGGATGGTATGCAGTTGTCATTCTGTGGACAATGGTGCACCATGACATTACCTCTGATACTAGTTTTGACTGGAATACTTTTCCATGATCAGATATCATGACACATGGTGCACCATGCTTCAAAATAATGTCTTCTACAAGGAATTTTGTCATCTCTGGAGCTTCTGCAGTCGGCACAGGTTTGGTGACAGCGTAGTGTGTGAGGTAGTCAGTGCAGACTATTATCTAACGGTTACCGGTTGTCGACTTCGGGAACCTCCCTAAAAGATCGATCCCAACTCGGTGGAATGGAGCTGCTGCCGGCGGAATCGGTACGAGATGTCCTGGAGGTAATTGCGTCACATGCTTCCATCGCTGGCACTCTTTACGGTCACTCACATAGTACTTGACAGATCTGTAGAGACCTTTCCAGTAATACCTGCGTCTGATTCTGTCTTGGGTCTTCATGAATCCCAGATGACCGGATATTGCAGCATCGTGGAAATATTTGAGTATAGCTGGCTGGAGATGAGCTGGAACAACAAGTAGCCATTTGGGGCCCAGTGGATCGTAGTTGCTCTTATACAATGTTCCATTTATAAGTTGGAACTCTCCATTGGTCCGTTCACCTTTCTCCAAGGCCTCTATTGTTTTTAATAGTGCTGGATCTTCCCTCTGTTCTGCTGTAACGTCATCTAATTCAGTGAGAGCTGAAATTTCATTAATGCTGTTGTGTTCCACTAATGGATTCCTCGAAAGGCAGTTGGCATCCTTGTGTTTGCCCTCATTCTTGAATACCATTGTGACATCGTACTTTTTGAGTCTTAGTGCCCATCTTGCTAGTCAACCTGATGGATCCTTCAAGCTAGTCAGCCAACACAAAGAATGGTGGTCTGTCACGATGGTGAATGGTTTGCTGAATAAATACGGCTGGAACTTGTTGATAGCCCAGATAACCGCGAGACATTCTTTTTCAGTTGTAGAGTAGTTTATCTCGGACTTTGAGAGTACTCTTGATGCGTAGGCTATCACCTTTTCAGCACTTTCCTGAACTTGTACAAGCACTGCACCAATCCCATATCCACTGGCGTCTGTGTGAAGTTCCGTTTCTGCATTCTCATAGTACAAGGCTAGCACTGGTGCGGAAATTAGAGCCTCCTTAAGTGCTCGGAAAGCTGTTTCTTTTGTCTCATCCCAGTAAAATTTGGCGTCTCCCTGCATAAGGTCTTGTAATGGACGTGCCTTGTTACAAAATCCTTTTATGAAACGTCGGTAGTATGAGCACAGCCCGAGAAAACTTCTCACATCACGAATGTGCTGAGGAGTTGGAAATTCTGTGACTGCCCTTACTTTATCTGGATCAGGACGGACACCATCTCCATTGACTAGGTGCCCCAGGATTTTTATCTCTTTGGCGACAAAGAGGCACTTCTTTGGATTGAGGCAGAGACCTAAGCTAATGTATGAAATACCTCGTCCTCAGTGGCGTCGGCTCTCTCATGACTTACATGGCTCACATCCATGGCCATAATCTGATGCTCGCTCAGTCTAATAGTCCCAGCTGCCATGCACTGTTGTAATTCTTCTCTCACGATTTGTCCTATGAGAGAAGCGAAGTCATGCTGGTCTTCCACAATGGCCATAGGGACTACATTTGGGAGTCTGTCATACTTCTTGCATCCAACCCTCCTTTGTTGCATCTCTTCAATACGCTGGCTCCACTTGATGAACTCTTCTGTCGTATTGACGTCTTTTATCAGAAGAGCTTGGTACATATCTTCTGCAATTCCCTTCATCAGGTGCGTGAGTTTGTCCGCCTCAGTCATGTTTGGATTGACTATGTTACACTGGGCCAAAACATTCTGTACCTACGATTGTGTCGGCTCACCATGCCGTTGGACCCGGTTCTTCAGTTGTTATCCGCCGAGCGGATTTGTCGCTGGTGGTCTCCAAACGTCTTCTTAAGTTCCTCCTGGAACATCTCCCAGTCATTCAACTTGTCTTCGTTGTTTTCGAACCATTGCTGGGCTGTTCCGTCCAGGTAGGAATACACGTTGGCCAAGCACATCATATGATCCCACCTGTTATACTTGGCGACTCGGTTGAACCCTGTTAGCCATTTGTTGTGGTCCTGTCCAGCATCTCCAAAGAACACCGACGGGTGTCTGATGTGCAGCTGGCTTATTGCTGGTTTTGTCTCCATCGTTCTTATGATAATACGGACTTTTGGAAGGATGTACTTGGTGTATCCCTTGTATTCCGGTTCCAGTCCGTGTAAGCGACGACTTTTACGTTGCCTAATCGGAGCCACAGTGATGCAGCTGTTACACAGTGTACCCGGCGCCTCCACCAAACAATGTCGCATTGAAATGGAAACATTTCGGAGCCACAGTGATGCAGCTGTTACACAGTGTACCTGGCGCCTCCACCAAACAATGTCGTGTTGAAATGGAAACAGGCTTGACTTCGAAGGCAACGAAACACACCACTTATACTGAAAGCACGTTTATTACGAACTCAACATACACGCAGCACTGACTGCTCTCAGGCAGAGTGCTCTGCTATTTATACACAGACAAAATTTACCAGAAATTAGAAGAACAGTTAACATAAGAAACAAGTAGAATTTGCAAGTGAACATAAGAATATATGTAGAACCTTCTGGAATTGTTAATTACAAAAAAATAAATTTTTCCGGTGGGCGGCATTGAACCGGTGACCTTCTGCACCGCAGTCCGTGACACTATCCCCTGCGCCACCCCAGCAGTCGGTGTTCGTGGTCTCTTGTGGCATTATTAATAATGCCTTGTTACTAACAACATTTATGAATCAAGGTGGAACCACTACACATTTTGACACATACTGGAAAGAACAGTGCTCTCATGTGGGATATGAGACCATACTTGGAATAGCCCAGTGACTGTCAAAAACATTTAAGAATATAGTACTTCTTCACAGTGTTTCAGTGAGGTTCACATTGTTCAGCATTGCTCCAAAATATTGGTTCTTAGGTATGTAGAATGTTAGAACCAGAGACTTTGAAATTTCTGTGGTGATTAAGTCTACTGCTTTGACTTGCATCATGGGGTTAAGAGCTGCAGAGACCCCTAAAGATATCAATGGTGTACTAGACATTAGTTGATGGTAGTCAGTTGGTTTACTGCATATATAGTGCACACACTTTTTTTTTTTTTAATTATGGTTTCTTTCCACTCCAGAACAGCTATAGCTGAAGAATAAAGGAAGTAGTCAAATAAACAATGAACACAGATAAAATTATTAAGAACACACTGATCAGTATCATGTGTATCTTTGCTACAATATCACTGACTTTGAAACATTCCTAAAAAAACGGTTTGACTCATACTATATTAGGAGCACAGAAATCCATCCAAAACCCACAATTGACAGGATATTTTTTAATGTAAATCCAAGTACATACCAAAATGAATGCCAATGGTAAGTATAGAGATTGTACAGTATTTGTCCCAGTTCTCTAAAAACGTACCGAGATAGAAAATGAAGCATGGAGGCTCTATTATGTGAAATAACAACCACAACAATAGAAGTAAAGTACCTATATTGAGGAAGGATGATTTTGTTGTGTTGCTTGAAAGATTGAATGACATATATAAAAATAATATGTATAAGAATAACATAGAATTGACAAAATGTCTCAACAGTTTAGCACATTCGAATGTAGCCATTTTGAGTATCCTCCATTGTCATGATTTACCATGCTGGTTATATGCTCACCATAAAATAAATATACACACTTCGAAATTGTTGATGTTATAGA
The DNA here is from genome assembly GCA_026315105.1 of Locusta migratoria. Classification (NCBI taxonomy): domain Eukaryota; kingdom Metazoa; phylum Arthropoda; class Insecta; order Orthoptera; family Acrididae; genus Locusta; species Locusta migratoria. The sequence continues at coordinate 519,152,388 of CM048755.1, forward strand.
CATTGGAGTGACACTTCCAGACAGTCCATGGGCTTGATTTAAATGCACCAGGGAAGAAGTTACTTACAGCTGAAATATTTACTCATATTTTGAAGGACAGTGATGAATATAGTTTCAAGTTACCGAGGTGGGTTGGCTCGCATGCCTCAATGATACAGATAGCTGCACCTTAAGTGCAACCAAAGTAGCAGGGTATCTTTGGAGATACCAGATGAATGTGTGGTTCCTGAAGAAGGGCAGCAGGCCTTTCAGCAATTGCAGGGGAATCAGTCTGGATGATTGACTGAACTGGCCTTGTAACATTAGTTAATGTGGATTTGCAATGCAGTTACTGTTAATAATTGAAAGCAAGGGTAAACTAAAGTCATTTTTCTTGAGGACATGCAGCTCTACTGTATGAATATATGATGGTAGCATCTACTTTAATTGAAGAGCTAAGTTAGAAAATTTGAAAGGAGAAATGGTTTGGTTAAACCTGTATATAGTGGGAATTAGTGAAGTTCAGTGGAAAGAAGAAAAGGATTTCTGGTCAGGTGAGTACAGGGTTATAAATACAAAATCAGTTGGGGTTATTACAAGAGTAGGTCTAATAATGAATAAGAAAATAGGAATGCAGGTAAACTACTATTAAAAGCACAGTGATCATATTATCTTAGTCAAAATAAATACAAAGTCAAAACAGTAGTACACATTTATATGCCAACTACCTCTTCCAATGTTGAAATATATAAGGTGATAAAGGGAATTATTCGGACAGTTAAGGGAGAAGAAAACTTACCTGTGATGGGCGACTGGAATTTGGTAGTAGGAAAAGGAAGGGAAGGAAAAATAGGAGAATATGTACTGTGGAAAATGAATAGAAGAGGAATCCACCTGGTAGAATTAGACTCTGAACATATCTTATCAGTTATGAACTGTAGACTGAAATTATGAAACTGCGGAAAGGCAGGAAAATCAGGAGATGAGAACTTGATGAATTGAAGGAACATGAAGTTCTTGAGAATTTCAGAGGGAGCTTTAGGCAGCAATTAAGATAAACTGGAGAAAATAAAATGGTAGACGTGGAATGGATATCTTTGAGAGATGAAATGGTGGAGGCAACAGTGGACTGAATAGGTGGAAATGAAAGAACTACAATAATCCTCTTATATCACAGCAAATATTAAATTTAATTGATAAAGGAAAAGATATAAAAATGCAGTAAATGAATCAGGTAATATGGACTACAGACAACTGTATAATTATGGTAAAAATAGATACAACCTATAAGAAAAGTAAAGAGACATTTGGAGACAAGGAAAGCAGCTGTATGAATATCAAAAACTTAGGTGTGAAACCAGTTCTGAGTAAAAAGGGAAAGCTGAAAGGTTGACAGAGTATATGGAGGGGCTCTACAAAGGAAATGAATTTAGAGACAATATTAAAGGGAGGGAAGAGGAAGTAGATGAAGATGAATTAAGAGATAATATACTGAGAGAGGAATTTGATACATCACTGAAAGGCCTAAGTTGAAACAAGGCCTCTGGAGTAGATGTCATTCCCTCAGAGCAACTGAAGTCTCTGGAAGAGCCAGCCATGATGAAACTATTTCATCGGATGTGTAAGATATATGAAACACAGACTGTAAGAAAAATGCAATGGTCCTCATTCGAAAGAAAGCAGATACTGACAGGCATGAAAATAATGGAACCATCATGGAAAACATGGTAGAAGCTGTCCTCGGAGAAGATCAGTTTGGATTTAGCAGAAATGTAAGGCAATACTCATCTTATGACATATCTTAGAAGATAGATCAAGGAAAGGCAAACCTACATTTCTAACTTTTGTATATTTGGAGAACGCTTTTGACATTGTTGAATGGTATCCACTCTTTCAAATTCTGAAGTCAGCAGGAGTAAAATATAGGGAATGGAATGTTATTTACAACAAAACCAGATAGCAATTATTAGAGTAGAAGGACATGAAAGGGAAGCACTGTTTGTAAAGGGAGTAAGACAGATTTGTAGCCTTTCTCCAATGTCATTCAGTTTGTACATTGATCAAGCTGTAAAGGAAAGCAAGGAGAAATTTGGAGAAGGAATTAGACTTAAGGATGAAGAAATAAAGCAATGCACTTTGCTGATGGCATAGTAATTCTGTCAGAGACAGTCAAGGATCTAGAAGGGCAGTTGAATGGAATGCACAGAGTGTTGAAAGGAGCCTATAAGATGAATATTAACAAGAGAAAAAGAAGGGTAATGGAATACTGTATAAGAAAATCAGGCGATGCTGAAGGAATTAGATTAGGTAAGGAAACAATAAAGGTGATAGATGAGTTTTGCTGCTTGGACAGTAAAATAATGATGGTCACAGTACAGAACATATAAAATGCAGAATACAAATGGGGAAAAAGTGTTTTTGAAAAAGAGAAATTTGTTAACATTGAATATTAATTTAAGTTCAAAAACTGTTCAAATATTTGTTAAGCTTATGGTTCATCAGTCCCTAAATTTACAAACTACTGGTTTATGGTGTGGGTTCCTGTAGTCATGTCCTAGTTCATGAACCACGGGCAATGTATGAGTGGCCAAGTACGTGGTCCTGACAGTTGGGATACCAGTTACTTTGGAATAAGGTTGGGCATCTCGGGCATATTCTGAGTCGTGGCCACCTTTGAGCTCAGATCTCAGATGGCAAAGACTATCAAATCCACTGGTTAGTCCCTCAACCGTTAGGGGTAAAACCCAGTGGGGCCCTGGGCAAGTAAGGCTAGCAACCTGCTTCCCAGGTACTTCAATGTCATGCTGGCAACAATCAGAGCAAAATGCCTCGGACCTTTGGAGGTGATGGAGTCTCACCTCTAATTGACAGACCAGGGACTCCTCCGATACGACTTGGCAAATGAATTGGAATGAGATGGGGAGCTATTAATATCAATGGGGATTACACTGGGAAGGAGGTAGAACTGGCGGAGGCTTCAAGTAAGATGGGGTTAGATGTCTTAGCTGTTAGTGACGTTAGAGTAAGGGGAGAGAAAGAGGACGAAGTCAGAGAATACTAGGTGTACCTGTCAGGAGTCAAAGTAGGATGATCACAGTGGGGTGTAGGGTTTTACATCAGGAAGGCAATCAAACCCAGCATAATTGCAATAAGGTATGTAAATGAATGACTGATGTGGATAGATTTGGCAATCTCCAGCAAGAAAATTAGGATTGTGGCAGTACATTCACCCTGTGAAGGGACAGATCAAGATGAGATGGACTGATTTCACAATGCACTTAGTGATGTAGTTGTTAGAGTGAAGGATAAGGATAGTGTTTTACTCATGGGTGATTTCAACGCCAGGATAGGAAATTGAACAGAAGGTTATGAAAAGGCTATCGGTAAGTTTTGAGAGGATATGGAGGCCAACAGGAATGGAAAACAGCTCTTGGATTTCTGTTCCAGTATGGGCTTAGTTATCACAAACGCCTTCTTTAAGCATAAGGACATTCATCGCTATACTTGGGAAGGAAGGGGAACCAGATCTGTCATTCACTATATAATAACAGACCAAGAATTCAGGATTTTTGGACCTAAACAAATTCATTTACAGTAAGTGCAGAAGATGGACTGCATCTAAATAGGCTAGGCACAAATACTTGTAGCAAAGTATTGGCAGATGTATGTGCTGTGATAAAAAACAAGGGAAACTAATATATAGTCCAGGGGGTGAAAATCCAGACAAAAATACAAAAAGGGCTACAACCTTTGGTGACCTAGAGCATGTACTAGAGATATTTAATGAAAACAAAACAGAGGTAACTGCCCAACCAAGTAATCCAGAAAAAAGTGTATATTATTTTATGCTGTTCCATCAGAATGTTCAGTCTCTAAACAATAAGTTGTCAGAAATAGAAGTAATGCTTTCAGATGAATCAATTGATGTGTCTGTACTGTGTATATCTGAACACTGGTTAAGAGAGGATGCTTTACAAACAGTTAACATCCTAAACTATGAATTGGCAGCATACACTTGCAGGCAGCAAATCCTTGGTGGTGGAATCTGCATTTTTGTTAAAAAAGGATTAGCATACAAACACTTAAAATACTTACACACACTAAATAATAAAAAAAAAATTGAAATATCAGCCATTGAACTACCATCACTAAAAATAACTGTAATATGCATCTACAGATCTCCTAATGGAGACATAAAAACTTTTTATCAAAACTTGGAAAACACATTAACTTAAACAGTAAAGAATAAGCAAACTATTATTATCTGTGGTGTTTTTAATATAGACTTTAAGGGCTCTGCAAAAGGAAAAACAGATTTAATGAATATACTAGTCTCTCATAACCTGAAAATCACAATACACTCCCCCACTCAAGAAACTCATCACACTAAGTCTACAATAGATCAAATAATAATAAACTCCACTAAAGAACAGTATAAAGCAGAAGCAGTAAAGACAGGACTCGGAGACCATCATGGACAAACCATAAGTTTCCACATAAAAGGTATTGAAGTAAACAAACTGACAAGCACATATAAAACCAGAGCCTACAATGACCAGGAAATTGAAATATTTTTAAAAAAAATTAAAAAGTGAATCATGGGAGCAAATTTATGATACAACTACTGAAAACATATCTGAGAAATTTGATATATTCATTGAAAAAATTAATTATTACTTTGATGTAGCATTTCCAGTTAAAACTAGGAGATTAAAAGATACCCTCCCAAATAAGTGGATCACTACGGGTATTAGAATATCATGTGCAAATAAAAGATTCCTGTACAGGCTTACCAAAACATGTGACACAACACCTGCATTTGATAGGTATTTCAAGAAGTATAAAACCGTTCTCAGAAAGGTAATAAAGAGTGCCAAAAAGCTAGAAAATGACAGATACATAAATAATTCCTCAAATAAAATGAAAGCAGTTTGGAATATTGTAAAGAAAGAAATAGGAAATAACAAAACTAAAAATAAGAACATACCACTGAAGGAAAACCAGCAAACCACAAGCAAACCAAAGGAAGTAGCTGATATGTTTAACACTTATTTTATAAATATAGCAGAAAAACTTATGGAGAAAAATGTCATCAAAAATCCATCACAATTAGCAACAAAAATTAAACATATAGATAAAACTATATTCCTCACTCCAACCAATACAAAGGAAGTGCAGCAGGAAATCAAGCTATTAAAATCAAAACACTCATCAGGAATAGACAACATACCAGATTTTATTGTAAAAAAATGTGCAGACTTTCTCTCTGAACCACTGACCTATCTAATTAATTTGTCCTTCTCAACTGGTAGTTTTCCAAAATGCCTAAAAATTGCTCAAGTGAAACCACTTCACAAAAAAGGAAGTCAGGAGGAGGTGTCCAACTATAGACCAGTAGCCCAATTATCGGCATTCTCAAAAATACTAGAAAAACTCTTTTATAAAAGACTCTCCAATTTCTTAAGTAAATATAATATATTGACAGAATACCAACATTGTTTTAGAAAAAAATCACTCAACTGAAACAACAGTTTTTTCTTTTCTCTACGAAATGCTACAGGCTCTAGATAGGCGGGAACATACCACAAGCATATTCCTAGACCTGTCAAAAGCATTTGATACCATTAATCATAATAAATTACTTAATAAGATACAGAATTGGGGTATCAGAGGAGCAGCACATAACTGGATTATATCATACCTTCATTATAGAAAGCAGTTCATAGAGATCACACATGAATCAACTGGCACAGTTATTACCTATCATTCTGATTCATTAGTAGTAAAACATGGAGTTCTGCAAGGCTCAATACTGGGTCCAATTCTCTTTTTATTGTATGTGAATGATCTTTACATAAACAATACAAATGGGAAATTTCCCCAATTTGCAGATGACACTAGCATCTTAATAACTGGAAGTACAAAAGAAATCTTTGAAAGCAACATAGCAGCCATTACTAAAAATATTAGAGATTATTTTGATGCAAATGTCCTGATAATAAATGTGGACAAACCGTTGCAATGGATATATTTACGACACAGAATAGATCACCAGCTAATCCAAATATTGATATAAATGGAAAAACAATTGAAAAAACGGAGTGTACAAAATTTCTAGGAATATGGATCCAGCAAAATATAAAATGGGATTTGCATGTAGATTATATTAATCGAAAGTTCAGCAAAACATGTTATATCATGTGGACATTAAAGAACAGCATATCATACAATAACGTAAAGTCCATTTATTTTGCCTGTGCCCACTCACAAATGAAATACGGTATAGTATTTTGGGGAAATAGTGGAGCAAGTATGAAAATATTTAGGATACAAAAAAAGATTATTAGAATAATGGAAGGAGTGGACCAAAGAACATCATGCAAGCCACTGTTCAAAAAAAAAAAAAAAAAAAATAAATAAAAAATAAAAAAAAAAATAAATATATATATATATATATATATATATATATATATATATATATATATATATATATAATACTCCCACTTCCAAGCATGTACATAATGGAACACCTAATTATTATAAAAGAAAAATTAAATAGTAATAGTCCATGCATCGCCCGTAATGAAACAGTACACAACACAAGACAAAAAAATAATGTTCATGTTAAACAGACAAAACACTACACTATTTCAAAAAGGAGTACTACACCCTGGGATTAGACTATATAATGCTTTACCCAAAGCCATAAAATCAAAAATGGACACAACCAAATTCAAGACAGCAGTCAAGGATTACTCAGTGACGCACTGCTTGTATTCAGTAGATGAATATTTAGAGTTTCAAAATTATAGCATCAGACAGCATACTGAGCAGGAACAGAGGTTCCCTTTGTACCAAATTTTAAACTAGAAATTTACAAATAGACAACCTGTACTTCTTGTGCAGAGCAAAAATTCTTTGTTTATTTGCTTATTAATGTTGGTAGTTTCCATAACAGTAAAGCCAAGCTATTAGAATAGTTCAAAAAGAATATTCTGTACTATACATAAAAGTTGTGTTTTAGTCTAATGAACAAACTTTTCATTTAAATATTACAGTTAACAGCAGTCATTGAGAGTATGTTGTCTCCATTGGAGCTTGTTGTCAACTATAATTCCCAAATATTCATAGAGGTAAATTATTGTAGTCTTATTTCTTTTATACATACAAGTGTATGGTATTGCCATTCCTATATGCAAAATTGAGTTCTTGACTAATTAATGCATTTCATTCCATTTTTGGTATTAATAAAACTTATTACATGCAAGAAGATTGTAACAATAATGTACATGGCAGTAAATATGATTTAGTGAAAATGAAACTTGTCCAAGTGGATTTGACTACTTAAACTTGTTTAAGTAGTGAGCATTTCACCAAATGAATATGACACAAATAAAAGATCAAAGCAAGGAATATACCTTTACAAATTTACCCATATTAACCTCTGATATGAGTGAGTTCCTGTAATTTTGATGCTGGAAGACCTGCAAAGCTAACTGTAGACCAATGATACTGCTCTCAGCCTATACATTTATCTCAATCAGAAGTGGTGGAAAAAACAGTGCAGTCCTTGATAGAGTACAATTCTGGACTATCCTAGACTATAAAAAATATGGAAAACACCATAATTACTGAGAATGAAAGCAAACTCATTATTTCGCTAACTATTACCGATGTCCTTAGCTGTGACAGGCTCTAGTTGTTTGCTATGAACATACCCTGTGATTGTGTAAGACAGCTGTGACATGAAGTGTGCAACTCCATTTCATAACCCTTGGCTTTATTTGTGTTTTTGTCTGTTAGGATAGGGTCTTGTCTAGATTTCCTGGCTCTGTGTCACATTCTTATATTTCTGAAGATTTGATTCTTCACTTAATGGCTTCTACTTAGTGTGATATTTTTGACATTTTACATGAAATTCTCTCCATAATTAGTAGAGATAAACAGCACTCTTTCAGAATGTTGGTTTACATTTTCCTTATTAAGGGTATCTTATCATGAAACTTACGCATTATAATCATCTGTTCCAGGCCATATTCCACCTCATGGGCCCTTCAGAGAAGCATAAAGAATCCAAATTATCCATATTGGCCCTTTGTTTCCATGTCATTCCCTGCCATTTATGATATTGAAAATATGTCACTACACAAGTGTCAAATTTTCCACCAAGTCCAATGAAATGCTCTTCTGCCCAGGGATCCCAATTTTAAATGATGTTAGTTTTCATATTTCCACTGAAATTGAAAATATTGAAAGTTTTATTTAAAAAATGAGTCCAAAGTATAGGTCTGGCATGACCGTAGTTCATTTGGTACCATATTCTTCCTACAATTTTTCAGATTATGTACACTAATGGATGTGATTTCTGGTATGGAACAGTAATATGCTGATAATTCTGAAAATTATCTGTGTGGGAAGATTATCATGCTTCAGTCATTTCTGCCTGTTCAGGCTTTAAGCTCTCCGTCATAATGAGATTTATAGAATTTAATGCAGGATTGAATCTACTACAAGAGTTTGGGGGAAATATCTGCCTTAAGTGATTTCAAATCCTTATATGCAGAACTATGAGTTTGATGTTCCAGACTCCCACAATAATTATTACATTTGAAGGATAAATATCAAAACTTAATTAAGTAAAGAATTTTTTCTGCCCTGTGTGTTCCATTTTCTGTATCTGCTCACACACTTTTTCTCACAAAGCAATAACATTACAGTAAACTGAAGTACATGGCATCAGCACTAAATATTTTATTGTTCTTTTTTTTTTTCAGAATGTATCTGGTTCTGGTAAGGACATGGGCCAAGCTTATGTAAATTTCACACGAAATTGCATGGATCAAATTCGTGGTAAAGTGAATGATGAATTATGGATTCTTAATTTTTTTGAGGTATGTATCTACTTCACCTACAATTTTATGTGATTGTGTCACTGTTACACTACAACATGAATAATACAGTTTACCATTATAGAATTTTCATTTTGAACAGTAGCTTAGCTTAACTGTTCAGCAAACTGGAGGTAGTTAAAAGAATAAATGCTTTAGTGCCCATAGTATTTAATTGCAATAAATTCAACTTGTTGCTTCTACTATTGAGAGAAACTTATTAAACACATACAAGTAGCATTCAAAATACATGAGGAAAAGAGTATTTGAATTAGATTGCAGCCAAAATCTTCAGCAGAAAAGGAAGTAAAACACCCTAATTCAAATAATAAGACACTCATATTTCATGCAGACAGGATCCCTGTCTCAGGCTGCTGTGTTTGAATGATACTATGACTGGGAGTATGTGCCTTTTCCTAAGATGAAGCTAATGATGATATCTGTGCATTATCAATGACTTGATAAAGTATTTTAAAATAAATTCAGTGTGTTAAAAATCACTACATCCCATTGATGTTTCCAGGAACAAACAAAAAGCCTGTGTACACAGTTTCTCTATTGTGCATGTATTGATGTCACCCAACAAAGCAGCCCCAGTTTTCTGTTCCGTTAAAAATTCTCTCCTCTATCCTCCACTGAGTTGACAACAAAGCTCTGATTGGTAATTTATGGGTGATTATCACTTGTTACTAGCATGATTTGAAACTAGTGATTTGTGCCATGGAGATCAAAAATTTCAATTATATCAGAGTTGATACTCTCCACGAGTTTTATGTGTTTGATATGTTTTGAGACTTTAAAGTAAAGTGATACAGTGTAGGTGAAAGAAAATGGAGTTCATACCTTACAAGCATGCAACACCGCATTGTGAAATAGTGAAACAATGTTTATTGAAACATGTGACAGAGATATATGTACATACAGCATGCCAAAAGTGTTATAACAATTCTTAGTTGATCAAAGCACCTGTCAAATGTGGAGGCACAAATATCACAAGATGTATGAGAGCATCACTGAGAAATTCAAATTCAGAGAGCAGTGTTTGCTATGTGGAGAAGTCATAACAAATTAATTCATTGAAGCTTATAAGAAAACATCATCAGAATGAACGAATACCGTAATCACTGTCAAGAAGGAATTGAACTCAAAACTTACTGCAAGTAGCTTGAAACAAGAGGTGGTGGAGGGAACATTAAAATAAAGGAATCAGTTTCAAAATAGACTTATTTGGTAGCACTCAACACAAGAAACCATCTGTTTTCCCAAATAAGGCTGTATAAAGCAACACCCAATAGAATTCCAAGCCGTAGTCATTGACGGTCTACCATTGATGAATCAATAAGGCCCATTTTTACTTATCTTTAAGATCATGCAAATGAGCGCAAGTTTTCACTTTCCCTACTTTTTGACCTGGTACTAGAAAAATCTGTTACTCAAACCATAAAGAAATGACTGTTTTACACTTATGGGAATGAAATAATCATTGTGATCATTGCATTAGAAAATAAATCAATTGATCTGCTCCAAAACAACTGGTCATTATATCTTGTCAGTTGTAAAGGAAGTTGCTGATATCATTTGGGAAGATATTCAGTCACACATTTATTACACAGCTGCCTATTAACCGTCAGCTGACTTGAGTGAGGCACATATACAATTTCTAAGTTGCTGAAACTGTTCCTGGAAACTTTGATCCACACACATTAATGGGGCATTCTGGGTGGCTATGTACCAGGTGTGTAGCTCTTTCACATTCAATAATATTATAAAAACTGCTGTGCTTTATTAAGAAAAGTTATTTAAAAAGGACAGAAGCATGTGTATTGTGTCTGACATTAGTACCTCTGATTATAAAATTAAAACAATTTGGAATATTATTGGAAGGAAAACAGGGTAATCAAGACAAAACAAATTGAAAGAATTTCTGATTGACAATACCTTCTACTCAGAAGATGAATTTAAACCATTGTGCCTGATGCATAAGGTATCAATGCCATCAGATAAACTTGAGTAGAACCATACTGTCTTCAGTCACTTCAGTTTTGATAATGCTGTTTTTCATGTAAAGACTATGGACAGATTAGGCACTTACCACACAATGGGCAGAATTTTGATGGTAACTCCCAGAACTCAGTACACCCAGAAGGAAAAATTCAACATTGCACATGGTGTTTTGGTAATCAACTTGCACAACAGAAACCTTATCTGCAGTTGGACACATTTCACAATTTTGTGAACAACAAAGGTTTTTCAGAAACTGTCACAAAAGACATTGGCCACATTCATTGAATTCTATAAGACATTACACCACTTCCTACAGATGATGCTTGGCTATATGTCAAAAGACTGCATCTTCAGACTTTACCAAAATGGATTGTGTTTTTGGAAGAGACCACCAGTACATCTCTAAGGAGATGAGAATTATCATCCACCAGAAGGAACCCATCTTATATGGCAACAGTGTAGGGCACAAAAAAAGTTTGAAGGATCTTGTTTCTATACCTTTGAGCAGTCAAACTACCATAGAGGTCTGTACATCCACCAATACTGACTCCTGCCCACACCATGAAACCAAAGTGGTGTGCTTACCTTTTATAAACCAATCCCCATCTTAGTTTGATACCATACTCATTTGCCTTAGAATGGCAAACCAGGAATGATAGGCTTATTGCCAGAAAACCTGCATGTCATGTTTGATCAATCATTATATGTTAAAACAAAATAGATTTTTGTCACCTACATTGAATCTGCTTCAAATAATGTGGTTGTGAAATTGGAAGGATTTCACCAAATAATGTTGTTTATGGGATCAATTGGCAATATAATGGGGGTAATTAGATTGAAAGATTTGTTTGCTTACATTTATGCTGAAACCAGTATTGACAATATAATGTCTAGCAATTCATATGCCCAAGCTGTAAGGGCTCAGACTTTTGGGTTGAAAATGTCCAGTCCAACTGTGACTACTGTACAATTTTTAAAGTGCATGAAAATGAAAAATTACACCAAAATTCATAGTGCCCTACAAAAACGTAACGGCAAAGGACCTATTGCACAGCCATGTGTAACCTACTTTCAAATGGTGGCATTAGTGAAACGGTTCATCGAAGCAGAGAGGATGGGAGTCTGGAATCCAAGGAAGGCTCCCATTTTTTCATGTTGTTAACAGTGACCTAACACAAAAATTCCCCCCACACCACACTTCAGAATATCAAAATGAATAAATGTTTCCTTCACTTAATCATTTCAGACTGGTCATTGCAGGTATAAAGACAACCGTGTATAATGAAACTTGAAAAATGACTTATGTGCTGTCATGGGCAAAATGGGGGGGAGAATGAAAAAGTGCAAAAATTTAGCAATTTTTGGGATATTTGTCTGGGGAGATGGAGAAAGGGGGATGTGCCACGGTCAGAAATGTGGATTCTGCATCTCAGTAACATCTAATACAAGAAAAAATAAAGAAAGCTACTACCCCCATGTGATATAAGTTACAAAAAACTAGAAGTTACTGTATTAATAGGTTTTATTCATTTTATATGGTTGTTCAGGTATACTAATGTAGTTAATTTATAACCATGTGATCTGGCTTCTTATTGTGGTACTCTAGTGAAGACTACCCCAGTGATTTGTGGGCTATCAATCATTGGTACAATCATTACCAAAATACATGTTTACTCCACTCTGGTTACAAAGAGAAAATCGATTTTATTGAGTTGCCACCATGTTAAATTCATCAGATAATTGGAAAGACAAAGATACAATACTTGATTAGTATAGTAATGTAGTTACACATGTAGCTAATGGCATCTTCTGTTTCAGTATTTTAGAGTTCCTCAATAGTGTGTTATTAATACACTGCACAAAACAATTAGGGGATCAGGCGAGATATCATACACAATATACATGTGGTAACATATTTCATTCAGATATTGGTTACAATTGTAATTTGTGTATGATGGAGTATGATATTTTTCTGTCTAAACTCTTTATTTAAGGTTTACATGGCATTTAGTTATAGCGAGGCACCAAGGGGCTACCATAATAGTGAAAAAGTCATTGCCACCTGATATGGTGTGTGATCACCTCAGATGGTCAGTACAGTTGCACACCCGTGTGTCATGGATAGTATTAGGTTATCAATCAGCTCTTGAGGGATATTTATCCATTCTTCCATGAGAGTAATATCCAACTCTGCAACTGTTGTGGGAGGTGTTGGTCGGGCTGCAATGCATGTGGCTGCAGTGCATCCCACACATGCTCAGTTGGATTTAAGCCTAGTGAACAAGTTGGTCACTCCATTCATTCAGCTCCCTCAGTTTGAAGCATGTTGCCCTATCAATGCAGCTCTGTGGGCATGGTTTTAATGAGACACACACCATGAAGACAATTTTGGATTGTTTGTGATGGTATTTGGCATCCTTTTGCTGCCTGCGGGGTGTATTGCAGCTCAGCTGCATTCAACCTCCTGTCTCGATGTGCTATTGACCATTGACAATGGTCATCTCTTGCTGATGTTACCCATTGTATGAAATACCATCCATGTCCTGGAAATAACACTTTGGGACACTCCATTGCCTACAAAAACCTCTCTCTGTGTCTTTTCTGCCTCCAACTTTCCTATAGCTCTCCATGCCATAGCTTTGGGTAAGTCAAATTGTTGTTGCATTGCACTAGCTGCTCACTACAGTGTCTGAATCCAACTGCTTGTGTAATTCGTTTGGTAGAGTAAACTCAAGTCAACATCAGCACCCTGTGTAGCAACTTTCTTTTGTTACCACTATCGTGGTTGCCTTAATGTTGTTGTCTCCACTCCATAGAACTGTCAGAAACCATTGTAATTAATTGTGCCGAAGACAATACTTGAGAACCTAGATATCTCAACTGTTCCTCTAGTTTTTCTGGCCATCATGTTTCACTCATCACAAGCTTAATAATACCTACATATAATTATAATAATAATATAATTCTGTTGATTCATGCACATATATTTTGAAAGAATATCCACTAATACTATTCTGCTCACAATCTCTCTTTATTCTTATATTTAAATTTCATTTCATGTTACTGATACAACCATATGAGAAAACATAGCAATATAAACATATGTATTAATAAATGACACATAATCTACACTATATGCACATGAATGGGATACATGTCTTCTTGTTTGGAAAAGGTCCTTCACTCTTAACCCAGATAGTGTGGAATTACCACAAACCTACAATGGAACAATGCACGGAGACCAACAAAATCTAATAGGAAAGAGCATTTACAATAGTTTTCAAGGATCAGCTCTTTTTCATGTAGAGGTAAACACATTCACACACACAACCATACAAGCACCAAAACCTATACTCCTATGGCCAAATCAAAGTTATTGTAATGTATCCCTTCTTTCTCTGCCATATAAGCTCACTATTCCTGTGAGAACACTCTTAAAATCAAAATATTTCATTAATGTGTTGGAGCTTATTATTTATGAAAATATTCTTTATTGATGTTATCTTCTCTTATGATGTATTTATTTATTGTATATTTTTGCAAACATCATAATATTTTTCCAGACAGAAAGTATATACAAATATATTAGTATAAATAATTATAGGTGAATTATATTAATTCCAGTATACTTAGTAATACCATACAACACAAATAATATTTCTTAATAATTATTAGACATATCCTTAAGTTACATAGAAAAATATGGCCGGCCGTGGTGGCCGAGGGGACTGAGGCGCTCCAGTCACGGTCTGTACGGCCACTACGTTCAGGGGTTTGAATCCCCCCTAGGGCATGGATATTTGTGCTGTCCTTAGGATTAGTTAGTTCATAAGTAGTTTGTAAGTTTAGGGACTGATGACCCTGTAATTAAGTCCCATAAAAAAAAAATTTAAAAAAAATGTAGGTGTCAATTTTGTATTATTATTCGCTTTAGGAGAACACGCACTTCTCAGTCCAAAAATATTTTACTTTTATTTTGAATTTATTCTTTTTGTGGCTCCATATACAGATTGGCAGTTTATTTTTACATAACAGGACATTAATATATGGGCTATGGTCTGTTGGATTTAGTTTGGTTCATTCTCGATAATAGCAGTCTTTGTTCCTTGTATTTTAAATATGAATTTTGGAGCATTTGGTTGCTTTATTTTGCTGTCTCAAAAATGTAATTAATTTATAAAGATATAGTGATTACATAGTTGGGTATTTATGTATCACCCCCTTTATCCAATTCCATGGATAATTCAGATTGCCCTTTGCTGCAGGGTTAATATTCTTTCCATGAAAATAATTGCATCACAGCCCCATAATTCATCAGAGGAAAAACATTTACCATAATAGTTTTTAATATCTGATTTGATACTGTTTTTGAAACTGTCTAGTTATATATAGTGCACTATATAGTGCACTACTGATTTTATTACATATATAATTCATATGTTTTACCTAGCAAAGATTTGTACATAGGTACATACATAGAAACATACAGTCTTCTGTGTCTACTGCTTCAATTCTACCTATATTATAGACAGTGGTTTGGTATTAATTTGCAAGTTTAAATACCAATAACTGTGATTTGCTAATTTTGTTCTTTAAACCTTGATCCTGGAAGTAACTAGTTATTAGGCCAAATCCCTCAATTGCATCCAGTGTTAGTACATTATTTTGTTTGCCAACAAATAACAGTGAGTTATCATCAGTGTATGTTGCCAACTGCGATTTGTGATGTGCCTCTATGTTATTTAAGTATACTAGAAAAAGGAAAGGACCTAAAATTGAGCCATGGGTACACATTGTGTGACTGTTTCACATTTGGATTTTCAGTTCATGACCTGATCATTGATTCTGTAATTCAGCTTTGTACTCTGTATGTGGTTAATGAGGTATGTTATCAGCATTTGAATAGATTTCACATTTAGATTCTTCAAGATTACTTAATAGTTACTCATGCTTTACTGAGTTAAAGGGTTTAGTGAGGTCTAGAAATATACCCACTGTTTGCATTTCTTGATCAAGGTAATGATACATTTTATGGAGAAACTCTATAATTGCAATGATAGTTCTGCAATCTTTGTAGCATCCTTCTGAGTCTTTATCAGTACTTATTTTTATTTTTTAGAAATAGTCACAAAGTTCTGTCAGCAGTACTATTTCAAATACTTTGTTGAAGTTGACTATTAACAACATAGGCCTGAAGTTTGAAACATCTTCCTTGGAAACATTTTTATGCACTGGTTTCATTGCGCTTCATTTCAGTGCATATGGAAAGGTTTGTTCTCTGATAGCATAGTTAATCAGATCAATATTATCTGTGACTACTTTACCTAATTCTTTATTACATTTTTATTCCAGTTCTTATGAATATTTATTTATGGTTCTGCATGATTTTTGTTCACTCAGTTCTTTGAATTAAAAATGTGGTTCTTCAATAGGGCAGAGCTTTAGCTTATTACATACTTTTCTGGGATCCACTGGATTAATAATTGCAGATATAAGATATTTATTTAAAATACTGCAGACCTCAGTGAGATCTTTTAACTACCTTCACTTCCTGTCTGATATTTATAATTCCAGTTTCTGCTCAGGGATGGCTTTCTAAAATGTGTTTATTATTTTGCATGACTTCTTGGCTATATTGGATGTTTGCAATATTCAACTGCTATATGTCTGTTTTCTGAGGTTTGAGATCTCTTTCTGAAAGGTTTTCTTCACTTCTTTATATTGTCGTGTTGAAATGGCAGCAGGCTTGACTTCGAAGGCAGGGTTGTCAACTGAACACAGCACTTATACTGAAAACAGGTTTATGGTGAACTCAAATATATACGCTGCACTGACTGCCTCTCAGGCAGAGTGCTCTGCTATTTATACATAAGACAGAATGTACAAGAAATTAGAAGAATAGTTAACATAAGAATCATGTAGAAATTACAAATGAACATAAGAAACATGCAGAACATTCTGGAAATGTTAATTACAAAGAAATAAATTTTTGCCAGTTGATGGGATTGAACCAGCAACTGTCAGCACTGCAATCAGTGGCACTATCTCCTGCGCCATGCCGGCAGTCGCTTAACTTGGGGGACTCGCGTCATTGCTCCCTCTCCTGAAGAAACAGCAACCCGCTGTTAGGATGTACTTTGGAGCCAGCTGCAATGTCCTGGATCTTGATCTAGTCATGGGTACTCTGTATGGCAGTTCTGGAGAATCCTTCCCTTCTGCATGATTGCCGATGACAGATGTTCTTGTCGTGGCTTCATCAGTATCATTACCATCCTTACAGTCTTTGAACAAGAAGCCATTTTCTCTATCTGCTCTTCAGGATCGTAGTAAAGCTTCATGCAAAGGGCGTGAACAATGTCTCTTCATTTTTGTCATTTTGACAATGGCTTATAATCCTCAACTTCGATGTGACATCTGAAAGGCCGCATATGACATGATACAGACCAAAGTATCGCTTCAATAACTTTTCTGATAGTCCAACTATCCATACAGAAGTAAAAATCAATACCAGATTTCCTGGGTTATACATGACAGGTCGGTGCTTGTCATTATACCACTGACAGTCCTTCTCCTGAGTGTCCAGTGTCTGTATGCGAGCCGGCTGTCTTGCTTCTTTGACCCTGGTGATGAGCTTTTCACATAGTCATCCTGAGTGTCGTCCGGTTGGAACGGGAACAGCGTATCCAAGGTCGTCTCAGCTTCACGGCCATGGTGCAGGAAAAACAGTGTGAAGCCTGTGGTGTCTTGTCTTGCGGTATTATAAGCAAATGTATTGTATCCCAATCCTTCTGCTCAACATTGACGTACATCGACAGCATATCTACTAAAGTCTTGTCGAAACTTTCTGTAAGACCATTTGTCTGAGGGTGGTATGCAGTTGTCATTCTGTGGAAAATGTCACAACATGACATCACATCTGATACCAGTTTTGACTAGAATACTTTTGCACAATGAGATATCATCACACGTGGTGCTCCATGCTTCAAAATAATGTCTTCTAGAAGGAATTTTGTGATCTATGGAGCTACTGCAGTTGGCACAGGTTTGGTGACAGTGTAGCATGTGAAGTAGTCAGTGCAGACTATTATCCATCTGTTACCAGTTGCCGACTGCGGGAACCGTCCTAAAAGTTCGATCCCAACTCAGTGGAATGGAGCTGCTGCAGGTGGAATTGGTATGAGATGCGTTGGAGGTAATTGCAGCACATGCTTCCGTCACTGGGTCTCTTTAAAGTGACTCACATAGTGCTTGACAAATCAGTAGAGACCTTTCCAGTAATACCTGCGCCTGATTCTGTCTAGGGTCTTCACAAATCCCAGATGACCAGATATTGAAGCATCATGGAAATACTTGAGAATAGCTGGCTGGAGTTGAGCTGGAATGACTAATAGCCATTTGGGGCCCAGTGGATCGTAGTTGCCCTTATACAATGTCCCGTTTTTAAGTTGGAACTCTCCATTGGTCTGACCAAGGAACAATGCCAGCAGGTGTTATCTATACTATGCCAAGTTTTGGATGAATTCACACCCCAGCAGGAGAAAAGTCAAACGAAATAGCCCACAATATGGCACCATATCAATACTGGGGATCCTCCACCAATTATCCAGCATCCGTATAGAGTGTCAACAGTTGAAAGCCAGATAATTCGGGAGGAAGTGGAGAAGATATTGCACAATGACATTATTCAACCTTCAGAGAGTACTTGGTCATCTCCGGTGGTCCTTGTAAAGAATAAGTATGGCACATGGCGATTCTATGTCGACTATTGGTGGCTGAACAAAATCACAAAGAAAGATGTCTACCCGGCACCTCCACCAAGCAATGTCACGTTGAAATGGAAGCAGGCTTGACTTCGAAGGCAGAGTTGTCAACTGAACACAGCACTTATACTGAAAGCAGGTTTATTTCAAACTCAAACATACATGCAGCACTGACTGCCTCTCAGGCAGAGTGCTTTGCTATTTGGTTGGTCGGTATGGGGGTCTTAGGGGGACTAGACTACTATGGCCATCAGATTCGCTTTGCTATTTATACATAAACAGAATGTACCAGAAATTAGAAGAATAGTTAACATAAGAATCATGTAGAAATTACAAGTGAACATGAGAAATGTGCAGAACATTCTTGAAATGTTAATTACAAAGAAATAAATTTTTGCCAATGGATGAGATTGAACTGGCAACTTTCAGCACTGCAATCGGTTATGCTATCCCTTGCACCACACTGGTAGTCACTTAACTTTGGTCTTGCAGTAATATTTACCTTTGAAAATGTGACGCTTTGTTGATTTGTGTGGCATATCCAGGTTATGGATCTTTTGCCTAAGTTTGATCATATTTGTTGGGATATTGAACCATGATTTCGGTTCATGGTACCAGCTCTCAAGATAGGTGTGTATGTCTGTGTGTGTGTGTGTGTGTGTGAGAGAGAGAGAGAGAGAGAGAGAGAGAGAGAGAGAGAGAGAGAGAGAGAGAGAGAGAGAGAGAGAGAACCATCCATCAATTACGAGTAACAAGGATGTGCATAGTAACATCTGTAATAAAGGTGTGACATTTAAAGTGGTACAGTTATTTAACCCTCCTAGTAGCAGGTGGGTATAAAGAGCACAGAAGACTGGGTCCAGTCATACTGACTCTGTTATCTTTTACTTAGATTATTTTGCCAAAAATTCCACCCTCACTGATAGCTGGAGTGGAACAGGAAGACATTTAGACATTTAACTACAGGTTAATTGCTTTCATGTATTCTATGAATGTGTTAGAAAAGAAGCAGTGATACATGGTATCATGCTGATCCTACCTGGTTCTCAGACACTTAATAACTTACAAAATTACATAATTTATATTATTATTTTATATTTAGGAATGTCATATACAGAATATTAAATAGTTATAATGTTCTGTCTGTAAAGTGTATACTAGTGCATGTTTAAAATTTCTTGAACTTAATGTTTTTTATGTTCATCAATAGACTTACACATGTGTTTTCTTCTTTACATTATCCAGCAATGGTACACAGCACAAATTCAGCTGTTGTGTAATTGGCTGTCAGAGAGAATTGATCATTCTTTGCACTTGTACCAGTGCACATGCCTTGCTCACATAATTAAGGTATGTTACTATAGTGTATTAAATTACTATAAATTATTCTTTTTAGTGGGTGGATGTGTGTGACTTTATCTATCACAACATGATGTGGAACTCTGAAAGATTAATTACAGTCATTCCTGAAAGTAATTTTTAGAAGACTGTTTTTCATTCAATGTGCATAAGTAACTGAATCACTGATTGCAGAAACAGCATTAGTCAATGCATGTTGATTTTGAGAAAAACAGAAAAATAAGTTTGTGGGCCTGAGTATTCTATTTTCTTTGACAGCTCTATTTTACTTTGAACAGCACAGTTTCTGGTGATGTCCAGACACTATTTTCAATGATGTAATGATTAGATTATATAATGATTTAAATACACAAAGTGTGTGGACATGTGCTGTTTCTGTAATCAATTGGCTGCCAGAAATGTAAGTCTGTATTATACAGCAGTTTATTTGTAAATTTATTATGTTGAATACAAAAATTGTTGTTATTAGGCTACATAACAGTTTCTAAATATCAGATATGTTATTTCTCATTACCAAAATTCTTATTTTGTGTGTACATAACAGATTCTGAACAACTAGTCATGTGAAGCTTTGTTTACTAATATAAGAGTCGCTCCCTGCCACAAACACAGACTGCTTCAGCTCTCATGTCTTGCCAGTATCTGTTCAACCTTGTGCGCTGAAGTTGCACAAAAGGCTTGTAGATGGCAGGCTTGTCTGACAGCAGCTACAGATTTGCATGTGCAATGTAAACAATTTTACCATGGGTTGGAGGCAATACCAGAAGATGCCGATCATTATGGTGACAAAGTTTTTATCTTTCCACATAATTTGGTCATTTAAAAGGTTTGGAGATTAAAAAATAGAAAAAAAAAACATGTCTTTGGATATTTCAAATTCCTCCAACAGATTACGTTTGTGGCCTTTACAAGCCACGTGAAGGATTTTTAAGTTTCCCAGGCTTGGGGGCTGATGGCCTGAAGATTTAAGATGATGGGCAAAGGGGGAGAATTTCTTTAACAAACCATTGTTAGTAAGTAGATGCTTGCTAAACCTAACGGCAATGGATTTTCCTGTTTGAGTGATATATTCAGCTGAGCATTTGGTAGCATACAAAAATGATTACAGCCCATCGTTAGTAACCCAGTTATATAATGAATCAAAGAATGCTATAATGCCTGCAAATAGTCCATCAGTTGTTCCCACTGAAGATCCACACAGTTGGGTTGCCATCCCATTCCTTGGACCTTTTTTGTACATCACAAAACCTTTTAGGCACACTAACGTTCACCTGTTTTTTTCAAAAGGCTCCCCCATACAATATTCACTCCCTCATAATGAGCAGCCCAATAATAATTTGTTCTACAAATCAGGGGTGTACAGTATTACGTGTACCAAATGTTCAGCTGAACATATTGGTCAAACAGGAAAATCCTTTGCCATTAGGTTTAGCAAACCTGTACTGACTAAAAATGGTCAGTTAAAGAAATTCTCTGCTCTTGCCCATCATCTTAAATCTTCAGGCCATCAGCCTCCAAACTTGGAAAACTTAAAAATCCTTGATGTGGCTAGTAAAGGCCACAAATTAAATCTGTTGGAGGAATTTGAAATATCCAAACACATGTTTTTTAAATCCCCAAACCTTTTAAATGACCAAATTATGTGAAAAGATCAAAACTTTTTCGACATAATGATCGGCATCTTCCGGTATTGGCTACAACCCATGGTAAAATTGTTTACATTACACATGCAAATCTGTAGCTGTTGTCGAACACAAGCCTACCATCTACGAGCCTTTTGTGCAACTTTAGCGCACAAGGTTGAACAGTTACTGGCAAGACATGAGTGCGGAAGCAGTCTGTGTTTGTGGCAGGGAGCGGCTCTTACATGATTAAACAAAGCTTGACATGACTAAATTAGGTTTTACCATTAACATTCGTTGCCCCCCCCCCCCCCCCCCAATTCTTGAGCAACAGTAACCAATTCTGTTGTAAAGGTTCTATTTTATACAAAATTTAATAATTTGATGCTCTGCAACCTCAGAGATAAGTAATTTTATTTCTTAGACAATGTTCTTTAGCAGTATTTATTAGTTCAATCTTTATTCCCCCCATACCAAAATGTGAATGTGGTCATGTGGCCTGCAGTTTTATGAGTCTGCACCTTCCCTATTTCTATTATTTCTTGTTTAGAAAAGATTTAACATATTTTCAGTTCTGTTTTTTAAACAAGTTTGTAAATTGTTCCCCCTTTCAACGTCTAATGATGCCCAGAAGAGGCGAAATGTGTCATTTATAAATAAACAAAATATCAATTTTGTACAACCAAGACTGGTTTTTGCCAAAATATCTATTACAGTTGCTGTGCCACCGCCACAAAAATATGGAGTGGAGTAATTTTAGTAAATATATCATGTGAGCCATTTCTCCATACAACATTAACAATAACCTGAGAACAAGCATTATCATTGTTATTATTATCATTTTAATTTATGCCTATCCTATCATCCCACTATAGTACTTGTTTGTAAAACCTGCTTCTTCCTCTCATAAAGTGATTATTTAGCTGATTTTGGTATAATTTTTTTGCCATCTCCAACAGCAAGGCATCTCATGAGACACATTTAACTTTTATAACCACTTCCCCTTATTTTCAATAATTCTGTTATCAATTCTATTTTCATTATCTTTCCATTGCCTACCTCTTTCATCATGACCTCTTTCATCTATCCTATGTCTGTCACTCCCATCATTATTTCTTCCACCAGCATCATGTTCGTGTACATCATTCTCACCAATCATTTCTACTTCAACAGTTATCTTACAGATTAGGCCTATTTCAGTTAACCCTCCTTCAGTCTATGTCACCATGATGATCTTTCATCTTCTTCTACATCTACATATTCTGCAAGCCACCCAAAGGTGTGTGCCAGAGTGTTTCTAGTACCACTACTGGTTGCTTGCTATCCTGTTCCACTTCCATACAGAACAAGGGAAAAATGAATGCTGACATGCATCTCTACAAGCCCTCATCTCTCTGATCTTATCTTCGTAGTTTTACATTAAATGTAAGTTGGCAGCAGTTAATTGTTCTGCAGTCACCTTCAAATTACAGCCCTCTAAATTTCTGTAACATTCTTTCACGAAAAGAATGCTCCCTTTCCTCCAGAAAATCCCATTTGATCCCCCATAGCACGTCAGTAACACTCATGCACTGATCGAACCTACCAGTAACAAATTTAGCCACCCACCTATGAATTGCTTCTATCCCTTCCTTTAAACAGACCTGGTGGGGATCCCAAATACTCAAGCAGTAGTCGAGATGGGGTAGCACAAGTGTTTTATATGGGGTCTCCTTTACAGATGAATCACATCTACCAAAAATTCTCCTAAGGAACTGCCTTTCCCATGACTGTCCTTGTATGTATGTTCTATTTCAAATCCCTGTGCAGTGTTATGCTTAGATATTTAATTGAACTGCAATAGCATACAGAATGACTTAGACAAAATTTCTAGTTGGTGCGAAGAATGGCAACTAGCTCTCAATGTAGAAAAGTGTAAGGTGATGCGCATGAGTAGAAAAAGCAATCCCATAATGTTCGAATATAGCATTAGTACTGAGCTTCTTGATGCTGTCGCATCATTCAAATATCTAGGCGTAACATTGCAGAGTGATATGAAATGGAACGAGCATGTAAGGACAGTTGTGAGTAAGGCGGACAGCCGACTTCGGTTTATTGGGAGAATTTTGGGAAGATGTACTTCACCTGTAAAGGAGACCGCATATAAAACGCTTGTACAACCACGTATTGAGTATTGCTCAAGTGTTTGGGACCCGCAGCAGATCAGTTTAAAGGAAGACATAGAGGTGGTTCAGAGGCGATCTGCTAGATTTGTTACCGGTAGGTTCGACCAATGCGCGAGTGTCACGGAAATGCTCCGGTAACTCAATTGGGGATCGCTGGAAGAAAGACGTCATTCTTTTCGTGAATTTCTGTTAAGTAAATTTAGAGGGCCAGAATTTGAAGCTGAGTGTAGTACGATCTTGCTCCGCCTACTTACATTTCGCGTAAAGATCACAAAGACAAGATAAGAGAAATTACGGCTCGTATGGAGGCATATAGGCATTTTTTTGTTTTCCTCGTTCAATTTGGGAGTGGAATAGGAAAGGAAATGCCTAGTAGTGGTATGGTGTACCCTCCGCCATGCACCTTATGGTGAATTGTGGAGTATGTATGTAGATGTAGATGAAGTACTCTCTCAAGCAGCACACTCCTAATGTTGTATTTGAATATTACGGAATTGTTTCTCCTACTTATCTGCATACCTTACATTTTTCTACATTTAGAGCTAGCTGTCATTCCTCACAGCACCTAGAAATTTAGTTCAGGTCATCCTGCATCATACTATAGTCATTCAATTATGACATGCTCTTATACACTACAGCAACATTAGTAAACAGCTACAGATTGCAACTCATTCTGTCTGTCAGATCATTTATGTAGACAGAAAATAATAAGTCTCTGATGAACACTCGCCATCCAGGACAACATACTGGGTTCTATTACTGAAGTAGTCTTTGAGCTTCTCACATATTTGGGTACCTATTCCATATGCTCATTCTTTTTTATCAATCTGCAGTGTGGCACCATGTCAAATGCCATTAGAAAATTGATAAATATCAAGCCTGTCTGTTGCCCTTCACCCATAGCTTGCATGATGTCATGAAGAAAAAGGCGCAAGCTGAGTTTCACATGATTGATGATTCCTAAAGCTGTACTGATGCATGTACAGAAGCTTTTCTGTCTCTAGAAAATTGACTACATTAATACTGAGAATATGTTAATGACATTGGTGTGTACTTATGTGGGTCTGTTCTTTTGCCTTTCTTATACATGGGAGTCACCTCTGCCGTTTTCCATTTGCTCAGAACTTTCCTCTGAAAGAATCACAATAAATGCAAGCTAATAAAGGGGCCAATGCCTCAGTGTACTCTTTGTAAAACTGAATTGGTACCCCATCTGCACATGGCGACTTGTTTGTTTTCAACTCTCTCAGCTGTTCTATACACTGGCTATGCCTATTACTATGACATACATTTGGGAGTTAGTGTGATCATCGAATTAAGGTATGTGTGCATGGTCCTCCTATGTAAATAATTTCTTAAATGTTAAATTTAAAACTTCAACCTTCATTTTGATATCTTCTGTCACCACCTCAGAATGATCAACAAGTGACAGTGTGAAGTCCTTTGATCCACTTACCAATTTCACATAGGACCAGAATTTTTTCAAGTTCTCAGTATGATCTTTTCATAAGGTATGATGGTGGTAGTTATTGTATACTTTGTACATAGACCTTTTTATAGACACAAAAATGTATATTTCCTTTTGCCTGATTTTATTTGCTTGACTTCTTTGAGTCAATAGTGAAATTGCCACTGATTTCTCAGCATTTTTCGGATATTATTATTAACCATGGTGGGTGTTACCCATCCTTAATTAACTTTGTCAACACGTTATTTACAATGCATTTAAATTTTGCCCATAATACCTTCATGTCTATTCGTTCCTTAAATGTGATGCTAATAATTGCTTCTCTGCTCTTTCTAGAACAAACACCCTTGTAGCCTTCTTGATCAGTTTTTTACTTTGGTGATCATTGTCACTATGACAACATCATGATCACTAACCCCTGTTTCTACAGTGACATCATTGACAAGGTGTGCCCTGTTTGTAGGTATAATTTTTAAAATATATCCATTGTGTGTGGGCTGACTATTTAGCTGCTCAAAGCAGTGTTCGGAAAACGTGTTCAACTGTAGTTCACAAGACAACTTGTCTGTAGCCCCTGTCATGAAAAAATATATATATCCCAGTTTATACTCAGCAGGTGAAACTACTAATAAATGGTCCGGGTACCTTCACCCTACTGAGGATAAACTCTCTTTGGATGACTGTAACACGGTGGTGGTGGAACCTGACACTAATAAAAACACCTGAACATTAACTTGATTTCACCTATATCTGTGCACAGATTACCTCTCAATCACTCTCGGCTGTGTCTCAGTAGAAATGATATTTTTGTTGACTGCAATGAACATACCCCCTCCAAATGTAACTGATCTATCTTTGTTAAATACATTCCACTCTTTGGTAAGTATTTCTGTGCTTCCACTTTGGAATTCAGCCAACTCTTACTTGGAAGGGTTATTTTAGCACAACAAATTTCCTGCAATGCAGAAAATTTGGGAACTTTGTATTTAATGCTTTGAAATTTCACTGCTAATATTTTGACAGTTAAAATTCCTCAAGGCCATCTGATTTCACAGCCTGCATATCGACTGAACTATCATATAGTCTAAAAAAGAAAAAAAGGCACTCCACAAGTACTCTGCTACTTGACTAGCTTCTTCCTCTGTGTAGTGCACCCCTGATCAGTCAAGATGATTCTAACAATTCCCCACCCAACATGACAGGTCCAGAAATCTGCAGCCATGACCATCACAGAGTAGATGAAGACTTTGTTTCCACTCTGGGAACAATTCTGCAAATTGAAAACTCTGCTTGTACCCCTTGTGTGAGGCCAGCAGTCTTCACCAATTCCACCATCCACCCAGTCTCAAAACCTAAGCAACAGAAGTCATTATTGCTGACATGAGCAACAACTTGCAGACAATGCACCCTGTACACTCAATAGCTTCTGGCAAGGCCATCTCCACATCTCAAAAGAGGACCCCTAGCAGACATACTGAGTGCACATCAGAATTCTCTTTAGCCATAGATGCTGTCTGTCTAAGGGGCTCCATATGTGCCTAACATGGGTACTCCTAATCACTAACAGGACCCCCCCCCTCCCCCCGTGCTTGCTTGGATCATTCTGAAAGACTGGTCACCCGGCCACTTGCAGGATGAATGAGCAATGCTTGCGAAACAGCAACCACTCCTCCTGCATCCACACAAGTGTCCACACATCTTATCCATCCTACCATTGCTACTGAAATACCTAAACAGTGAAAACAAAGTAGCTAAATAATTCAATTCAGTACTACACTGGTGCTTTACTAGTGGTGGCTGGACCCCCAAAGTTCTAACCAACAGCCTAATGACTACAAAGAAATTTTTAACACTACAAGAGAATAAAGCATTTTAAGATGAAAACAGAAACAAAATTTATGAACTGACTGCTAAGAAAATATAAAGAAAAGAGTAATTATGTAATGTAGTAAACTTTAGGTCTCACACAGGTGGCAGGAAGCAGTATACTGGCACAAACTAGGTGAAAGAAAGTCTGTGACTGCATTCAATTTAACAAATCAAAGATGAAAACTCGACAGAGGAAAGTTTAAGCTTTTCCTGCATTCTCTCTCTCTCTTCCTTTTTTGTCCAGTCATGTGAAATTAAGTTTAAAAATTATTATATTAAGTCATCAGGTCAATATATTTAACTTCCAGTACTTTACTTGGCAATCTTCTCTTCAAGGCCTATATTTGTATTATCTCAGCTAATGGTATGAAATAGTGTTTTAAGTTTTTGTTCCTAAAACTTTTTCATTTTTACGATTACTTTCCTCAGATTTGATGAGATTAATATTTCTACCATAGATGATGAGTATAGTATTTGGTAATGATGTACAAAATAATTGCATCAAACAAAAAACATTTTTTCACCTTCAAAAATGAAGAATGTACAATGTGTCATTTTAATATTCAGTTTTCTTTATGTGATATTGGAAGACATGCAATTCTTTCAGTTTATTTTTTATTACTAATTTATATCTAAAACTTCATCTACAGAGTTGAAAGAGTTGTCATTCAGGATTTTTTTTTCTTCCCTTAAAAGGCAATTAGCTATCTGCCAAAAGTTTGATCCTATTCAGTAAGTGACCAAATATGTTTGTGCCAGCTTAAGTCACACCGTCCTGTAAAAAATTCAGTTTAACCTCAAATAGTGAAGATCATCCTTTCTCCTAGAACTGTAGTTGTGGATGCTGGTATTACGTCTGAATTGGGTTGGGTTATTAATAACAATTTTTTTAGGGAAATTGAAAGACTCTTTGAATCGGTACTCCTTCTACTCATAGATGAATTTTAAGATGTAAGTAAGTAATTTTACAAATAAATAAATGAAAAATAAAATAAATAATGCATGTCTACAAACATCATATAAAGATACTTTTTATTTAACTGACACATTCCACATCATTACAAATTGTCATATTCATTATCTATGGAACAAACACTAATATAATGTAATGTAATCAATATTTATTCTGAAGCTGATAAATTCATTATAATACACAACCATAGAGTGCCAAATTTGCTTGGTAATGGAGATTAAATGTATGTCTTCATTCTGTTTATTTATAGTCACTGTATATTTATTTTGTGCGTTTACATATCTCAATAAACAAGACAGATAAAATTTTATATTTGCAGTGAATTGAACTTTTATCTGTCATTTTCTCTTTAGTCAAGGGCATTATCTGGTTTCTCCTGCCCCCTTGAAAATTGCTTTTGTCTGGCTTGAAAAAGCTCATAGTAGCATGGTGTTTTATATTTAATTTTTATTTATTTATTTATTAACAGTAAATAGTTCAGTGTACTGTGGCTGCAACAAATTAAATGTTAGTGCAATTATGGATAATCTTTTATGAGGTGGCCATAAATCGAATGGTCTCTATTGGTACCATACCTCACTACCCTCACTTCCTAAATCTAGGTAGCCTGAGTTTTTATTTTTGTTCCAAACTACATTTTATTTCAGTTGCAAACTATTGGAGAGCAAAAAAAATATATGGTTTTAGAATGGGAACAATAAAAAAAAATCTGTATCAAAAACCATAACATGCCTGCATACCCAAATATATTTTTTCTGATACATGTACTTCATAAAAACAGAAAATACTGAAAAACATTTCCATTCCTTTATCAAAAATCCAGTAAATCTATACACATAGATTATATTTTCCAATATACACATTCCCTAATAACAACAAATTCATCAAAGGTAACTTTCTGATATCAATAACACTGCTTTCCTTTCATGCCATGTAACAAAAACAAATTATGCCTCAAACACACATTTCAAGAGTACATTCATTTATGTTCACTTGAAAAACAGAAAAAGAGATTTGCATCCTGTCTTGAGCATGGGTATGTGTGTTGTACATAGCGTAATACTTTCAAAATAAATTAATCCTTCTGATGTTGTGAATGATGGCAAAATCATCAACCACTTTTTGAAAGTTAGTGGTCTTCTATTGCAAGAGTACACTACACTTGTGCATCCTATTTTGGAGTATTGCTGCACAGTGTGGGAACCACATCAGGTGTGACTGACTGATGATTTAGAGAAAGTTCAGAGAATGGCAGCTCATTTTGTATTATTACGAAATAGGGGAGAGAGTGCCACAAATATGATACACGTGTTGGGGTTGAAATCATTAAATGAAAGGCATTATCTGTTGCAGCAAGATCTATTCGTGTAATCTTTTTCACCAACTTTCTCTTCTGAATGGGAACTTATATTGTTAGCACCTCTCTACATAGGCAGACATGATCATTATAATAAAATAATAGAAATCAGATCGAAAACAGAGAGATTTAGGTGTTTATTTTTCCCCAAAACCTATTAGAAAATGGAACTATAGAGAAATATCATAAAAGTGGTTCATTGAACCCTCTGCCATGCACTTCAATGTGACTTGCAGAGAATCCATGTAGATGTAGGGAAATAACTTAGGCATTCATCATACAGTGAATTACTTAAATAACTTTTTACATTTCACATATGTGAAAATGTTCATTTAGATTATACAGAGGATGCTGGAACAGTCACTGCTATTTGACTTAATTTGTGCAAATGATGTATTGCAAGTTATTGGTCTAATTTCAGAAATGCAAATAAATTGTCAGTCTTCACTGTGGTTTGCTGTTCATGACCTATCATAAGATTATTTAATATTATAATTTCTAATTATTCAGTACTGCAATGGGTAATTTTATGCCAACAGCAGTAACAGTTCTTTCCCCAAAAAAAATTCACTTCTGTGTTTAGCCAAGTGACTCCTTTAATTATTCCATAGTTTTAAATAAAACACCACTCAACTTAACTGTCTGTTATATGTTAATGTTATCAAAAACTAAAGATTCAGCTTGGTTGTACAGATTAAAGACACTTTGTTCAGCAAATCACCAACATATTCCCCCAGTTTTATAGCATCTTCTGAATTCTACCAAGAGACAAGGCATCTGTGGGAATATTGGCACCTATTTTTTATGCTACCCCTACACTTTCTTTATTATTAATTGAAACCTGATAACACCTCAGAAAATAGGATATACAATAAATACTTATTAAAATGACATGAGATGTGTTAAAGTACCTTCCACAGATTCCAAATATAATTGTCCTTCTGGATGTGGAATCAGACGGGGGGGGGGGGGGTGAATAAATCTTAAGAATATTTACATTTCGAAAGACGTAAAATATTACTACATACTAAATTTTGAATATACTAGGTGCATAAGACAAATCTTAGGCTATTTCTTTACTACACTTATTTACAATAATCACATCACTGCATGAAATTAGGCGAAGTCAGAGTGAACACAATATTCACATTACTGAAAATCATATACAATAACATACATCAATCACTTTTGGTATGAAATTTATCATCGATGTAGAAGGAGTTGGCCATCAAAAAATCCTTTAGACTCTTCTCAATCTGAAATTTATTGTGAGTTAATTTTTTTAGGCAGCTGGTATGTTACTGAAATCTTGTTTCTAATATTGATCCCATGAACAGAGCTACTGGTATGAAAAAAAGATATATGAAAAATCTTAGTAGAGAATAACTGTATTGGGAAGCAGTAGTTAGTATCCCCAATTCCTTAAATAGGCCTCTGCAGGATGTTCTTGAGTTGACCCCACAAATGATTTGTATCACATGTTTTTGGGATCTGAAAACTTTAGCATGCACTGATGAGTTACCCCAGAAAATAACCTCATATTACATTATAGAATGAAAGTATGCATAATATGCTACCTTTTTTATTTTTATATCTCCTATGTCTGAAAACATTGTTTGATTATTATTTGTGTCATCTGAAAATAAAACAAACTTGGCACCTAGTAATATTGCTGATGAAATGTCATTGATATATGCAAGAAAAAGCAGGGGCCCTAAGATAGAACCTTGGGGAACCCCACAATTTTATTAGATGATGCCGGATAGTTCAGTATACATCTCTTTCCAATTGACACACTTTGTTTCCTGTTAGAGATATATGATTTGAAGCATTCTGCAGCACTTCCTGTTGTACCGTAATACTCTAATTTGCTCTAAAGCTTATTGTGATTTACACAGTCATATATGAATTAGACTTGTTTGAAAATAACAGTCAGATACCTTTGACAGATCACAAAATGTACCAGTGACCTGTAATTGATTGTCTAATGAATAAAGTACATTCTCATGGTATGTTTAGATAGCCTTTTCAAGATGAGAACCCTTTATAATCCAAATTGTGACATGTGTAATATATTATTAGTGGTTAGATGATTAACAAAATGACTGTACATTAGCTTTTATAAAATTTTTGAGAATGCAGACAAAAGAGTAATAAGACGGAAGTTTGATGGAATTTCTTTATCTGCATTATTATATAATGGCTTAACTTTAGCATATTTCAACCATTCAGGAAATGAGTCCCTGGTAAAAGATTGGATACACAAGTAACTTAAAATATCACTAAACTTTGAGGCACACTGTTTGTTGATATGTTATCATAGCAACTGTATTTTTTTATTTAATGGTGGATATTAATTGTAGTGGTGTTGTGCCATACTCACGTTACTGCAGTTCTTTGTATTGGCAGATGTGATATATTCCATTGCAGCAATTACTGACCCTGATTACCCCATTTTATCATTTGGATAGATGGCTTGTGGGATATCCTACTTAAAAGAGCTTCAACATCTATACAATAACTACTCATAACTGCCGCTCTGTCATATTTGTGTGCAAAATGATAACTCAAAGTATTTCTACAGTTTGGTCGTTTCTTTTCAATGTGGAAAAAGAAATAGGAAGCATCCATTTTTTATTTTATTTATTTATTTTTGCAGGTTTAAAGGCTTGAAACATTTAGTTTGTGTTATATAAAATAGCACTGAGTGACAGTTGATGGCTGCTCATACTGGGCTTCTTTCACTTCATCTGAGATATGTTTTAAGACAATATTTATTTTGGTACAAAGAATTTCATTTTGTGTAGCATCTTTTCCTTTCAGACTCAAGTTTTTCCTAACACTTGCAGCTTTTGTTTCCTGTAATTTCCATTAACTCTAAAAATTTACCATATTTTCACTTTTCTTCCACTAATTTATAACTTCTTTGATATATTTGTTGAGGGGCTGCGTATCAAAGTGCATGGGCAATAATTTCTGTGTATCATCTATTTTCTTGAACTTTTCGAGCACATACTTCACCAAGCAGAGCAAAAATTGATTTATTCTCTGTAAATTTACTTTTCAAATTTTGGAAACACACCAGAGCAACTAAAGTATGTTTGTGTATTAAGCTGTTTTAATGCTGCTTAAAGCTGTAATTAGACTCTGTTTCTCTTTTCCAATTAGTGAAACTGTCACTTACAAAAATATGGAATTAGGTATTTGTGCCTTGAGTTTATGGATGGAAAAATCAACAGACTAAACAAAATGCAGCATCGTTTAAGATAGTATATTCCATCCATGACTGAACTTTGTACTGACCTGGTTAGAAATTTCTTTTCCAGTCTCCAAAGAAAGAAAATGAAAGGGATTTCTTAGGCTTTCTGCTACATTAGTAGATTTATTAGATGACACACACTGAAATAGATGTATTATCACTGCTGCTGATGCAAGAAATATAAAACAGCTTTATTAATCAATTTTTTACTTCCATTTCAATCAGCAGTAAACACAATTTCTTCTACTTCACTTTCTGGATCATGAAAACAAACATTGGCAGTTTTTACACTTACAACTGGAGAAGTTTTAATGTCTTTATTTGATTTAATAGCTTTTTGTTGCTGACTGATGACATCTGATTTTCTTGGCCATTTTGCATGTTACTACAAATGTTTGTGGAGCTTATGGAACTTAACTGAGGGATCATCGGTTCCTAAACTTACAAACTAAATTATACTAAAGACAACACAAACATCCATGTCTAAGGGAGGATTCGAACCTCCAACGCGAGCCCTAACCTGGCACTCCAGACTGCTCGGCTACTCCTGTGCGGCATTTTCACATCCCTTTACGTGAATACCGGGCTGGTACCCAAATCCTGTAACACTTTGCATTAGACATTTGGGATACACATTTCCTCCTCAGGGGGATGAGCTGGTGACAGGAAGGGCACCCAGCCATCCTGTAAATATCAACACACACCAAATCTGAATTTAACTTTGAGCTGACCCTCCATGATTGTGAACAGGGCCAAAGAGAAACAATTGATAGGTCCTTATACTTTTGTTCATAGTACATATTTATAAATAAAAACAGTCACAAATTACAAAAAATCTAATTTTTACAAATGATAACTGGTTTCAGCCTGTTTGCTGGGCTATCTTCAGATCTATGTGGCATAGGCTTAATGTCCATGGAGCAGGCACTTGCCCCAATGCATGGAACAAGTGCCTGCTCCATGGACATCAAGCCTATGCCACATAGATCTAAAGATGCCCCTGTAAACAGTATGATACTTTTTTTGTGATTGTTTTTATTTATAAATGTTTTCCAATAGATTGCTGTTTCCCAAAAATTGTGCTTTCAAAATATATTTATTAATTTTGTCATGCCATTTACTGTACATATCAGTATATACCGTTTCTTATCAAACTTTAATGAGAGTTCATTTGTGGAGAACCACTTAGTAATTCTCTGTAAAACATTAGTACAATTTCATCAGTTAACTTTTATTTTTTGGGTGGATTTGCAATATTTGTATGATCATCAAAAAGCACTGGTTTTGCATTTTCACGAATGTAGACTGGTAAGCCATTAATATATTTAAAGAGTAGCAAAGGACACAAGACGAAACCCTGTGTGATCAATTACTGATAGCTCTCCAGTTTGAGGAAAAGTGTGTTTTTGCAAATTATGTGCACTGCTTATTTCAGCTTTCTGCGCTCTTACACGTAAATAAGATTTAAACCATTTATGCACTCTTCCACTTGTACCACACTAGTTGTGCTTATCTAAAAGAACTACATTAGAATTAGTCCAGTTATTATAGTTAATTTTAATTACACATAAACCTCTATTTTCTATATTTTCTTCAATTTCTTCAACTTTTCACTTAACGTTAGTATTTGTGGATACATTCATCAACTTCACCTTTTACAGCTAATAAATGCTACTAATTAATGTTATGATAGTTATCAACATTTTCACAAATGAAATCAAGTTTGAAACTTTTTGGAGTTCAAGATTGTGTGTGAGATCGGGATCCAAATACATGTACTTAGCTTTTTTTGGGCAAGCACACTTCGCAACCCATCTTAACAGCTTAAGTTGTTCCAGTACCTCATTTCCTACATTCCTAAGTTCAGGGATTTTATCTTGCAAACCTTCCTGGAATAGTACACCTGATATACTGGGGGAAAGGATATGTGGAGTCATGGATAAGGGAGAGCCTATGGGATGTTTCCCGAATGAAATTTTTACTTTGTGATGGAGTGTGCACTGATATATAATATCCTAGCAGATTAAAACTGTGTGCAGCACTGGAATTCAAACCCAAAAACTTTGTCTTTCATAGGCAAACACCTAACCAGTTAACCTACCTGTTCATGCCTCAAAAGTCATCCTCACAGCGTTAGTTCCACAAGGTTGTCATTTTCGCAGAAATTCTCATTTGAATCTTGGAGGTCAACCACTCTGGAAGAAAGGCTACTGTGGAGACATGGCTTTACCGCAGTTTTAATATGGCTGGAAGATTCATATAATATCCAGTCCTCTGCTAAGTGAACATTTCATTCTGGAAACATCACCTTTTAAACTATTAAGTACTGCATGGGTCAGTTTTTACTTTTATGTGATTGTTGTTTAAATTTCCATACTTTAACTCTTCATGTAAGCTATTTCATTTCTCGCCATTTCACTCTAAAATTTTCCAAATAATGTTTTTCATTTACAATTATAGCAATGTAGATATAAAATATCATTTAATGATTTAAAAAATTCCTAACAAAATCTATTTATTCACAATTAAAGTTCTTATAAGTGGAATTTGTTAAGTCAAAGCTTTCAACTTATGCTTCTGAGCAGTACCTATTACTGAATTAATTTATCCACTTTAGCTTAAGTTTTCAAATTACATTTAAGTGTAATTAATTTGTTGTTTCTTTCTCTTATAGTAAATATGTATTTTTCATGTGTGTCTTGTGTTTGTCTGCAGAAACTTTACTCGGATTTTGAGCTACAAGGTGTAATGGAAGACAAATTGAATTCTAAGACATATCAGACAATTTCACAACGAATGCAAACTGAAGAAGCAACATGTGCCCTCACAATGAACACTCGCCATGATATTGAGGATTCTGAGTATGTTGCCTATTTGAGTATTTAGCTTGTTTCATACTTATTTGTATATTATTATTTCTATAACATCATTCTACAATCACTTGATTATGTTTCTATGGTTTATAATCCTAAATAATAATAGTTTGGTAAAACACTGCTTTAATAACATCGTCATGACTTAGGTCGTGAATTACTTTCCCCTTCCGTTTCCATCCTTTTTTCTTCCCTTCTCTCCCACCTGAAGAAGGAACTGTGTTCTGAAAGCTTGTCCTTTTTCGTCCTTTTTCTTTCTCTTCATTGTGTCACTATCAGTGGTACAGCACAAAGGTAAGAACTGCCCAGCCAATCTATCTCTTTTGAAAAATAATTTATCATCTCTGAGGAGAATTCCATCATTAATCAAATAGTTTGGTAAAATGTACATTATAAACCTAAGCTGCCATATATTAATAGCTGTGTGAAAAAATAACTTATGGGAATGTGTCATGGTAACATAATTGACAACTACAGACATTACTATATGAGCATACATTGTCATACAAGGCAGCTCTGTGCAAGTCTGTATAAAACCTAGAAAGATAACACACAAACATACACATGTACACACTGTAATCACCAGCATAATCAAACAACCAAAGATGATGGGCATCTGAAGTAATTGATTGTGCATACTGAGAACTAACAGGTGCGCTAGCAATAACCGTTTTGACAAGAAAGAGAGCTGGATACCTAGCAGCATTTGAGCAAAAATCTCCATCCTTGATCATAAGATCACATATTTAAGTTTAAGTGCCTCCTTAACAGGAGTATTCAGCAGCTGGAGTTTCATGCCAAAATCCCTGTATTGTTATAATCAATAGCATGATTGCCATCAAGAAAATGTTCATCAATAGCATATTTGTGCTGTTTATGCTCATTTTACCAAATTTACATGGTTTGACCTATGTATGACATGCTACATCTGATTTATGCAAACTAAGAATATCCTTCACAGATCCTTAAAATGCCTTCATCATAGCTAGTAGTATAGAAACACATATAATATCATATCCTCACACAATATGGCTAGTCCTTTTCAAAATGCTATCTATGTAAGGCAATAAGGCAATAGTCTTGGGTGCAAGCTTACAACCAGCATCATTCATCGGATGCGTAGTTGGTTGATAATGCAAAGATAGTCTGATCTCTCTTTCACTAGAACTATTCTGATGAAAGGTGCAGAGAAGACAAGCTAACTCGGCTGACAACCTATCAGGGTCTAAAATGCAATAGGCACTGTGAACCAAGGTAAGAAGTACCACTTCACATGGAGCTGGATGGTGACAAATATCAACTGGCAGTTACAAGTCAGTGTGAATAGGCTTCCTATAAAGACATGTCACATCATACGATCAAACTTCCTCCTAAGCAAATGGTAAGTAGCCATGTGGCAGAGGGTTCATTAAATGGTTTTTATTATATTTGCAACCATTCCATTCTTTAATAATGCACAGGAAACATGAACACGAAATCTTTTCATTTTCAATCTGATTTTTCTTATTTTATCGTGATGATCATGTAGGTGAGTGATAACAAAATATGTTCATAATTGGAAGAGAAATTTAGTGAAAGAAACTTTGCAAATAAACCTCACCCCAGTGTTTCAATCATTTTCACCACAGCTCGTGCATCATTTCCATGACACTCTCCACCTGTATCATGATAATATAAAAGGAGCTGCCCTACTTGCGACTTCTTCTACGTTCTCTGTCAGTCACACTTGGTGGAGATTCCACAATGTGCAGAAATACTCCAAAATAGTATGCACAAGTGTAGTGTAGGCAGTTTTTTTTTTTGAAGAACTGTTGCATATTCTAGGTATTATGCCAGTGAAAAATAGCCATGGTTCATCCTGTCCATGATATTTTGTGTGTGTTCTTTCCATTTTGCATTTGTAATTGATTTTCCTGGGTATTTAGTTGAATTTACAGTCTGTACTTTTGACTGATTTATCACGTAAATGAAGTTTAATGTATTTATTTTAGTGCTCACCAGGATGACTTCACACTTTTCATTGTTTAGGATGAATTGCCAATTTCTGTACCATGCAGATATCTTAGGTACATCGTTGTCCAGTTGTTTTTGATCTTTTGGTAACTTTACTAACAGATAAATGAGAGCATAATCTTGAATATTGGAGTGACCAGTGGAACTAGGTATAGAGCTATTGCATCAGTGTATTCTGAAAGGAATCTAATTGGTAATTAATTTTGACTGGGAGACTTGATTTTATTAAGTGATTTAAGTTGCTTTAATACTCCATGAATATGCACTTATTTATTAAACATGCTGACAGCTATTCTTCATTAGAATTCTGAAGTATTTGCTTTTTGTTCTTTGCTGGAGGAAATTCTGAAAGCTTTGTTTAGCAATTCTGCTTTAGCAGAACTGTCATCAGTAGCATCACCTTTGCTATAGCATAGTGAAGGTATTGATTGTGATTTGCCACTGGTATACTTTACATACGACTAAAATTTCTATGGATTTTCTACCAAATTATGTGACAAGTTTCATTGCGGAAACTATTACAAGCATTTTGAACTAATTTTGAGCTCAATTTTGATTTTAGATAAAATTTGGGTATTTTATGTCTGCTTAAATTTGGCATTAATTAATTAACTAATTTTTGTAAGTTACATCTAACTTGTTTTGTGTTCCATTGTGGTTCAGTCCCCTCTTTTGTTAATTTATTTTGTGTAGATCTGTCAATAGCTGTCGATATTATTTCTTTGCATGAAAGCCACGCCTGATTTATAACCATATTGTTAGTTTTGAAAGACTGAATATTCTCACTCAGGAAAGCATTCATCAAATTTTTATCTGTTTTTTAGGGTAAATACATTTTTCATTTTATTTTGGTGGATTTGCGAAATCCAATATTAATTCTTTGTATGACAATTCTGTATTCACTAATCCCTGTATTTGTTTTGATGCTCCAGATTAGCTCTGGATTATTTGTTGCTAGGAGGTCAAGTATGGTTTCACAGCCATTTACTTTTCTAGTGAGCTCATGAACTAATTGCTCAAGATAATTTTCAGAGATTGTGTTCAGTACAGTTTCAGACAATGTTTTATGCTTGACTCTGGTTTTGAAAATAAATTTTTCCCAATGTATTGAGGGTAATTTAAAGTCACCACCAATTGTATGGTTTGGTTATATTTTTAAAATTAGATCCAAGCTTTCCTTTAACATTTCTGCAATCGAATCATCTGAGTCAGGGGATTAGTAAATAGAACCAATTATTAATTTATTCCATTTTCAGGTATAAGGTCCACCTATATCAGCTCACAGGAACTATCTAATTCAGTTTTGCTACAGGATAAACCACTTGTAAGAGCAATAAATATGCCACCACCTATTTTATTCAATCTGTCCTACCCCACTTGTCCCTTTGTAAGAATTTCAGATGAACTTATGTCTGACTTGATGAATTGATCTTCAGTACTTTCTGTTAACGCATAGAGCTCTGGTGCTTCCTCCATACATCTACAACAATTTACACGTGTTAGACCATTGTTTTTTAGATCTGTGTTCATCTTATGTCTGTGACCTGTACCCTTTGAGAATGAAACCATTGTTGTATGTTCCTGAAGCCCTTTAACCTAAATGTCTGCTCAGTTCATGACAAACAGCTCCAACTACACATGTAGCCACTTTCTGTGTGTAGTGGACACCTGACGTATGGAGCCCCACCACCCAATGGCGTAAGTCAAGGAATCTACAATCTACATGGTCACAGAATTGTCTCACCCTCTGATTCAGACCCTCCACCTTCCTCTGTACCAGAGGTCGGCAGTCGGTCCTGTCAACTGTGCTGCAGTGGTGAGATCTGCCTTCACCATGCAAGCAATACTGGCAGTCTTCACCACTTCAGATAGCCGCTCAAAACTGGAGAGAATTTCTCCTGATCCAAAGCAACACTCATGTGTTATCATGTCTTAGAAAGCTGTTCAAATTCAGCTACCATGAACCATTAAATGTAATCAAAAGAACATAAAAACATTCAGATGAATTCCCTCTAAGTAGCATAGGAAATCTTTTGAATTCTCAGGCTGTTACTCATGATGTAATATGTGTAGTGGGATGTTTTGCTACACAATATCTCAGTGTGTGGATATTTCACATAACAGCAACTCCTTCCTTGCAGAGCTTCAGAAGGCCATATAATTTATTTGGGACACCATACTAAGAATTAAGTCTTTTGGTATTCCCATGCAACAAAAATGTTTCTTTTGGAGGCTGTAAGTCTTTCTCTCAACACTCGTAGGTTTATCACAAATCTTGTGATACACTGAATCAGACAGTGAACACGGCATCTTTAATTCTATTTGTTCAAGAACACTGTGGCATTGCTCTTGTCCAACAGAACAGAACAGATGCCACAATTCTTAATCATAATATACCTTCTGGAGGACTGATGCTTTTTTCAGTGAACACGAGAGACCTGTCTCATGGCAGGAATACAGGATTAGCTGTGAGCCATGGAGTAGAGTGGGGAATTTGGATGAGGTGGGGTAGGTGCTTGCGTAGTCTGTGCAGATGTGTGAAGCCTTGTGTGTGGATGGTGCAAGGGTTAGCACAATTGCTTAGTCAGGAGGAGGCCTGGGTTTGAGTCCTGGCCCTGGAATAAGTTTTGATATGTTTATGTTGTTTGATTTGAAGACCTACCAGCAGTTGATACAAAAATACCTCAACTAAAACTATATTTACCTTTTCTGTGTTTTGTTTGTGTAGAAGTGCTATGTGGGAAAGGTGTCTGAATTCTCTTCACACTGAAAGATGTAACAAAAATTACTGCCCCCACATGGGGATAAAATTGATCACTGTCTCATCAAAAAATGTTGTTGTTGTGGTGCTCAGTCCAGAGACTGGTTTAATGCAGCTCTCCACCCTACTCTATACTAAGCAAGTCTCTTCATAAGAACGTCACCCTACATCCAATTCAATCTGCTTACTGTATTCATCTCTTGGTCTCCCTCTGCAGTTCTTACACTCCACACACTCCCCTCCAATGCTAAATTCACGCTTCGTTTATGTCTAAGAATGTGTCCTTCCAATCGATCCCTTCTTTTAGTCAAGGTACGCCAGAAATTACTTTTCTCCCCAATTCCATTCAGTACCTTCTCATTAGTTTGGCAATCCGCCCACCTACTCTTCAGCATTTTCTGTAGCACCACGTCTCAAAAGCCTCTATCTTCTTCCTGTCAAAACTATTTATCATCCAAGTTTTACTCCTGTACAAAGTGACACTCCACAAAAATGCCTTCAGAAAAGACTTCCTTACATTTAAATTAATATTCTATGTTAGCCAATTTCTCTTTTTCAAAAACGCTTTTCTTCCCATTCCCATTTGGCATTTTATATCCTCTGTACTGCTATCACAATGTCTTATTTTACTGCAAAGTAACGAAACTCATCTACCACCTTCACTATTTTGTAACCTT
Organism: Locusta migratoria; assembly: GCA_026315105.1. Taxonomy (NCBI): domain Eukaryota; kingdom Metazoa; phylum Arthropoda; class Insecta; order Orthoptera; family Acrididae; genus Locusta; species Locusta migratoria. The sequence goes on from CM048755.1 coordinate 519,193,415, forward strand.
TCCTTCAGCATCACCTGATTTTCTTAGAGTGCGCCCCATTACCCTTGTTTTGCTATTGTTAATGTTCATCTTATATGCACCTTTCAAAACACTGTCCATTCCATACTCTTGCTCTTCCAAGTCCTTTGTTGTCTATGACAGAATTACAATGTCATCAGCAAAATGCAATGTTTTTATTTCTTTACCCTGAACTTTAATTCTTTCTCTAAATTTCTCCTTGCTTTCCTTCATAGCTTGCTCAATGTACAAAGTGCATAACATTGAAGAAAGGCTCCAACCCTGTCTTACTCCCTTCCTAACCTCTGCATCCTTTTCATGCCATTCAACTCTGATAACCACTGTCTGGTTTTTGTACAAGTTGTAAATAACCCTCCGTTACCTATATTTTACTCCTGCTGATTTCAGAATTTGAAAGAGTCTATTCCAGTCAACATTGTCAAAAGCTTTTTCCAAAATTACAAAAGCTAGAAATGTAGGTTTGTCTTTCCTTAATCTGTCTTCTAAGATAAGCTGTAAAGTTAGGATTGCCTCCCATGTTCCTACATTTCTCCTGCATCCAAACTGATCTTCCCTGAGGTCAGCTTGTAGCAGCTTTTCCATCGATCTGTTAATAATTAGTCTTACAATTTTGCAACCATGACTTATTAATCTGATGATTCTGTAACTTTCACATCTGTCTGCGCCTGCTCTCTTTGGAATGAGGATTATTACATTTTTCTTAAAGTCTGAGGGTATTTCCCCGGTCTCATACATCTTATGCACAAAGTGAAATAGTTTTGTCATGGTTGGCTCTTCTAGAGACTTCGGTAGTTCTGAGGGAAAGTCGTCCACTTCAGGAGCCTTCTTTTGACTTAGGTCTTTATGTGCTCTGTCAAATTCTTCTCTCCATATAGTGTCTCCTATTTCATTTTCATCTACTTCCTCTTCCCGTCCTACAATATTCTCTCTAAGTTCATTTACTTTGTAGAGACCCTCCCTCCTCAGGGGCTCAGCATTAATTTGCTGAGTATGGGCGTGGTGAACCCGGGGTCCTGTACTGTGGACTGTGTCACGCCAACAGTCTGCGATGGTGGAATGTTGTATGTTTCAGAGCTTGGGGATCTTGGCTTAATCGCCCAAGTTGCAAGAATGGTACAAACCTCTATTAAAAAATTTTTTTTAAAAAAAATAATAAAATAAAATTAAAAAGAAACCCTCAATTTCAGGGTGTGCTATGTGCCGAGGAGATGCATGGCTCTTGAGGTTGAACAGTCGCTAGCGAGCAACCTCTGGGGAACCTGCCACACCTCAGTTGTATTAGGCTTACCCAGGCAAGCAGGACTCTGCCTGGGTGAATGTATACTTTCCTAGCTGCTCATGGGAACAGGATGAAATGAGCAATTAACAGCATGGGCGGTCGCAAAAATGCCATTTATAAGTGTGGATAGTCTGATTTTGATGCTACAGCATATAACCCTAAGTCATCCCCTTCCCTGGATACATCATGGGAAGAACACAGGGCCTTAATTCATTCCAAGTCATACTCGCCACGATACCTTGTTTCTCCCCGGACTGATGGTGACTCTTTCTTGTCCACCAAGCCACAGTTCTTCGTTGACCACCTCGAAGACAATTACGCTGAGGTGGAGTCTTTCTCAAAAATGAGAAGTGGGGCTGTTTTGATACAGACAGCATCCCCAGCTTAGTTGAGGGAATTATTGGCCTGCGACAAGCTGGGTGATATTCCTGTGGAAATAAAGACCTTGAACTGGCTATCATAGAATGAGGCAAGAAAGAAGTATGAGTAACTCCTATCTAGTGAACTTGACCACCTGTTTTGCTGCTGTAACATCGTCCCAGCGCACTACGGGTACAACTCATAACAAGGTATCGCCTCCTCCTTTGGGTCCTAGATGCCATAAATCTCTCTTTGACAGTCCCTGATGTCACTCCCAAGAAGCCCTCCCAGCCCTTAACACCAAGGGACCAGCAAGAGGGGAAACAGAAGAGAAAGGAAAAGAAAAAAGACTCTTCAGTGTCATGAAAGCAATGCTCCATCACATCTTCTGCCTCTGAAGATGAGGTGGAGATCCTCTCATCCCCCAAGGATCTCACCAGAACAGGATCGCCAGAACTCATTGTTCTAGATCCTGCAAATTCTGAGGAGTTGGAAGCAGGTGCCACTGTGGAGTAACCTGCTTATCCATTACATTATGGTTGTCCAGACCAATGCAACAGAAATCCTGCAGTAGAATTGTGGCATTTTTTCCCAACCATCTGGCTCAGCTGCAGAAATTACTTTGCCACTTTCCAGCACTTTGTCTAGCGCTACGAGTTACGTGGTTCCGTGTCGAGAGGTCCCCTGCCCTTCTAGGCTATTGAGGCTATTTTAAAAACTGTTCCATCTATGACAGAGTTTCTGGTGACGTCTGTGTCTACATCCTAGCCTCTGTCCCCAGTACTGTTGTGCCTCTTCAAACACCTCTAGAGGCTGTCACTGTTAGGCTCAACACCAGTTCTCCTACCCATTTTAGCATAGTGCATGGAATGTATTCTGCCATAGTCTTGCCTCAATCACTTACTCTGAACTGATGCCTCGCTGCCTGCTTCTTTCACACTGCAACTCCATTCATTTACCTGAAATGTTTAAAAAATACTCTAGCGACGCTACACTGCCTTCACAGGTTTTCACCTGTAGGCCTCCTTTTCTAGACGACACACTGTCAAGCACTTCACTTATGTCATGTATCCGTGCATCAGTTATATCACAAATGTTCTATAACAGCTGATTCTCACATCCACATACCACTCCACTTGAACACTACCTCAGAAATTTATTCTGTCCACTACGTCTCAATGTTCATGCTCGTGGGAGCCAGTCTACGGGGATTTGTACTTCACAAGGTTTTGATTCCCTGCTTGTCGTTCTCTTCAAAGTACACAAAGATGGAGCATAACAAAACAAGGATTACGGTAGTATTTGATAATGCTACACTAATCATTATGTAGTTCTTCATTGCTGTTCCATAAACCCGTGTACATGCTGCAACAATTGTTCCATGTTAATACGACTTTCTTGCCCAGCTATAAGATTATCCAGGGAATGCATAAGTTTTGGTTGCAAAGTGTTATTCACCCATGTTAGATTCTGCACTGGCAGTATCTCCACACTCACATCTGGCCAATAAAGTCGTGGTTGCATAATGTTTAATGTCATTGTCCCCATGATAGCTGCTGGCCATCGAAACTTTGGTCCCACCAAGTCAGAAAAGGTCCCGTTAATTAGTAACCAACTGCCGCCTAATTCTTTTAATTCTATGTGTTTTGCCTCAACAAGCCTTCCATGCTCATAACAGCTTGCCACTACTACTATCTTGTCTGGTACTGCATAAATCCAGTGATTTCCTGTTTTCTGAAAATACGGGCTAGGATGAGACACCTCCCTAGTGCACTTGCTTCGTCCTGGTTTTTCTTTGAATAACTGTATTTCATATGTACCATCCCCTGTCTGAACTGGTCTTGCAGGGCACACTGTGATTCTTCCCCTCCTGCAGTGATGCTACACTTCTTCTGACATTACCACGTGCTGATGTCCATCACCCTTTACCAGTAGTATATTAGCTATCCTAAACTTCACATACTTGCGTAGGGCACCCTACTGGACTGGATAGGTATGCACTGTAAAACACTGGAACCACCCCTGTTTTCCTACTGCCCGAAACTGCATGGGCACAACCACTTTTGCTTTATCCATCTTCACTTTCACTGCTGCTATATGGTAGTAGAATGGCACATTTCTTTCCTCAGGCTTCATAATTAACTTCAACCCTACCGGTAACTCTTTCTCCACTTTTATTATTCCCTCCATCATTTGGTTGTCAATAACACAGAACTTAATTGCCCATGTAATGCTTGAACCATTGCCTCCTTCAAACTTTACAATGTCACCAAAGCATCCCATACCCCATCTGCCAAAGTTTGCCACAGCCTTGCCACTACAATCCTGGTGTCTAGTAAATCCATTCAAGTCTGCAACACACCCATGTCCCAGTGAATTCACAGACACTTTGGCATACTCCATGACTTCATCCCCCAAAGTTTCCACATTCACAACAAATAATTCCTTCACAAGATCCACATTTTCACTTCCAAAATTATCAATTACAACAGGTACTACTCTTTTCCCATTTACCTCTTGTACATGTACAATATTCTGTTTTACAAAACATTGTGCATTGTTGTCACAGCATTTTGCTCTAAAGATTTCACTATACACAACATCCTTATTGAAAACTCAGGCTGTACACTCATCCAATGTTACTTTTCTGCTCCGGCTGGAATATTAGTAGGCGAATCGATCCTTATAACACTAGTCAGTGGTTTAGGTGGGTTGTCCCGGACCATGGACGCCCCTTGTGACAGTTCATTGCTGATGACAGTTTCCCCTAGCTGAAATGATTTCCTGCTAAGTTCCACCTGATGCTGCCGAAGGTCAATTTTGGCATAGTGTTTATGCAGAAAGTCTAACCCTAGAATCATGCAATAGCCTACTGCCACATGTTGGACTACTTCCACCCACTGCTTAAACTCTATTCCCCCAACAGAAAACTCCACTGATTCTAAAGGCTCCACATCATTATCCCCTACTGCACGTAACTTGTACTGTGGTGGCTGCAACTGCCTATCACCCACTAGACTTCTATTAGCAACTGACACATGTGCCCCTGTATCCAATTACAATTTGTGCTTAGGTCCCATCTACTATCCCAACTAGTGCACATTCCGCCTCTGCATTCATAGTTGAATCATCTGCCTTTAATGGGAACACTGCACGACGGACTGAGAGTCCCCTTTGGCAGTTATTTTTGCTGTGGTACTTCTCCTAAAATTCCCAAAACCCATTTGACGCTGATGATCCCCGTTACCCCACAGGTGGCGGAGAAACTTCCGCACATGACCAATACGGCCACACAAAAAACACCTCTTATCTGTGGAAAAAATATTCCACCTACTTTGCACCCCAGTAGCTAGGTCAATCTCCTCGTATTCTGTTGCTAACCTTAATGCCATGTGGAGATCGACTGTTGCACCTGATCGAACTCATCTTGACATCTCGGCAGGTATACCCCTTAAAAAAGTATCAAGAGTTCACTGCTCTTCTTCCTGTAACAAAACTCTGTTCGCTTCATTGATATTTCTGAACTCATAACTATTTGCATTTACTTGTCTAATCCTATATGAAAAGTCCTTCATACATTCATTAGCCCTTTTTACCATAGATGTTAAGTTTTCCCAAAAAAATCTAGTGCTATTCTACTTCTTATGACACTGCAGCAAACTCTTTGAAGGTTTTCGCATTCCTTAATGCCTCTGTGCAATATACAAAAGTTTTACCTTCCCCTTATAACCTCAATTTTGCTACCTGCAGTATTTGCAAATCTGACCAATCTCCAATTTCAGCAGCCACATGATTTTAAATACCATACCACATCTTCTGAAATTTTACCTGAAAAAGAAACAATCAACATTGCTGCCACTGGATCTACCCCATGGCTGGGGAATTTGGCCTGATTTTCCAAACCATCCCTTCCACTTAATCTATTATGTAAATCATTGTTATCAGCAGTTAGCTGCTCTACCTTCTCCAATAATAATCATACTGCCTCTGGTTCAGCTACACCTCTCCAACCTCTCATCTCTTGTTCAGCTGTTGCACCATTTTTGCGACCCATTATCAAAAAATGAATTAACTAGAGATTCCTATGACACTTCCTACTGAAATAAATGGCACACGTACCCCACATAACACACTACCTACATGCTTCTAACACTAGCTCCCACTACCATTTATACATACCACTGAAAACAATGATGCTGCTGTCTGACCATCATGAAGAAGAACATTAATGTTCAACTCACCAAATGAGTAACGATGATACTTGGGTGTGGTTCTGACCCTTCTGCCACCAATTGAAGTAGTCACAGATAGATTGTGGCAGTTTAGAGAGAGTCTGGGCAAGTGTTAAATGGTTTTATTGCTTCCCAATATACATGGTATCAGGATTTGCCAAGGTTAGTTCTGATCATGCATCTGCTGCATCACTGTGGATGGTGGTGTGCTTTTGTGCTACAGTGGCAAAACACTTCTTGCTGACACTGCCATCTTGGGCTGTTAGACCAGCCGCCTTTTGAAGGTCGATGGCGCAGCCACACCACCTGCCCACTTGTTGGTCACCGGCCACCCCCACCGATGTCTCGCTGCTGGGTAAGCAGTGACGAGACCCCTTCAATACTACTGCTGTGCCAAGGGAGAATGGTTCAAACCCTGGCACTGTCCTCTGGTCAGGAACTTGTCCCCATATCATTGCATAGATGTTGCTGCTGGTGGCTGGCGAGATGGTTAGCCCCTCAATGCGACATGACGTCATGCCGACCTCTCGGGTGGCCCGTTGTCCGGACTCAAGAGTTGAACCACGAACCACTAATGATGACCACCAAGCTGCAACTACTAGTTCCTTCCTCACTGCCGCACTGGTGTCCTCTGAGCTTCGGACTGCGATCTCAACGAATTCGACACGTGCCTGGTGTATTGACCTAGTCATTACACACCTGCAGCTGTTGCTGTGTTTGCAGTTCTGGTCGGCTGCAGCCCAAGATTCATGTACTTCGTACACAAAGATGTGGAATGAAAGTCTTGCCTCAACCACTGGCTCTGAACTGGCGCCTTGTTGCCTGCTTTTTTCACACCACAACTTTTCCATTCATTTACGTAAAATTTACTCTAGATACTACACTACCAATGGGGATTCACAGAGGCCCAAAAGTGATAGGCAGTTCAATTTGGCACACCTGTGCTGCAAAACATTGACTTGTCAGTGAATAGAGTCTGTTTAAAAAACTGTGGTGGTTGGTTTTATGCCCATTCAAAAAACATTAGCCTGTTGACTTTGTCATGCACTGAAAGTCTTTGGTGCATGTGGTGGTGGTATGGGTGAATTTTTGCATGTTTCAAAATATGATGCATCATACAGCATGAGATTTGTAACTCCCTAGGTAGTGTCCTTGTACTGCTGTGTGGATTTGGATGTACCGTATCCAACATAATGGCATTGTTACGATTTCACACAGACCTGCTTCACTGGCATTTTGACGCACACAAATCCTCAGTGTCCTGAGCTCATTCTACTACAACCCACAACGTGTCTGCTCAGCGATGTCTTACTTCTTGTTCCAGATACTTTTCAGCATACATCCGAGCTGCCTCCCTGGTGACTTCATTACACAACCCTAAAATCCATAGTATGTAATCTCATCAGAAAGATACTGCATATTACAGTAACAACAATTAAACAGGGTGCTTGTACAAGTTAACACTAGCAGCACTTATCCATTGCCAAAATCATGTCTGTTACTTCTGAAGGTGTGTACATGTTGTATTGTGTAGTGCGGCATGTCCGAAAGAAAACTGAGATATGTCTGCTGCCAGCTACACTGTTGTGCAACACTTTTCATATTAATAAACATGAGTTCGAACTGTCTTCCTTGCCCGAGTTGCCCCATCATGTGTGCTGCCACACCTTGCGCTATATACTACTGCCTTATGGGAGCACTACACAGACGCTTCTGGGGTACTAGTTAAGTGTCATGTTTTATTGTCTCTGTTAATACATTTCAATATACCAAATTGTATAATACTATAGTAATTTGGGACTGTTCTATCGATTGAGCACAAAATATTTTGCTTTAAGAATCTTTTGGTTCATGACGGTAAACAAAATGATGCTTTACCATGAGGAACAGAATTTGTTTGGACTGAGTTCAGCTTCACATTGCAAAAATGAAATTGCAAATAACTGCTCAAACACCAGAGCAAATGCACATGACAACTCTTAGGTGAGACACCTTATATATTAGATTTTTGAGTTCTGTCGTGCCCTAATGCAAGTGAATAGCTAAGATATAGAAAATGTCAGGTCTTACAGAAATATCATCATGAAAATGACCATGATGCGTAAAATCTAAATAATATATAATTAGGTATAGGAAAATGATCTTCATGTAATGAAGAAATAACATGAATAACACATACAAAAATTACGATAACTTCACTGATAATAATAGAAATACATCTACACAAACAAGCAATAATGTGGAGTACATATAAAATATCAGATAATACAATATGAGATCAAAAGTATGTGGACACCTGGTTGAAAATGACTTACAAGTTCATGATACCCTCCATCGATAATGCTGGAATTCAGTATGGTGTTTGCTAACACTAGCATTTGTGACTGCTTGCACTCTCACAGGCATTTTCCCTCAGGTGCTGGAAAGTTTTTTGGGAAATGGCAACCCCTTCTTCACAGATGGCTACACTGAGGAGCGGTATCAATGTAGGTTGGTGAGGCCTGCATGAAGTTGGCATTCAGAAACATCCAAAAGGGTTCTATAGGATTCAAGTTAGGAATCTGAGCAGGCCAGTCCATTACTGGGTTGTTAGTGTCATATAACCACTCTGCCACAGGTCGCCTATTATGAACAGGTTTTCAGTCGTGTTGAAAGATGCAATTGCCATCCCCAAATTGCTCTTTAAAAGTGGGAAGTAAGAATGGGCTTAAAACATAAATGTAGGCCTGTGATATGATAGTTCCATACAAAACAAAAATGGGTGCAAGTGCCCTCCATGAAAAACATGACCACACCATAACACCACCACTTCCGAAGTTTGCTATTGGCACTACATACACTAGCAGATGACATTCACCAGACATTTGCCATACCCACACGCTGTTATAAGATAACCACATTGTGTACCATGATTCGACACTCCACACAACAGTTTTACCCTGTTCAGTCATCCGATGTTTACGCTCCTTTCTCCAAGTGAGGTATTCTTTGGCATTGACTTGCATGACGTGTGGCTTTTGTGCAGCCACTCGACCATGAAATCCAAGTTTTCTCACCTGCTGCCTAACTGTCATAGTACTTTGAGTGGATCCTGATGCAGTTTGGAATTACTGTGTCATGGCCTGTTTACATACCTGCCTGTTAAACTGTACAACTCTCTTGAACTGTTCACAGTCTCTGTTGTTTAACAGATGAAGTAGGCCTGCTGTGTGTCCTTCATGTTTCCACTTCACTATCATATCAGAAATAATGAATGTAGGGATGTGTATGAGTGTGGAAATTTTGCATACAGACTTCTGATATGAGTGACACCCAATCAGCTGACCAATTTTGAAGTCCATTAGTTCTGTGGAGCACCACATTCTGCTCTCTCATGATGTCTAATGACTACTGAGGTTCATATTTGTTAGTCTTATGTGATTTGCTATAAAGTGCCTCACTTACAGTCAAGTAGCGTGAGATCAAATGATCTGGTTGGCCATTCCACAGAACCATATCAGCCATTCCAATGGCCATGAAATTGACGATCTGTCCACTAACAAGCAATTGCTCTATAGTGTGGTGGAGCCCTATCCAGGAGCAGCTCAAGATATAAGTGAACTACACAGCCTAAGGTGGCACCGTGAGGACAGGTGTGGGGTCACCAAAATACCACATTAGGGGCACATGCAGCCTGTAAGCACATGCAGTCTGTTTTGAGTGATGGAGCAGACTGTGACATGAAAGGAGATGATCTATTTGAAGAACTGCAAATTTTATCACCAATGCTACCCCTGTAACTCACCCAGCTGAAGCCTTGTCTTTTATAACCAATTGTGGTTATGTGGGAATTTTTACAAGTGTTTTTGTGATATTGGGGATTCTGCTTGTTGTACGATTTGTAAAAACTTTACCAAGTGAGGATATTTCAATTAAGGGACAGTTCTTGGGTTTTGTTACCATTTACCTATTATCAGCTGGAGATCTCACACATGTATTGCTCAAAAATGGTTCCCCAATTAAAGGAAAACATTTTGGAGTCAAGATGAACTCCTAGATTTAAATTGTAGATTTTTTTTATGTAGAACTTGGTCATTAATTATGCAGCTCTTTCATGCAATACTGCTGTGTTACAGCACTATAGAAGATCTATTTATTTAATTTTTATTTATTTTTTACACTTCTACTCAGGGATGGAGTATTCTGCTGAAAACATGTTTAAATTCTGACAGTAAAACCAGTATGCAAACCTAGATGGGGTAGTAGAATCAATGCATTGTTACCTTTGAGCTACCAAATTAAAGAAGTGTATTATGCCTTATATGAAGCTTCTCAAGATAATAAACTTGATTAATTTGTTAGGAATACTGCCTTAGGACTTTTGAAAAGACTGCAAAGCTTCATGTGTCTATGCTGATTAGTGATGTGGCATGAGATCCTGGATAAAACAAGTATGGTTAGTAAACTGCTGCTAAAAGTTACAAATGACCCGCGAAGTTCAATCTATCTTATTAAAAATGTAAAATCATTTCTGTAAAAAATTAGATCAGTTCAAAAACTAGGTGCAAAAGAAATTGCAGAAAAAAAACAGAGGTTTATGCTAACTTTGAAAAAGAAACCATAGTTCAGCCAAAAAAAGTGAAAAATAAAACACCCTCTGACAGTGAAGATGAAGATATATGTTCTGGGAGAAATTCATTTAAAGTTAAATTCTTGTTTGTCATACTTGTCACAGTAATAGCCTCATTAAAGGAGAGATTTGAGCTAATGGAGCACAATAGTAAAAGTTTCAAATTTCTTTATGACCTTGCAAGCTTAGAGAAGAGTTTGAATGAACAAAAATTGAAGGAAGCCTGTAAGAAAATTCAAACAGTTTTGATTGACGGAGGAGACTGTGAAGTGAATGGAGATGATCTGTTTGAATAATTGCAAATTTTTTCACATATGCTACCCCCTGGAAGTCAACCAGCTAGAACCTTGCCTTTTATAAACAAGCATGGTTATGTGTACATTTTTTGTTGCATCGAGGATTCTGGAAATGGTCCTGGAATCAATTGCCAGTAGCAAATGATGTTTTTCAAAGTTAAAACTTATAAAGTCATACTTGCTATTAACATTAAGACATAAGCACTTGAGTGGACCTCCTACGTTGGTCACTGAAAATGATTTCTTACATGAAATGGAAACAGATTTGTTGATTAATGAGTTTTCTAAATTGAAAGCCAGGAAAATATAATTTTACTTTTAAAAGATTTCAACAGTGTGTAATAAATCATCAATAATTGTCATTGTAGGTAATAATATTGACATGTAAATAAAAGTTTGGTTTTAAGGTATTTTTTGTGCATTCCTGGGACTATTAACTTTTGGCCACATAATATGTTTAGTAAACTTAATGGAGGTACTTCTTGCAACATTCCCTAGTAACTTTGAGCTCTGGACAATGAAAATGATCCCAAATACATGGGTATCCCATGTCCCACACCACACCATAATCTTTACATCACCAACTACCTTTGAAGGATCCATCAGTGTGGATTCTGCTCACTCCAGTATCTCTTGTTGTGATGGTTGACTTCACCACTAACAAAAACATTTGCCTCATCACTGAACAAGATACCTTGTGCAAAAGAGGGACCATATTTTAATGTTTCAACCATTAATTCCAAATGAAATCTGTTTACAGGAATGAACTTCTCAGATAATCTTCATGTTATGTGCTTTGTCAGGTGACATATTTCCATTTTAAGAAATTGACTTATATTGTAGATGAGTGATTTCAAGATGGCGCCCATGTTTGGTACAAAAAGACAGACCACCTTACTGGAATATTCAGGTTTCCCATTTCCTACAGAGTTTTCAAAATAAAAGGGCAAATTGTGAATTTTCACTCACCCTGTACTTACTGTTTTAAAACACATTGACTGTTAACTTCAATTAAGATAGACCATTGTTTTCATTAAACATGATTCTTGATCTATGATATGACATGTGTATGAATCACACAAGTTGGATATCTCTATGAGCCAACACATTTTCATCAATGAATGCTTCATCTTAGTTGCTGAAATCATTCACCATTAATCAGCAGTTATTTGAATATGATAGAGTTTACTGTTGCTGATAATTCATACCAAACCATTGATTTAGTCCTACAGAATTAAAAAAATTAAATTACAAAGTTAGTTATTGTAAATTTTTGTAAGAACATTAGATTGAGTAAATACATGAATTAGGTATTTTACTTTACTGTGATAATGTTAACTCAAAAATTAAATATAGGCCTATGTTTATTTCATAATTTTGTACAACTATCATATATTTTTATTAACATTTCCTTAACAGGAGTTATCCAGAAACTGGGATTGATGATGATGGTGACCGGAGTAAACCAAAAGTTACAATCCGAGAGACACTTGGGGAAGATGGAAACTATGTGGCAAAAATAACAAATGTTACAACAAATGTTGTAGGCAGAGTTGGAAATATGTTTGGAAAAGGTATTGGAGGTCTAACAAGTAAATTTGGTGGTGGAAGCTGGTTTTAGCAAACTGACACGGTTTCCTTTAGGTCACTCAGAGGCATTAGAAAGTTTTATTTTTTGTATATGTAAAGTGACTGAGCTCTGCCTGTGATTAAATGACCTGTATAAATGGAAGTCATGTATAATGCTTACAATGATTATTTGAAGCTCATAAAGTCATTTATTGTATATTTTATAAATGTTGTCATGGGCTGACTTAAACAGGCCAAAAAGCACACATATTTAGTATGATAACAATTTTATATTGATCTAATAACCTTGTATGAAGAAAGTATTATCCCTGCAAGAATTTTAACATTATTAGTATAGAATGTGTGAAATGGGGCCACATGCTGAAGATATATATTGTACATAGGTGAAAGCACTTCCATTGCTGTTGCTCTTAGCAGATATCATGAACGAGTTCTGTAAATAGCCCTTTTCCTTTTTATAAATGAGATGAAAATATCTATTGTTAATAATGGAGGTTTGAAAAATCATTCCTCTTGTTTAAGACTTAAATTTGTGCATGATTTGTTAACTGTAGCATAGTATTGTTAAAAATTGTTGATGCATTTATATGCAAATCATTATCCTGAAATTTGTAGTGGCTGCCATAACAAAGATAATTGTAGCATTTTGTAAGAACTTTTTTAAGGAAGCAGCATCTGTTATGGTCAGCTGTACTTGTTTATCACAATGATCAACGATGTTAATCAGGAAAACATGGAAATACCTTCAGGCCTTCATTGGGTAATAAATATATTATACAGTTTTATTAAATGAAACCTGTAAAATAATTCATATGTTCTTTAAAAGAAGCAGTTTATTGTTATACCAGTAATGTGGTAGTCTTTTTAAGAGACTCTTCATGAATCACTTCCATAGAATATCCATAAATAAATCAACAGTTACGATAATAATACTACATTAAACCACAGTTGTATACTGTTAAATCTAGCTTTAATTCAGCAGGAATTTAAAGTATAATTGTGATACACATTTGATGTCAAAGTGGCATTGCGTGTGATCATGGTGAGATTCGCTAATGTTGTTCTTTTAATCAGGAACATATGTTGAAGAGTTATTGAAGTAACATCATATACATTTTTCTTTGTAGGAAAATCTGAGAAAAACGAAACAAAAACATTCATTAGTTGATCAAAACTATTGTACAAATTTAAGACTTTAGTAAAGAATTGTGCCTCAGCTGTTCAGGTATTTTAATAATGCACGTATTGTGAGATAAGAATCTGATAGGAATATTTCAAGAACAGGACAGTTATTACCAATTTTTTATTCATAAAAGAAAAACATTTCTTTTTGGACATGATGCAGTGTATTGTATGTTTATTTTCTCAGCAAAAATTTTCAGTACATATAGCAGTTTGTGACTTGTCCATCTATTTGTGTAATTATTGTACAATGTGCTAAGGTGTTATGTTACTATTAATAAGCACAGTTGCTGTTGACCTTAAATAATGCATTGTAACAAAAAGAACAGTGTGTGGCATGTTACTCATTTGCCACAATTTCTCAGTCCTCCCCATCATCACATATTACCTGCCACTCAAAAGATGAGATTAGATAGCAAAATGTAATATTACTGAAAGCCCATTGCTGTGGCACTAGTTGAAGTTAAGGTAGAACTCTATGAAAGAAAAAGCATTTTGACATACTGTAAGAATTTGTAAATTTCTCTTCATGCTTAGCCATATTATTTGACAGTCTTGAACTTATAAATAACTATATTGCTAATATTGTTGACTAAAGTTATTGGGAAATAGAAATCAAATCATACCCAGTAATATGAGTAGAAGAATAAAGACAGCGTATTTCAAATACTGAGTAAGTTATTTACAAAAACAAAAATGTTGGTGACAATAGATATACTCTCCTGAGTATTTGTCACTAATAAAAATTAAGTATATTTATAAGTATCCTATTATGAAAATAAAATATTTCATGGAGTTCATAGGGATGGTTACATAGCTACCAATATACATTTAACAGTACACAGAGCCATAATAAATAATGTAGAGCTTGTGTAGTTATTTATTCACAAATTACATGATCATATTCTTGAGCAATAAGAAACATTTTTATTGTTAGTATTTTGATTATTCTCTTTATCTTGAACATCTACCACTGTAATTCATGCAACATACTATTCAAACATAAAAATCTCTCTTCATGTATAAGGTTGATTTTGAAATCATACTAAAATGTATCATTAGTTGCTGTCACATACAAATTTCAGAGACTCTCTCTCTCTCTCTCTCTCCCTCTCTCTCTCTCTCTCTCTCTCTCTCTCTCTCTCTCTCTCTCTCTCTCTCACCCACACACACACACACACACAACACACACACAATGTTAACTTCAACACAAGAAATGAAATAGTTTCTTGCTGACTGATGAATGAATATTATTTAATTATTTTTAGTTATTCTGTGCAACATTACATTATTTATGGTGGCACGTGTCATATTCATACTTAAAGTGCAAGCAAATGATGTTCAAAATGGGGTAGTTGTTACAACAATACATATAGTAAATGAAAATGTAATTCCTAAATTGTCATGTATATATGCATAATGCATACAGCAAATGTCATTGTTGTCTGGCTGGTGTTGTTTGGGGGGGGGGGGGTGTTATGTACAATATTTCACAAACCGTATCTTACAACTGCATGCATATAAAAGTGGTCAGAGATTCATTTAAACTGTTGGAATACGTCATCTGGATTACAGAATATTTGTATAAAAGAATGTCCAAACTCCTAATTAGTATACATGGAAATTAAATTGTATGTTCTTCTGAAGTAACTTATTTCCATCATATTGCAGGTTTGCAACTTTCTTATTTCACTGCATTAATGTGTTTATTCTGGATGAAATACACAACTGTATGTAAGGATTTATTCTTTCATGTGTGATAAAAATGTAACTCTTCTTCCTAGGTACTTCCTACTACTCATTACATATCATATGATACTCATGTTCACTCACCCTAGTTAACCCATCAACATCAGGTCAATAGTGTCTCTCTCTCTCCAAAATATTCCTTTAAATGAAACTTACAAACAGTTTGCTCCTTTCTTTTATTATTTATCATGAACTCTAATCTGCACTTTAATGTCCTGTCACCTTTATTATCTGCCATTTGACAGCTTCATTCTGGAGCTATGTATTCCAGACATGCAACAAAAATGTAAGTAATTGATTTTAGGCACTTGTAATTAGTCAGATGGGCTCTTGTAAAAAATATACACAGAAATTAAAAATATAGGTATAATCACTTTCAAATAAACTTTTTACTATGTCATTTGGAAATAAATATCTCATATAAAATAAACAAAATCGCCTACTCCATTTTGAATTGATACTTGCTGGTACTATTTTTTCATGAAATGATAAATACAGTATAAGGACAATATTTATAAAGGGGATAGCTTTGTGATCAATACTCATTTGTGCTAATTTGTAACCTTTCTTTATAGCAAGGAGTTTTGTCTCCCAAATATCAGTAGAGATAAAATACAATACCAGCATCGATTTATTTAAATCAATATTATATGTATAACTTGTGTTAAAATCTTATACTTTTACTATTATTATTATTACTATCATGTTGCTGTTGTTGTTGTTGATGATGATGTTGTTGTTATTGCTGCAGTTAGCCAGTGCCTGTGCAAAGCTATAAAGCATTGCAAGATTTTTTTATGATTTGATGTTTTAAGACAAGAGAGTGCCTTATGGTGGCAGTACTGGTGAAAAATACACCAGAAATGTTGTTGATAAATTACAGACTATTGTATTTAGGGAAGGTAACTTTGGTTACTTTAGAATAAGTGCACTTACATAGTAATGTCTTTGGTATAATAGTTTTATCTGAAAATAATGCACTTTCCCATAATTCCAGGTTGGAATTTGAGAAGAAAATGTTGACGATTAGTTTTATTTGCATTAATATTTGATGTGTAATAGATATTATAATACCATCTGGTTTATTAGAAAGTCAGAAGTATAGTGTATGTATTGTATTTATTTCATTAAATGCAAGACACATAATGAGTATAAATGACATTTAAAATAAAATGCTTGAGGTATAAGCAGTTTTGAAAATTCTATTCTATTTAAGTAATTTGTTGGTTTAGTTTCCACTACTAGTAGCTTCTAATGGAACATTAATTCCTACAATTAGGCTTCACAAAAACATTACTGACATGTATACATTTTTTATCTTATCTGTGCCAAAGCAAGTTATCTCTTCCTCACAATCCACCACCCTCTCTGCTATGTTGTCAGTGGTTGTGAGTCTGCAACTTTAGTTAAAAGTTGTGTGCCTGAACTAACTTGATCATTGTATTTACATGTATCCTGACAAAATTAATTATTAATTTTGTACATTAAATGAATCCAACAACACTTTTTTCTTTCATAAATGAAGGTTTTGTTATTTTTGAAAATGAGCTGCATCAATACCATTTTATACAGTAAATATGAATGTGAAATTTATGCATGTGGTTCATTTAGTTCTAAAAAATATAATCTTGCAACTGGTTGTGGCACATTACATACCATACCAGTTGTATTGGCATTAGCTGAATAACTTCTTAATCATTTCAGGGTACAACCAAACCTTGAAAACATTTTACAGAGTACAAGTGAAATATACATTAGTAACACAAAAAGCAGCTATAAATACTTGAACCTTTAAGTAAATTGTTTTGTTATGAATTATCACTTTTGCATTTTATCCACAAGTGAACAGTATGATTCTCTCTACAACCATATATAGTAATTCCTTATTACACTTTTGCAAGATGCACACAGTGTATTCAAAGCAGAAATTCTATTTACTAATTTCTTTCAGCTTTTACAGCCAAATCATTTTGCCCCATATAAATAAATGTATCCCTTATATTTTATTTTTATGGTGATCACTCAGGTATCAAAGTTGGAAAGCTGGGTCCTTCTTGTTCACAAGACAATTATTGCAATACATTAGATCCATTTCCTGTACCAAGTAACACAGTAATGAATCCATGTAATTGGCTAATAAAGTAAATTTTCCAAATATAAGTAAAATTTTGGCGAAAACTCTTACTGGCACATGAACCTAGCCGTAGTAAAATTAATATACCATCATTGTTATGATGTGCAATATTAAATGACAAATCCAAAATTTTTACTCATCCCTTTTTATATTGTTATATCTCCATTAACTAACAGAAAATTTAAGAACAATTTTTGATGTTCAGATACCGCACTATAATATGTTGAAAAGGATTACATGTAAAAGCTTTCCAAATACTAAAATGGTTCTCCTTACACATTTATGGAGATAGATTCACAAAAGAACATATAGCAGTGATCTGAAGGATAGAAATAAACCCACATGTGTGGATGAGAGGATACACAATATTTTTAAAATGGTCTCATAAATTTCCAACTTTCTTCTTTCCCTTATATCATTATGCACTAGAAAATACAGATCCATTGTATTTAACTTTTCCATTTTCTTATAGTGTGCATTTTGGTCTTATAATCAGTTTTGCAGTGCCTTTAATTACAGTTTTCTCATTTAATAGCAGGTACTCATATTTGAATGTAACACTCCATTTATTTTGATTGCACAAGTATAATTATAATTTTTCTGTCATTATTTTACTGTGCAGTGAGGTCTAAAAATGCTATTTAGAATAATGTCTGCTTAGTAAAGTAAGCAAAGGAAATGTTTCTAAATCTGAAATGAGAAGAGAAAACTGTCTCATTAGACCGTTTTTTGATAAATTTTAAGTGACTGTTACATTATGTATATTTATATTTCTGGTATTCATGAAGGTGTTTATTATTAATACTTATTATTTATCACAGTTACAGAAAACTGAATTTTCAACATGAATACTTTACACTTTGGTGAATAATATTCAAGAATTTTCGAAGATATACATCTGTAAAGTGATATGAATGGAACTAGACTGCTTGAAAGTAAATTTAATAATTAAATATGGTACATTTATTCATTCACTGGCACTTGTGACAAAACTTAATTCTCCAACACCAATATTCATTAAAAATTTTATTATATACAAACAAATTTCTCACTGGCACACAGGTTCATGTTTCATAAAACACAGAGTTCTGTAAGGAAATTACTGCAATTAGTCGCTATAATTGGATTCTCCTGAATTCTAGAAGCTCGATGTTTTAAGAAAATAAAATACTTACTACAATATCTTTAGCCATCATTTTGACATACTATATAATGTGGAATGCAGATTATGATTTAGTCCACAAATTGAAATAAATATTTGTATTTTTATTTGAAATTAGATAATTTCAGTATGAGTCTCTTTAAGCATTTTTCATTCTATTATAGGTCTTTATGTCTTGGTTCAATATACTCCTCGCCATAGTCAGTCTAATTGTTTTTAGCCTTTCTTCTTTTACATATCAAAAAGTTCTTCTGTAGGTCATTTGTCCCATACAGTTGACTCATAATATACTTTTCCAGTCATAATCAAATTTATTCACAACTTGGGGCTGTACCACTTCATCCATCTTGTCTCAGTTGTTACAGACAGAATTATTCAAACATATATTCTTCATTTTATTTTTCCAGAAATAAGAAGCCAATGCCAGAGGAGAGCAATTTGATTTGCTTGTATGCACGTAGATTAACGCTATGAAAAAAAAAATCATTATTTATGTCTATTTACCTGCAGCAGATTTGATATACCAGTACCAGATTTTTAGGACGGGGAAATCTCTGAAGGAATTTGTACATTCTGTGTTGCATGCAACTGAGACCTATTATGTGTAATTAAGAATCCTGATTTATTTCACAAAGATTTATCAACCCCATCTTGGGCTCATAATATAATAGATATTTATGATGATATTTCTACATTTATGTATACTTTTATGATCAATATAATGTTTTGACAACTTTTTTACTAAGTAACACTTTAAGAAATTTATATTTTTACAGCAACAGAAAATGAAAAAGACAAACAACTGGGGTATAGATGAGCACATAAGAAATCACAACTATTGTTAGAATATTGCACTCCTATTCTAATTTATAATGGGAAACAGCAGAAGAAGTGGGCGAGAATAATGTTTCAGCCTTTAAAATAAACGAGAATTTAAAAATCTAAATATTTTCACCTAATAATAAAGCGCTAATTTACCAGTGTACACATAATTGTCCAACAAAAATTCACATGTTTTAATATGGAACCTACTTATGATCTTTTCTGTGCTATTGTGTTTAGATGTGTGGAAATTATATTAGTATTCATTGTACTACATGACAAAATAAAGTTTTGTTTTATATGAATGTCAAATTGCCATGTTAACAATGCGAATGAGTAGTATTTCACATCTGCCACAAGATATGCAATTTTAGGACAAGTATTTCACAACTGGAAGTAAAAAACAACTAGAATGTTGTTAATGAACAACCAATATGTGCTACAGAAGTATTATTCCAAATAAAGGCCCTTCCACAGTTCATGGTTGTACCTGATGAATTCATTTTTTATTTACAATATTTATTTATTTTTGCACTGATGGAGACAAGAAACCCAACTCAAAGAGACAAAAAAATCAGAAATCTGACTAGAATATGTAAAGAGGATCAAAATATAGTCAATAGCTAAGTAACTAGACCAACTGAACCCCATTAGATGAAACAACTGTGTTCTACAAAGAAGGGCACCAAAAAAAATGAAGAAAAGTTTGTGCCTTTCGAATCACATATGGAAATAAATGTTAATTAGGCTACAAGGGCAAAAAACATCTTAATTTTACCAGCAACCGAAGAAAGAGTGTGAGGGATGGAAGTTAATACTGGCAATTTGGGTCTATAAATCGACAGTTTAAAATTGATGTGAGACATTAACTTCAAGTGTTTTAGTTGTAGTTTTGAGCATAAAAGTCATGGAAATGTCGGGTTAATGTTATCTCAGACCCCTTCAATATATTCCATTTCAGACAGAAAATATATTCAGAAGAAAGAGAACTTTTAATTATTTATAAATTCTATAGTGAGGTTGGAAGTTTGCAGTCTCGTTAGAAGGGTTATTTTTAAGTAGATAAAACTGAATTATAAGTGAAATATATGACAATGAAATGAATATAATTTCACTGTGAATGTGTAGCACATGTATTTACACAATTTCTCTCATAATAATAATAAATTATACAATTTTTTCACATACAATAGCTGAATGGAACAAATAAGTACCAGTGCTACACATTGTATGTTGTTAGTTACAGGGCCTACATACGATTTCCTGGAACAAATCCTCCTTTATAGCAAATTATCTCATATTTTGGATTAGAATATACCATCAGTATAAATATATAAAAGTGAATGGATATTCTGACCTTTCTTTTCTTCAAGGCAGTAGAATAATTACCAATTGTAATTGTTATGACAAATGAAATGTGCCACTATTTGTATAGAAATGAACAAATAACTATAAATACAGACTGGTATGGCTGGATTTGGTGTAACCTAAACAAAAAGTGTTAAACAGAAATTGTGTAAACATGTAACTAGGTTTTGCAGATACACATGTTATATGTTTTTCATTGTCTTTATATATCCTCACATAGAAGGCAAATGAACTTATACTACAGGATAAATCTGATCAACAGGTGCAAAACAAAGGCATCACGAATTAAAACACATTACTCACAGTTAACAAGGTTCATAAAATAATTTTAAATCACACAAGTGCTCTGGTATTTTTATCACCTGAATAAGCATATCAATGTAAAAAGACCAGTAATATCACGATAGATATCTAGTTACACAGTTTACCACAAAATAATGCTTACTTAATCATCAGAATTGTATCCTCCTACCTTTTCCAATCTGACAGAAATTTTCCAAGATTATCAGTACGGAACACATGCTTTAAGTTTAATTATTCAATTTCATATTATTCTGAATGAAAAACTGTGAACTACCTTAATAAATCTAATTATTTTACATTTTCTGTATTTATACTCACAAACATATATTTCCAATAAATTTTAGGCTCACATACTAATATCTAAGAACGTTCTCATGTGTTAAAACTATGTAAAACGGAGAGTAATATTCATAGTTTTCTAACAGATTTTATGAAAGTACTCCAGCAGGAGAGGGGGAAGAAGCTATAGACAAAGATTTTGGTACATGTTTTGTAATTAGAGATGATTACAAAGATCTTTTAAAGAGTATATGTGTGTGAGATACAACGCAATCATGTACTAGGTATCACATACATTGGTTCCAGAGAGTGAATGGTTATAAATGATAAAGATATCAAGAAGAGAATACACAGGAAACACATAAATTTTTATGACTAAAACTTTCTAAGTGGTGATGTAAAAATATCAAATGAATTCCACTCATGACTTTCTATGTTCCATTACACCCAGTAGATTCAATTATAATTACCTTATACCAGACAGGGCTGAAATAGGAAGTATGTCATTCATTACTATAAAATTAGATTCATAATGAAGAGATTAATGTTGTTTCAGATTTTTAATAAATTTCTAGAGGCTATATATAATTTGCTTTTAAAAATATTTTGGTTTACTGTTGATTGCTACATCCTTATTTTGCTTACATATTTCAACAATTTACTTTTTACCATTATAGTACATAACATTACTGTACCATTTATAGTTCTTTTATGTCAGTAACATTTCAAGTGATCTTCTTCTTCTTTCTCTTCAGCCCTTTTCCCGCACATGTGGGGTCGGCTTTGTTGATTTGGATTTGGCATGTTAATATTGATAGTGTGGCTGGATGCACTTCCTGCCACCAACCCCAGCCCCCAGTGAGAAAATGTGTACCACAAATGTCTGTGTTATACGTGGGAAAGTGTAAAGTGTTATGAAATGTTTGCGAATTGTGTAACTGAGGCAGAACTTGGGGACCAGCCTGATATTCACCTAGGCGGATGTGGAAAACTGCCTAAAAACCACATCCAGGCTGGCTGGCACTCCGACCCCCTTTGTTAATCTGCCAGGCGCATTCGAACCGGGGCCTGTACGCCTCCCCGTCTCGGAAAGTGGTGCGTTAGACAACACGGCTAACCGAGCAGGTACAGTAACATTTCAAGTGATGCACATGTGTATTTTGTAATCTGTGTATACTTTCTGCAGGAAATAACCATTGTCATTAACTATTCCCATAGTGATATACATATCTCAAAACTGCAATTAAATATTAAATTTACAATGTCATTTCTCGTTCATGCAACATTCTCCACCTTAATTCTGTCCCTCTTTCTCTCATCCACTCTTTTCTTTGTCAGTATTTTTCATTTCTTATTTATTGTGTGACCCTACACTCCTTAATGCATCAGATGAACTGCAAATGAATTATATATGAAACAATTTTTTCTTCTTAAAATGACTTCATGGTCCTTATTTGAGGTGAGTGTTAGAGTTTCAAATAGAATTCTACTTTCTGGAAATTATTTTCATTGCTATATTTTGTTCCCTTGTCTGATTTACATAACAGTTCACATAATTTTGTTGTTGTAACAGTCAACAACAGAATAAGCTTTTAAATAACAATGATATGAGGCATGGAAACATGCATTTTGCAGACAGTATACAACTTCTGTGGGTACAGTTAGTACGGAAATACAGTATTTTATACATATAATTTCATGAAATGTAATTCAATTGTTCAAAATTGCCATTTATTATATTTAAACATGCTTTATTGAATAACAATGAGCTTTCCGCCATTTACACTTTGAAGCAATCTCCAAACAGATTTTTACACTGTTGTCACTTTCCATATATTTCCAGCCATTCTATTGTGGGAGAAAATACAAAAACAATATACACTTTTTGTTTCCCTTCCTTTACCAATCATTTGCAAATATAAACTTTGTCTTTGCCATTTCAGTGAATTGATTAAAAAACTATGTTCTACACTGCAGTATTTACCTTCTAAATAAATTTATTCTCCACTTTGTACAAGTTTTAATTTGTATGAAAACTAATTTTTTTCCACTGCATCACTTTCCAACACAGATAAAAAACAAGAGTCAGAACAGAAATATCTGCACTTAGCTGAAAAAGTACTGTTGCCTATAATCAGAGGATGGCAAAGCAATCCATTTCCATCAGTAAGAATATAAATCACAGCTGGCTACTATGTGGTTTGTTTATCATGACTGTAGACACTAATGTTGTGCAAGTATGGGAATCTAATAAAACATATAACTCTTGATAATGTATGTTTCGTCAGTTATGAGGCTGATGTAGGTAGTAGCAAGAGTGTCCACAGAACAAGAGGACAGTCTCAATTGTAGGAGCTATAAGGTATGGAAATGAGTGCATATAGAGCATAGGATCTCACCAAGTATGTCAGAAATTTGGGGCCTGATGTAAAGCTATTCTGTGTGTGGTAGGCAAAATGCCAGACTGGTCCTCAATTCAGGGTATCAGTTTAGGAAGTAATATTCTCCTTTAAGCAGCTGATTAATACATCCAAGACCAGGATAGTACTGAGTTACAAAAGGTGTACCCCTCAGTTGGTTTTGGTGGCATCAGCAGTATCAGGATGTCATGACCACAGAAATCTGATTTTTAGTTAGGCTTGTAGTGTAATTGAGTTCAATGAAGACTGAAGTAAGGATGGTGTATTGCTGTGAATAGTCTGCATCTGAGCACATATATTTGCCTTGAATGGCAAGCAATAAAATGTAAGTACTCTGCTGTTATCTATTTGTAGGTTTCAGATGGATAACTTCATGGATTTTGTCAGCCTGCATGAAAATTTCAAGGCCCATCCCCCACCCCTCTATTTTTTGACATAGTCAACTTTTCTTACAATATAATTCATATATGATGTCTTATTTTCACGTATCACACTCATGATTCCCTTTTCATGAATATGCCTGCAAGATGAAAGCAGTGTCAGCCTTACATTTGAAGTAAAACACATTTTAAGCCATAATGAAGATTAATTTATGTTGCCTGCAAAGCAGAAAACTGAGCTGGTCACTTTTTCTAGTTCCTTGAGCAGAGGAGGAGTGTCTTACCAATTAATTGTTATGTAAATGACAAGTTTCATGAAACCAGTTTGTACAGGCATTTAACTTCACATGCAGTACAAAATTAATGCAAAGAAACAAAAGAAAGTCTGTACACTGAACTAGAGCTGGGTCATCAATAGATAAATGTTTATATTTGATATCTAAGGTTGCTACTCTCCACATAGATTCCAATGATTAAGTGAATTAAAAATATCTCAAGGAACAATAAAAATGGACTTTGCTATTCAAAACCTACAAAAATCAATTTGCACAAGCAGTGATGTCACTCAGAAGTGCCCAAACACTGCCAAATTGGCTAAAGCTTCTGTGTAATAACCTTGCATTATGTTTCTCTTGATTGTGAGATGATGCTTATCATCAATATGTTCAGCAACACATTTCTCCAATTTTTGGTGGAGTCAATGTTTATTTTGTAAAACAAATCATAGTGTTTATCTACTGAATATGATATTCAGTACCAGTATGACCCTTGATTTTATGAATAATTTTGATTTCCAACTTACTCTCACATTTCTTTATTGATGCAAGATACTTTCACTTTATGTGGTCTTGTTTAATTTAACCTTTTGGAACTGCATAAAAATTCAAAAATGTACCACCCCCAAAAATCTGCTGCCCTGCCCCTATGCTCTCCCCTAGATCTAGCTCTCCATCAAAGTTACAACTATGCAGAAGACTCAGGTCATAAAGTTTGTGATTTGTTTGTGGGATGACTTATATTTATGTACCTTTAGTGCACAATGATAGGACAAGAAAAGAAAACTGCATTCCTCATTATATAACCACAACACAAAACTAATACTGAATCATTTCACTAATATAATTATAATATAAAAAGATTAAGAAGGCCTGGAAACTGAACTAAACATTACCTGGAACATTCAGCTGAAGACTATGCTAATTAATATTATGTATTTTTTACTAACCAAGATAAGATATGAGGACTGACAACCACTACTGAAGGAAACAACAATTTATTCCATTTCTGTTGTCATTGCTTTGTACACAGTCATTCAAATACTATGACCATTTGAAAAATATATAGAGCCCTTGGTGAAATATGAATCATGGAAGTAGTAGGGATAACAACTTTCTATACAGCCAAGTCAATGAATTATCAAATAGTAAACAAATAATATAGAAAAAGTTGATAAGATTAGGCTAGCTAGTACAATTAATTTCTCCTTACCCCTGTTACCAAGCACACAAATATCATGATTTGACTATACATTGTACCAATGATGCAGCTTGATTGATGTGCAGTTTATATTTCTAAACGTGAATGGGGAGGAACAACTAAGAAGGAGGGGGCTAGAGGGGGGAAGCAGGAAATGGTTGACATATGAAAGTGAAACCAGAACTCTAACTATGATGCATGCATTTGAAGTGCACAGGACACACAATGAAGTGTCACAATGTGTTGAGAGCCAAAAGAATAGTTACATTGCAAAGTAATCTCAACAAGCATGGAGTTGGGGGTGTGGTAGTGTGATTAGTGGAGATTAAGGCTAAAAGAAAACTGGATTGGAGGATGTATTGCAAGGATGATTTCCATCTAGGAAAGTCACCCAGTTGTTGAGGGACTGGGGTGGGTGTCTCGATGGCCTAGGTGTTGACAGAGTTCTTTAAGCTGAAGATATAATCAGAAGTGTGTTTTGCTATTGTGTGGTCAAATTTGCTCATTGCCACAGTTTGTTAATTTGTTCGGGGTTGCACCTACGAAGAAGACTGCAAAAGTTACAGCACAAATGATATATGAGTAATTTCACAAATTGTTCTTCTTTTGGTAGTGTAGTATATACTTTTGATGATACTGGAATAGGGTGTACTGCATATGTGCATAGTACAGATAAGATATTGCACATTTGAGATAAGGTGCATCCTTTCCACAATGCTTCCCACCTCTCACAGTGCAGTATCCTCACTGTCCAATCACTCTCTGAAATATCTCACTACATTATTATGTCACACCCACTTACTATCCATTAGCAGTGGCTCTTATATTCATGTGGAAGATACTGTTTTAATACACACCTCATCTTACTGCAGTCGTTCCACAAGCAATCCTACCCTATAACCACAGAGGTCAAGTTGTTAATGGTAATTTTATAAATCAGTTCAGCAGCAACTTTTACTTTCCTTTTAATGTGGAAATAGCTATCAACAAACATTCTACTCAAAAGAAAGGCCAACAGTAGACTGGCCAAGAGCAGAGTCGGCTACCAAGTAGTGAAACTTGCTTTCGATTATAGCATTCTCATCTTAAAAGTATAAAAATCTATAGTTCCATATACCACCTCCCCTCCCTAATAACCAGATCCTCTCCATTATCAGTTTTGTAGGCTACAACTGTCTTCCAGATGCATTCTTTGATCACACAACCCTCTTAGACTCAACTTCAGCTAACTCCTTTCTCAAACTGTCACTATTTGCAGCCATCCTCATGTCCTCCTCTCTACAAGTTCCCTCTCCCTTCTTTTATCTCTCACTCCAAATCAGCTTTGTCACTACTCTATGTGCAGTTATGTAACTAGGAACTGCTCAACACCTCAGTTATAAATTGTTTTTTGTTCTTTAATTCACCCATTTATGAACAAAACAATTATCCATAAACACTAATTTCTCCCAAGCTGAAAATAAAATGTAACACAATTATTACACCACACTTTAATTTTGGGGGGAGATAGGCTTCCTTGATGCAGGAATACCTTTTATAAGATGCAATATAAACAGAGCATATATTACACACTTCTAATCAAGATTTTCTGATTCATGCTTCTGCTACATCTTGTGTAACATGATAGCCCTACATTATAGTGTAAACATTTTTTGTAAATATTATTGACAAAATGTTAATACAGTTAATCTTATTGAAATGGTATTTTAAGTGTCATTTATTGATAATTTTTAGCAAATAAGAATTTTATCACATTTCCAAATGTTATCCCCACAGTGGAATTAACGGTTACATAAAAGCTTGTGATGTTATTACCTGTATTATATATTTGACTTAGTTTACAAATTTATGTTGTGGGGCAATTTCTCAATTAGCATTTTACCATGTATTTTAAGACTTACACAAACTATTCTTAATTTTCTGTTCCACGCACTACATGCTTATATATGTGTTTCAAAAATTTACAGGAGACCTGAACTATAACACATGTGAAATGTGACTCTAGAAAGCAATATATTTCTAACTTACCATTCTGTTTCTTATAATAGCTGAAACAATGTGTGCACCAGATAGTTATTCTTAATTTATACAGTGCCCAGCCCTATAAAATACCAGGGAGATGTTCAAATAAAGTATTCCAACTACTGTTGCATAATTTTTCTGTACAATATATTCTAGGTCTGTTCAATAAAGTTACTTCAAGGCAGCATTTCAAACATGTATAGATGGAGCCCACCTTCTTTGTTACATCATGTAATGCCTATAAAGCAGGCTACCTTTTATTTTTGGTAATGCTGAAACATACTGATGTTCCTTGGGTAATCTGCATAAATGTACACAAATTGAATGAATATTTCAATAAATGTGGCAGTCATGTACAATGTTTCTTGCATGCATACTGTAAAATTCTTCCTCCATAGCCAAATATGTTTTCTAGACATATCAAGATAATTTTAATTTAATTTTACAGTACCAATCATCAATACATTTTGCTGAGCAGATAACTTCATTGATAACAATGAATTTAACAATCAACATTTCTATTATTCCTTTCCATGTAGAAAAGGAATTTAATATAGGTTTGTTGTTCTACCCAAATAACGAATTTCATAGGCACTGAGCACATTTTATATGAATCAGTGAAGTATGTAAATTTTAGTTGTCATAAATTTCTTACTAGCTTTCTGAATTTTGATGGAATTACTAGGTGTAAAATGGAAATACCAGTAGATAACATTTTGGACTAAATTGTTTAAATATAACTTAGATGCCATCACTAAAGATGTTTATATAGTGGCAGCAGGTAGTGTACTTTCTAGTTTTTTCAGAGTAGTGGAAGAACTGGAGAAATTAAGAAACAGTAATTCTGTCAACATAGAAATTCCTGCACCTTGAAATTAGTTATTTCTGCACATATTCTCTTATACTCATCAATGTGCAGCTATTGCAGCATATCTAATAGTGAGTAAAATCATATACCACTCATCAGTCCTTATACTATGCAAAATTTATTCTAAGGTCATAACATAGAATGAAAATGTCATTTTAACAAACTTATATGGATATATTTGTTGTCCTGACATATTTCTTGTATTATAAAATAGCTCTTCAGTATAATGGACTTCAAATAACAAATTCATGAATTTTCTCAGGAAGTATGATGTTTCTGAAATCTCTTTGTTCACTTGCTGCAGTCCTTCTATCCACATGAATATGATTTTGATCTTGCCAATTTTTATTTGCGTAGTTACCCATATGTGTACCTACCAAATGTTTTAAATGTCATTTTCTCTTTTTTTAAAAAATAAGTTGTAAAAGAAACATTTTCTTTGTTTAGAAATGGGGGAATTTCAAAAATAAAAAGGAACAGACTCTTGTGTGTTCTCAACCTGTCGTCAGTTAAGTGATGAATGACAGTGACCATTAGTTAAAAAAATCACATGTTTCTGTGGTCTTGTAAAAATGAATAAGGAATAAGTATAATTTCTTATTAGACATAATATACTTTTTCTCACCATGATTTTGTTATTATATCATGTTGTGATTGAAGTGGACAGTTATGAAGAAAGTATCCTGCACTGAGCTAGTGTTTATTGAAAGTGCTGTATCACACTAAATAAAATTTGTTTGTTTTTCCTGTTTTGAATTGTCATTTATAGTGAACAACTAGTAATATGTTTACCATATAAGGTACTAATTTTGTAACAAAATAGCACTGAACTATTTTTGTGATAAGTGGAAGTGCTTTTTCATTATCACAAATAAAATTGATTTCTTCCTAGTCAGATGTTTGAAATAAAAACAAACTGAAAACAGTTGGTATTGACAATTTTGTTTTGTCATCTACTAGAACCTATCGAAGAAGACAGAAACAATGAGCTGATTCGTGCCTTTGTGTAGTTATACCAATGAACAATTGTTTTATTTAATGCTGATAGCAATGGAAATATAAATTTAGTGCAAATAATAAAAAAAAAAGTGAGATTAATGGTTTATTAAGAGAAGAATGCTGTAAATTTACTTGAAGATTATGTTTAATATAGGTTTTTGTAATGTTGTTTTATATGGAAAGTTTTATCTGTTACAAGTATGCAATTAAAATTTAAACATAGTAAATTTTGTGTGTTCTCATTCACCTTAAATCTTTTATAAGCAATTATCCATTCACAACAGCCACATAAGATGACACATTCATGTCTTGCCACAGATAATAAACAAATATAAACTGAAAATAGTTGGTATTGACAATTTTGTTTTTCAACTACTAGAACCTAAAGAAGAAGACAGAAACAATGATCATATATGGACATCAAAGCAAATGCTTTATCAGAATAGGATAGTCACATCAGCCAACAAAATAAAGACAAGATGGGATATGGTGAAGGAGGAGACTGGTAGAACCAGAAATGAAGACGAGCACATATCATTAATAGTAGATGACACATGGGTAACAGATGTGTGCAGCATTGCTGAAATTTTCAATAAGCATTTGATAACTATTACTGAAAAGATAGGATTTATCAGGATCATTAAATGCTGCAACAGAATAAGTCACACCTACCAATACAAAAACTACAGTAATATTGTCGCGTTGTAATGGAAACAGGCTTGACTTCGAAGGCAACTGAACACAACACTTATACTGAAAGTACACAAACTCAATATACACGCAGCACTGACTGCAGAGTGCTCTGCTACTTATACACAGACAGAATTTACCAGAAATTAGAAGAACAGTTAACATAAGAAACAAGTAGAATTTACAAGTGAACGTAAGAAAGATGTAGAATATTCTGGAATTGTTAATTACAAAGAAATAACCAGCGACCTTTAGCATCACAGTCCGTGACGCTATCTCCTGCGCCATGCCGGCAGTCAGTGTATGTGGTCTCTCGTGGCATTGCTCCCTATCCTGGAAAAACAGTGACCCGCTGCTACGTTCCCTGTGGAGCTATCTGCAATGTCCTGGATCTTGACCTTGTCATAGGTCCTCTGTATGGCAGTTCAATGGATTCCCTCCTTTCTCCACGATTATCGACGATAGACGTTCCTGTCATGGTTTCATCAGTAACATTACTGTCCTTAGCGTCCTTGAACAAGAAGCCATTGTCGTCTACCTGCTCTTCAGGATCGTAATAAGGCTTCATGCACAGGACGTGAACAATGTCTCTTCGCTTTTGTTGTTTCGACGACGGCTCATAATCCTCAACTCCGTATGTGACGTCTGACAGGCAGCGTATGACACGATACGGACCAAAGTATCGCTTCAATAACTTTTCTGAAAGTCCAACCTTCCATACAGGGGTAAAAATCCATACAAGATCTCTCGGACTGTATGCAACAGGTCGGTGCTTGTCGTTATACCGCTGACGGTCCTTCTCCTGGGCGTTCAGTGTCCATATGCGAGCCAGCTGTCTTGCTTCTTCTACCCTGGTGATGATCTGTTTAACATAGTCATCCTGATTGTCGTCCAGTTGGAAAGGGAACAGCGTATCCATTGTTGTCTCAGCTTCACGGCCATGGAGCAGGAAAAACGACATGAAGCCTGTGGTGCCCAGTTCTTCAGTTGTTCTTCCGCCGAACAGATTTGTCACTGGTGGTCTCCAAATGTCTTCTTCAGTTCCTCCTGGAACATCTCCCAGTCATTCAACTTGTCTTCGTTGTTCTCGAACCATTGCTGGGCTTTTCCATCCAGATAGAAGTAAACGTTGGCCAAGCACATTGTATGATCCCACCTGTTGTACTTGGCGACTCGGTCGAATCCTTTTAGCCATTTGTTGGGGTCCTGTCCAGCGTCTCCAGAGAACACCGACGGGTGTCTGATGTGTAGCTGGCTTACCGCTGGTTTCGTTTCCATAGTTCTGATGATATGGACTTTTGGAAGGATGTACTCGGTGTATCCCTTGTATTCCGGTTCAAGTCAGTGTAAGCGATGGCTTTTACGTTGCCTAATCAGAGCCACGGGGATGCAGCTGTTGCACAGGATATCCGGCGCCTCCACCAAACAATGTTGCCTTGTAATGGAAGCAGGCTTGACTTCGAAGGCAACTGAACACAGCACTTATACTGAAAGCACGTTTATTACGAACTCAACATACACGCAGCACTGACTGCCTCTCGGACAGAGTGCTCTACTATTTATACACACACAGAATTTACCAGAAATTAGAAGAACAGTTAACATAAGAAACAAGTAGAATTTTCAAGTGAACATAAGAAATATGTAGAACCTTCTGGAATTGTTAATTACAAAGAAATAAATTTTTGCCGGTGAGCGGGATTGAACCGGCGGCCTTCAGCACCGCAGTCCGTGACGCTATGCCCTGCGCCACCCCGGCAGTCGGTCTACGTGGTCTCTCGCGGCAATATGACACAACACCACAAGAAGTAATGTACATCATAAAATCCTTAAAATCAAAAAACAGTGTGCCTTTGAGTTTAGTGGTACTATAAGTTACTTGTGTAACCAGTCTTTTATAAGTTTAAGTTAAGCCATTGCATGGAAAGGAGAAAAAGGCATGTGACTGTGTAAATCACAATATCCTTTTGAGCCAGTTACAATATTATGGTGTAACAGAAAATACTGCAGAATGGTTAAAATCATATGACTACAACAGGTAACAAAGGCTGTCAATACTGAACTTTCAGGCCTCATCCAATTGGGAACTAATAACATTTTGGGTCACCCAAAGTTCTGCCTTAGGGCCCCTGTTTTTTCTTGTATACATCAATGACCTTTCATCAGCAACATCACCAGATGCAAAGTTTGTTTTATCTGCAGATGACACAAACTATTCAATAAATAATAAATAAAATATAGAATTATAAAGGTTGGCTAGTGAAATTTTCATTAACATTAATAAACAGTTTCTAGCCAATTATTTGTCACTAAACCTTGAAAAAAAAAACACTCTATATTCAATTTGCACTTGTGAAAGGTTTCCTGACAGTATGTGCCTGAAGTACAATGACAAGTGACAGTGTAAAATTTCTGGAACTACAGCTTGATAATAAATTTAACTGAGAGGAGCATACCTCAGATCCGCTGAAATGCCTAACCAAGTACCTGTTTGCTATGCAATGTTGTCAGACATAGGAAATATAAAACTAAAAAATACTTACATATTATGTGTCCTTTCACTCCATAATGTCATAAGGGATTATTTTCTGGGGCAACTCATCAGGCCAAGCAGAGCCCAAAAATGTCTGATATGAATCATTTGTGGTGTCAACTCAAGAACATCCCACAAAAGGCTATTTAAGGAACTGGGGATACTAACTACTGCTTCCCAATACATTTATTCTCTAATTAAATTTTAGACAGAGAGGTAAAAATTGACACTCATGGTTGGAATGACATGGGGTTTAGATCAGAAAAGCAATAATTAGCATAACAAATTAAGACAAAGCAAAGATGATGTTCTTTACAGGAAATGCTTAATATGTTCACCATCATTCCTCAACAATAGCTGTAGTCAAGGAATAATGTTGTGAACAGCACTGTAAAGCATGTCTAGAGTTATGATGAGGCATTGGCGTCAGATGTTGTCTTTCAGCATCCCTAGAGGTGTCAGTCTATCACGATAAATTTGTGACTTCAGGAAACCCCATAGCCAATAATTGCATGACGAAAGTGGTGGCTGAGCACACGATCACCACCAAACGAAGCACGCAAGAGATCTTTCATGTGTCTAGCAATGTGGGGTGGAGCGTCATCCTGCATAAAAATCATACGTTCCAGCAGATGTTTATCAGCCAGGCTGGGGATGATGTGATTCTGTAACATATCAGTGTACCTCTCACTCATCACGGTAGCAGTTACAAAACCAAAATCACTCAGTTCCTTGAAGAAAAAAGGCCCGATAACAGTGAATGTGATTTATTAAGTTTTCAAATTTATACTGACTTTTTGATCACCCAGTGTGTGAATATATGAGATCAATACTAGAAACAAGAATAACTTTCACAAAGCTTTAAAGTCAGTTACTATAGCTCAGAAGTGTTCTCTCTTCAGCAACACACTTTTTCAACATGCCAGTAGCCATCCATAAAGAAAGTAACTCACAATAAATTTCAGTTTGAAAAGAGTCTAATGGATTTTTTAATGGCAAACTCCTTCTACACCATTGATGAATTTCTTAGCAGAAGTGATTTATGTATGCTATTGTACATAATATTCTCAAAGTGAAATATTATGTTCAGTCTGACTTTAGTACTAATATTGTGGGTAATGTGATCATTGTAAATAATTGTGGTTAAAAAAAAGCCTAAAATTATCATATGCATCTAATACATTCAACATTTAGTACATAGTAATAAGTTTTACGTCCTTTAAAATGTAAATATTGTTTTATCTCACCAATTGCACATCCACAAATGTAATTACTTTTGGGATCTGTGGAAGGTACATTAACACAACTGCTTTCATTTTGTAAATATTTATTATGTATTTTGTTCTGACATGTTCTACATCCAAGATGATCTCCTCAATTTGGATCTACTGGAACGAATGGTACATCTAATCCAATCGAAAATAATCTTAATAAAAGGCTGGCACTATCTCAACATGTAATATTCTAATTATTAAATTAATTCCATTTATTAATATTGGAGATATTCTGTTGTTCTTATAACTGCAGATTTTAAAACATGTGATTAAAAGATTAAAAAATATGGAGGAATATAGTACCCAAAGTACTTATATATTGGCACCCAATGAGGTAGTAATGCTGATCATTAATTTTATTTGCAATATAGTCTATTTATGATGTGTATTTTGTAGCAACTGATTTTTATAGTAAAGTTTGGATCTATTTTTAGTTGCAACTACATTTTGTTGCAGTTTAGAAGATGTGCAAGGAAACAACATATGCAGATTTTGTATAAAAGCATGCAAACTAGTATTTCACATGAAATTAGCAAGTGACTGGTGGACACAGATTCTTCATATATATTGTAAACCCTAGTCTACTTCATGATGCATGGCTGGGTGGCTTGGAGAAAATATTGTGGGAGATAGTAACTTACGTTGATTCTTGGTCACTTTGCCAATGACTTTATTACTCTCAGCCAAAGCCACCTCATGATGGCCACTGATACATGGAATGACACAGCTAGGAGTTTTCTGGGCCTGGGGACAGTAGAAAATATCATGATATGATGAGGATCCACCATGCATACTCATGATTCTCACATAGTGTACTTGGATACAGTAGCCAACTCGATTTGTTTGTTGCTGGACCCAAGCAGAGGTCAAATAGGATGCTTGACGAAGATGTCTCTGTTGTTGGGGGCGCCTCAGCCAGATATGGACCACTTGGCCATCTGTGGCTTAAGTCCCTTAGATGGCAGTTGCCAATGCACGGGTGAATTCCAAGTGTAGCACCCACACCATAGAGGTGCCACCCTGCAGTCCAGAGTATGGCAATAGATCAGCAGGCAGGCATCACACTAGGTGGTAGCTATATTTTCTCTGGAATTTAACAGACCTTCATTCTTGGAGTTTGGAACACAATTTGAATAGTGATATGAGTGAATTTATTGTGTCTCCCGGTACATTTATGTGGCTAGTGGATATGTTTTAACATTATCCCTTCACCAGCTCTTTTTTCACCTACTCCCAGGCTCTGCTCGGAACTTTGAGTTGCTAGTTTTAGGTTATAACTGCAACATGTGAATTTTTGTAGTGGCAGAACTCCAAACAAATAAATGCTACTTACACATTAGTCCCTGGTGTTCCCTCATACACTGACAGTGGTGTAACCCTATGTGGCTGGTGTGTTCAATCATAATGTCAATACCTGGCCAGTGGCTAACTCATAATTAGTCTGTTTGCCAATAAAACCTTACAAAAATATATTACAAAATATTTATTAAGGACAACAGCCAAGGCAGCTATTAAATTTTTATTCAGATTACTCATTTGGGCAGTTTAATTGCCATCTTTGGATCTACAATCACACTCACACATGCTAAATCATACCCAAAATGCTATAATAAAACAAGTCAGTGAAGACATATCTTTAAATATATACTCTTTCCAAGCCCACCTTTCATTTTAAACCTAAGATCATCACAAATAAAGACTTTTAAAAACACATTTATCTGCCAACATTATTGTTGGCTTGTCATCATGTAAATAAAACATCAAAAGCCTCATCCTGTAACATGACATCATCACAAGTTAAAACAAAACTGATTAAATCAGCCATCCAGCTCAAAAACTGGTAGCAAATGGCCTTCCATAAATGATATTTGAACATCAAATTTTCCTGATGTCAAAAACAATGACATTGTCCGCATGCAACAACATTAATATTTATGATATAAAAATAGACAATCAACATGTACCTCTACATAATGTCAATTATGGACAAATTTTAAAAAAGTAAACTAGGTGTAACACAATCCAGGTCATGCAATTAAAAGTATAGATGATGACCATCTAAAAACATTGTTGCCCAATGTTTTGGTTAGATAGTTACTATCCTAAGCAGGCAACTGATGTATAAATTACAGGCAACCATTATAATAAGTACAAAAATTTTCTTAGTAAGACAGCTATTTAAATTACAAGAAAATCAGGGGAAGAGATCATAAAATCACTACAAACTTTTAACGATTATAAAGGTAACTGTGTTATAGCCCAAAGTCTAAATTTAGATATCAGATATGAATAAACACATATGGTTTGAGAAAAATAATTAGAATAATAGTAGACATTTTAGACAAAATTACAGTGCAGACAGGATGCCATTGTGAACAGTTTGTTATGTGGAACCTGTGTTATAATCTAAGGTCTGGGTAAAGAAATGTTTGTAAATCTATTGGACTCAACTGTGTGGTTATTAGTGCATAGCTTACAAACTACTTAAACTAAGGTAAACTAACCTAAAGACAACACACACATCCATGCCTGAGGGGGGACTCGAACTCCCAACGGCGAACAGCCACGTGCACCACTGCATGGCGACCTAATGTGCACAGCTAAGTTCTGGGTATAGAACCATAGTAGGAAAACATAGTTAATTGAATGTACAGAAGATATGGTGATGTAATGTATACAAAACAATTGACATGATCAATAATCCAATAACGATTACTGTAGTTATGAACTGAATAACAATTTATTTAGAATCCACACAAGTGGTGTTCAAAGTCTGTTTCTCATTTCTCCTTGAGCACCACTTATGTGAATTCTAAATAATTGGTTATTAAGTTCAGAGTCACAATATTGTTATTGGGT
Organism: Locusta migratoria; assembly: GCA_026315105.1. Lineage (NCBI taxonomy): Eukaryota > Metazoa > Arthropoda > Insecta > Orthoptera > Acrididae > Locusta > Locusta migratoria. Next base: position 519,230,319 of record CM048755.1, read on the forward strand.
TATTGATCATGTCAATTGTTTTGTATCCATTACATCATCATATTTTCTGTACATTCAATTGAACTAAGTTTTGATACTATGGTTCCATGAACAAACTTTAGATTATAGCACAGGTTCCTAACAATGAACCGTTTTCACAATGGAGACCTGCCTGTACAGTAATTTTGTCAAAAATGTCACCTACTTATTAAATTCTTTTTCACAACCCATATGTGTATAGGTCTGTTTATATATATGATGTCACAATTTAGATTTTTGGCTATAAAGCAGTTACCTTTACATATGTTAAAAGTTTACAGTGACTGTATTACCTCTTTCCCTCATTTTCTTGTAACTGTAAATAGCTGATCTACATACTTAGAAAATTGTTGTATTTATTATAATTGTAGCCTGTAATTGTATACACCTGTTGCTTACTTACAATAGTAACTATCTAACCTAAACATTGGGCAGCAATGTTTCTAGGTGGTATTATTCTATAATTTTAATTGCATGCCTGGATAGTCTTACACCTAGTTAACTTTTTAAAATTTTGACCGTAAATTGACAATATGTTGAGATACATGTTGATTGTCTATTACTATACTGTAAATGTTAATATTGTTGAAGCATGTGTACAAGACCATTGTACTTGACTTCAGGAAAGTGAGATGTTCAAATGTCATGTCTAGAGTGCCATCTGGTACCAATTTGCCAGCAGTTGATGGCTGATTTAGTCAGTTTTATTTTAACTTGTTATGACATCACATTACAGGATGAGGCTTTTGATATTTTATTTATATGATGACAAGCTAACAATAATGTTGGCGAATAAGTGTGTTTTTAAAAAGTTTTTATTCGTGATGATGTGATGAATGCAATTAATGGTGGGTTTGGAAAGTATATGTATTTAAAGATATGTATTTCTCTGACATGTTTTATTGTAGCATTTTGAGTATGATTTTGCATGTGTGCTTAAAGATCCAAAGTTGGTAGTTAAACTGCCAAAACCAGTAATCTAAATAAATAATGTTCTTGGTTGCTTTCCTTAATAAACTGATTGAAAGGACAGCCTCACAAACATGACAAACTTTTAAGAAATAAAATAGGCAAATATCTAGTAGAAACATTCCACAACTGGCAGCTCAAATGCTTTTCAATATAATCTGGTGCCAAAAACCTTTGAAAACATTTGGAAAAAAATTCCCATTTCTGTGCCTTGGTAATCTTGCCTAGCAAATGCATCAATTCAGAGTTAATGTAAGTTAAATTGTGGGTGGATAGTATTACCCTTAATGATCCTTTTTGCCAATACATTATGTTCTGTGAAACATCTTGAAAATTGTATTCTTGAATGTTGCTGGAAGTTGGAAGTCCAGTCCAACTATCTAACAAGCTGTACCATCAATGCTAACACAAGTCCCTTGCAAACCCATTTTTAACCCTTCAAGTTTTTCTTTTACACAGAAATTCATCAATACAGTTTGTGGTCAGAGATAAGATTGCAGTCAATACATTCCTATGTTATGGAAGTAAGACTGTGTGCCCAAGAATTCCTTTTCACAATTGTTTTCAGTTGTCTTACCCAGAAAACACACTCACTTCATATGTCCACATATCAGTTTGTACTGGTCAGTCTGGACAGTATTGCAACCCTTGTGTGCACTTCTCCAAATCAGCTAATGACGTACTTATATGATCCACTCTATTACCTGAAATTACAAAAGACCTCCTGCATCCCTATACATACCCTTTTCCTATTGTCATCCAATTTACCAGGTATGGGTTAGAGGTTTGACACTGAAACTTTACATTACCACCTGCTAGAGGTAAGTGAACACCTTTTTCACCCTTGCCCTTCTGTTCTTATTCTTACCCTAGCCAAATGAAAACATAATGCTAATTGCTTTATGTCACTATAGCCATGGACCATAAGTCCATTGGGAACAGTTTCTCCTTGAGGTGTAATCACAGCATAAACTCTCTTGAGCAAATCAAGAACAGACATAGCCATCCATTTACCATGTGACACATGGTTTCCTCCAACACTGTCACTTCACTCTTTATGTCATGAGGTCAATCTGCCACTGCACAAGGTAATCTTGCAATCGCCAATTTTTTTTTATCCACTAAACTTAATTTCCACTATATTTTCTCCAGGTCACCATTCAACATCTTCCTGCCACATTTTGTAATGAGTAACTAACAACAAGGAGAACAAGAAATACTTTTAAAAAACTGAGTGTAACCGTACACAACAAAAGAAAGTACGAGAAAGATATGTATTAACAACACTGAATCATTTCAAATATTTCACAATTAAAACTGCATCTATAATGGCAATCATCAATAATAAATCTCTCACCCCACAAACACTGTAAAGAACAAAGCGCTATATTATTTAGATCCCTCAAAGTATAAGGTATGTCATGTATCTTCCACTGTGCCACCACTGCAGTCTTCCTGCCTTTTGTACCTTTGTATACTGGTTTGGTTGCAGATAATACTGGTGCTGTATCATCCATACCTTTCAATGGTTTGACATGGCTGATATGAATGATAGACATTTTGGTAGGGTACTTCACTGTTTCAATTTTTTGTGATGTCATTTCCAGAACCTGGTATCGTTCATGACAAATGATCAAGAACTTTTTTTCTCTTTCCTTTTGGAGTATAGGGATTAGTGACCAACAGCCACTTATCTACATGATACTCCAATAGTGCCACATCATATTTATTCATTTGCTCCTTGTGCTCCAGTCTTTGTACTTGCTTTCCATTCCTCTGTACCTCCTTTCTCTCCTCACAAAAACTGATATGTCATGCAAATAAACCATAAAAGTTTGAGAATTAAGTCCCTTAAAACTCCATACAATAACTGCTTAAAATGGCTTGTGCATTTTTTTAAAAACAAATGGCTCCTATTTATATTGAAAATGAATAAAACTATCCAAGGTTTCTGTAATGTTTGGGATAGGATAAACAATCAAGATGGTCCATGAATTCAATAATCTGTAATCATAGCAGATCCTAAGTATTTTTCTTTGCCCCATTTAGTGACTTCTTAGTCTGTTAACAAAACTGGCATCTAAGAGTCCATCACTAAAATTCTACAATGCAGTAAAGTACCGGTAGTTGCTGTTCAATTAATTCTTCTACTAGTGTGAAGCAAATACTCAAGAATTTGAAGGAAGAACAGTTGCCAACATGTGTAACTTAGAAATAGATATCCATGGAGTATTAAAGCAACTTAAATAATTAGACAAAACAAGTCTCCTGGTCCAGACTGTATACCAGTTAGGCTCCTGTCAGAATATGCTGATGCAATTGCTCCATACCTACCTGTTATATACAACCACTTGCTTAGCACAAGTTCTGTACTCAAAGACTGGAATGTAGCTCCGGTCACTCTAATATTGAAGAAAGGCAATAGGAGTGATCTGCAAAATTACAAGACTATACTGATGTTGGTTTGCACCATAATTTTAGAACATGTACTTTCCTCAAACATTATGAACTTCCTTGAAGAGAATGACCTATTGAACTATATGGACTCAGAAAGTATTATTCTTGTGAAACACAGCTACGTCTTTACTTAGTGATGACTGCTATCGACAAGGAACCTCGAATCGATACCGTATTTCTAGATTTTCAGAAGGCTTTTGATACTGTACCTCACAAGTGTCATTTAATCAAATTGTGTGATTAAGGAATATCCCTCAGGCATGGGTGTTTGTGTTGTCCTTAGAGTAAGTTAGTCTAAGTTAGTCAAGTAATTAGTGTGTAAGCTCCACCTCTAATGACCATACTTTCTTCTTTTAATGAGTATCTCTGCAGCTTAGTTTTTGCCATCTTCATGACAGGTTACTATCATTCATAACATGTATCCCACAAATGGAACACAGTTCCACATATTTTAACCTTATGTTCCAAAAGATAAATACTTTTTGATATTTGTCGAGAAAATTTAGCCCACAACTCGATGAATAGGCTATCTTCACCCACATATGAAAACTTCCATACATTTTGTAAACTTGGTAACTCCAACAGTAAAATCAAGTGTTGTAATGCCTAATGATTCAACACTGTTATCACCAACCCAACATGTTGTTGTTGTGATCCACAGTCCGGAGACTGGTTGATGCAGCTCTCCACCGTACTCTCTCCTGAGAAAGCCTCTTCATCTCCTCATAAGAACAGCAACCTAAATCTATTTGAATCTGCTTACTATATTCATCTCTTGATCTGTGATTTTTACTCCACACACTTCCCTCCATTGCAAACTTCACGATTTATTAATGACTTAGAATAACCAATTGATCCCTTCTTTTAGTCAAGATATGCCAGAAATTCCTTTTCTCCCCAGTTCTGTCCAGTACCTCCTCCTTAGTTATGTGATCCACCCACATAATCTTCAACATTTTTTTGTAGCACCACATTTCGAAAGCCTGTATCTTATTCCTGTCTGCACTGTTTATCATTCAAGTTTCACTCCCGTACAAGGCAACACTCCACACAAATGCCTTCAGAAAGGACTTCCTTACACTTAAATTAATATTCAATGTTAGTAAATTTCTCTTTTTCAAAAATGTTTTTCTACTTATTGCCATTCTGCATTTTATATCCTCTGAACTGTGACCACCATAACTTATTTTACTGCCCAAGTAAAAAATTCATCTACCACCTTTAGTGTTTTGTTACCTAATCTAATATCTTCATCATTGCCTGATGCCACGCAGGAGTAGCTGAGCAGTCTGAAGCACCATGTTACAGATCGCGCGGCCTTCCGTGTCGGAGGTTCATATCCTCTCTCAGGCATGGATGTGTGTGTTTTCCTTAGGTCAGTTTAACTTAGTTTAAGTAGTTTGTAAGACTAGGGACTGATGACCAATGTAGTTTGGTCCCATAGGATTATAAACATTTTAACATTGCCTGATTTTGTTAGACTGCACTCCATTACCCACGTTTTCCTCTTGTTAATGTTAATCTTATACACAACTTTCAGCACACTGTCCATTCTGTTCAACTGCTCCTCTAGGTCCTTTGCTATCTCTGAAAGCATTTCAATGTCATCAGAAAAACACAATATTTTTATTCCTTCACCCTAAACTTTAATGCCTTCTCCAAATTTCTCACAGCGGAAGAGTGGCTGAGTGCATTGAGGCGCTATGCTCCGATGCATGAGGCCGTTCCCCATCGGGGGTTCGAATCCTCCCTCGGGCATGTATGTTTGTGATGTCTTTTGTATAAGGTAGTTTATAAGTAGTTTGTAAGTTTAGGAATTGATGACCTTGCAGTTAAGTCCCATAAGCTTAACAAACATTTGAACTTTTTTTCCAAATTTCTCCTTGCTTTCCTTTATAGATTGCTCAATGTACAAATTTAATAACATTGGAGGAAGGCTACAACCTGATATTACTCCATTCCCAATATCTGCATCCTTTTCATGTCATTCAACTCTGATAACTTCTGTCTGGTTTCTGTACAAGTTGTTAGTAACCTTCTGTTCCCTATATTTTACTCCTGCTGATTTCAAGATCTGAAAGAGTGTATTCCAGTCAACTTTGTCAAAAGCTTTCTCCAAATCTACAAAAGCTAGAAATGTAGGTTTGCCTTTCCTTAATCTATCTTCTGAGATATGCTGAAAAGTGAGTATTGCCTCACGTGTTCCTACATTTCTCCTGAATCCAAACTGATCGTCCCAGATTTTCCATCCTTCTGTAAATAATTCATGTTAAAATTTTACAACCATGACTTATCAAACTGATGGTTCTGTAATTTTCACACCCGTCTCTGCCTGCTTTCTTTGGAATGGGTATTATTACATCTTCATACAGTCTCATACAGCTTACGCACCAAGTGAAATAGTTTTGTCATCGCTGGCTCTCCCAGAGACTTCAGTAGTTCTGAGGGTCTATTATCACCTCCAGGGGCCTTGTTTTGACTTAGGTCTTTCAGTGCTCTTTCAAATTTTCTCTCAGTATAGTATCTCCTATTTCACCTTCATCTACTTCCTCTTCTCTTCCTACAATATTGTCTCTCAGTTCATTTCCTTTGTAGAGCTCCTCTATGTACTCATTCCACCTTTACTGGTTTTTCATCTGAGTTCTTTATGTTCATACATCTGCTTTTCTTTTTGCCAAATGTCTTTTATTTTCCTGTAGGCAGTATCTATATTAACATCTATTTAAACATTCTTCTACTGACTTGCATTGGCTTCCAGCCACTACTGCTTACCGATTTTGCACTTCCTGTCAATCTCATGTCTTATTCATCTGTATTCCATTTTGCCTGTTTCATCTACTGCATTTTTTTATATTTTCTCCTCTCGTCAATTAAATTTTTGTACATCTTGCCTTTCTACCTATTTTGTCATCTGCTGCCTTCATTATTTCATCTCTCAATGCTATCCTTTTGTCTTCTATTATTTTATTTCCTCCTGTTTTTGTCAATTGTTGCCTCAAGCTTCCTCTGAAATTCTCAAGAACTTCAGGTTCCTACAATTTATTCAGGTCCCATCTTCTTATTTTCCTACCTTTCTGCAGTCTTTTCAATTTCAGCCTACAGTTCATGACCACTAAGATACGGTCAGAGTCCATATCTGCCCCTGGATATGTTTTATATTTCAAAACCTGGTCCCAAAATCTCTGTCTTAACATCATAAAATCTATCTGGTACCTTCCGGTGTCTCCTGGTCTATTCCATGTATACAACCGTCTTTCATGATTCTTGAACCAGGTGTTTGTTATGATTAAATTATATTCCATGCAAAATTCTACCAGGCAGCTTCCTCTTTCATTCCTTTTCCCCAATCCATATTAACCTACTATTTCCCTTCCCTTCTGTTTCCTACTACAGAATTCCAGTCTCCAATCACAATTAAGTTTTCCTCTCCTTTAACTGTCTGAATAATTTCCATTACCTCCTCATAAATTTCTTCGATCTCATCATCATCGGCAGAGCTAGTTGGCATATAGACTTGTACTATTTTGGTCAGTGTTGGCTTTATATCTATCTTGACTACAATAATGTGATCACTGCACTATTCATAGTAGTTTACCCACATTCCTATTTTCTTATTCATTATCAGACCTACTCCTGTAATACCTCCAACTGCTTTTGCGTTTATAATCCTGTACTCACTTGACCAGAAATCCTGTTCCTCTTTCCACCAAACTTCACTGATACCCACTATATCTAACTTCAACCTATCCATTTCTCTTTTTAAATTTTCTAACCTCCATACCTGATTAAGGGATCTAACATTCAACGCTCCGATCCGTAGAAGGCCAGTGTTGTCTTTCCTGATGACCACATCCTCTTGAGTAGTCCTCACCCACAGATCTGAATGGGGGACTTTTTTACCTCTGGAATATTTTACTCAAGAGGATGCCCTCATCATATATTCATACAGTAGAGCTCTGTGTCCTCTGGAAATGAAATGACAATAGATTCCCCTTGCTTTGAGCTATTTGCAGTAACTGTGTGGCAAAGCCACATTAGCTGATGTTACAAGGCTAAATGAGTCACTCATCCAGACTGTTGCCCTGGCAACTACTGAAAAGACTGCTGTCCCTCTTCAGGAACCACAAATTTCTCTGACCTCTCCACAGATACCCCTCTGCTGCCGTTGCACCTATGATACAGCTGTCTGTATCATTGAGGCACACAAGCCACCCCACCATGTCAATGTCTGTGGTTCACAGAGGTGTAGGTATGGGAAGGTATCTTAGGTTGAGGCCAGGATGGTTGTGGGGTCATAGAATATGTTGAAGAGACAACTGCCATCTGCAAAGTTTAGAAGAGCTTGTGATGGAAGGGAGGATCCAGATGTCTCGGGTAGTGAAGCAGCCAATGAAATTCAGAGTGCTGTGCTCAGCTGCATGCTGTGCCACAGGGTGGTCCATCTTGCTTTTTGCCACCGTTTGGAAGTGGCAATTCATCCTGATGGACAGCTTGTTTGTCATCATACCAATATGAAACGCTGTACAATGATTGCAGCAGAGGACTGGAATAGGAAGTGCCAGGTGCGTGGATTGGGCAGATTTTGCATTGGGGTCTTCCACAGAGTATGATCCCTGTGGTAAGGGGTTGGGGTTGGGAGTGGTATAGGGATGGACTAGGATGTTGTGGAGGTTGGGTGGGTGACGGAACACCGGAATACCACTTGAAGTGGGATGAGAAGGATCTTGGGTAGGATGTCTCTCATCAGGCATGATGACAGATAATCCCATTAATTACTGTAGCAGCATTCACACCCCACTTACTATCTTATATTGTGGTTCTCCAAGCCACCTCTTGTTCACCAGGTCCAGACAGTCTACAAGAAATCTTGGTTGCACACCACACATTAGGCTTAATATACATCATTCCATCTGTGCACTAATGTCTGCAGTGTTATGATCTATCGATAATGCCTTCCAATGGTTAAAGCATTCCTGTTTAATAAATTTGTGATGACAATCGAGACTGAATCAAGATGCATGGTACTGCCAAGAAGTTCTATTTATGAAAGGGAAGAAAGAAGAAAGGGAGAAGGATAGAAGAATTGGAGATATCGGATGCCAGTAGGCATTTAATTATATTGGTAAGGATGGTCAAATATTTGTGCCCAGCCATGATTATAATCTGGATCTTCTTCTACAAGGCACAACATCAATCACCACAACTGCATGGTGTACTCTAGTACGTCTCCCACAGGACACAAATTTTTCAACTTAGCCAACACTACTAATGTAATGCCCCTCAATACTCATGTCATTTTTCCAGTTTCCTTAACAGTTCGTGCCTGGTGTGCATTGGCACTGAAGAAAGGATCACTAGGTTCTACATTATTTGTGTGTGTTGAAAAATTTTCATGTGGTAGAAGACGTGCTACACTAGTCCATGCACTCCCGGTGCTGTAGTTGTCAGTGTAAAAGCCTAGTAAGGTGAAGGCCCAGTTCGAATCCCGGCTGGCTATAAATATTTAACTTTCCCCACTCATTTAATTTGATAGACACAGGCAGCTAAAGTAAATTTTAGCTGTGGACAAGGCGGCCGTTCCCGTTGCTGATTCGTGTCCTCTCTCGGGCATGTGTGTGTGTGTGTGTTGTCCTTAGGTTAGTTTAACTTAGTTTATGTAGTTTGTAAGTCTATGGACTGATTACGATTGCAGTTTGGCCCAATAGCTTTGCAAACATTTGAACATTTTATAAAGATTTTTTTGTCTTGATTAATTATAGATGAAAGATCTTAAAGGAATCAGTGAAATGCTTCGAATAATGATTCAAAATGGGCACAAGCACTACATTGTTTTTTTGTGGAACAGTTGAAAAATTTGCATCTGGAAGGAGGCATGCTATGATAGTCCATGCAGTCATGGCTGTAAAGGTGGCCCTGTGATGTAGTATTCAGTGTAACTGCCTAATAATCAGGTGGCTAGGTCAGAACTTTCAACTTTCTCCATTGATTTAATTCAATGCCCACTGGCAGCTAATATAACTCTCTTGTTGGTACCCAGTTATCTGTGGTGTAAATGGAGCTAATCAATGACATTAATTGTGACAGAAATATTAGCTGAATTTGAATTGGACTCAAGTTCTGTCAACCACAAGGGAATATTAGTGATGTGAATGTGGAAGATACATGTATCTGCACTCCAATCACATGCCAAAAAAAAAAAGGGCTCTATTTGCTACATGCCTGGTGCTCAATGTAGTGTGACAAATTTGTATTGAATAGTCTGAATACATGTTGTGTTATTTACATATTGATGAGTGCTGCACTATTCTATTTTGTGATGGCCAGCCTAAGACACGTTTGGGCTATGACCACGAAGAACATGTTCATTCCAGCTACATGTAGCACAAATTGGCATAATTACTGCCTGGGGATAAGCAGGTCCTCACTGCACCTACACCTACTTCCGATTACATATGTTTGGGCTGTCTGTACTGACTTCAGTTTGCAGCCTGCCCGACACCTATTACTATACACTTGCTGAATCTGGTAGTATGTGAGGGACACGATGGCAGAAATAACTCTAAGCTGAGAGCTAGTGAGGTGTCTCCAGTGGAGCGAACGAATGTTGGTTCTAAGTTCGTAACTGCCACCTTTGTGCCCGAGAGACATATTCCCCAGGTATCATTGGATACTGAAGTAGGCCCTATACATGTATAAGCAACACCGAGCGATGTTGCACAGTGGTAACACACTGTATCACAACAGAAGTACTGGGGAATCTTTATTTTGTGGTAAAGACATGTGGGGAACATTGTTTGCCAGGACGCAGCCGGCTGCCTGCAGGTGGGGTGGCCCCTTCTGGTTTTCTCAAATACCTGGACCTGGGTAATACCCATCGCTTAAGCGGCAATGCTGGACAATGGACAGAGCTGTTCTCAGCGTATACATATATGGCGGTCAATATGGAGAACGGAACTGACGTGGCCCTTCTTGCAAATACAAAATTCGATAATAATTCACCCTATTGACCTATAGAAAATCCAAATATACTAATGAATGCATAAAAATTAGGCACATATCATGAACCAGCAGTATTTTTATTATCTTGATAACTGCAAAAGTTAATTTTCACAATATATGAATAAAGCAAAATTAAACTTAAAATTACCATTGTTAGTTCCTTTTGGTCCTGTATTCCCACAGTTGCTTTATCATATTATAGTGTAGATATCTATGTTATCCATCTATGCAACTGACTAAACTATTAGCCAGTTGCATAGACGGATGAGATAAATATCTACACAATAATATTAAAATTACCAACTTTTGAATGCTTTGTGCAATTTCCACAAACTATGTCTTAGATGTTAGCTTATTACCTCAAGCTATCATCTTGAAAGCCACAAATTTTTATCTATTGATTTAATGATTTATCACACTTTTTATAATAATGTATTATGAAATACAGCCAGATCATTATATCCTCCACAGTAACTCTGCAAATGCAAGCAGCATGATATGCACCTCTTATCCTCATGTTCATATATATATTTCATTAATAATTGCCTATTTCACCAGGTGTGAGCTGCGAAGCTCATGAAAACTGACTTGTTTATTTCTTTTCATTTCATACATCATTTGTACTGTTGATAAATAGTCACAAGGAGACTGAGTGTTTATAACTTTTCTATTTAATATTGTGAAATGTTTAGTTAGTTTTTAAATGATCAAAGTTAAGTCAAACCAAATCTTCTCTGTTAAGAAGTCTACTTGTTTTGGAGGGCATGGTGATCTGCAAATGATTGAGTGGCAAGTGCAGACGACTGCAGTAGTCAAGTAAAATGCTTGGACGAGGAGTGTGGAGAGAAACGTGAAGGGATGGAGTAGAACTTGTCTCAACTCGGAAGAGGTAGGACGTGCCCGATTTGCGTGGCAAACGGCCACGTTGTTGGATCTTTAACACGTATCTGGACTCTAATTTTGCCAAAGGCTAATGTGTGACCTTTTAAGAACTTTAACTTTTTTCGATTCCATTTGGGAATTGTTACTGAACAGTGTAAGTGATTCTACAAGAGCATTTACGAGTGTCGATACGTTATTTGTCAGACTAAGACTTGAAATATTTTGAGTGACGATTATTTCGTTTGTGTGATCGCAAAATGGATTTAGAATTTGAGCACTGTTAATGATTAAATAGTTGGTGATTTTGCTACCATTCTGATAATGCAGTTAAGGCATTAGTTGAAGTAATTTTAAAATTTTTATTTTTAATTTGGTACTTCTATTTGTGTAAGACCACTTCTAGGGGATAAATCTTGAGTTTCAATAAACATTATTCAACTGAATTATCTGACGTTACATACTTCGGTTTCAAACATTAGAATAAAACCTATTTTATTAATTAATTATTATTTTATATAGGTCTATCATCTCTACTTCGCAAATATTAGTCTATGCATCACAGGTACAAGGTATAATTTGCAGCTATTGTAGTTGCTGGGCATAAAAGCAGACATGTGCTGCTCAGTACTTAGACTACATCGAGCCACATTTCATTTACTGAGCCGTGCATATTCCAGTGTTATGTACAGCTCGTGCAAGAAGTGTTGGCCCATGCGCAGAAACGCATTCTTGAGTTGTGCGCAGGGCGAGTCCATTCCTTTGTTTCTGAGGGGCGGCCGTCTCAGTTGCGCGTTGCCTGCTGGGTCGTAAAGCCGGCAGTCAGCTGCGTCCCGCGACCAGTAAGCAACACCCAACTGACGCAGCCGCCCCTCCAAAACAAAGGAATGGACTCTCACAGCGCCCAAGCTGAGAAGGCAAGGGCCACGACTTTTTGCACGAACTACATATTGTGTTTGACCGACACAACTTGATATGGTCAAAACGAGAAGGCGTGTAAAGTCGCAATTGCGGGATCGTCCGGGATATGAATAAATTTTTTCAGATGTAATGCTAACACGTTGTAATTATTTGTGAGCAAGGTTCAAATTCATACTTTTTAGAACTAATGGGACTTAACTACGGGGTTATCAGTCCCTAAGCTTACGAACTAATTATGAACTATCTAAGACTAAGGACGTCACAAATATCCATGCCCGAGGGGGGATTCGAAGCCCCGACCGCAGTGGCCGTGCAGACCTTGACTGGAGCGCCTCAGTCCCCTCGGCCACTGCGGCAGGCTGTGAGCTAGGTCCCAAATCTATTGCATAATAGGCAGTTTGGGTGGGGGATCAGCGCATGTAATTCTTGCAACTGTTGCATGCGTGAGAATTGGTAGCAATAATTAGGAAGGGAGATAGGCCCATAACATCAGGAAAGAAGAGTCCAATCAATGAGTGCTCAAAATAGGGGTGTAGAGTGCATGGAATATGCGAGAATTTTTGACTTCAGGACATTGTTAGGGATAGTTAGAGGTGAACATACTAATAGTTCCCGCCCCTGGGGGGTGAGTTAAGGTGGGGAGGGCGGTGGAAAGGTACCATTTTTGGTGTTTTCGCTTATATCTCGAAAACGGTCCGCTTTAGGAAAAAAACGTTCCAAATAAAAATGAAAGATAATTGAATTCTCTATAAAATTGTTTCTATAAACATACATCGAATTCCAAACGGTTTTAGAGATATACGTTACCAGTATTGAAAATCGACAATTTCGGAAAAAATCATTTTTACCTCACTAATTTTGTCAACATTTACTTCTAGTGACTCACTCGATCGTTTCTCAGAAAAATTGTCACAAAGAATCTTGTAGAGCATTAAATTTCCTTCAATTTGATATGCACATTTGATACCTTATCTTCAACCAATCAGAAGTTACACCATTTATAAGATGTGGGCTCAGTTTCAACGTCTTCCTAGAAATGAGTGTTTTAAGGGGCTGTGACGTTTTTATCTCATGAAGTGTGTTAGCATGGTAAATAACAATACTTTAACATTGGTAATAAGGTAATTGCAATTGAAACAGAACACCTTTTTATAATTGTAGCTTTTATGATAATATTGTGAATCATACAATGAAAGTATTTACAAACACTGATAGTGATTCAAAATGAAAAAAGTGCATTCACCGCATTTCTTCGTTTTTCTGAGGCGCTTATTGTCGCTTGCAGTGGACACGCCATCAAGGTCGCCGGTACCTAACGCCCCACGACGAACATGAAAGGCCTGTCACTGGCTCCTTCCAAGTCACCGGACTGGGCGGTGGAATGGAATGTTCTCACTCACTTCTTTCTTCAGTTCACTTCAAAAGCTCGCCAAGCGTAGAGAAAGTTTGTGTGTCGGTTTTTCGTGATATTTTTTATTTATTTGTGAAAAAGTTGACTGTATACTGCGCACAATGGCTACTCGGTATTTTATATGTGATGAAACAATAGCTGGACCAGGTGTTGCTGTTTCCACAGTGACAAAAAAAAAAAAAAAAAAAAAAAAAAATGGAATACTATCACTCATCAAAGCAAGTAGGGAAAGGGGAGATATCTAGGGCTCATCTTTAGAAGATTTGGAGATCCTTCTGATTCATACTTAATGTCGAAAAAATTACATCAGGTCACAATACATCAAGGCTCATTTAAAGAGAGTGGCCCTCTCATCGTCCTCTGAAGCACCTCAGCCTGCAACTTTGAGATAAAAAAATAAAATAAAAAATAAATTCGATTTAAAAATAAAATATTCCTTTAGTGCCGAAAGTGTTGACGGCGAGCAAAAGGATCCGAAGGAGAGACGCAGCAAGATATTTTCAGTTACTAATATCAGGAAAGGACGCAACAGAACTGACATACAAGTGACGAGTATGGATGCTGCTCAAGCTAGACATGATCAGTGGAGAGAGGAAGTGATGAGGCATCTTTCCACCTCAAATAATTTAGTTGCCGAGAAGGCTGTGTAACACGATGAATGTCGGTTGGACTTTGTAAGGCCGTTGTACCAGAAACTCTCAACATCCACATCTGAAAACTACGTTTTAAACACAGTGGAAGAGGTTAGTGTTTTACTGGAGGGGAATAGTGAGTGTCAGTTTACTGTGAACGAAACTATGCGTGTCATTACTGGGAAGAAACCTGAGTGGAGAACTATCAGAACAGAACTGTTGAAGAGGTTTGGGGATCGCATAATCGTGATCACAGACTCCAACATATTTAAGGTTCCAATAATTTGTTTTAGAGACACTGGATTTAAATTGCTAACCAACGCCTGGTATGATAATAAGGAAAAGGATGAGAAAGAAGAGCGACTCAAGATCGTCGAGAAAACTGCTGAAATAATAAGGCAAGATATTCAAAGTGAAGTGTACAATTATAGTAGGCCTACATACTCGCCAAGAGATAACTTCTTGAAGGATGCAGATTCTCTCCCACTATTCCTCAGAACCTTTCTTAAGGTGGTTATGTTGGGGAAAAAATGCAAGAAAACTGAGGCATCAAGGAGGAAGTGCGTTGCTTTTGGACATGTAATCACTTCAGTTGTCAGGCCACGAACCTTCTTATCACCAATATTGACAGGTATGATTCGTGATATTATAATAAAAGCTATAATTATAAAAGAGCCGGCCGCAGTGGCTGAGGGGACTGAGGCGCTCCAGTCACGGTCTGCACGGCCACTACGGTCGGGGGTACGAATCCCCACTCGGGCATGGATATTTGTGCCGTCCTTAGTCTTAGGTAGTTCATAAGTAGTTTGTAAGCTTAGGGACTGATGACCCCGTAGTTAAGTCCCATAAGTTCTACAAACATTTGAATATTTGAATTATAAAATATGTCCTGTTTCAATTGCAATTACCTTCTTGTCATTGTTAAAGTGTTGTTATTTACGATGCTAGCACGTTTCATAAGGTAAAAACGTCAGAGCCACTCAAAACACTCATTTCTTGAACGACGCCGGAACTGAGCGCACATCTTATAAATGAGGTAACTTCTGAATGGCTGAAGACGATAAGGTACCAAATGTGCATATCAAATTAAAGGAAATTTAATGCTCTACAAGTTTCTTTCTGACAAATTTTCTGAGAAACGATCGAGTGAGTCACTAGAAGTAAATGTCTGACAAAATTAGTGAGGTAAAAATGATTTTTTTCCGAAATTGTCGATTTTCAATAACGTATATTGGGAATTCGACGTATATGTATCGAAACCATTTTATAGCAAATTAAATTATCTTTCATTTTATTTGGAATGTTTTTTTCCTAAAGCGGACCGTTTTCGGCATATAAGCGAAAAACCAAAAAATGGTACCTTTCAACCCCACTCTCCGCTTTAGCTCACCTCCCAGGGGCGGGGTCTTTTAGTATGTGCACCTCCTAACTATCCCTAACAATGTCCTGAAGTCAAAAATTCTCGCATATTCCATGCACTCTACAAAGCATTTTTTGACTGGACTAGTATGGAACGAGGTGTTCGGTCAGCAGCAGTGGCGGCTCGTACAAAACTTGACCATTGTGCTACAATATTACAAAAATAAACAGGAAACGAAATATACTAAAATAAAAAAGTCAACCTTTGTATGATTGCCTTTAATTAAATATCAATTAATACTGTATTGACAGTAAGACCTTCAGGGGAATCTATAACAGCGCTGCCAACTGCATGTATTCACTGCAGGTAGTAAATATAACGTTTAAAAACATTAATTTTATTTACGGAAATTAAAAATTTAGACTCGGAGGTATTTGAATATGAGCCTCACACAGGTAGGTTTGAGAGACAGCGCCCAAGACGCCTGAGCCAGCGCGCTATTTGACTCTGTATGCCGCAATATTCGTCATATACTATTCTTCCGCAGCCGTCACACGCAGTGCAAAGAGAAATATTGGTCTGGTGCTGCAGTCGGTCCCAGCACTCATGAGTCGCCAGGCCTGACGTCACGTCTGCGCACGCGCACTAGCGAACAGACGACTGCGCCGCCTCTCTGCGCACGTACCAGCGAGGCTGAATCTCACTTCAGCACACGGAGCTGGTTTCCAGCTATCGCGGCGAGAGCGCTCCAAAATGCGTTTTCATCCTTATTACTAGCATTCTAATACGCATTGGAAAGGAATTGGCATAATTTTATTGTGATATCTGGCTCGTATTCCAAGAGAAAGGATGTAATATTATAGCGATTTCTCGCTTGCATTCGAAGAGAAATGGCATAATTTTAGTAATATATTTACAGTGTGCTGCAGCACATTAGCACATTATTACCTGCCGCCACTGGTCAGCAGTAAGAAGCGGCGAGATAACGGCGGGCGAGCAGCAGTGGCTCAGGCGGCGGCAGACTTCAAAGGCCAGTCCACGAGTTGGTTGGTTGTGGTTTATAGGGGACTAAACTACATGGTTATCAGTCCCCTGTTCCTAGCGAAGACAAGATATCCAAGTAGGAAAAGGTAAAATACAGATTAATACCCGGAAGGGCATACTGTGACTATGAACTTGGTCTCTCTTATTCCTGTCTTCCTCAGTGTTGTTGGAGTATCAAGTGTTAAACTAAGCTAAAAGAGCAGGGAACAGTGGCTGGCTGATCACAAACAAATACAAGATGAGCCAGTCACTCTGCCCAGATTAAAAACTGAGGTAAAAACAGGGTAAAAGTAAGAAAAACATCATAGTAAAATATGAGTGGTGGGAGCCTGAGATACCAGGCACAAGCCCACCACTAAATAGAATGATAAAATCCAGCTGCACGTATAAAATCTAAAACTCGGTCAGCCATAGAGGCATTGTCAGATAAAATCAAGGCAGGCGCAGTAGGTAGATTAAAAGACTGCCGCAAAGCGGCTCCACGAGTTGTCGGCGGGGCAGCAGCATGGCAGAAAAGCCACGTCGACGGAGTACATATGGCTACAACTGCAGCCATGTCGGCAACTGTGCCAGGAGCGGCGCGTCCTGTGTGTTCACTGTTTCATTCAACCCCCTGAAAAAGCTTGTCGTGAAAAAAAGTAAATAAGAAAATAAAAAAAAACTGCTTTTAAAATATTATTCTTCGTTTCGTTCTTCTATCAGATCATTTTATATGCACATTCAAAGTATTTTTGTCGCATGAGAAACGTTTTACGTCGCGGAGACAGCATGTAGAGTCGTTGCGCGGTCGCTTAGGAGAGGCGGTAGGCCCTATTTCGCCCATGTTAAATTAGCTAAATTTATGTACCTTTTTCTCTTGAACTGTTGAAAATAATGATATGAAATTTTTGTAGCTTATTATGACACATATCTTGAACACACTTAAGCAGAATAAAAACATTTTCTTATTAAGTTTATGAGATATAATTCTTTAAATCAAGATACAATTTTTTTTTTAATTTTCTACAGTAATCCACCATTATTGAGTAATGGTGTGATATTTTTCAGTAGGCCTAATCCTGCTTCAGTGAGTGTGCTGTGCTCTGCTGAACCAGATCTGAAAATTTGAACACGATTGTTTTACATTCTGAGAAAAAAGTACAAATGTATCTAAAAATGTAGTTTATCAGAAAATGCAGAAATTGTTCATTGTTCTTAATACTTATTATTTTATCTACCTCCAACTTAAAATACAACCTGCTCCATAATGATCATCGCCTTCCTGTTCTTCCTGCTGCTTCAAAAGCTTCCTTTTCCCGATTAATCTCGCTTTTAGTGTTCATTTGAGAGGTGTAGTCTGATTTGACTAGTTGTATCCTATCAAACAGCTGAAAACCTTTCCATAGTATTTATACCAGGATCTGTACCAACAAATTTCAGTACCCTAATCCTTCGCACATTACTTACGTTTCTTGAAGTTTCTGGTCTTATAGGCATTTTCAGCAGCTTCAGAATGTTACACGACCAAGAAAACACATTCACAGCACGACAGAACTACAGAAACTTACTGCCAGAAACATAAGTTGTTAATAATTTCTCACAGAAAAGGAATATCTTTGTTTACGGAAGTGTAGTCAAGATATGATAGAAAATCTCCCCTAGATCGGTTGAAAACTATAGCTTTCTGTAAGAAAGATGTATAAAATTATGAATATTGAAAAATGAGCATGTCATACGATCGAGACTCTTATCTTCTGCACACAGATTACTTTAAAAATATAAATAAAATACTTTAAATTCATGGACCGCAATAAATTTTGCATGATTATATTCAGAAGAGTCCAAATAATTTAATAAGGAAAAAAAGTCATTTTTTGAGAATTTTTGCTTACCGCCTCCACTTAAATATAGGCGGCAGTGGGCGCAACATTGCAATGCGCATATACGGCTGAGGCTCAAATTATCTCCCGAACACCCTAGAGGCAGCATATGGGCGCTCCAGGGCAGAGAGAGGCGACGGGAAACGCCGCTTTTAACTTAAGTCGCGGTCGAGATGTCGGCCAATCCTAACGTGGGGAGTGCGCGCGCGTGTGAGTTCCCGAATGCGCCCCGCCAACGGCTGTCGCACCTATGACGACCGGACCTGAGGAAGGGGGAAGTGATAGTACCTCGGCCACAGAGCAGATCTTGGACATCGATATGGATTATGCTTTTCATCCTTTCTCGGACGAGGAAGCACCACAAGAAGAAGAAAGATCAAAAAAATGTTCAAATGTTTGTATAGTCTATGGGACTTAACTATGGGGTCATCAGTCCCTAAACTTACAAACTATTGATGAACTACTTACGAACTAGGACGGCACAAATATCCATGCCCGAGGGGGGATTCGAACCCCCGACAGTAGTGGCCGTGCAGACCGTGACTGGAGCGCCTTAGTCTCCTCGGCCACCGCGGCCGGCAAGAAAGATCGAGAAGCAATCGACGTAAAGGAGAATCACAGCCCGCACGGACACGTCGGAAGACAGATTTCAAAGGCCACCACGTAAAAAGCAAGCGCGGCCAAAACAAGTTATTGTCGCCAGAGAACTTGACATCTCCAATCGTTATCAGCCATTGCAAGGAGCTGGCAGCACATTGGAAGAAGCCCAGTCGACACTTATAGGACAACAACAAAGTCGAGTAACGCAAGAAAATATACAAGACAGCACACATCAACACGAAGATGCAATGGATGCAGTTCAAACGACGACATCAGAAACACCAGCGGCCCCTCGCCATCGAAAGACGCCGCATATCATCATTCGATATGCAGAGTCATACAAGATGCTGCACACATGGCTTAAGGCAAACTGTAAACATGACTTCACAGTACGTCAAATAGGAGAAGACTTGTTTAAACTTGTCCTCTCTTGGACTGAAGATTATATAATCACTAAGGACATGTGTGAACAGGAAAATATACCGAGCTACACATATCCACTTGAACGAATCACCACCATCGAGGCGATCATCAAGCGAGTACCGAAGTCGCTAACGAATGACGACATCAAAGAAGGACTGGAACTCCTCGGATTTCAACCACGGATTGTTGCACAGCATAGACAACCAGGAAATAATCAACCAACAAAACATCGGGTAGTGATCCTCACTGACACTCCTAAAGACAGAGACCTTGACATTAAGGTTGAAAAACTGAGAAAATCAAGAGGACAAGTGCAATGCTACAGGTGTCAAGGCTTCGATCATGTAGCAAAACACTGCACCATGCCTTTCGTCTGCGTCAAATGTGGAGGGCAGCATGATAGCAGCAAAACCAAAAGAAGAAGCCAGAAAATGTGGGCTATGTGGAGGCCCCCATCCAGCTAACTTTCGATCATGTCCTAAACATAAGGAAGTCAGCAAACGATGACGTGGACTACCACCGCTGAAGACACCTACAGCTAAACAACTGAGTCGACTACCGCCCCCACCACCGCCGCCACGCACGGACAAACGAACGTGGCCAACGCTCATGGACAGAAGGGCTGCCAGAGTCTTACCTACAACACAAACTACAATGAACAACCCGCCGGTCACTTCATACGCTGCGTCATTATCTCAGACAGGGGCACTAACAATACAACATCAGATGACAGCAGAATGTCAGCAACCAGTGTCAGAAATACTCTCAATGCTCAAATACATCGCAGCACCTTTGGCAGAAGTTACCAAAATGCTCGTACAACTACCAGCAACCATCACAGCTACAATGGAGGCTGTGATCAACAGGGCCGCTTTGGGCAACACAGAAGCCGTCCCCATAGCACATGGGGACCATGGATAGGGTCCCACGAATGGAGGAACTACGGATTGTAGCATAGAAATTGTAACAATCTTATACACGATGTCGCGGAACTACAACAGTTCATTATTGACCATAACATTGACATATGCATGGTCAATGAAACCTTTCTAAAACCTGGGATCAGAAGCAACATTCCGAACTACTGCTGCTACAGAACAGATAGATTAACCTGGGGAGGAGGAACTGCCATTTATATACGCCGCTACATCCGACATCACGAAATGCAGCCCAACACGCCCACCATAGAAGCGACAGCTGTTCAAATTGAAACTAGGACTGGACCCATTACTTTCGTAGCGGTATATCGCAGCCCAAAGAGAGTGCTGGACTTAGAAGATGCTAGAACATTGCTGAGGTATCCTGGACGAATCTTCATTGCAGGGGATCTAAACTCTAAGCACGCTGCTTGGAATTTATTAAACACCAACATGAGCGGAAGATTACTACTGCAAGCCATAGAAGAAGTCAATGCGCATGCATGCGGACCTGAAGAACCGACGTGCTACCCCAGTAATGGAGCCCCTGATATTATAGATATCACAATCACACGAGGCATACCCAATAATCTGACAGCAGAAGTCATTCACGCATTAAACTCGAACCATCTTCCAGTGCTCTTCTGTTTGAGCGTGGCCGAAGAACACTACACAGGACAGCTCAACCTCAAACGTATCAACTGGGACCAATTTCGAGAACATCTCACAACTTCGCTAAACTCACTTCCAGCAGATGAAGAAATAACAGAAGATGCAGTCACACATTCTGCAGAAGTTATACATGAAGCCCTACAGACAGCAACACCGCCGCCACGACCACCAAGTGTAAAAATGCCAAGTCTACCACAGGAAATCCTCGCCATGATACGACAACGAAATAGACTCAACCGGAAATGGAGACTAACAAGGGATCAAGACCTTAAACGACAGATAAATCAACTTCGTAGAGATATAAAAGCCAGCATCATACAGCACAGAAACAATGTTTGGGCCAACAAACTGCAATCCTTCACGCCAGACCCAATGCAGTTGCAAGCAATTCGGTTTTTTACCAACCGCCGAAATAAAACTCCGCCACTTTCAACACAAGACCGGACAGTATATAAACAGGAGGACAAAGCCAATATGCTTGCAGATGACTTCCAACCAATGAACGACCACGTGGATGTCAGAAGAATTCAACACATCAAACAAGAAGTTGAAACCCTCCTACAGGAACCAGAAGAAGAACAAGAACAAATCCCTCCGATCACAGCAGAGGAGGTTGAGCAAGGCATCCGGATACTACAATCTAATAAAGCTCCAAGTCCAGATGATGTAACGAGTCGTGTCCTTAAGAACCTACCGATGACGGCTATCATTCGTCTTGCTGCAATATTTAACTGGGTGCTAACCTCAACAGTTTATCCAACTACATGGAAGCATTCCATAGTGGTGGCGGTGCCTAAACCAGGCAAAAACAAGAAGGATCAATGTAACTACCGACCAATCATCCTTCTCTCACACATAAGTAAGCTATTCGAAAGACTACTTTTACGAAGAATCCATACCATCATGGCACAACAAGAAATATTACCTCCAGAGCAGTTTGGCTTTCGAGCAGGACACACCACCACTCAGCAAATACTGCGCACCGTCGAATATATTACCGCAGCCTTCAATAAAAGGGAATACTGTGGAGCTGTACTATTCGACGTCCAAAAAGCATTTTATAGCGTCTGGCATCATGGATTACTATGGAAATTAAACCGATATGGATTCCCCAGAACATACATACGCCTGGTGGCACCATATCTGCAGCATAGAACCTTTGCTGTCCGAATGGATAATACATTGCCAACTGTTCGTCCAATCGCCGCCGGAGTACCGCAAGGATCAGGACTATATTCGATCTTCACAGCAGACCTACCAACAGTACCCCGAGTTGAAAAAGCCATCTACGCAGATGACACGATGCTCTACAGCAGAAGTCGTTGGCATGAAGTCCCAGTGGCCAGATTACAAAGTGCCTATAACAAATTGGAAGAATGGGCAACCAAATGGAGGATTACCTTCAACCTGCTGAAGACACAGGCAATAATCTTCACACGAAAACGGCGTATGCCTGCACGACAACTTCGCCTGTATAACGTTGCAATACCATGGACGGAAACAGCTAGATATTTAGGAGTAATACTGATCTTTAGAATGTACTTGTGACCCCTGTTTGACTATGCATGTGAAGTATGGGGCTCTGCACCACGGACTCATCTTCATCGCCTGCAGACCCTACAAAATCGGATATTAAGAAGAGTTTTTCATGTGCACTCACAATTTCCACACCGATATCTTCATGAAGCTGCCAACGATCCAGAAGTTCTTCGAAGACACCAGGAACTAACACGACGGTTCTATCAACGAACAGAAACGTCCCAAAACGATCTAATACGTGGACTAGGAGCACCCCAGGATCCTAGGGACACCTATTGGAGACCGATAGCGCTGCTAGACAGATGATAAATACAGCACCACAAAAATTATAAATGCCAACCAAGGCAACAAAAAGTTAAATTCCCCCTCATCCACCACAGAAGTAATAAAAAGTGCCCAAAACACTAACAAGTCACACAAAAATAAAGAAGTAGGGCTCCTAACACTAAATAGTCCCAAGATGTAGGAAATGCTCACCCAGTAAACCCTACACCAACCAGCTCCAGAAGAAGAGCCTGAAGAAAGTGGAGTTAGCTTTTAACTTTGCCTCTGGAACTGGTAGAGGCACCAGCTCCTGGCTACTCGAGCTCTGGTGGAGGATACGAACGAATGTTCCCGAAGCAACACAAATGGAGCTACTGCGCACCTCGCCTTGCGCGTGCGCAAATCCTCCACGAAGAAAACATCCGCTCTTCACATTTGTTTTTGGCGCATTGAAGATTCATCAAAAACACGTCATAATTGGGGAAATATCTTATAACTATAAATAAAAGACGCATCACATCTAAAAGTCTTCAGAATATCCGATCATGAATAATAATGAAATCACTGCTCTCCACCTAGCAAGAATAGCCGTGGGGTTAGCGGCATTGTTCTGTGGTGTCTAATGTAGTGGGTTCGAGTCTGTATTCAAGAAATTCTATTGAAACCCAATTTCCTTTTTTTTTTTTTACCAGAAATGGGAACAACAATGTCTTCAATATTGTTACTTGCCATATATCTTTGGACGTTTTTGCGAACGTGTCGCGATTTTTAGGGTAAATATCATTTGTACTCTTCATTGTAACAAATATTTAACTATTTGAAAAGAGGTGGGGGAGAGCAGCCTTTGCTTATGTGTTAGGTTAGAAGGGGGTGCTACTTACAGTGTGACGTGACCTGAAGGTAGCTTGTCTTTTCATCGTAACAGATTCATTGAACCTTGGTAGGCCGATACCTCAGCTCGAGTTGAAGTAAGCGCATGCAAGCCGAGGCAAGACAGTCTGCAGATCTTTTGACGAAAATATTTCTAAAGGGATGAGGCAAACCGGGGCGCTTTTCCCCGGCGCCACTCACAGAGATGCGCCAAATTGTGTCACCTTCGCGGCGACCGGGGGGGGGGGGAGGGGGCGCACTGTCAAGATGACAAGATCAAGCACTGAAAGACGTGAACCCCCGTTCATCTGAAGCACCAGCCGCCACTGCCGCTGACAAATTGTCTAGTGCGTGTGTGGGTCTGAGAACTATAGTGGGCCTGTTAGCCCTCAATCTGGAAGTGTTTGCGTAGATAGGGAATCTGTAACTGGGGCTAGTAGTCCAAGATCAATGGGAGATAATTTTGGAATGAAGGATGCAATGGCGCAGTTAATGCGAGTGATTGGGGAAATGAAAACAGGCAAGAAATCGGGTATGGGTAATATTAAAGCAGATATGAGTATTGTAAATTTGAAGATTGACAATGTTCAGACAGATACGGTTAATGTAAATTAAATGATTGATATTGTTCGAACAGATATGGTTAATATGAAGTTTGAATTAAACGCAAATATTGAGGGTGTAAAATCAGAGATGGAAAGGTTAAATCTGAAATAGAAGGAATAGTGGATACAAAATTAGAGGGTATTAGGTCAGATGCGGCGGAAATTTTAGAGGAGATTGGTTTAGTGAATAGGAAAGTCAGTACCTTAGAAAATAATTTCGGGGAACAAGTCGGAAATCGAACCAAGAACATCTGATAGCATGTGAAATTTGAAAGAACATACCCCTGGATTATTACAACTTAAATCACTAAACAAAAGAAAGTATCTCGGTCTCGATTGTATACCGATTAGGTTCCTTTCAGAGTATGAGGATGCAATAGCTCCATACCTAGCTATCATATACAACCACTCGCACAGCGAAAGATCCGTACCCAAAGGGTGGAAAGCTGCACAGGAAACTCCAATATTCAAGAAAGGCAACAAGAGTGATCCGCAAAATTACAAGTCTTTATCATTGACGGCAGTCTGCAGCAGGATTTTAGAACAAATACTTTCCTTAAACATTATGACCTACCTCTAAGAGAACGACGTATTTACCCATATTAAGTGTCGTTCTTGTGAAACACAACTAGCTCTTTACTCACATGATGTGATGAGTGCTATCTACAAAGGATGTCAAACAGACTCCGTATTTCTAGATTTCCGGAGGGCTTTTGACACTGTACCTCACAAGCGTATTCTAACCAAATTGCGTGCTTTAGGAACATCGCCACAGTTGTGCGATTGGATTCATGATTTCCAGTCAGAAAGGACACAGTACGTTTTAATAGTCGTAAAGCCATCGAGTAATATCTGGCGTTCCCAGGGAAGTGTTATACGGCCCCTAATTTTCCTTGTTTTTATAAACGATTTAGGAGACAATCTGACTAGCTCTCTAAGACTGTTCGCGGATGATGCTGTCATTTACCGGTCAGTGAGCTCACCAGAAGATCAGAAGCAAATGCAAAATTATTTAAATAGTTTATGATATCTGCATGGTGCAAAAATCGGTACTGCTGCCACTGTCACATCGTTCACAGCAATAAGTACCATAATTTAATTTGTATGAAATTTAATTTGCCAGTCAATTTCGTCATTTTCGTTAGTGCTTCTGTTTTAAGAGGGTTATTTTCGTTTGTGCTGCAAGGTACCTAATTTAAGTATTAACTTGTCACTTCTTTAGTTCGTGTGTTTCGCTTTCAGAAAGGTTTTATTCTCGCGTATTCGATAATAGTGTGGTGCATAGACTTTCTTGTTTATTTTGAAAACAGCCATATGTAGTTTCGTCTTTTTGACCGTATAGTTACCATAGTTCAGTCAGCTGCCAGCCGCCTTTATTACAGTACTAGACTAATTACAAGTTGATTATTTAGTTTCCTATCCTCCACAGTTTATTGTATCGATAGAATGGATAGGATGTGTGCCTGCTATGTGCGGACGCAGGAGGAGTTGGCCGCAGTTCGCGAACAGTTGAGCGCGCTGCTGGCTACGGTCAGCCGTCTTCAGGCTGCTGTCTCGGGGTGCAGAGGCGGTGGGGAGTCTGGTGCGTCGAGTGGGACACCTCAGGTATCTGATGCTACGCCCTCTGTACTTGTTGTCGAGGCACCTTCAGGTGTACCTGACGTTTTCGAGCCGCCCTCTCCGCAAGGTGAGTGGCTGGTTGAACGGCGTTCGCGTCGCTCGAGGCGGAAGCTCAATGTGGGGGCTGGCCATCTAGCCACGCCTGTTCGTCCTATGCGTGGACGAGTGGACACTCCTTCAGCAGGGTCCGAGCAGGTGCGCGGGAGGATGGGATTATTAATTATTGGGAGCTCCAATGTTAGGCACGCGTTGGAGCCCCTTAGGCAGATAGCGTCGAGATCCGGAAAGAAGTCCAACGTGCACTCGGGGTGTCTGCCGGGGGGCCTCATACGAGATGTGGAGGCGGCCTTGCCAGTGGCTTTCGAGCGTACGGGGTGCAGTCAGCTGCAGGTCGTGGCTCACGTCGACACCATTGGCGCTTGTCGCTTGAGTTCTGAGGACATCCTCAATTCCTACGGGTTGCTGGCGGAATTGGCGAAGGCTGCTGTCCTCGCACGCGGGGTGAAAGCAGAGCTGTCGATTTGTAGCATTGTTCCCAGGGTTGATCGGGGTCCTTTGGTTTGGAGCCGAGTGGAGGGTTTGAACCAGACGCTTCGCCGGCTCTGTGACAGCCATGACTGCAGATTTCTGGATCTGTGTTATCGGGTGGGGCTTGTAGGACGCCCCTAGATAGATCAGGGGTGCACTACACTAAGGAAGCGGCTACTCGGGTAGCGGAGTACTTGTGGAGTGCACATGGTTTTTTTTTTTTTTTTTTTTTTTTTTTTTTTTTTTTTTTTTTTTTTTTTTTAAGGCTAGGCGCTGGTTCTGATGAGCACCCACCTGTCAACATTCACACAGCGAATTCAGACCCCATTCAGAACAATGCTTCGACTATCAAAATATTAGCCGTAAATATAAGGAGAGCCATTGAAATTATTCGTCTCAGACAGTTTTAGGCACCGAAAGCTGGCTAAATCATGATATGGCAAGTTCAGAAATATTTAGCGAGGTGTGGAATGTGTATCGGAAAGACAGATCTGACGCAACTGGAGGGGGAGTGTTCGTTGCAGTGGACAAAGATATTGTTTCCACTCAGTTCGAGGTTGAGAATAACTGTGAAGTTATCTGGGCGCGTATAACAGGTCGAAGAGAAGTAAAGTTGATAGGTGGGTGTTTTACCGGCACACCAGTGCAGCTGTAGCAGTTGTAGATTCATTCAAAGAAAGTCTACGCCAGGTAGTGCTTAGGTATCCGGTCCATGCAATATTAGTCGGGGGAGACTTCAACCTGGACCTCTATACTTACATTTATGGCGATACAGTCAAACAGTCTTGCGAGCTACTATTGGACACGTTTTCCGATATTGTCTTGAGTAGTTAAATCGGCAAGTCATACGCAATTGAATTTATTTAGATCTTATAGCTACAAACAGGCCCGACCATATTAGGGGATGTCAGTGTAGAGACAAGTTACTGATCATTATATCGTCCTAGCGACAATGGTGACAACAGTTAATAAAGCAGTCAAGAAGGCTAGGAGCGTGTTTTTGTTAGAAAGAGCTGATAAGCGATTGTTAATATCACACTTGAATGGACGTCGTTTAGTTCCGGACCAATGGACGTAGAAGAATTGTCGACTAAATTTAAATGCATTGTAAATAAAGATTTAGAGAAATAAGTGCCTACAAAGTCTATCAAGGATAGAAAAGATCCACCGTTGTATAATAACAATGTTAGAAAGCTACTGAGAAAGCAAAGGCTGTTGCACTCTCGGTTCAAAAAGGAACACGCAAATGATGACAGGCAAAAGTTAATAGAGATTCGATGCACGAAGCATACAATAATTATCACAGCCATACCTTAACAAAAGATCTTACCGAGAACCCGAAAAAATTCTGGTCCTACGTAAAATCAATAAGCGGTTCAAAGGCCACTACCCAGTCACCCGTTGATCATTCCGGGGTAGTAATAGAAGAAAGAAAATGGAAAGCTGAAGTTCTAAATATAACCTTTAAGAAATTTTTTGCGCAGGAGTACGGTACAAACGTTCCATATTTTGATCAACACACTGACTCCCAAATGGAGGACATAGTAATAGGTATTTCCGGTGTAGAGAAGCAGCTGAGAGAGCTAAATACAAAAGTCTCCTGGTCCGGATGGAATACCAGTTCGTTTTTACAAAAAGTATTCTGCGGCATTGTCCCCTTACTTAGCTTGCATTTATAGCGAATCTTTAATTCGGCGCATAGTTCCAAGTGACTGGAAAAAAAATCGCAGGTGACTCCCGTTTATAACAAAGGTAAAAGAACTCACCCACAGAATTACAGACCAGTATCGTTGACATTAGTTACCTGTAGAATTTTGTAGCATAGTCTCAGTTCGCATATAGTAAATTTCCTTGAGACGGAAAAGCTTCTTTCTATGAATCATCACGGGTTTAGGAAACATCGTTCATGTGAAACTCAGCTTGCCCTTTTCTCACATGACATCTTGCGAGCCATGGATGAAAGGCAACAGGCGGATTGTGTTTTTTCTCGACTTCAAAAAGGCGTTCGACGCGGTGCCACACTGCAAACTGCTAACGAAGATAGATACGAGCTTATGGAATAGGTTCACAGATTTGTGACTGGCTGGAAGACTTCGTAAGTAATAGAACACAATACGTTGTTCTCGATGGCGATTGTTCTTCAGAGACGAGTGTGTCGTCAGGCGTGCCGAGGGGAGTGTGATAGGATTGCCATTCTTTTCTATCTATATAAATGATCTGATGGACAGAGTAACTTGTAATTTGCTGCTGTTTGCTGATGATGCTATGATGTAATAACATATAGGATGACTTAGACAAAATTTCTAGTTGGTATGAAGAATGGCAGCTAGCTCTAAATCTATAAAAATATAAGGTGATGCACATGAGTAGGAAAAACAACCCCATAGTGTTCGAATACAGGGTTAGTAGTGAGCTTCTTGATGCAGTCGTGTCGTTCAAATATCTAGGCGTAACATTGCAGAGCCATAAGAAATGGAACGAACATGTAAGGACAGTTGTGAGTAAGGCGGACGGCCGACTTCGGTTTATTGTGAGAATTTTGGAAAAATTTACTTCATCTGTAAAGGAGACCGTATATAAAACGCTTGTACGATAACGTCTTGAGTATTGCTCAAGTGTTTGGGACCAGAAGCAGATCAGTTTAAAGGAAGACATGGAAGCAGTTCAGAGGCGAGTAGCTAGGTTCGTTATTGGTAGGTTCGACCAATGCGCAAGTGTCACGGAAATGCTCCGGGAACTCAAATGGGGATTGCTGGAGGAAAGAAATTCTGCTGAGGAAATTTATAGGGCCGGAATTTGAAGCTGAGTGTAGAACGATCTTCCTGCCGCCTACTTACATTTCGCGCAAAGATCACAATGACAAGATAAGAGAAATTAGGGCGCGTATAACGCATATAGACATTCCATTTGGGAGCAGAATAGGAAAGGAAATGACTGGTAGTGGTACAGTGTACACCCCGCCACGCACTTTACGGTGGATTGCGCAGTATATATGTAGATGTAGAAATGACTCTAAATAATGATACATGTGAAGTTATCCGTATGAACACTAAAAGAAACTTCATTTATACGATAAATCAGTAAAATCTACACCCCGTAAATTCAATTAATACCTAGGAATTACAACTACGAACAACTTAAATTGGAAAGAACACATGGAAAAAGTTGTAGGGAAGGCGGATCAAAGGCTATGCCAGAATACTTCGAAGATGCCACAGTTGTACTAAAGAAACTGTATACACTATACTTGTGCGTCCTATTTTGGAGTATTCCCGCACCGGCCGCGGTGGCCGAGGGGACCGAGGCGCTCCAGTCACGGTCTGCACGGGCATTACGGTCGGGGGTTCGAATCCCCCCTCGGGCATGGATATTTGTGCCGTCCTTAGTATAAGTTGGTACATAAGTAGTTTGTAAGTTTAGGGACTGATGACCCCGTAGTTAAGTCCCATAAGCTATACAAACATTTGAACATTTGGAGTATTCCTGCGCATTGCGGGATCCGTACGAAGAGGGACTGACGGACGATTTAGGTAAAGTTCTGGGAAGGGCAGCTCGTTATGTATTATCGCGTTAATGGGGATGGGGTTGGAAATCATTAAACGAAAGGCTTTAGTCATTGTTGGCGAGATTTATTTGCGAAATTTTTGTCACCAACTTTCCGCGTGCGACTTATTGTGATAGCACCCATCAACACAGGCAGACATAATCATCGTAATAAAATAAAAGAAATCGGGTCGAAAACGGAAGATTTAGATCTTCCTTTTTCCACCTCGTTATTAGAGAATGAAACGGCAGAGAAATATAATAAAAGCGGTTTCGATGAAGCCTCTGTCATGCACTTAAATGTGATTGTAGAGTATTTATGTAAATGTAGAAGGTTGCAGAGCGATATGAAATGACACGAACATTTAAAGACAATAGTGGGGAAGGCGTATGCTAGATTTCAGTTTATTTGGACCATTTTGGGAAGATGTGGTCAATCTACACAACGCTAGAGCGTCCCCCTCTTGAGTACTGCTCAAGTATATTGATTATAAGGCGACGCACTGCATTAAAATTTGTACAACAGCCGGGATTCGAACCGAATCTCCTGGTTGCTAGGTAGTTGCTTTAAACTTTCAATCACCGCGGCATTTTGGACAACACGAATGCACGCAATAGCTTAAGTACGTCTCGCTCCGACTTAAAAATTTCAATTCTGCCTTGACGATCACGACGTAATTCGGACCATTGTCGACATACCATTGATATGTTGAGACATCTGTATCTGTAAAATGTATTTATTATTTGATACTGCTCAGGAATTTGGGATCCCAACCAGATCGGTTTAAAAGAATATATGGAATCAGTTTAGAGGCGGGCTGCTAGGTTTGATCAATGCGCAAGCGTTACGGAGATGCTTGGGGAACTCGAATGTGAAACACTGGAGGGATGGCGACGGTCCTTTCCAGAAATTCTGCTGAGGAAATTAGACGGCTGGAACTTGAGGCTGATTACAGAATGAGTCATCCACCGCGTAAAAACCACAAGATAAATAAAAATGGGAATGCAACAGAAACGAAAATGACTAGTTGTGTACGAGGATCCCGCGCCACGCTGAGTATGTACGTAGATGAAAGACAAGGCACAGTACAAATCTTTGGATATCACATTTAATTGATGAATGGAGAAAATATAAAAATGAAGCTCATGAAGCAGACTAATTGGTGTACCGACTGCTAAAAAATGATGTTGACAGGTAGTGACATGCATTCAAGTTCTTAGAAAAAGGTATAATTAGGTGAACAATAGATGCCGCTTACAAGAAGATCAAAGATCTGTCTGTCGACAAGAAAAGCAGTTGTGAAAATACGAGGTGCGTTCAGAAAGTAAGTTCCGTTTCAATTTATCACCGCTGCAGCGCTGCGACTGCACTTCCGCACATGCGTTGTAGACGATGTGTATCAAGGAGAAGAACGTGCGCCATTTGGAGATCGCTGTCAGTTACGTACGCTTTGTTGTGCTTGTTTGAAATGTCGATGAGTGATTCGATGGTGAGAAGATGGGTCCGACAGTTCAATGGCGGGCGTAGTGATGTGCACGATGAAGAACGAAGTGGGTGTCCACCTTTGGTTACAGAAGAACTGGTTCACGCGATTAATGACAAGATCCAGGACATCTCAAGTCTTTCCTTGGCGGTCATCACTTCATCAATGACGACGAGCTGAAAGAAACTGTTTCCAACTGGTTGAAGACACAGGCGGCAGAGTTTTATGAAGAAGGTATACAAAACCTGGTGCCACGCTATTACAAATGACTGCAAAATTTCGGCAGCTATGTGGAAAAGTAGTTTAAGAGTTTTAGAATTTTGTGCAATAAAAATTTCTTCTGTATCTTTGTACAATTTCATTTTATTACCAAACGGAACTTACTTTCTGGATGCGCCTCGTATTAACAGCCTATGCGTAGTTGTAAGCCTAAGCCGATTCTTAACATTAACGGAAACTGGCGTTCCTTCAACAATTTGTTTCAATATTTATGAATATTGCTTACATCGAGCCAATTCAAATTCTTCAAACAAAATGACCTTGTGATCTCTACTGTCGTAACTTTCAGTACCAAATTCTGAACAAAATAGAATAAATGCAGACTGATTTTGATCTACTATTTTTCGATCAATCTACTCTTATCAATATTTTTGTCTCCCAACAAATGAAAATGACTCTTCCTTACCTTCATCGATTAAAAGGACGAAATGTACCATGCACAAGATGTGTGAATAAGGCGAAACACTCTTACACTTCAAGAAGAATGTAATTATTCCAATTCCAAAGAAAGCACGTGGCGACAGGTGTATTACTGGACTATAACTGTAATAAGTCTTGGAAAAACTGGTAGAAGCCGACCTCAGGTAAGCTCAGTTAGGATTTAGGAGAAATGTAGGAGCACGAGAGACAATACTGACATTCCGACCTATCTTAGAAGACAGATAAAGGAAAGGCAAACGTACGTTTACAGCTTTTGTAGATTTGGAAAAAGCTATGTTGGCATACACTCTTTCAAATTAAGAATGTAGCTAGGGTAAAATGTAGGGAACAAAGGGTAATATATAACTTTTGCAGAAATCAGACCGAATCTTATGAGTCAAAGAGCCTGTAAGGGACGTACTAGTGGGGAAGTAAGACAGGATTTTAGCCTTTCCCAATTGTTATCCAATCTGTAAATTGAGAAATCTGTGAAGGAAAGTGAGGAGAAATTTGGAGAAGGAATTAAAGTTCGTGGAGAAGGAATAAAAACTTCGCGGTTTGTAGATAACATTGTAATTCTGTCGGAGACAGCAGGAATCCTGAAAGAAGAACTAAATATAATAAACAGTGTCTTGAAAGGAGGGTATAATATGAACATTAGCAAGCACAAAACAAGGGCAATTGAATGTAGGGAATTACAGTAGGAAACGAGACAATAAATATATAGATGAGCTTTGCCCTTTGGGAAGTAAAATAACTTCCGATGGTCGATGTAGACAAAATATAGAACAAAGAACTACCATGGCCGCGACGGATTAGCCGTGCGCACTGGAACGCCGTGCTGCGGTGCACGCGGCCGTTAGCAGTCGGGGGTTCGAGCGCCTCCCCCCCCCCCCCCCCCCCACTCGGGCATGGGAGTTTGAGTTGTCCTTAGATAAGTTTACCTTAATTTAAGTAGTTTGTAAGCTACGGACTAATAACCACGCAGTAGATTTACAAACATTTGAAAGAAAATTTTGTTGACAGCGAATATTGATTTAAGTAGTAAGAAGTCTTTTTTGGAAGCATGTGACGTAGTGCAGCCTTGTACAGATGTGAAAGTGGACGATAAACAGTACAGAAAAGAAGATAACAGAAGCTTTTGATAATGGGGGCTACAGAAGAATGCTGAAGATTGGATGGGTAGAATACATAACGAATGTTGATATGCTGAAGACAATTTGATAGTAAAGAAATCTGTAGTCTCTCTTGACTAAAAGAAAGGAATCATTTGCTTAGACACTTAATGAGGCGTCAGTGTGGTATTGGAGGGAATTTGAGTGTGTGATGTGGTGGGCGGGGAGGGGGGTGGCTAAAATCACCAGATCGCCGAGAGTGACCAAGGGAGAAGTACAGTTGAAGGTTGCACTGGACAAAGTTACGTGGT
This sequence comes from Locusta migratoria, assembly GCA_026315105.1. NCBI lineage: Eukaryota > Metazoa > Arthropoda > Insecta > Orthoptera > Acrididae > Locusta > Locusta migratoria. Next base: position 519,264,058 of record CM048755.1, read on the forward strand.
TAGCCGCATCAAACCATTCTTTGCACTGCAAACCACAACTACAATACGCAGAGAAACTTACTTCCTTTCGAACAATAGACTTCCTCAGATATCAAGAGGAACGAAGCGTTCTTAACGATCGAAAATAAGACATTAGTCATTGTTTTCAAGACGGTTCGTCGAACATATGCGCAGAACTATAAGGGTTCATTTCTGAAATCGGTCTGCTGTATAATTATCGAACGTGTCTTATGTTCTAATATTATGACATTTATGAGGACCGAAAATCTCCACTGTAGGAATCAAGACAGGTTCCTCAATTAACGATAATGTGAAATACAGCTCACCGTATTCATCCACGCGACCCAGAAAGTAGTGGACATAGGCTCTTGGTAGCTGGCGTGTTTCTTGACTTTGGGAAGACGTTCGATACGTTTCTAAAAATTTTGAAATGTCTGTAAATCTATCGGACCAAACTACGTGGTCATCAGTTCATAGCTTACAAACTACTTAAACCTAGGTAAACTAACCTACAGACAAACACACACACCGATGCCTCAGGGAGGACTCGAACTTCCATGGCGAGCAACCGCAACCTACAGACAAACACACACACCGATGCCTCAGGGAGGACTCGAACTTCCATGGCGAGCAACCGCGCGGTCCGCAGCGAGGTGCTTTAGACCGCTCGGCTACTCCACCGCGGCGATACGTTTCTACACTGTTACCATACGAACAAAACACGAGCTTCCAAAATATCACACCAACTGTGTTACTGGAAAGAAGAGTTGATAGCTAACATAACGCAGCCAAGCCGAGCGCTCACAGCCGTTGTTGTTGTTGGTTTTGAGGGGACTAAACAGCTAGGTCATCTGTGTGGTGTCGCACAAGTATGAAGTGCGCGCCACGTAGTTACGCCGCACGCCGCCATGCACGCACGGCGCGGCGTTCTTACGACGTCAGCCACTAGTGCCCTCTGCTGCAACTCCGCTCGTGGCCACGACTGCTGCATCGTTCATTTGGGTCTGAGATAGGAACCAGTTAACACTTCGGAATCAGATAGGCACCAGTTAAGACTTGGCTATGGGATAGGCACTAGGAATAATCAGTAGGCAGGCTCTCTATATAAACTATGTATCAGCATTCTGCAGTCAAGAACTATGTAAAAGTTAAGTATTACCAAGACTCTATGAAATATATATCTCGTTCTAATATACTCTAGTGTTTCCAGTTTCTGCTGTCCCACTGGCTGCTCAGCTCCGAACCTGCACAAGCGTGCATCCCTTATTCCTGTGTCGGTCTCTTTCTACTCGGCCACCGACACCTACGACAACGAGACACAAAAGTGGTGACGAGGCTGGGACACAAAAGTGGCGACGAGGAGAGATAGAAGAACCGTGGACCAGCCCGCTAGCAGCAGTCGGAGCACACAGAAATTGCTCCCGCTCACCCACCCTTATTATAAGAATTTTGGAGTAACATATTCTGTTACGTGTTTTGTGAACTTTTTTGTTGGAGTGCGTACTCATTTACATTGGATTTGTGTTTTGTTATAATTTACTTGTATGCTCGGCGCCTAATCGGTCGGCATGGCCACTACCCCGAACCCAAACTTAATGGAAATTATTCAGTTACAGACGGCGCAAATCACGCAACTACTCCAAGCGGTGTCACAGTTGATGGCACAGACAGTTCACCAACAACAACAGCCGCCCACGTCTACCACCATACTGCTTCCTACGATTCACCAGTATGACGAACGTGAGGAAGAATGGAGCGACTACTTCGCTCAATTTCAAGAACTCGTCGCAGCTCATCAAATAACAGGTCAGGCGGTGAAACACCTTTTCTTATCATTTGTTGGGACCAAGACCTTCGTGTTACTGCAGAATCTTTTCCCCCACGCATCTCCTCGTGATCTAGAATTCGATCAAATTGTAGAAGCACTGATTGCTCATTATGAGAGAAAAGTTATTGTAGCTGCGGCGCGGTACCGATTTTTCAGACTAAAAAAATCACCTGACCAAACCCACCAGCAGTGGATCACCGACTGAAGGGCTTAACCCGCAAATGTAAATTTACTTGCTCTTGTGGACTTTCTTATAGTGACGTTATGATGAGAGATGCGATTACACAGAACATTTAGGACCCCAGAATTAGGGCAGCAATTCTGAAACAGTCTAACCCTTCATTAGACAGTGTACTGCAGCTTATTGAAGCGCATGATACCTTTGACTTAGCAGATGTAGAAATGCAAAGCCACAGTGTTAATTCAGTGCGCCGCAACAGACGCTTTCCTAGTCTCAGTTCTCAGTTTAGCCCTAGTGATTCTTATTTTTCTACCGGTCGTGCTGAACAGACAGTGAACAGTAGCCAGTGTAAAAGTGTGACACAAAGGTCACCCCATCGTGTTAGACAAAGTAATTTGAATAACGGGCGCCAACGCACATTTCAGAAAAATGTTCATAAGTCTTGCCCCCAGTGTGTATCTCGCCACAAACGTGCGCATTGCCCTAGTCGCAACGCAACCTGTTATCAATGTGGCAAATCAGGACATGTTCAAACAGTGTGTATGCAAAATAAAAATTGTAAGAACAGTGCTGTTAGGAATAGTGCTTCGCAGAGTGCGAGAACAGTTCATTCTGTCAATGTCATACACGCTGTGAACTTGAACTGTGTTTGTTTTGATTCTCAAATGCAAAAAAGTTCTTCTGCGCCTATTGCAAAATTATGTAGTGAGGCACATTGCAAGCGCAGTCGAGCGCGTAAATCTGTGCAACGGAAACGGGTTCAGGACAAGCAAAATTACTATGTACAGTGCAATCCTGTAGTGAACCTAGTGCCTTCTGCAACTTCTCATTGTAATAGTGCCCAGTACTGTGTAGCTAGTGTCAGTAGATTTGATGTAGCTACTCAAACGTTTAGTGCAGTAGTTAGTGAAGCTGTAGTAGCGTCACATTGCGCGGCCATGGCGGTAGTGCCATCTAGGGACAGTGTTGTTAATCCGCTGTGTGCCGATTCTGCGCCGCTTACTTCACTACGCGGCCCGCGCAAGCGCAAGTGCAGTAACAAACTGTAGCAGACGTTGCCCACATTAGAGCACCTGTCGAGTGCCACAAGCAAAAACTTTTTGTGACTCTTTCAATAGAAAATAAGCCTGTGCAATTTCAGCTTGATACTGGTTCCGCTGTCACATTAATAATTAAAGACACTTATGAACTTCTGGGTTCGCCAAAATTGTCGCCGTCTCGACAAGTACTCACAGCGTATACGGGTCAAAATATTCCAGTGCTAGGAACGTGTAGCCTGCCCGCCTCTTTTCAAGGTGTAACAAAAACAGTTTCTTTTGTAGTTCTTCAGGCCAAATCTACACAGAACATTTTTGGACTCGATGCATTCGACTTTTTTGGCTTAACAATTCAAAGAGATGTGCTTCAAATTTGGTTAGTAGTGCCTCAGGACAAACTCAATGCATTGTGTGACTTCTTTTCGCCGGAACTAGGTTGTGCAAAAGACTTCGTGGCACATGTAACTTTAAAAGAATATGTAGTACCAAAATTCCGTAAAGCTAGACCAGTGCCTATCACAATTCATGATAAAGTTGCCTTAGAACTTAAACGTTGGCAAGATAGTGGGGTGATTTCTCCTGTTTCTGCGAGTCAGTGGGCCTCGCCTTTAGTAATTATAAACAAGCTGTCAGGAAAACTTCGTCTCTGTGCGGACTTCAAATCAACAGTGAACAGTCAAACAATTGTAGACACTTACCCCTTGCCCAGACCTGATGAACTGATGGACAAATTAGGACAGTCTCGTTTCTTTTCGAAGATTGATTTAGCAGAGGCATACTTACAGATTCCGCTTGATGACGAGTCAAAAAAGTTTTTCGTCATTAATACTCACATGGGCCTTTTTCAATTTCAACGCCTACCCTTTGGCAGTTCTTCCGCACCCGCTATTTTTCAGCGTTTTTTGGAACAGCTGACAGTTTCTGTACCGTGCTGTTCGAACTATTTAGATGCTATTCTGGTCTCAGGGCGTACAGTTGAAGAACATTTAGCAAACCTGGAGTGCCTTTTCAAAGTGTTGACTGCAGCAGGTCTACGTTGCAATAAAGCAAAGTGTTCTTTTTTCCAGACTGAAATAGAGTACCTAGGCCATGTGATTAATGCCCAAGGAATCCATCCCTTACACTCACATCTCCAAGCAATCAAGGAATTGCCTCCTCCTAAGAATGTGCACGAATTGCAAGCAGTAATGGGAAAGCTTAACTATTATTTCAGATTTATTCCCAATGCTTCTCAGATTGCCGCTCTACTGCATCGCTTACGTAGGGAGAATGTTCCTTTTGTATGGTCTAAAGATTGCCAGGTTGCCTTTGACAAATTAAAGTCGGCACTTCTCAGTGATGCATATTTGATTCCCTTTGACCCACAGAAGCCTGTAGTGCTAACAGTGGATGCCTCGTCATACGGTCTGGGTGCAATATTGTCGCATCGTATTGGATCTAACGATCGTCCTATTGCGTTTGCATCCAAGCTACTGACGCCAACGCAACAGAATTGCAGTCAGATTGGAAAGGAGGCCTTAGCAATCATTTACGGCTTCACAAAGTTTCATCATTATCTCTATGGCAGAAAATTCTATTTGTTGGCAGACCACAAGCCTCTTACGTCGTTGTTCTCACCCACAAAGCCAATTCCGCCACGAACGGCACAAAAGCTTCATAGATGGTCCTTGATACTGTCTAATTATCAGTATGAGATTTTGTACCGACCTACCACTAAACATGCCAATGCGGACACACTTTCCCGACTTCAGGTTGGCCAGGATGTGTCGTTCGATTCTTCAGACAGGGCATGTTGTCAGGTAGACTCCAGAGACGCTTCCGCTGTCGCAGACTTCCCTTTGAACTCTCGTCGGGTTGCACAGGAAACAGCAGCGGATGCAGACCTAAGTGTGGTAGCACGTTTTGTTCGCTCAGGGTGGCCTGCCAGAGCCAAAGACATTGATCGGCCTCTGGTTCGACGTTATTTTGCACAACGTCAAGCATTATCTTTAACTCAGGGTGTTCTGTTGTTACATACCGACAACGACCAAACAAGAGAGATTGTTCCTTGTTCCCTGCAACGAGAAGTGTTACGCATCCTGCATCAAGGACATTGGACAAAGCAACTGGCCAGACGTCATTGTACCTGGGTTGGTATGGACGCTCAGATAGAGAGCATGACGTCACAGTGTACAGTTTGTGCGGAGAATCAGGCGGCTTCTCCGCAACGTTTCTCAGACTGGCCACGCCCCAAGGGACCATGGCAACGTTTACACATTGACTTTGCTGGACCTTTCTGGAATACACGCTGGTTAATTGTTGTAGACGCTTTCACCAAGTTTCGTTTTGTGATTGCCATGAACTCAACAACGGCATCTACTACAATCAGTGCCTTAACTTCAGTGTTTTGCACCGAAGGTTTGCCTGAAACTATCGTCAGTGACAATGGAACTCAGTTTGTTAGTGCGAAATTTCAATAGTTTTGTCGTGTGAATGGCATTCAGCATATCACAACCGCACCTTTTCACCCTCACTCGAATGGTGCAGCAGTACGTTTCGTTCGAACATTCAAGTCTCACATGGAAAAGATGAAAGGTCAGCACTCCAGGCAGGAAGCTCTTCAAATATTCCTGTCTATGTATCGGTGCATGCCACGTGACGGCCCGTCTCTTGCCGAGCTGCTACCCGGCCACCGTCACCGCACTCTTCTTCACCTGCTGCAGCCTTCCACACACCGAGTCGCTTCGTATGGCGCTTCGCGTTTTCAGGTTTCGACTCCGGTGCTGTACAAGGTGTTTGCTGGGAAGAAAACATGGTTACCGGGCACCATTCAGCGCGTGCTCGGTAGCAATATGTTTCTGGGGGATCGCAAGGTGGATACCGGGGCCCGGACGGCCACTCGGTCCCAGCCTCAGCTACGAGACCCGTCCCACCAGTAACGCCTCCGCCCAGGCCCTTCTCCCAGTGCCATCGCCGTGGCCCTCTGCCCTACGCCACGACGGCGCGGCGGTTTGGGGGGGGGGGGGGGGAGGAGTGTGGTGTCGCACAAGTATGAAGTGCGCGCCACGTAGTTACGCCGCGCGCCGCCATGCACGCACGGCGCGGCGTTCTTACGACTTCAGCCACGAGCGCCCTCTGCTGCAACTCCGCTCGTGGCCACGACTGCTGCATCGTTCATTTGGGACTGAGATAGGAACCAGTTAACACTTCGGAATCAGATAGGCACCAGTTAAGACTTGGCTATGGGATAGGTACTAGGAATCATCAGTAGGCAGGCTCTCTATATAAACTATGTATCAGCATTCTGCAGTCAAGAACTATGTAAAAGTATTACCAAGACTCTATGAAATATATATCTCGTTCTAATTTACTCTAGTGTTTCCAGTTTCTGCTGTCCCACTGGCTGCTCACCTCGGTACCCGCACAAGCGTGCATCCTTTATTCCTGTGTCGGTCTCTTTCTACTCGGCCACCGACACCTTCGACAACAAGACACAAAAGTGGCGACGAGGCTGGGACACAAAAATCTGTCCCCTCGCACACAGCCGTAGCATCATTTTCTCGAAGCCGTCCACGGCACTTTAGACCCCCTGTATCTCCGTTATGTAAAACGCTAGAGGCCTGAATTTTCGGTGGCCGAGAGTTCTTCAACTAGCAATACTGCAAAATTATACTATTCCACATCCTATAGTTTAAGAAATATTGGCAGTCGAAAATCACTTCTTGTGTCACTCACTCACTGATCATCAATATTGTAAGGTACTCTAGCAGACATAAAAGCGTCAAATTTCTTATGTATTTAGTGTGTAATGGAGGGATAAATTCAAAGATCTGTAAATATCAATCGCGTTTTCGAACGTATTTTCACTTGATGAAAGAGTATCTGCCATTTGGTAAACGACTTTTTTGATACTGGTCTCGCATATTCGACTCTTAGGGGGTACTGGTCTTTCAATTTTCAATTTAACGTAACCGTCTTCTTTCTACGATATGAGGAGTCGTAAGAAATGACATGTGTTTCGAATTCTACCTCAAACTGCATGTGTAATCAGTACAGTGACATATTCTGCCATGGGCATAGGCAGCAACTGCACATAGCACTTTCGAGAGTGATAAGATGGGCGGATTACATCTAACGAGTGTAAGAAAAAAGTTCAGTAAGAGTTCTATAGTTCGTGGTGACCGGGAGCACCACGTTTTGTTGAATACTCGAACTATCGAAATTTATGTGGAAGAAAAAAAATTAATGTTCAAAAGAATATAGTTGTCTAACATGAACTTTGTTATCGGGGGGCACGGCAATACGCAAGCCAAGTTGAACACAAAAAAATGTTCTAATGTTTGTAGAGTCTATGGGACTTAACTACGGGGTCATCAGTCCCTAAACTTACAAACTACTTATGAACTACTTACAACTAAGGACGGCACAAATATCCATGCCCGAGGGGGGGATTCGAACCCCCGACCGTAGTGACCGTGCGGACCGTGACTGGAGCGCCTCAATCTCCTCGGCCACCGCGGCCGGCAGTTGAACACAAAGCCGTAGCATTCTTTTCTGTCGAAGACATTGACGTCAATTTCTAGCCCCCTGTATCTTCGTTGTGTACACAGCTACAAACCCAAACTTTCGGTTACCAAATGTTTGTTTGTACATCTAAGGGACTTAAGTACGTTGGTCATCAGGCCGTAGGCTTACAAACTACTTACACTAACTGAAAGTAACTTATGCTAAGGTCAACACAAACACCCAAGGACTCGATTCCCCGACGACGAACAGCCGCGCGCACCGCAGCTGAGCGCCTTAGTGTGCACGGCTATTCTGCTGCGGCTTTCGGTTACCCAGAGTATCTAATATAACAAATATATTCTCATAGTATACTATAGTCTACCACATAGCTTACGAAATAATGATAGTCGAAAATCGTTAATTCTGTCACTCACTCAAAATTCTAAGGTATTTCTAGTACAAAATTAATATTTTGTATTTAGTTAGTAATTAGCCTGTAATGGAAGAAAAAAATTCGAATATCCCTAAATATCTATCCCGTTTCCGAACGTTCAGAACGCTTGGCAGAATCGTATGTGTTACCTTTATTTATTTGTAATTTAATGGCAATGCTCAAATGTTTGTTAACCTATTATAATCAGCCCTTAGATTTACGAATTACTTGAACTAACTTACACTAAGGACAACAGATAGATCCTTGCCCGAGGGAGGACTCGAATCTCCCGTGGGAACGGCCGCCCAGTACATAGCATGACGCCTCAGACCACGCGGCCATTCTGCGCCACTGTGATGATGATGGCCTTGCTGTAAAACGCTAGACTTGCGTGTGGGAAGCCCTAGGTTGCATACCTGGAGGTAAAGTGTTTTTCCTGTAAAACTTTCATTCAATCCTAGCCTAAATCTCTATATGACGTAAGGAGTTGTCAGAAATGTCATGTGGCACCTCATTAGACAAAGAAAAATGAAATAAATATCTGGCTATTTATTCTCGAATACGTGGCGATTTCCAAGTACGTGGTTACTTTACATGGTATGCAACAGCGAATAATGAAATAGTGACCTACAAGAAAAGCATTGTAGTTTGTTTCTCAGATGGGTAAAGTACCTGAACCAAGATCACTGACAGAGATGAACACTTCTATATGTGAAAAGTGATTGTAGACTTTTACAGTGGCTTCAATTTGTTGCAAATGGAATCAGCACCAATGACATATACATTCTAGCTTGTCAAAGTTATTTTGTTATTTTATACGACTTTGTCATTATTTTAAAGGATGTGGTTAGACAGGAAAGCATGTATGTGTACAGGAACCTCGGAATTCAGTACAAATTGCCCCGAGTGAAACCAGCAGCAATAACATCTGTAACCTACTGGGTGATCAAAAAGGCAGTATAAATTTGAAAACGTAATAAATCACGGAATAATGTAGATAGAGAGGTAAAAATTGATACACATGCTTGGAATGATATAGGGTTTTATTAGAACAGAAAAAAAATTCGAAAAATGGCCGACAGATGGCGCTGGACAGCAGAACGTCAGTGGTTGCGCATGAAAATCGTGTATAAAAGGAGCAGTAATGAGAGAGAGAACATCTTTCAAATCGCTACTGTCACGGTACCCTTGTGCGATGTTTGTTGTGTTTCGCGTTTCGCAACTCGTATTTCGTGCGTTGCTGTGCTCTGCAGACGTCTTGGCGTGTAGTCTGCCGCCGCGAAGTGCCATTGCCGCCGAGGGCTCGCCCGGCCGATCCGGATTGCAGAACGTCGTGTCGACGCCGCGTCGCCGTCCAACGCCCCCTGGAGTGTTCGCTGCGTCCGCCGCCGTTCCGCCCCGGAAGGTGCATCCCCGGCCCACGCCGGGTTCGCCGCCGCCCAGCGCTTTCTGCCCGGCCGCTAGCCCGCCGGAGAGCGTCCCACCGCCGCGTCGCTCTCGCCACCACCTGGGCCGCCGGGAGGCACGTCCGCCGCGGCCGCTGCTCCTGCTGCGTTGTTCTACGCTTAAGGTGACTTTTCGACGCTGACATGTCGACATGTCGACCCTCACTACTGTGTCCTCCACCGTCATTTTTACCACGCCTTCCCATGCCACCACCACCATCTCCTGGACCACATCCTCCCCTCTCCTTCCTGCCACAATTCCCTTCCTCCTCACCCTCACCACTCCCTCAGCTGTCGCCCTTTCCTCTGCCCCCACACAGGCTGCCGCCCTCGTCCCACAGACTCTCACATCTTCCACCGGTCTCCCCCCCCCCCCTTGATTCCTTGCCCCCCTCCCCGACTCCCGCGGTGATCCTGCCGTGGACTCCTCTCTCCCCCCACCCCACGAAGACGCCACTGCCGCAGGGCCGGCTCCGCGCCACTTTCCGGTCACCCCTGTCCCACTCCTGTCTCCTAGCCACTCCCAAAACCGAAGAAGACCAAACGAGCGTTGGGTGAGAGTTTAAAATAGAGAAAGTTTAATTTTTGAAACTCACAACTATCAGCTGCGAACCAAATTCCTAAACATGCAAAAACACTGGAACTGTGATTGCGAATGTTTGACTCGATTTCTAGGAGATGATATCACACGTTCGCAGCTTTCCTTCCCTGCATATGATTAACAAAACAAATTCATAATAAAATAAAGTTCATGAGAGAAAAAGGGTGTACTAACTACTATTTTTGAAAACACGTGAAAGTTCACTTTATGTTGTTTATTTCACAATATTTGAACCCTGTGGCTGATACGTCTGTACGTCGACACATTTACCAAATAAAGTTATAGCTCGTGAGCCCCCAGACAAAATGAATATTTGTCGCGAATTGTTTTCACACCACGTGGCTGTCTCAAACACCGTTTGTGTTCATGCCTATGCGACGACACGTGTTACATTAACAAATCACAGTCACTTTAATTCAATGCAATGCACACCTTGTTCCACCGGCTAAATATTCACAAACACACAGTAGCAGTCGATTTAACTTGGTACAGTCTACGACGAGCAACCACACGTGGCGATTGCCACACACAAATCTAAAGTCACCACCTCGAGATCCACATGCCGACTGATGCAGAGCGACGCCGCCGGCCAGCTCTCCACGTGCTCCCGACCTCGTCACTTCCTGCCCTCGCGCGCGCGCGCGCGCGCCAAAAGCTCAACTGCCGGAATTTTTTCCCCTAAGTCATCAACTTCCCCATGTGAGCTGTTGTAACCGATTTGCCAACGTACAGCGCTCAGCCAATACATTTCTGAAACTTTACTTAAAATCAAAATAATTACACTACATATTAAACAAATATTTTCTTAGGTTTTTATATTGGTATAAACATACTTTGTACTATTTATCATAATCGTGCAATTTCTTATATCACAGATAAGTGATTTAACTGAATACTTCAAGATAAAATACAAAAGATTGATTGAAAATAAAATGAAAAATAGTTAATATATTATTTTTATAAACAAACATTGGCATGCTAGTTGTGTAACTGTCTTGTATTCATTGATAATTTATTACTTTTCATTGTCAATTAAACATATTACGCCAGATGTGACTATATCAGCTAATGTATTGTTTATTTATCAACAGGCTATTTTGTAATGAGGGCCTTAAAGGTTCCTAACTGCATCGTATTGCTTCAAACGCCAGTAGTATTACAATATTTGTGCATTGCACTGTGCCTGGCACTCGCCATTGTCCCTCTCTCCCCTCACCGGAAACGAACTGGAAAATCCTAAGTTGGAACAAGCCACCAACGTCGGCCTGCTCGCTGGCCTCCCGTCAGCTACAAGCACACAGCAAATCTCAACGTGGAGAATTTCTACCTATGGCCTAACTATAAATGTTGTCACCCAACTGTGTACATACATTGCTACCATAATTAATAAGATTAAAATTGTGTAACATTTAGTGCATTGGCATGGTCAATGTTTGCAGTGAACTTCATACTGTTTAATTATCAAATGCTATTGATTACCGGTATTTCTATTAGGCGGTAATCTCACAGCGTCTACAGACGCCACCTCCTCGGTCACCAAAAAGCCTTCCAATCCTCTCACCATTGGCCCTCCAGTCCCAATGGAAGCCGCCCCTTCCCCCTACCCAGCTTGCACCACCTCCCAAGACACCCCTCCTCCCCTCCCAAACCCCTGATCTCCACAAATTCGTCCTTAATAACCCTGACCCCCAACTCTTAGACTGCCGTGCCCTCAGTCTCCTCTTCTGGCAGTATGTCCCTTCTGCCCCATCTCCCAAATCATTCCACCGAGGGACTCTGTCCTCCTCAAATTACCTGAGCCTGACCTCCACACACAGATCCTCTACAAGATCCCCTGCATCCACTTGGGCCCAATTCCACCACTGTCCCCTCACTCCTCCAGCCTCCAATCGCCAATCCCTCCTCCCCATCGTCCTCCCACCCTACTGTTCTGATCACCAAATTGAACCCGGGGATCACAGAGGAAGACATGTTGGAGGAACTCCGGCGGGATCCGCATCTCTCCACCCGATCCGTTTGTCGCATTAACAATGTGATGGGCCCCACCTACCTCATGTGCGTATTCACTGAAGACGTGCCATCCATCAACCACCTCCTCCTTAATGGGGCCCTCATTTATAGCTGCCTCCACCAGGTGGAATCTTCCTGAGCACCTCCCCAAACGTATTGTTGCTCCCGATGCCTCACATATAACGACCACCTTGCCGAACATTGTAATCTCCCCCCAGTATGTCCACACTTGCAAAGGCGAACACTTCCCATCCTGTAACACCTGCAGTGGGGCACCTACTCTTTCAAATGTAAGTACCACCCCCCCTCCCATCAAAGAATAATTCACCGCCTCCGTCTGTCCCACTGACCCCCCAATTCCCACCAATAACGCCTTATGCCATGCCCCCACAGCAGAGGACATCATCCGGTTCCTGACATTGTCCTCCAAAACATCCACCCTTTCCAGCGCCTTCACACCCTTCACCAAGTATCCCTGGCCGCTCGCTCCCTCTTCAAACTGAATTTTAAGGCCACAACCTCCCAAAACCACACCCACTTCACCTTCTCCCAGACTGACCGTCCCCACACCCTAGTTTAGTCCCCACATCCACTCCCTTTTCCTCTCCCTCTCCCCACCTTTCAACCTCATTATCATGCAGCACAATTTAACATCTTGGACTCCAATATTGGCTCCCTTCCCACCAATAAGCTCCTTCTCATGAACACCTTAACCCAACACCACGTGGATGCCTTTCTCCTCGACGAAACCTTTCTCCTCCCTCACCTACAAGTTAGTACCACCCCCTATATCCTATACCGCCACGGCGCTCCCTGTCCCCCTGCAAGAGGTGGAGTAGCCTTTGGCCATCTCCAGCACCACCTGGTTCGGCCACATCCCCTTCTCAACATCCTTTATGAACATCTTATTCACAACACTCTTCCTCCCTTCCCTCACCGTCACCTCTGCCACTATTTATGTCCGCTCCCATGTTCATATCCCGTATGACTTTCTTTCTCACATTGATAGTACCTTCACGACTTACGTGATGGCTACTGACCTCAATATCCACTCCCACACTCCTGCCAAACTCCGTCTCTGGCATCAGTTCATTCCTACCATAAATGGCGACATTTTCCCACTCCCACACCACACCCACCCCTGTAGAAGCACCATCCCTGACGTCGTCATTGTCTCTCCAAATCTACTTGGGCGCATTACCGCCGACGTCCTTGACCCCACAGGCAGTGATCACGGCCCTGTTCTCCTTACCCTCACCCCCAATGTCCATCGCCCACAGAATCCTCGCTCGCCTCCACCTCCTAAACTCGTCCATTACTACTCCCGAGCAGACTAGGATGCCTTTCGCCTCTCCATCACCCATCAGATCGAAAGCCACCCTCTCCCCATCCACTCTTCCGACGATATCGACCAAGCTGCCTCCTTCCTTCAGCAGATCTTATCTGATGCTGTCCGTTTCCACATCCCTACTAAAGCTGTTTAGCTGCACTGACCTACCCTCCCTCCATAGGCTGTCCTTCTCCTGCAGGAAGCCCGCCGCCTTTTCTGCTCCTTCCTCCAAACCCGTGACCAGAATACACTCCTCCTCCACCGGCAACTCTAGCAACACGTGCGCAACCTCCTGACTGCCAAAAAACGCCTGGAGTGGCATCAAACAGTGACACGGCTTAATACCCACCTCCCCGTCAACTCGTCTTGGTATTGGAACAACTTCACCGTCTTACTGGATTGAAACCTACGCCCAGTTACCCTCTTCTCTACCTTGACCAGTCCCTTCCTGATAATGCCAGTAAGGCTTACCATTTTGCCTTTTTCCTCTCTGACAATCCCTGACAATCCTAACTTTCATTATTCCTTGTTCCCAGATGTCGATGAAAAAAAACCGATGTCTCCATCCCACCCATAGCTCCAGGCTTCCAATACCTGGACCACATCCCCCCCCCCTCAGACCTCAACACCCCAATCACTGCAAACGACATACAGTTGATACTGCACACCAAACGCAATACGACTCCTGGCCATGATCGCATCAGATACCGCCACCTCAAGGAATGTCCCCTCCCTTTCCTCACCACTCTTGCTTCCCTCTATACCACTATCCTCTACACTGGCTGCTACCCCCGCCTGTGGAAAATCTCCCAAGTCCTCATGTTCCTTAAACCCAACAAACTCCCCTATGATGCCTCCTCCTACTATCCCATTTTCCTCACCCCGTAGTTCAGCAAGGTCGTTGAATCCATCCTGTTTCTTCGCAGCCATCACCACCTACAGCTACACTACCTCCTCCCTGACACCCAATGTGGCTTTCGTTCTTCCTTCTCCACCAACAACCAATCCCTTCGCCTTACGCAACTCCTTTCCCTCCAGCTAAATTTCCGTTGTGCTGCCATCTTTGTGTCCTTAGACCTTGAATGGGCCTACGATCGGGTCTGGAATTCTGGCCTGCTCTTCAAACTCTAAACCTATGCTCTTCCTGTCAACCTCGTCAGGGACATTGCCTTCCTCTCCAACCACTCCACCTATGTTGCCATCCACAACACCGACTCTCGTCTTTTCTATCCCTCTGCTGGTGTGTCCCAAGTCTCTGTCCTTTCTCCCCTCCTATATCTCCTGTATACCTCTGATATGCCTAAGCCTGCCCCTCTCATACACCTCTTCCAATATGCTTATGACACCTTGACCTCTTCGCCACTTGGTGCAATCAGTGGCTCCTGTCTATGAATGCTACCAATACCCAGGCGATCATTGTAGGTCATACTACCCCTCCCTCCCGTCCCCGCGATTTCTATCTCACCCTCCATCACTGTCCCATCTGTCACACCCCTACCCTAAGGTACCTCGGCCTCACTATTGATCGCACCCTCTCGTGGACTCCCCACCTATGCACTATCCAAGAAAAAGCCAGCTACTGCATTTACCTCCTCAAACTCCTTGTTGGCCGCACATGGGGCCTCAACCCTTCTACTGTCCTCTATACCTACAAATCCCTCATCCGTCCTATCCTATGTGTCGCTCATCCAGCCTGGATCTCTGCTGCCCCATCCTTCTACAAATCTCTGGGGATACTGGAGCGCCATGCCCTCCGCCTCTCCTTCCATATCACCATTTATCCCGCCTTCCCCACACGGATCCTCTACAATCTCATTCCTTTCCCCCACCTCGTTCTCTTTATTGAACATCTCCGCCTCCATTACATATTCCGCCAATTAGTAATACCTAATCCTCTAGTCCATCCCCTCCTCTCCGCACCTGGTCCACTGCCGCGCCTCCACCACTGTATTCCCCCTGTTCTCCACCTGTCCATATTACAGATCCTTTTCCGTGGCAACTTCCGTACCCTTCCCCTCCCAGATGATGCCCTCCGACCTGACATCTACCCTTCATACCAGCTGTGATCCTTCCCTTGCTCCCTCTCCCCCTTCTCTCCCTGAGGGTCCCGAGTATCCCTCCCTTCCTGCCCCTTCTCCCCTCCTCATTCAACCCACTGTCCCTCTGCCCCCCCCCCCCCCGCCCCACCCACTTACCACCCTTACAACTTTTTACTTTAACGACAAGGAACGGCCAACCCGCAGCCGACACCATCAGTTTTTAATTGTGTGTTACTTCGTAAGTGTGGTGTAACAATAGCGGACAGTCAACCCATAGCCGCCGCCCAGTGTTTATTTTAACTGTGTGTGTGCCACTGCACCTCGAACAGCTGTTTTACTCTCCGCCATCACCGTATCAAAACTTTTATGACGGCACTGTTTCGCTTCGTTTTAAGTACTTTGTCTTATCTTCATTTAACATCTCCATTTTATTTGTGATGTACCTCCAAACTCCTTTATATTTTATGTTTCTGCTGTGTCAAATTTTTTATTTCTGTAGGCTGAAGAGCGCCTGTTAGCACTGCCAGCCCACTCATTTCTAGAGGAACTGAAATTAGAATAAAGAGAGAGAGAGAGAGAGAATCAGATGCACCAGCAGTCGCACCATGTTGACGTTACCTGAAAAGGCGCTTTTAGTGAAGCTGTATTATCAGAATGGGAAATGTGCTAGTTCAGTGTTACGATCCTATCGCCATAGGAATGGGATTCGAACAGGTAAAGGTCTATTGACAAATGCAGCTGTGGCGAAATTATTTCGAAGTTCGAAGCCACGGGTTGTTTAGACGAGAGACCCCGTAGTGGCCGACCGAGCACAAGGCGTAATGCTGCTGAGACAGTTCAGGAAGAAATGGATGCTGTAGCGGGTTCGTCTATGCACGGGGAAGTCAGCGCTCGTTTAGTCGCTCGTCGCACCGGCATTCCGTACACTACTGTTTGGTTGGCACTTTGGCGTACCCTCCAATGCTATCCTTAAAAAATTCACCAGCATCATGAACTGTTACCTGGCGATTTAGTGAAGCAGAGAGCATTTGCGGTGTGGACATTTCAAAAGATGGCGGAAGATGACGACTGGTTGAGTAACGTGTTGTGGAACCAGGAAGCTCATTTCACGCTCCGAGGGTCTGTCAACGCCCACAACTGCAGAATTTGGGCTACCGAAAATCCTAGAACTGTCTTGGATACTCCATTGCACGACGAGAAAGTCACGGTATGGGTTGGACTTACCACATCTACCGTTATCGGGCCTTTTTCCTTCGAGGAACTGCGTGATTCTCGTTTTGTAACTGCTACCGTGATGGGTGAGAGGTACGCTGATATGTTACAGAATCGCATCATCCCCAGAGTGGCTGATAAACACCTCCTGGAACGTACGATTTTTAGGCAGGATGGCGCTCCAGCCCCTATTGCTAGACGCGTGAAAGATCTCTTGCGTGCGTCGTTTGGTGATGATCGTTTGCTCAGCCGCCACTTATGCTTGGCCTCCCAGGTCCCCAGACCTCAGTCCGGACATGCTTTACAGTGCTGTTCACAACATTATTCCTCGACTACAGCTATTGTTGAGGAATGATGGTGAACATGTTGAGCATTTGCTGTAAAGAACGTCATCTTTGCTTTGTCTTAATTTGTTAAGCTAGTTATTGCTTTTCTGATGAGATGAAGCACCATCTATCGGACATTTTTTGAACTTTTTTTTGTTCTAATAAAACCCCATGTCATTCCATGCATGTGTGTTAATTTTTATCTCTCTATCGACATTATTCCGTGATTTATTAAGTTTTCAAATTTATACTCACTTTTTGATCACCTGGTAAATAGCACAGGCCCGTTGGGCATTTTGATCACAATAGCCATACATAAATACCATATCGACCTTTTCTGCAATTGGTAAACAGTCCATTTTAACACGAGTAATGTATCACGAAGCAAATACCGTCCGCACTGGCGAAATTTTACGCGATGTGCGCCTCGGTTGCACAGTGGTAGAGTGCCAGACTACAAATCCAAAAGTCACGGGTTCGATCCCCGCCAGGTCCTAGGATTTTTATCTGTTACTTTCCACTTCTTTCACCTCTGGCAGTATTGCTCATGTGAAAAATACCGAGTAGCACCGTGGTTCGGAACCCACGATAAACTGTAGGTCCCCCTATAACTGGCTGGGTAAGTCAGTTCGAAGGTCGGAGGAAGGCAACGGCATACCACCTCCAAACAGGACCATGCCTAGTAAAGCACTGTGGTGTTCAAACCAATCTTCGGATTGTTACTGCTTTACCTTTTTACCATGTACTTATACGTTTGTATTACAGCGCCATCTATCACAAAGCGAAAAAAGTGTTCCAAATAAAAGATTCATATTCATTTACGTACTAGATAAATATGTAATAAAAATGGGTTACCTATTTAGAAAGATGCAGTTGGTATCCGTTTGATCTATGGCAGCACAATCTAGCGGGCCAACCACAGCGCCATCTGTTTTGTTCTTACAAGGAAACCTCCCCACCGCACCCCCCTCAGATTGAGTTATAAGTTGGTGCAGTGGATAGGCCGTGAAAAACTGAACACGGATCAATCGAGAAAATTGGAAGAAGGTGTGTGGAACTATAAAAAAAAAGCAAAATATAAAAACTGAACAGTCCATGCGAAAGATAAGCAACGTCGAGCACACTGTGATCGCATGAGTGCAGTAGTACTGTGGATAGTATGAGGAACACTGGAGCGAGAGGATCTTTTCTTCAAGCCTTTCGTCAAACAAAAAAATTTAATTTTTTTTATTTTCGCAAAATTATGATCTGCCCGTCCGTTTATTGATGTCTCTGTTCGCTGTAATCAGTTTAGTGTCTGTGTTTTGCGATCGCACTGCCAAACCGTGCGATTAGCAGACGAAAGGAAGTGCCTCTCCAATGGGAACGTAAAACATTTCATCGCATGGTGATAGGTCAACCGATTCCTCCAGAGGAAAACACGTTTGGTGTATTCTATACGATACTGATGACGGTATGTGCGTCATATGATAGGATTCTCTTGTCGACCCACCTAACTTGTACACTTGGTGAATAGTATAGAGATTCTACCTTGCCTAATTTAGTTTTTCTTGTGGATGTGATAATCACTCCAAAAGAAAGTGATGAAAACATAAGAGTTTGTCACATAAACTGCAACAAATGAATGCAACAGATCACAGTCTGAAAAATGAAAATATTAAAAAACATTTCTGTGAGAAGGCTCGAACCAAAAAACCTTTCGGTCTGCACTTCCTCTCGCTAGCCAGAGGACCATGGCGCTCCTACTCTCACTACCTGCGATACATTGCTTATCCTTCACATGGGGTGCTCAGTTTTTATATTTTGCTTATTTTTTCATAGTTTCACACAACTTCTTTCTTTTTCTCGATTGATCTGTGTTCAGTTTTTCAAGGCCTATCCACTGCGCCAACTTATAACTAAATCTCAGGGGGGGTGCGATGGGGAGGTTCCCTTGTTAGTAGTTATTTCGTTTGATGCTTATTTCGTGAGATATTTGGCCCAGTCACTATCAATGGACCACACACACACACACACACACACACTGTGTGTGTGTGTGTGTGTGTGTGTTGATAAAACTGACATGGTGTTAAAATATGAATTATATAATTAAACCAGGTGATCTAGATGGATGAATTAAAGACACACACAGAAGAGTTTAATAACAATACTGAAGAGAATAACAAGGGTCACGGTGTAAGACAGTTCACTGACGATGCACATAGAAGAGACATCACATGTTAATACAAAACTGGCGGGCGTAAAGGCTTAAAAATCACAGAGAACATCAACCACTTCACATGATACACAACACTTGCTACCACTGAATCAGACCGGTCTGGGAGAAGGGAGGGGAAGGAAGGCGGGGGAGGGGAGGGAAAGTAGGGAGGAGAGCGGGACTCCGAGGAGAGGGAAGGAGAGCAGGGATGGACCGGAGGAGGGGGCTCATCTAATGAGAGAGAGAGAGAGAGAGAGAGAGAGAGAGAGAGAGAGAGAGAGAGAGAGAGAGAGAGGAAAGGACGAGAACTGATGCGATGGGTAGATGTATGGATGGAGGGCATCATCCTGGAGGGGAAGCGTACACAATTGCCCTGGGCAATATGAAGGGTGTAGAGCCGGCGGGATGCAGTGGTGGAGCGTGGCAGAGGCCCAGGACGAGTTAGGAGAGGAGAAACCGTGGGGTTGTGGGAGTCAATCTTATGGATGATGTAGCGGATACGTATGCTTTCAAGGAACAGGAGGAGTTGGGGAAGGAATAAGGTCATAGAGGACACACTTGGAGGATGGGATACTGATATGTAAGCGTGGCAGAGTGTGTTGCGTTCCAGAATTTGAAGCGCTATGTTGAAAGGAGGCGGGGGCGGAGATCCAGGCGGAATTGAATACGTATAAGACAGGATGCATAAGAGATCGGTAGATGTAGAAGATGTTGGAGGGTTGGAGCCCCCATATCTGGCCACATAGGAGTTTAAGGAGGCAGAGTCAGGCAAGAGCTTTTGCTTGTATGGTTTTGTGGTGGGGATTCCAGGAAAATGAGCAGTCCAGGATAAGGCCAAGTTACTTGAATGGTGGGGGTGAGATGGATGTGGCGGCCATTGAGGGTTAGATAAAAGTCGTGGAGACCGAAGGAGGGGGGTGGTATGACATCTGAGGACAGTCTGAGATTTACTGGGATTCACGGTAAAGAGTCATTGGGGACACCAAGCGGGGAAACTGGGAGAAGTCCTCTTGAAGAAGTTGTTGGGAGCACTGGAGGAGGGGAGACAACGGCAAGGAAGGTGGTATCATCAGCAGGAGATGGACAGGAGGTGCGGGTTGGGGTATGTCTGCAGAGTACAGGGTAGAGGATGGCACAGAACGGAGCCTTGGGGCATCCCGACAAAGAGGTAGAACAAGCAGGAGTTCGAGTTGTTGACAGTGAATTAGGATGCATGGATGGAGTGAAAGGATGCAATGAGTTGGACATAATTAGTAGGAAGGCCTTGGTCTGGAGTTTGAACAGGAGACTGGGATTCCATACACGCTCGTAGGCCTTCTCGATGTTGAGGGATATAAAAGGGTTGACCAATGGGCATTCAGCTGGTGGCAAAGGAGTTTGGTGAGACGAAGGAGCTGAGCATCGGTAGAGAAGGATAGTTGGAGGCCACATTGAGAGAAGGGGGGAGCTAGTTTTCATGGAGGTGTTGGTGAATGCAGCAAGAAAAGATAGTTTTCAGATACAATAGGATGATGCAGCAGATGGAAGTTTGTTAGGTTTAGGGAACTTGAGGTTGCAGGAGATTTTCCACTGGATAGGATAGAAGCCAGTACGGAGGATGAGGTTACAGAGGGTGGCGAGGACTTGGTGTAAGGAAGTGGAACGGACCCTAAGGTGCCTATAGATAAGGTGGTCATGACCAGGAGCTGTATTACGTTTAGTGTGAAGTGTCTGCTGGATGTCGAAGGCAATGATAGGAAGGTTTAGGTTAGATGGAGGGACATGTTTCCAATACTGAAACCTGGGGGTGAGCGAAGAGGCAGAGGTGTTGGTGCACTAGTGGACATCAAGGAAGTGGGAGGATTCAAAGTGAGGATTGTCTGGGATGGAAAAGGTACTAGTAAGGTATGTGGCAAAATGTTCTACTTTACTGTCGTTGTCAGGAAAGTGAAGGTTGTTATGGAAGAGCAGGTGTGCAGGAGAGGGGTGACTTCCAGTAAGGCAGTGGGAAGCTCGCCAGTACTTGGAGGAGTTGATGGAAAGTATGGCATTACGATGGGTGCATGTCTGTCGCCATTCTTGGTATTTCTTCATGGTAAGAATTTTTGGATGTGTCGTTTGAGTTGCTGGTGGCGTCGTAGTGTGTCCCGATCACAGATGTGAAGGAAGGAGCGACAGAGGAGGCGGGATTCATGCAGGAGTAGGATGGCATGTGGAGGGCGATTGTGGTGGTGGGGCTGTATGGCCTTGGTTTGAATTAGGGAATGGACAGCGTCCATCAAGGCCTGATGAAAGAAGGATGCAGTGTGGTCAATATCATCTGGAGTTTGGAGCATGAGGGAGTGCCTGGCGACACAGGCATCTACGGTGCACTGTTAGGCATCCCAACTGTCATGTGATTAGTCATGGACAAGTTTGGGGACAAACAGGATGGGGAGGCAGTGGTGGGGTGGCAGTGGTGCTCGATGGTAAGTAGGAAGGCTGCATGGCCACTGCCAGTAAGGTCGTGGACTTCTGCCATGATGGGACCCAGTAGGTTGGAGGAGGCAAGGACGGCATCAAGGGTGATGTTAATTTCCAGGCAGGTGGGTTGTGGGAGAGGGGGAAGGTCATCCTGGAGGGTGGTAAGGAAAAAATGCCACCGTCAGAGCTCGGCGGGGTTCTTGGAGTGGAGGCTGAGGTTGGCTGCTACAACATAGGTTGTGAATGAGCGATTAACGTGGGATAGGAAGCCGTACAGGAGAGGGGTACTGGGCCGGATGTAGATTGCTGCACAAGTGATGGTGAGGGAGGGAAAAGGAATAAGCTAACGATAAGGTGTTCCATAGGGTCATTAAGGAGGGGATTTAGCTGGATTGGGTAGTGGCAGAGGTATCCAACTGCAACTCCACCTTCAGAAATGGGGCTAGGACCGCCCATACTGTGTAGCGTGTAGGTGTTGGTAGTGACTGAGTGAGGGGTTGCAGGAAGGTTTTGTTTATGAGGAAGACATCCACACAGTGGGATGAGAGGATTTGCATATCCAGATGTTTGTTAGCTGGAAGGGAGAGGATATTGTGCTGTAGGAGTGTGCAGGATGGGCTTACCATGGTAAAAATGAGGGGAAGGGGGTTGCTCAAAAGGACAGGAAAGGGGCTTCTTAGAAAAGGTTTTCGGGATGGGGGCAGGTGAAGTGGGACTGATTGCAGGAGAAGGTGGTGAAGTTTTCAAGGTGAAACACGGATTGGACAGTCAGTGCGATCGGATGGGAGTGTTAGGGCGCTGGAGAAGATCGTGACAAACCAGATGATGTTCTCGGTGGTGGTGATGGGGGGGACACAAGGAGTTGTTATGGTGCATGGGAGGATTGGTAGATCAGCCTGGGACAGTGGGTTCAGGACAGGTGGCTGGTGTGCAGGCTTTACATTTGTAGGAGTAGGTCAGTTGTGGTTCTCTGCAGGTATTACAGGTCAGGTGGGGTATTTTCGACATTTCTGTGTGTGATAGTCATTTATTGTAGGCAAAGTTGGCAGCAATAGGACTGGGATGGGGAGTAGGAGGGATCGACCTTGTACCTGTGGTCTCCCAATCTTTGACTAGGAGGTTAATGAACAGGGTGGATTCAGTAAAGATGCACATGAGGTAGGTGGGTCCAGTGGTGTTGTGGATCCACTTGGCAGAATAGAATTTCTGGAGGGGGTGGAAGTTGAGTTGCTCGAGAACCTCAGCCTCCGTGATTTTACTACTGAGTTTGGTGATCATGGTGGTGAGGGTGGGCAAGCGACAGGGGGTGGGGGTTGGCAGAGAGGAGATAGGATAGGGGTTGAGGGTAGCCAAAGGGCATCTGGATTTTTTTGGAAAAGAGGTCGGTGTTAAAGGAGGGACTCCATGGACTTAATTAGGATTGAGTCCCAGCATGGGATAAGTTGGGAGATAGGCGCAGAAGGAAAGTATTTTCTGATTTCTATGTAGAAGGTCTTGTTATCACGGAATTTAGGATCTGGTTAAGAGAGAACGAATGTTTGAACGTATTTGGTGTGTTTAAGAGGTGTGGTGGAATGTTGTCCATGTAGTAGGTGTGAAGGCAGGAGCAGGGTAGGGGACCAGGGCCATTTTGGTGGTTGTTGGTGGGGGTTAGCACTAGACCCTTTGGGAGATTTTTTGGTTATGAGAGAGGAAGGTTGGGGTATAGGTTGTATTGGCAATGGGCGGAAGGCAGACCTAGCCTCTTAAGGCTGGTCAGTGGTGGTTGGTGTTGATGATTCAGCAAATGTCACCCAATGATGAAAATCATGGCTGGCGACAGTGGGGATATTTTTGTGGGTATGTGAGGGGCGGGGGAGTATGGGCTGTGGAGAATGTTACGGGATGAGTTAGGAAAAGCTGGTGACTGACACGATGACTAGAGGGGCAGGACACAGGAGGGTTGGTTGTGTGACAAGCTCCAAGTCGTGGTGGTGGATGCTTGCAGTGGGTAGGTATAGAGGATGGTGGTGGTGGTGATGATTATCCATGTTAGTTGGTGGTGGTGGTGATGATTATCCATGTTAGATGAGGTGATTAAAAGAAACTAATGGAAGAAAGAATGAACAGTGGTCGATGAGGGGTTGCGGTGTTGACTGCAACTTCTTCAGACGGACTGCAAGGCCACGGCGACTGGGCGGCTGCGTCGGAGCAGCTGGTTCTAGCATATGGCAAATATTCTGTTTTTTTTTTTTTTTTTTTTTTTTTTTTTAATATATTTTTTAATATATATATATATATTTTGCGTATCTGTTAGGTGGTGACATGGGCGATACAGCTGAGGTGCATAAGCTGCCATCATTGACTATCGATTGATAACGTCGATTCCACTGTGACTGGATATTATTAATCACGGGATTCTAATGTTTCTCCAGGTGAAAGCCATTGACACGATTTGTAAGACTATTTCCACCAATTCTTTAATTAGTGAACCCCAATAACTGGAAACTGGAGCTAACGTGTTTGTTTTGTTGTATTTCATTGAGTGTATCATGTAAATTCATTGTTCTGCTTTGGCTGATTTTGATGATTGCAGAAGACGGGTAAGTCTTTTGTGTTCAGTAAATCATTCTTGTACAGTTTGTATCGTCTGACCTATGTATGCAGAACCATAATCACAGGGAATTTTATAAACACCCGCTTTTCTCAGTTGTAAGTCATCTTTAACATTTCCTACTAAGGCCAAGCTATTCACAGCTAGAGGGAATATAACCTTGCTTTTATATTTAGTAAGCAATGCGCCTATTTTAGACAGCATATTTCTGGAATATGGAAGGAATGCAGTTAATTTGTAGTCGTCATCATTATCTACTGTGCGCATCTTCTTTTTATTATAGTTGTTCATTATTTTGCGCGCAGTGTTAAATGTTTAAATTTTATTAAATGTTTGTTAAGCTTATGGGACTTAACTACGGGGTCGTCAGTCCCTAAACTTACAAACTACTTACGAACTACCTTATACTAAGAACGGCACAAATATCCATGCCCGAAGGGGGATTCGAACCCCCGACCGTAGTGGCCGTGCAGATCGTGACTGGAGCGCCTCAGTCCCCGCGGCCACCGCGGCCGGCGCGCGCAGTGTAGCTATTCTCTTTAGAACATCTTCCCCAGGTATTATAATTCTGTGCGGAGGTTTTTGATCATTTAATGTCACGAGCGCCCGAAGAATTAAAGTACTGACAACAACAGCAGTTTGTGCGGGGCGATGGCAGCTAGTCCCCTGTAAGTATAGAACTGTGTGCGTAGGTTTCCTATACTCAGAGTGTCCAAATGATCCCTCATACTTGCGGTGTACTAGCATGTGTAAAACGGATAAAGGTCAATATTTTTCAATATGAATCATAAACTTGACGTTTTTACGCAATGAAATTAAATGTCAATTGAATTCGTCCAGTTCTTTTCTGATATGAGGCCATATAGTAAAAGTATCATCTACATTACGCCAGAATACCACGGGCTTTAAAATTGCAGACTCCAGTGCCTTTTCCATAAAAATTTAGCCACCACAGAGGACAAAGGGCTCCCCATCGCGACGCCGTCTGTTTGTTCATAAAACTCGTGATTGAATAAAAAGTACATTGAGAGCAGTATGTGTTCAAACAATGCTGTCAGTTCCGTAATCAATAAGTTACTAATAAGATGCAACGAATCCATTGATGGCACTTTAGTAAAACGTGAGACCACATGAAATATGACAAGTGAATACGAGCCACTAAGTATAATAGTCTTGAAGCGATTGACAAATTCTTGATTACTTCGTAAATGTTGACAACACAGCTACAGATCTTGGAAAACCGTATAGCCTCAGCGATAGTGCATTATGTGGTTTCACGCTCTTGGTAAGTTGTTCAGGTAGAAAACAATCGTTTAACAATGCTGCAGTTTTCCATGTTATTCGGCACGTCCTTTTCGATTTTGCAATACGTAGAATCACTTAGCCTGAAACGTCTCATGAGCCATTTCATGGCAGTACTGGCTCGTGCGTTGGCTACTCGTATTGACATTGGAACTGCTGATTTTCGGTGCAGTTTTGACACATTACCTGGGAGGAAACAGAGCAGTAATATATATAATTTACTATTTGCAACATAATGATGAAGACCACATGTGTACTTTATAATTTTTAATCTTATTCATAGGCTTCTAACTTTTACATATGATTATATATTTCGTTCTACACCGTTGTTCTATAATATATAAAACTAATATCCTTATGTCAATTCTTATCTTCTCCGTTTTGAATGACTGTCTCTGCCTGGTGTGGATTTGCAATATGGCTGGTAGAATAGTGCTTTTCTAGCTACAGTTTGACCAACGTTGGGTAACTTAACTAAGGCAAAGAGGTTTATTTCTACCAGGGGCTTTTGTCAGTCACAGCTCGTTAAGTAGGTGTTAGAAAGGAACCCTCTGGCAACTTCAGTCAGCTATATGTGGTTCGCTGGCTGGAGGCTAGGAGACGGCGCTTTGCCGCTGACTACTAGTAAAATAACATCGTTTTGCAAGCGCGATATGTTTCACTTACGAGGTTTGAAATTGTGTAAGGCTTCAGGCTATCTGAAGTTCTTTAGTAGATTCTTTTGGACCTCTAGCGAAATAATAATCCATGATTTATTTGCCGCTGTGGAGTGGCCGAGCGGATTGAGGTGCTATGTTCCGGTGCGCGAGGTCTTCCCCGTCGGGGGTTGGAATCCCCCCTCGGGCGGCATGGACGTTTGTGCTGTCTTTAGTATAAGTTTGTTCGTAAGTAGTTTGTAAGTTTGGGAACTGATCACCCCGCAATTAAGTCCCATAAGCTGAAAAAGCATTTGAACATAATTTATTTAGTACAGAAATGGGTGTTGCCGAGGTGGGGTGGCTTGCGTGCCTCAACGATGCAGATAGCCGTACCGTAGGTGCAACCACAGCGGAGGGGTATCTGTGGAGAGGCCAGACAAACGCGTGGTTCCTGAAGAGGGGCAGCAGCCTTTTCAGTAGTTACAGGGGCAACAGTCTGGATGCAACCACAGCGGAGGGGTATCGGTGGAGAGGCCAGACAAACGTGTGGTTCCTGAAGAGGGGCAGCAGCCTTTTCAGTAGTTAGAGGGGCAACAGTCTGGATGCAGCCACAGCGGAGGGGTATCGGTGGAGAGGCCAGACAAACGTGTGGTTCCTGAAGAGGGGCAGCAGCCTTTTCAGTAGTTACAGGGGCAACAGTCTGGATGATTGACTGAGCTGGCCTTGTAACATCAGCTAATGTGGCTTTGTCACACAGCTACTGCGAACGGCTGAAAGCAAGGGGAAACTACAGCCGTTACCTTTCCCGAGGACATGCAGCTCTATTGTATGAACATATGATGATGGCATCCTCTCGGGTAAAATATTCCGGAGGTAAAATAGTCCCCCATTCGGATCTCCGGGCGGGGACTACTCAGGAGGAGGTGATCATCAGGAAAGACAATACTGGAATTCTACGGGTCGGAGCGTGGAATGTTAGATCCCTTAATCGAGTAGGAAAATTAGAAAATTTAAAAAGGGAAATGGATAGGTTGAAGTTAGATATAGTGGGGATTAGTGAAGTTCGGTGGCAGGATGAACAGGATTTCTGGTCAGGTGAGTACAGGATTATAAATACAAAATCAATTGGGGGTATCACAGGAGTAGGATTGATAATGAATAAGAAAATAGGAATGCGGGTAAACTACTATGACCAGCACAGTGATCGCATTATCATTGCCAAGATAGATACGAAGCCAACACCGACAACAGTAGTACAGGTTTATATGCCAACTAGCTCTGCCGATGATGAGGAAATCGAAGAAATATATGAGGAGCTAAAGGAAATTATTCAGACAATTAAGGGAGAGGAAAACTTAATTGTTATGGGAGACTGGAATTCGGTAGTAGGATAAGGAATGGAAGGGAAGATAGTAGGTGAATATGGTCTGGGCAAAAGGAATGAAAGAGGAAGCCGCCTGGTAGAATTTTGCACAGAACATAATTTAGTTATAACAAACACTTGGTTCAAGAATCACAAAAGAAGGTTGTATACGTGGAAGAGACCAGGAGACACCGGGAGATACCAGATAGATTTTATAATGGTAAGACATAAATTTCGGAACCAGGTTTTACAGTGTAAGACGTACCCAGGGGCAGATATAGACTCTGACCATAACTTGTTGGTTATGAACTGTAGGCAGAAACTAAAGAAACTACAAAAAGGTAGGAAAATAAGGAGATGGGACCTGGATAAATTGAAGGAACCTGAGGTTCTTAAGAATTTCAGAGGGAGCTTTAGGCAACAATTGACAGAAACGTGGGAAAATAAAACAGTAGAGGAGGAATGGGTAGCATTGAGAGATGATATAGTGAAGGCAGCAGAGGACAAAATAGGTAGGAAGGCAAGACCTACAAAAAATCCTTGGATATCGCAGGAGATACTAAATTTAATCGATGAAAGGAGAAAATATAAAAAATGCAGTAAATGAAACAGGCAAAATGGAGTACAGACGACTAAGAAATGAGATTGACATGAAATGCAAAATGGCTAAGCAGGAGTGGCTAGAAGGCAAATGCAAGGATGTAGAAGAATGTATAAATAGGGGAAAAATAGATACAGCCTACAGGAAAACAAAAGAAACGTTTGGAGATAAGAAAAACAGCTCTATGAATATCAAGGACACTGATGGAAAACCAGTTCTCAGCAAAGAAGGGAAAGCTGAAAGGTGGAAAGAGTATATAGAGGGGCTCTACAAAGGAAATGAACTTCGAGACAATATTGTAGGAAGGGAAGAGGATGTAGATGAAGATGAAATAGGAGATACTGTACTGAGAGAAGAATTTGACAGAGCCCTAAAAGACCTAAGTCGAAACAAGGCCCCTGGAGTAGATGATATTCCCTCAGAGCTACTGAAGTCTCTGGGAGAACCAGCCATGACAAACCTGTTTCACCTGGTGTGTAAGATGTATGAGACAGGCGAAGTATCCTCAGACTTTAAGAAAAATGTTATAATCCCCATTCCAAAGAAAGCAGGTGCAGACAGGTGTGAAAACTACAGAACCATCAGTTTAATAAGTCATGGTTGCAAAATATTAACACGAATTATATACAGAAGGATGGAAAAGCTGGTAGATGCCGACCTCGGGGAAGATAAGTTTGGGTTCAGGAGAAATGTAGGAACACGGGAGGCAATACTTACTTTACGGCTTATCATAGAAGATAGATTAAGAAAAGGCAAACCTACATTTCTTGCTTTTGTAGATTTGGAGAAGGCTTTTGACAATGTTGATTGGAATAAACTCTTTCAAGTTCTGAAGCAAGCAGGAGTAAAATATAGGGAGCGTAAGGTTATTTACAACTTGTACAAAAACCAGACAGCGGTTGTCAGAGTTGAAGGGCATGAAAGGGATGCAGTGGTTGGAAAGGGAGTAAGACAGGGTTGTAGTCTTTCTCCATTGTTATTCAATTTGTATACTGAGCAAGCTATAAAGGAAAGCAAAGAGAAATTTGGAATAGGGATTAAAATTCAGGGGGAAGAATTAAAAACATTGCGTTTTGCCGACGACATAGTAATTCTGTCAGAAACAGCAAAGGACCTGGAAGAGCAATTGAACGGAATGGACAGTGTGCTAAAAGGTGCATATAAGATGAACATTAACAAGAGCAAAACTAGGGTAATGAAGTGCAGAGTAAGAAAATCAGGTGATGCTGAAGGAGTTAGATTGGGAAACGAAGCAATAAAGGAGGTAGATGAGTTTTGTTACTTGGGCAGTAAAATAACAAATGATGGTCGCAGTACAGAGGATATAAAATGCAGAATGGCAATGGGTAGAAAAGCGTTCTTGAAAAAGAGAAATTTTTTAACCTCGAATATTGATTTAAGCCTAAGGAAGTCCTTTCTGAAGGCATTTGTGTGGAGTGTTGCCTTGTATGGGAGCGAGACATGGACGATAAACAGTGCGGACAGGAAGAGGATTGAGGCTTTTGAAATATGGTGCTACAGAAGAATGCTGAAGATTAGGTGGGTGGAGCGCGTAACTAATGAGGTGGTACTGAACAGAATTGGGGAGAAAAGAAATTTCTGGCATACCTTGACTAAAAGAAGGGATAGATTGGTAGGACACATTCTTAGACATCAAGGAATTGTGAATTTAGCATTGGAGGGAAGTGTGTGGGGAAAAAATCGCAGAGGAAGACCAAGAGATGGATACAGTAAGCAGATTCAGACAGGTGTAGGTTGCCATTCTTATGGGGAGATGAAGAGGCTTGCTCAGGATAGGGTATTGTGGAGAGCTGCATCAAACCAGTCTCCGGACTGAAGACCACAACAACAACAAGCTGAGAACTTTCTCTGTTCCCATGAACCTTCTGAGGTGGGGGAATAACCGACTACAAGATGGTTTGGGTATTCAGTTTATAGTGTAAATGTGCGTATGATTGTAACTTCGTCTGCGTGTATTATTATTGTCGCGTTGAAAACAACAGGTTTATTGCTAATACAAGCGTAAACTCAGTATAGACTGCCTCCTGCGTAGAATGTACCACTATTTCTACATAGAAAGAATTTTCTGGAACTTACAAATACATCAAACATAAGAAACATGTAGAACATTCTAGAAATAGTAGATGCAAATAAATTATTTTTTCTCCCAGTGGTGGGATTTGAACCGGGGACAGCCAGTACAGCGATCTGAGACGCTAAGCACTGCAACACGCGTTCCGTCGGAAGTCCCGCAGCATTGCTCCCCTTCTGAAAGAACAGCGACCCGCTGTTACGTTCCATTTGGAGGGAGCTGCAGTCTCCTGGATCTTGTCATGGGTTCCTCTGCATGGCAATTCCGGAGAATCCTTCCATTCTGCCTACACGAATTCCTTACGGTGATGATGACCGGCGCCAGACCCACCTGTTGTGGCTTCATCATTATCATAATGGTCTTCAGAGTCCTTGAACAAGTAGCCGTTTCAATGTGTTCTTTGGGATCGTGATAAGGCTTCATGCGGAGAACGTGCACAGTGTCTCTTCGTTTTTGTCGTTATGACTATTGTGGCGTAAAGTCAGCGCCGCACACTTTAGAGAACAACCTGGAAGCGCGCCCTCTACAAGCAGCTATATCTAGGCAGACATGCGTCCGGAAGGACACCTCTGAACTCTGCTCCGAAAAAGAAAGTTACTATGAGAGAGCGCAGATAGCATCGTACAAGAAGACGCCGCCGCGAGAACAGGCATACTCTCTAGAAGTTGAGTATTTGTATATATTTGTAAATAAAACTTATATTACTAATCTGTATAGCTGTTTTAGCTGTCGACGCATCCCACACGTCCTGAGCAGATCCATTCCTGAAAGATAGGCCGGGGAAGACAAAACATTGACTACGGCTCACAATCCTCGTCTTCGTATGTGACGTCTGAAATGCGGCGTATGACACGATACGGACCAAAGTATCGCTTCAGTAACTTTTCCGATAGCCCAACTTTCCGTACAGGGGTAAAAATCCATACCGGATATCATGGGCTATACACAATAGGTCTGCGCTTGTCATTACACTGCTGACGGTCCTTATCCAGGGTGTCCAGTGTCCGTATGCGAGCCATGGTGCGGTGTTCGGCTAATGGATTCCTCGAAAGCTCGTCAGCGTCCTTGTATTTTCGCCCGTTTTTGAATACCATTGTGAAGCAAGTTTTTCATCATGCGTTCGAACGTGGCCGGGGCATTACATAGTCCAAATAGCATGACTTTGAATTGATAGGGGCCGTCACTCAGGCTCGTAAACCACAATTTACCAGAAACCTGTCTGCATGTCCATGGTTGAGAAGTATGTAGCTCCTTTCAAACAGACTGAGGTGTCGTCAATGCACGGCAATGGGTAGACATCTTTCTTTGTGATTTTGTTCACTGCCGATAGTCGAATGAGAAACTTCACGTGCCATCCTTCTTCTTCACGAGGACGACCGGCAACGATCAAGGACACTCTGAAGGTTGAATAATGTCATCGTGCAACATCTTCTCCACTTCTTCCCAAATTATCCATCTTTCATCTGGCAACACTCTGTAGTTGATGGATGATCCCCAACATTGATACAGTGTTTTATCGTTGGCCATTTCATCTGGCTCATCTCCTGTCTGGCTCGGAACAAACGTGAAATTTGGTGTTGTATGGTTAACACCTGCTGAAGTTGTTCCTGGGTCAGACTGGACACTATATATCATTCCATAGAACTTCCCTCTAGTGCATTGTCGGCAGTAACAGCAGAGCATGAGACTTCGTCGATGACATTGAGCTCCCCGTCCTCGACTTGTTCAGCTGTTCTGATAAACATTCTTTTAGGAATGAGTTGCATTTGCTCGTGAAAATTAGTTATCCAGTGTTCTCCTCGACACCTGCAATGCTTATGATAGCCACTGGTATGTAGATTTCCTTCTGTAGGAGATAGGGAAACAAATGGTGAGTGAACTTGAACGCAGAAGGTGAACATGGAAGTAGTGCTGTGTTGAAATCAGGCGTGTGACTTAAAGTAGAGCGGGACAAGCACGTTTATGATTTCAGCAAATAAAAGTGTAGCGGCTCGGCGAAGCTTCAGGTGACGAAAGTGGGTCGGCGAGGGCGCCGTACTGCGTAAAACCTGACATCTGTATTGCTTAAAGGTGGCTGGGACATACTTGATCGGAAGTAGGAGACCGGTCACGTGTATCAAAGATCAGCTATGCCACATCTGTGAAACACAGGCCGACGGGGTCAATCTCGTCGTATAAATGCAGGCAAAGAAGACAAGTCGGTCAGTCAGCCACCACAGAGAGAGAGGCAGCCACGGCTGGGCAGTCACCTGCCGCCCGGACTGTGCTTCTCGTCGACAACAATTGTTATTATTGTTATCACAAATCTGAGTCTGTCGCAGCCTGGAAGCACTTCGACGCAGCGCGGCATCTCCTACGGAAGATGCAGCCAGCAGAATAGCGGCGGCCCAGTCTGGCGCAACGGGCAGCGGGGGTCCCGGCCTCGACAGCAGTGCAACCGGGCGTCGAACCGACGCATGGCGCGGTAAGACTGCAGCCAGTTATTCACCCAGGGGCGCGGTGTGGACGAAGGGACGCGGCCACACCTGAAGCGCTCCTGTGACCGTCTGGAGGGCAAAGCAGCGGGAGAAGGCGGACCTGGGTTCAACTCCCGGGCAGCGCCCAGCGCGGTACGGCCATCACGGCGCGGGACAATATGAGGACGATACCTCGCCTTACGAAGCACAGAGGCGTAGCGGCTGGCGAGCAGCCGCACCAACAGCGTCAGCTACTACGGGGCTCGTGGCGTCAGCTGGACGCCACCTCAGCGCGTACAGTGCACACTAGAGGCCGTCAAACGCGGCCTGGCTCCCGCTCGTTCCCGCCAGAGGGAGCGGCTAGCGAGACCGCCGTACCCGTGAGCCGGCCGTGCCGATAATGCGAGAAGACTCGGTACTCCTGGCTGGCATGTGGAACAGCCGACAGCAGTGCGCATGCGCACGGCCAGCCCTCCTCACCACGGCGTTAATTACTGCGCCCGTCCGGCACACGTCTACGTTAAAGCTGCGGTCGCACTGCCGGCCGGACCGAGACGGAAGAAAGGGGAAAATCCACATTTCGATTTTCACGATGGAAAAAATGTTGCTAGTATATAAAATCATCCCACAATGTTTTATCAACCAAGTTTCTCCTTACAAGCTTTGCCTCACCTGTAAAAAAAAAAAAAAAAAATAAATAAATAAAAAATAAAAATAAATAAAAAAAAAATTGAAAAAGAAAAAAAAAACGTCTACTTTTCATTTCGCCCGAGTTTTTATTTTCGTAACGCTCCTCACTCGATTTTTATGAACATATGCAGTTAAAAAATTTGATTTTTGGACTCAAGATAGTACATCATCTTAACTTTCGAATAAAGCATTCACCTTTTCATAATTCCCAACAGTCATTTTCAAATGACGCTATTTGTCAAGTGCATGCACTTGATTTGCAAATCGTGTATTGAAAATGTTCGACAGCGAGCAGCTTAGTGTTCTATGTATTTTAGACCATACGTTACAGCGAGTGAAATGGAGCTAAAAGAACAGAATAGTTTTTGAAATGGTAGTTGCGCTTATATCTACCTCATTTCACAAATAATTGCGAGTTATCTGAGCGGCGTCATGCCGCGACCGCAATCCTACGAACTCGGCGTGAGTTGAGCGTGGCGTAAAGCACTGCAGTGCCGAAAAAATTATTTGCTGGCCACGTATGTTGCTCCTTCGTGATGGGTTAATAATCCAGAACCAGAAAATAACTATACCCTAATTTTTCTTGGGTGGCGACCGATTACAATGGACAATGATCTATGGTTTTATCTAAGGTAATACTTCACTTAGAGGTATACAAGTAGTTTCTGTCCACATCTTACAATTGGTGAATACATATTTCGTGTTTCGAACTACAAGAGAGAGATAAATTATTGTAAACTGCCAATTTGCTGTTGATGGATTGAAATAAAATTTCTGAAATTCTACTCAATGACTTTCTAGTTGGAGATGATAAACGGAAGAAGCCTAAAAATATACTTACATTTATTGAGGCATCTACACCTAAGATTACACTATTTAGCCTTCTTTTAATTTTTGCTTTGGTAACTTTCGGAAAATGTTGTACCACAATGTGAAACAATTTGTATACAGCGCCTCACGTAAAAGCGCTATCCCTCAGACTAAAGCAGGAGTGAACTAAATAAAAAGGAGTAAAGAACAGTAAAATTAAAGACATTTAGTTACGTCCTGATAAGGGATGCTGCAACTTATGGCCATGGAGGTACCTCAGGTGTGTCAGTTTTATGTGGGACACGCTGTACTATGTTTCAGCTCATCTCCACTTTCAAAGAACTCTACACAGTTCTCAGAATTTGTATTTATTTTGTTAGGGAACTGTCTGATGGGAACTGCTTTTCTATGAACATTTCCTGAATCTCACAATTTTCTTTGTCTCCATGGTACTTTCATATCGATTGTTCTACTTTAAATGAAAGAAAAATGCGCAAATTTAGTTTAGCCTCAGACACTGTAGATCAGTAAAGGATGAGAAGCAGGTGTCATTTGTTTCATTTTGTGATTTGTTTTGTCGTTCTTAGTGGGCTTTTGGCCAGCAACAAGGGATCGTCACCCACTGTCAGTGGAAGATCGAAAGGAAACACAAGTGTGGCCAGTACTTGTTGACTGCCATCTACTTTGAGCCAGCGAACTGTTAATTGATTTTGTAATTTTATTACTATTATTTGCAGACTGTAGTGACTCATAGAATTATAAGCTCATTAGAAATATGTGGTATGGACCCATCCCATTAATTTCGACTAACATTTAGGAGAGTTTTTCCTTATGTAAAGAACTAAACATTTCTGTTTTTTTATTCATATTACAGAACTAATAGCAATAGAAGAAAAACAAACATATTCATAAGTATAATTGAAAGAAAAAATCCTGCAGAGAAGCTTCTGCTGAAAGTAGGCTGGAGAGTGTGATACTTGTGCTGCAGAAGCAACAATCGGTTCGTGCCGGCGCCGACTCGCGCCGTGAGTATTAAAGATATCGAATGTTAACGGAAGGAAATACTCTCCTAAATGTTAGTCTATATTCATGGGATGAGTCCATTACCATCTATTTCTTATGTTAATAAAATTCTACGGTTCACTACAGTGTGAGGACAATAGTAATGAAACTAAGTGACCCGTGGGAATACTTTGCAGCATTAGGGCCAGTCATGTGAAATGGAAATAAGTAAAATTAAATATTTATCATTTACAAATATTTTATTATAGATAGTAACAGTATACAGAATAGTATATAAGCTTGTGTTTTCTTAAATTCATAACACTTATTTAAAATCAATTAGATGCTTTTAATATATTTTTAGATTCTTTTAATATATAAGAAAGATAGAAAACCCGTGCGAATACTTCGCACCGGTAATGGAATGACTAAAACGTTGGGAAAACATGGGAGTAAAGTTGAATGTTCACGCATAGCTTTTTTCAGAATCAATCCGTGCATTTGTTTATAAGCACAAATGAAAGATCTTGATCCGTTGACTGTTGTTAGGTCAAAGAGAACTGTGTACCTTATTTAGAACCGAAGATATCGTAAAACAAATCGATTAAAATATTCAATGCAAGGACAGAAGGATACTGCGTTTGAATAAAAATAAAGGAAGGGGAGAGTTAATTCTGATACTTAATGACAAATCTGCGAATGAATACCTTTCGTTTAAAGCAAAAATGAAGGAAGTCGGCCGGGTGGTTTAGTCTGGCCGACTGACTTCAGTTTTCGTAGATTCTTTTAATATATAAAAAAATCAATGAACTGTTAGCTGGCTTGTTGGTCAGCAATCGATCTTCTGCTGACAGCGGGTTGGGATTCCTTATTGCTGCGGAAAAGCTCCCCCCTTCACTCGAAAAAAAAAAAAAAAAAAAAAAAAAATTAAAAAAGTGACAGACGCTTCTCATCCTTTACTGACCTGTCCTGCAGTGTCTGAGGCTAATGTAAACCAGCGTAAGTAGAAAATTCGAAAGTACTATCTTGCAGACAAAGAAAATTGTCTTCAAATGATACAGCAAAATGTTCGTAGAAACGTTTTTCGTCTCAGACAGGTTAATAAAAGCAACTCAGTTCATTCTTACTTTAATCTCAGACTTGAAAGTATCGCATTTATGTCGGACACACACTATACAATTATTTTCACCTTGTGGTAACACATTTTCCGAAAGCTACAAAAGCGAAAAGGTATATATTGAGTGTTAGGAGTAGATGCATCTATAAATATAAATATTTTTTTTACTTTCTTGTTCATATAAACTAGAAAGCCGTTAACTGCAATGTCCGAAAATTTTATTTCAGTCCATTAAGAGCAAAGTCGCAGTTTACATTACTTTGTTCTTCTCTTCTAGTTCCAAACACGAAATATATACTCCAAGAATTGTATTATGTGGAAAAAACAGATGTATGCCTCTCAAAGTAAAACCGTAGCAGATAGTTGTCCATTGTAATCGGTTGCCACCCAATAAATATTAGTTCATTATTGTTCTCTGATTATGGATCATTAACACATCACGAGGGACTGACAAACGTAGCCAGCAATTCAGATTTTTCTGCACTGCAGTGCTTCACGCTACGCTCAACACGGGCTGAGTTCGTAGTCTTGCGATCGCGGCCTGAGGCCGCTCAGATAACTCGCAATTACTTGTGAAAGGAGGTAGATATCAGTGCGATTACCATTTCAAAAACTTCTTTGTTCTTTTAGCTCCATTTCACTCGCTGTAATATATGGTCTAAAAATCATAGAATAGTAACCTGCCCGCTATCTAACTTTTTCAATACACGATTTGTAAATCAAGTGCATATACTTGACAAATAGCGTCATTTGAAAACGACTGTTAGGAATTACGAAAAGGTGAATGTTTTAATCGAAAGCTAAGTCGTTTTACTATAAAGTGTCCAAAAATCAGATTTTTTAAGAGCATACTTTCATCAAAATCGAGTGAGGAGCGTTACGGAACTGAAAACTCGTACGGAATGAAAATTAGTCTTTTTATTTTTTCACAGGCAAGGCAAAGCTAGTAAGGAAAAGGTTATTTCATAAAACGATGAAGCGTGGTCTTGTATACCGTGAACAATTTTTACAACGTGAAAATCGAAAAAGTGTATTTTCCCCCTTTTTTCGTCTCGGGTACGTCCGGTGCGCAGTGTGAACACGCAGCCGGCGGCGTGCGCCGACTAGGCTGAGGCGGTTCAGCCAAGCTCAGCTCGTTCCGGCGGGCGCGACGTGAACTCGGGAGCACCGTGACTCGTCCTGCCCGAAACATCTCGCACTCGCGAGTGTGACGTCATCGGTCCCCCTCTACCAACCCTCTACCCGCCGTCAGCCGTCGAGAGCGAGGCGCGAGCGCTGCGGGAACCGAGCGGAACTGGTGGCCGTTTTGACCGGCTCTAGTGCACATGCACACTCCACTCGCCTCCAGCTGTTTCTAAGCATGAATGTCAATAAACTGTTTTGTCATACTGGACCACTGTTTCATTGCCACCCAATCTCCCGAGTTGAGTACTGAGCTCACAGCCCAAGTGTACCGAACTAGTGTAGCTATCCTGACGTAGACGAAGCCTGTGTGTAGAACATTCGTCATTTGGTGTCAAAAACATCAAATAGTGCCAAGACACGTTACACTTCGTTACACTGATTAGCTTTTTGTGATCGACAAGCACTTCACAGTTCAACTGGTCACCTCTGCTGCTGGCTGTAACTTTTCTCATTGTTAATGGCGGGATCTCAACATTCTAGACAGTAAACAACTTCCCAAGGGAGTACGTGTCACGTGTACTCGACGGAACGGCTTCCTCAATTTGTACCTCAGATCTTCCACAGTCAATGACAGCGTGGGATGCCTCAAGCAAGTTACAGACGAGGACGGCGTTATGGCTACATTCTGTTAAAACGACAAATTCAAATGGCTAAGTCCTGTTATTGATAGTTATTCTTTCGACACATGTTCCTGCTGGCCGGTCGTTTTTTCCATTTGCTACCTTCAGCA
This sequence comes from Locusta migratoria, assembly GCA_026315105.1. NCBI lineage: Eukaryota > Metazoa > Arthropoda > Insecta > Orthoptera > Acrididae > Locusta > Locusta migratoria. Next base: position 519,302,203 of record CM048755.1, read on the forward strand.
CAGTTGCTCTTATATCACGGAACATTATTATCTTTAGTTTCCGACGGTAGTCATTCGACAATACAGAGAAGGAAGCTCCTGAAACGACGAGTGCTCGGACAGGATGGACATCGATGTTGACGTACGAGATTTCCCAATATCTTAGTGACTGTCGTCCATGGTAGATTTTCAACTGCTGCGGCCTCACCTCCGTAGATGGTCGACTCGCCTAGTTTTCCTGAACACGACGACTAGGCGAGCAGATGGTACATCTATAAGCCGACGGCGAACGGCGGCGTCCGGTTAAGAGCGATACGGCCACGGACTTCGCCCCATAGGTCGACAGTAATCGTCTGCAGTTGACTGCCGTTGGCCACGTCAGTCGGTTCTAGGCTGCCTTTTGGCAGTTGCGTCGTAAGTCAAAGTAGGACGAGGTCATTGTTCACGTCGGGTGCGACTGGCAGGGCTGACAGGCGCTAATGTTTGAAATACCTCTTCCTCAGCAGCGTCAGCTCCCTCATGACGTACAGGTCTGACAACCATGGTAATAACCTGGTGTCTTCTTGGTCCAACAGTCCTGGATGCCATAAAATGTTGTAATTCTTCTCTCACAATTTGTTGTATGCGAGAAGCAAAGTGATGCTTGTCTTCCACAACGGCCATAGGATCTACTTTTGCAAGTCTGTCATACTTCTTTCGTCCAACCCTCTTCTGTTGCATCTCTTCAATTTACTGACATCATTGGATAAACTCTTTGTTGTCAAGGCGTCTTTTAACAGATGAGCTTTATACATGTATCCGTAATGCCCTTAATCAGGTGTGAAATTTTATCGGCGTCCGTCGTATCCGGGTTAAGTACGTGACATAGAGCCAGAACATTCTATATTTACGACTGCGTTTACTCACCACGTCGTTGGGCCCTGTTCTTCAATTGCTCTTCCGATAAACGGACTTGCCGCTGGTAGTCTCGAAACGTCTTCTTAAGTTCTGTCTGAATTTGTCCCAGATATCGAGCTTGTCCTCGTTGTTTTCAAACCACTGCTGGGGTGTCCCAGCCAGGTATAAATATACGAGGCACGTCCAGAAAGTAAGTTCCGTTTGTTTATATAAAACGAACGGGTACAGATACAGAAAAAATATTGATTGTACAAAAATCTACAACTGTTAAACTACTTTTCTACATAGCTTCCGAAATTTTGTAGGCAATTATCATAGCATGGCACAAGGTTTTGTGTGCCTTTTTCATAGAATGTTGCCGCCTGTCTATTCAACCATGTGGTAACATGTTCTTTCAGCTCGTCATCATCGTTGAAGTGTTGTCCACCAAGGACAGATTTTAGGTGTAAGAAGAGGATTACTGTCAAAAGATTTTTTTTTTTTCACGATAATGCCTGACCTCACACACCGAATGTGACCAAACAATTCTTACTGAAATTTCAATGGGACCTAGTGAAAATATCAACGGGTGTACTGCCGGTCTATAGTGTCCAACGGGCACAATATTTCGGCGATCATACATGTCGCCATCATCAGGTGAACTGACGGACTGAGCTCCTGGAAACGCGCCGGCACGGAGATCCGCACGCTACGGCTGCTCGAAGGGTACTGGGTTCTAGCCCGGTAGCGGAGCGACCCCTCCGCGGTCCGCGCCCCGCGCCGCGGCCGCGCAGTGGAACCGATTGCGCCGGCGTCTGAGATGGCGTCGGTGTGAAGGCTCTGTCCGCCGTGGTCGGAGGGGTCGCTCCGCGGGCCGAGGGTATTTAAATGGCCCGCTACCGGGCTAGAACCCAGTTCCCTTCGAGCAGCCGTAGCGTGCGGATCTCCGTGCCGGCGCGTTTCCAGGAGCTCAGTCCGTCAGTTCACCTGATGATGGCGACATGTATGCTCGCCGAAATATTGTGCCCGTTGGACACTATAGACCGGCAGTACACCCGTGGATATTTTGACTATCAAATACGCCGGGAGAAACTGAAGAATCACTTCAATGGGACCTGTTTGAACATCCTCCATACAGCTCGGACCTCTCTCCTAGCGCCTTTAATCTCTTCTTACACCTAAAATCTGTCCTTGGTAGTCAACACTTCAACGATGATAAAGAGCTGTTACCACATGGTTGAATACACAGGCGGCAACCTTCTGTGAAGGGTGCATGCAAAAACTTGTGGCACGCTATGACAAGTGCCTACAAAATTTCAGCAGTAGTGTGGAAAAGTAGTTTAAGAGTTGTAGAATTTTGTGCAATAAAAATTTCTTCTGTATCTGTGTACAATTTCATTTTATTACCAAACGGAACTTACTTTCTGGACGCGCCTCGTAAGTTCGCCAAGCATATCGTGTGATCTCACCTATTAAACTTGGCGACTCGGTCGAATCCTTTCAACCATTTGTTTGGATCCTGTCCAGCGTCTCCCGAGAACACAGATGAGTGATGTGCAGCTGGCTTACCATTGTTTTCGTATCCATGGGTATGGGTCTTTTGATGACACGGACCTTCGGACGGAGGTAGTCAGTATACCCTTTGTATTCCGTTGCACCATGCTGAATGCTGGAAGCTCTCGACCAGTTTCACCAACCACACTTATACAAGGCATGCGCGTAACACAACATGAACAGGGGAGGAACGAGGTCACAATCGATGCTCCACTTTAAATGGGGCCTAGTACGAAGTTCAGCGTCGATGACATCATGTTTGTCCTCTGTCAAGCTAATAAAACATTCCATAAAAGTATGTTATATTTGGAAGGGGGCGATCCGTCCAATCAGTTTATTACGTACAACAGACAACTTCGCTTACAATTTATATTTAAATTACCGATTTCAGCAGATTAAACTGCCATCTTCGGATCTTTTATTTTATTTATCACATCACAAATAAAAACTTCTAAAAACATACTTATTCGCCAACATCATTGTTGGCTTGTCATTATACAAATAAAATAACAAAAGCCTCATGCTTTTGTTTGTATGGTGAGAAGCCAATAAACTAAGTTGGCAAGTAAGTATGTTTTTAAAAGTTTTCGTTTGTGATATTATGTAATGAATGAAATGAAAGATCCGAAGATAGCGGTTTAACCTGCCGAAACCGGTAATCCAAATAAAAATTATAAGAAATCTAGGCTGCTGTCCATAATAAAAAATAATAAAGGATTTATTCATTCAATGCTCAGACATTTGATACAAAGTCATTAATCTCCTCACTTCCCAATACAACTGACAGATATCCCGTCACAGTATTGCAGTCTCCCGTAGGATCTTAGATGCTCCCAGTTCGTAATAGTGATTTCTCTGTCCCATATAACACACTTTGGTGAGGGAAAGATTCCAATTCTGAGCAGGTGTTTCGCAAGGTGGTCATGGCCACTAATTAAAAAAAAATGTTCAAATATTTGTTAAGCTTATGGAACTTAAATGCGGGGTCATCAGTCAAATTTTCAAATGTTTGTATAGTCTATGGAACTTAGCTACGTGGTCATCAGTCCCTAAACTTACAAACTACTTATGAACTACTTACGAACTAGGACGGCACAAATACCCATGCCCGAGGGGGGATTCGAACCCCTGACCGTAGTGGTCGTGCAGACCGTGACTGGAGCGCCCTTTTTTTTTTTTTTTTTTTTTTTTTTTTTTTTTTTTTCCTCTCTCTCTATCGGTGGTTCTGTTCTTTGCGGTCGCTGATCGTTTTTGTTCTTTGATGTTCGAAGTGTTCTTGGCTCAGCTCTTTTATTACAGAGGGCGTTGAGCCCCCTGACCGGGCGCGCTGAGCCACAAAGACAATTTTTTTTTCTCAAGGCGGTCACCCATCTTAGTACTGAGAAGGCCCAACGTTGCTTAACTTCGGTGATCGAACGAGAACCGGTGTACCCAACGTGGTATGGCCGTTGGCGCCATCGCCTTAGTCCCCTCGAGCACCGCGGCTGGCGGTCAACAGTCCCTCAACTTACAAACTACTTATAAACTATCTTATACTAAAGACAGCACAAATATCCATGCCCGAGGGGGCATATATGTAGTCATTCTATTTGTTAATACTTAGTTTCTATCGTTTATAAATCCGGTTTTTTTAGGAATTCTCTATTGCCTCCTGTTTTTAAAATTATTTCTTCGAGCTAAGGTCTGAATTCGACTGAGCATAATTTAAGAGGGCAGACTTGTGAGGCGAAGTCTTCTGTACTCACTGGTAGACAGTGGTCCTTTCGTAATGCATCAGGGCATTGAATAAAATCTTTCTGTGTTTTCAGCCGCCTAGCATGAAGCTGGCAATTGTTCCAGTATGTCTCATTGGGTAATGTGATTAATTTTTCGTATTGGAGGAGTGCCAGTATGATAATTTTCGATGTTAGTGGTGGAATGCCAGTCGCTACTTGAAGATCTGAAACTGGTGTTGTTTTTACTGCTGGTGTAATAAGGCACGAAACTTGATTTTGTATAACCTTTAATTTAGATATATTAGTTGACAGTTTAGTACTTCCATGCAACTACCTCAATTTTTCTAGCTAATCTCTTAAGGAAGTCTAGCTTTTTCTTAACCATTGTAAAATAGTATCAGCGGACTTAGAAAGTAAAATTGTACACTCTAACGAACAGTTATCCTTGAACTTAGAGAAAATATAATAATAAGAGAATATCTGGTAACATCTCGAAACTATCCGCAGATAATGCGAAAGTTAGTGAGGAACTGTCCGCTAATGATGCAAAATTGACAAAATTAGCAGGAGATAATGTGAAGCGTGGAAGCGTGATAAGAAGTTAGAAGTTAGACGGACTAGCTGAGCAAATCCGTTGTCAAGTAATAGCTCAATTTGGGGAAATTTTTGAGAAAGTGGAGCAGCGTTTGTCCACTTTAGAAACGTAACAAATGCATATTAGCGAGGAGCTGAAAGCCAGCTAGACTCGGCTGACCGTTAATTTCCAGGCACTTGAGAATAGATGCCAACGTAACCACAGTGACCTATTGTTCGCAGTCGATCGGCTAGGAGCTCCATGTTGGGAGTCCATTAGCGCCCAGGTAATGAGTAATAGTCAGGCAATAAAGCTTTATCTACATAAATACTCCGCTAATCACATTTAACTGCATGGCGGAGGGTTCATTCATACTTCTCTACCGATACATTCTCTAATAACGCGCAGGAAAAAGGAACATATGAATCTTTCCATTTTCGATCTGATGTCTGTTATTTTATTAAGATGATCATGTAGGTGGGCGCTAACTTAATATGTTCGCATTCAAAGAGAAAGTTGGTGACAGAAATTTTGCAAAAATATGTCGCCGCGTCGAATAACGCCTTGATTTTAATAATTTCCACCAAACTTGTGCATCATTTCTGTGACACTTTCTCCTCTGTATCGCGAGCTGCCCTTCTCTGAACTTTCTGTAAATGGCCTGCCAGTTCCACTTGGTGTGGATCCCACAGTGGGCAGCAATACTCCAAAACTCAGCGCACACGTATAATGTAGGCAGTTTCTTATGTAGAACTGTTGCACCTTCTAAGTGTTCTGCCAATGAAACTTAACCTTTGGTTCGCCTTCCCTACAATATTTTCTGTGTTCTTTCCAATTTAAGTCCTTCGTAGTTGTAATTCCCAGGTATTTAGTTGAATTGACGGCCTGTATATTTGACTGACTTATCGTGTAAATGAAGTTTAACGGATTTCTTTTAATGCCCATATGAATGATTTCACACTTTTAATTGCTTAGCGTCAATTGACAATTTTCACACCATGCAGATATCTTATCCAAATCATTTTGCAGTTGCTTTTGATCTTCTGGTGACTTTACTAACCGATAAACGACAGCATCATCCGTGATCAGTTTAAGAGAGCTGCTCATATTGTCTCCTAAACCGTTTATAAAGATAATGAACAATGGGAGTCCTGTAACACTTCTCTGGGGAAGGCTAGGGAAGTCTCGCTAACTTTCCGTCAGTTACAACGTACTGTGTCCTTTCCGACAGGAAATCGCGAATCCAATCGCACAACTGTGGCGACGTTCCATGAGCACGCAATTTGATTAGAAGACACTTCTGAGGTTGAAAGACGACCGTCTGTCGTCTTCCATATATTTTTTGTCTATTTCTGTAAAGTTATAATTTATTTAATGTCACTAGATTATCATTTTGTTAAAACTTGAATCCCACTCTTTTCAAGGCTTGAGGAATAGCAATTTTATTTTACGTGTTAAAATATTAGTTAATATTGCTAGGTTTTTCTTATTTTGTTATGTAAATAATTTATTATTATATTAATTAATGTGGCTTAAGTACGGCTTCTCCGCTACGCCACTGCCCCTGTGAAACTGTGCAGTTGTTTTACATTTAAGTGGGTGCGAGAATCTATGGCTGGCTGAATGTGGGTAGGAGTAGCCCGCTTTGCATCGTTCTCTCTGGCTCAAAGTCGATAGCTGCTGATGCTACCACAGAGGTTTCCACACCCTTTGGTTGCGAACTAGTCGGCGAGACCTCTCCAGCCCTCTCCGATCGTGGGCGGAAATGTGTTCTCGTTTTTTAATTCAGTGATTTCCAATAGATAAACGCGGTGTGTGTGGTTCTAGTTGCAGTTTGATAACGGCCTGGTATGTTAATACGTTTTGTGATCATGTGGCGGTGTATGAACTCTTTGTAAATACTTTCTAGCTTTGTGGGGCCCGATTTCTAATAGGTGATATGTTCATTTTTGTACAGTGCCTGTAAAAATCTTCTTATTATTTTCTTCCGTGAGTGATATGTGTTCCATGTGGTTGGTACATAGAACAAAGCCTTCAGCTTCCACTCTTGTTTGTTCCATGTCCATCAGGCAAGTAACTATGCGGGTATCCTTCTGATTTCCACTAATATTTCGCGATCTTCTCTCCCCGCCTATTTTAATTTTGCCGTTTCATCTCCGTAGCACCTACTCTGTCTTTGTCAGTAATTCTCTCTGAGCCTTGTACAACCCCCTTCAATAGCTTCTTTATGTAATTCGAAACATTTATATGCGTTGCATGCCGTAATTCTTATTTTAATTTCCCCGACTTTGTAATTATTTCATTTTTGTGGTTTTTCTGAGACAGGACGTCATCCGTCGCTGTAATCGTCCCTTATCACGTGTAGCTGTATTTCATTCGCTTCCTTATATAATTCTAAGCATTTCTATGTGTTGCATGCTGTAGTTAATTTTCTTTCTTTTTCGGAAACTGAATTTATTCAATTTTATCGGTTTTCGGAACCACGTGGGTCCGAGTTCCGACTTCCGGGGTTTGCAGCTAGTCGCCTGAATTCACGCCACTTCTCATATAAAACCAGTACCTATATCGATTTCTAACATACTGCAACTTAAGAATCCACCGTGATTTTGTATAATGAATCCAATTTTCACCACTTCATCTTCAGTGGAGTGCGATCATGTAACGTAGCCGTGTGTCGCCGTTAACGTGTTTGCTCGCGGTCCAATTCAGATGTAATTTAACCTGGCTATACACACGCACTATCTCTAAACAGGCACGACAGACCAGAGCCAGCTTCAAAGTGTTTTTGTATATTGTGTTTTGTGCTACCTCCGACTTGCTGAATTTCGCCTACGATAGCGGCGCCTGCTTCCGCCTCGTCTCAGCACGCTGATTTTCGTGAGTTTCGCTGTGGCATTGCGTGCGTGTGAGCGAATGAGTGTTGTTTGTGAATCCTTCCACTCAGTAGCGTTAAATCATGTATAATTTAGACTGGGCACCGTCCGCATTAATCCATGTAAGAGAGAAACTTTATTGTATTAACAAAATTGGTTCCCCATTTTGCTTGTTTTCTATCTGAATAAACAACTTTAAGTTCAGCATAATCCGTAAGTTGCCTATAAATTGCAGTTTTAGAGCACCTTCCCTCTTTTATTTAATATTGTTCTTCACAAGTGCCGAGAACAAGCTCAGATGCAATTTTTCTTATGTCTAAATTCCGTTGCGCCATAAATGTTTTCTTAGCCATTTTTCTAAGATAATTTTAATCGTGGTAGGTTGCTTACTAATGTCTGTGTGTAATAACGCGTGAGCTGCTATGTATATTGACCACTGTAGTATTAACTTCCTGTTATTGAAGTAATTTGAAATGAGTCAGTTCTCAGTTTGGGCGAGGGAACATGGCTTTGTAGCAGGGAGTAACCGGTAATTCACACGGACCTTATTTTCTAATTTTAGTGATAAAACAAAGCTCTTGTTTCGTACAGTGGTCGACTTTTATCGTACAGTGTCAAAAGCATTCCGGAAATCGAGAAATATGGAATCTATTTGAGATCCCTTGTCGATAGGACTCATCACTTCATGTGAGTAAAGAGAAGAACGATACTTTCTGAAGTCGTGTTGACTGTCATTAGGTCGTTCTCTTCGAGGAAGTTCATAATGTTTGAGGAAAGTATATGTTCTAAAATGCTGCTGTAAACCGACGTCAGTGATATATGTCTCAAATTTTGAGGATTATTCCTATTGCCTTTCTTGAATATTGGTGTGACCTGTGCAACTTTCTAGACTTTGGGTGCGGAACTTTCGCTGAGAGAGCGGTAGTGTATAAGAGGTAGGTACAGAGCTGTTGCAAAAAACAAATGTTTGTTAAGCTTATGGGACTTAATTGCGGGATCATTAGTCCCTAAACTTACAAACTACTAATGAACTAACTTATACTAAAGACAGCACAAACACGCATAAACGAGGGGGGATTCAAACCCCCGACGGGGAACGGCCTCGCGCATCGGAGCATAGCGCCTCAATCCGCTCGGCCACTCCGCCGCGCCGAGCTATAGCATCAGCATGCAATGAAAGGAACCTAATTGGTATACAATCTGGACCGGGATACTTGCATTTGTTAAGTGATTTAAGTTACTTTAATACTCCAGGAATATCGGCTTCTAAATTACGCAAGCTGGCGGTTGTTCTTGATTATAAGTCTGGAGTATTTGCTTCGTCTTCTTTGATGAGAGAAATTCGGATAGCTGTGTTTAGCAATTCTGCTGTAGCACAGCTGTTATCCATAGCATCACCGTTGCTATCCCGTTTGCTTTACATACTACAAGAATTTCTTCGGATTTTCTAGGAGGTTAATTGACAGGGTTTCAATGATTCTCGCATAGAAGTTAGATCTAAATTTCGAGTTTCAGTAAAAGAGTCCCAGTCTAGGGGACTTTGAGTCTGTTTAAATGTTGCATGCTTTTTTCAATCCTTTTGCAATAGTGATCTAACCTGTTTTGTGTAGCACAGTGGGTCAATCCCCTATTTTGTTAATTTATTTGGTATAAATGTTAAATAGCTATCTATATTATTTTTTTGAATGTAAGTCACGTCTGTTCTACACTCACATTGTTAGAGTCGAAAGACGGGAGATTCTCATTCAAGAAAGCGTTAATCGAATAATTATCTGCTGTTTTGATAACTATATTTTTGTTTTTATTGTAGTGGATTTCGGAATTTAGATATTCAGTCTCGCTACAACAACTCTGTGTTCACTAATCCCTGTGTCTGCTTTGGTGCTCTTTTATTACTTCGGTATTATTTGTTGCTAGGAGGTCAAGTATGATTTCACAACTATTTGCTATTCTAGTTGGTGCATGAAGTAATTGCTGGAGGTAATTTTTGGAGAATGCGTTCAGTACCATTTTGGTCCATGTTTTATGCTTACTTTCGGTATCAAACAAGTATTTTTCTCAATATGTCGAGGGTGAGTTAAAATCACCACCAATTAATACTGCATGCTTTGGGTATGTTTCTCAAATTAGATCCAAGCTTTCATCGAACATTTCTGTAACTGAATCATCTGCGGTCAATCGGTCGTTACAAAAGACCAATTATTAATTTATTCCGATTGTCAGGTATAACCTCTACCCATACCAACTCACAGGAACAATCTACTTCAATTTCGCTAAAGTATAACCCTTTGTGACAGCAATAAATACCCCACCACCTATTTTATTCAGTCTGTCCTTTCTGAACACCATTTGCCCTTTTGTGAAAATTTCAGCTGAACTTATCTCCACCTTTCGCTACCTATAATGATTTGAGCTTCAGCACTTCCTATTAGCGCTTGGAGCTCTGGTACTTTACCCACACAGCTACAACAATTTACAACTGTTAGACCAGTAGTTTTTAGATCTGTGTTTGTCTTATCAGTGGCTCTTACCGTTTGTGACTGAGACCCTTTTCGGGTGTTCCCGAGGCCATCTAAACTAAAAAACCGCCTAGCCCACGCCACACAGCCCCCGCTACCCGTGTAGCCGCTTCCTGCGTGTAGTGGACGCCTGACGTATTCACAGTAACACAGAACCGCACCACACTATGGCGCAAGTCGAGGCATCTGCTGCCTACACTGTCGCGGAATCGTCTGAGCCTCTGATTTAGACAATCCACTCGGTTCTGTACCATACATCCGACGTCGGCCCTCTGGAGCGGGTAAAACTATCCACTGCAGGCGAGCCTCAGAAGCTTAAGGACGATTTCGCTAAGCTCCCTGAGGCACTAAAAATGTTTTGTCTACGATGCTAGTCAGAAAAATATTCCTGTCGTCGCTGGCGACACAAATGAGGTACGATCACGGCCGGAAACGTCAGCAGGAGCAATGCGACGGTAACGGGAGGCTGCGAGAGGCGGCAAATGATGTACAAGAACGAGAAGCATACCTTGAGGGTTGCCTCGGATTTAACGCAGAAGCGTGCGTTTGTCGAAGAAACAGTAGGCGAGATAGCACGGACAGATTCCGGTCACGACGCGGATTTTAATGACGATAGGGAAGCAGGTGCTATCACGGACAGTCGAGAACATAATTGGAATTTTCACGAACGGTCAACCCGCGAGGAAATGCAGGGATTTGATTACAAGCATTTCCTCTCGGTGAGAAAGTTTAAAGTTTTCCGTAATTCTCAGAACGGGGTACATCCACGCGCGTGGCTTGACCAGTATCAGTTTTCTCTCCCTCCTGCGTGGCCGAGTGCACGTAAGACAAAGTGCATGTGTGGCTACTTAGAACGTGAACCTATCCTACGTTTGAGATCCGCGGCAAGATACCGTAATTCCGTCAGAGACACAAGACAGTATCAAACGCAGTATTATTATGATGCCAAACCTCAGTCAGTCTAGTTTCTCTACTCTCGCACAGTTATATGAACATCCGATGAACTGTAATCACTATCTGTATGACCATTACAGACCAGCGGAATTGATCAGTATTTGCCTCACTACGTTTCCCAAGCACTTACACTGCGCCATTCTTACGGGAAGATGTAAGGACGATGTAGAAGCATCTAGGACGCTATTGCAGGTTCACAAATTCAATACGGGCGAGGGCACGGCGAGCAACGAGCACCACAGGCACGTGACGACAGTCGCGGACGCAGTAGAAACCGAAGGTGCGCCCAAGCACGCTCGCATCGACAGACTAATCACGGCAGTAGACACCAACCCTACCAGAAGGACTAGGGAAGTTGTAACAGGGAAAGACAGGATCAATACGGTAATGGAAGAGTGGAAGAGGTCGCTTGCGTGGCTGTAGAGATCGTTGGAGTGGGGGCCCTAACAACAGTTACGGAAACCGTAAGCGATGCAGCGATGCCGTGTACGAAAAAAAAAAAAAAAAAAAAAAAAACAATGCTGTAATTGCTCCACCTCCCGACGTGGAGATTCGGCCGACTAATCCACGACATAACAGATCGGGTGATCATGAACAGCCACATCAATAAAATTTGTCTAGCGTGGAAGGTACTGTTTTGGAGCGGACTATAGCAAGAAAAAACTGCAATGTATGGCTGATCAACAGGGAAGGGATCAGGGAACTGCTGTTGCAAGAGGTTTCAAGCGGCAAAGTTTCAGGTGTGAACCCAGTTGTTACCATTTCTGTTAGGGAGACATGTCTCGAGTGTATCCTCGGTACCTGTTGCCTCCTCTCAATTATCAGTGAGGCAGCGTTTCGGAAGTGCGAGGAGGCCGGAGCTTCGGCCACCTTTCATATGCGAGGAACGGCAGCGAAGGGAGCGATATGCGGAAAGAGCATGCGAATAAAAAGGCAGGCTCCAATTAATTTTACATTCAGGGGAAGGGAAATTGAAGTCAATATTTTATTGTGCCCGTATAGAATGTAGTGGTGATTTAGGGGACCGATTTTATGATTCCCCACCACGCAGTTATTGATGTGGGTGGATGAACAATGACGCTTCAGATTTAAGTTAACCCCGTAAATTTAGTTTTTAATGAGTGCGTATTATGCAATGAATCTGTAGTGAGCTGCCTGAGTTTTCACTTTCAATGTGAATCGCAACCCAAACTGGAGTCCTCGACAACTGTATTAGTGGGTTTAAGTTTCCCTACTGACGAGCATGGAAGAGCTGCTGTTTTTGCTGACATTGCGGGTCGGAGTGTTGCCTGTATCGGCATTACGGACACCGACCGAAATAATTTGTTATATTCTGCTGGATCACGCACGAGTTTTCTGAATCACTCGGTGCATTTAAGGGCTTTGTGTATAAATTCAGATTGTGGGAACGTAACAATTTTGTTTTGAAACAATACCCTATTGAACTAGCGCAAAAAGTAAACGTAGAGGAGGGATTGAACAAAATGCTAGAACAGGGTGTGATTGAGCAGGCTGTAAGCTCATACCGGGTGATCAAAAAGTATACATTTGAAAACTTAATAAATCACGGAATAATGTAGATAGAAAGATAAAAATTGACACACATGCTTGGAATAACATGCGGTTTTATTAGAAAAAAAAAGCAAAAATGTACGACAGGTGGCGCTAGACAGTAAAACGTCAATGACCACTGCCATGACGAGTGAGAGATACGTCGATGTGTTACAGAATCATCCCAAGCCTGGCTGAAAAACACCAGCTGGAACGTACGATTTTTATGCAGGATGGCACTCCACCAAATATTGCTAGACGCGTGAAAGATCTCTTGCGCGCATCGTTTGGTGATCATCGTGTGCTCAGCCGCCACTTTCGTCATGCTTGGCCTCCCAGGTCCCCAGACGTCAGTCCGTGCGATTATTGGCTTTAGGGTTACCTGAAGTAACAAGAGTATCGTGATCGGCCGACATCTCTAGGGATGCTGAATGACAACATCCGACGCCAATGCTTCACCATAACTCCGGACATGAGTTACAGTGCTGTTCACAACATTATTCCTCGACTACAGTTATTGTTGAGGAATGATGGTGAACATATTGAGCATTTCCTGTAAAGAATATCATCTTTGCTTTGTCTTAATTTGTTATGCTTATTATTGCTTTTCTGATCAGATGAAGAGACATCTGTCGGACATTTTTGAACTTTTTTTATGTTCTAATAAAACCCCATGTCATTGCAAGCATGTGTGTCAATTTTTACCTCTCTATCTACATTATTCCGTGATTTATTAAGTTTTCAAATTTATACTGACTTTTTGATCACCCGGTATAATTTTCCGCTATTTGCAGTCCAAAAACGCTATAATCCAGTTCCTTTGGTATTGGATTCAAGGCAAATCAACACTGTTATTATACCATAAACGGATAAGTCGGAGAGTCTCGACCAACTCTTGCAACGCTTCATGGGGTGAAATTATTATCGTCAATCGATCTTCGCGCAAGTTACTGGCAGATGGTATTGGATCCGTCTTGTAGACCATACACGGCATTCCTCAGTTGCGGGAACTGTTTCCAATTTGTTCGCCTCCTGTTCGGGCTGAATGTCTCTTCGGCTGCCTTTACTAGAGGTTTAAATAGCATATTACCAGGCGATTTGCGAGCGCGGGTGACGTTTTATGACAATCTCAACGCAGAAAATTCGTGCCTTAAACAGCCTGTTGAACGTTTTCGAAAAGGTAGGCTTAACGGTAAGCTTGGAGAAGTCTCAATTTGGCCGCAAAAGTATAAAGTTCTTAGCTGACACTGTGTCCGCGGACGGGATGCTACTCCACCCGGACAAAATACAGGCGACAGCGGAGTGCACTACACCGACTAGGAAGCGACAGTTAAGGGCATACTTAGGTTTCTGTAATTTTTATAAGAGCGAAAGACGTTACGCAGTTACGGAGCTGGAGGCTCTTGCAGCTGTATGTGCGTTCAAAACGTATCACTACTTTCTGTTTGGATGGTCGACCAAATTATATACAAATCAACGGACACTACAATTTCCGTTGAATGCAAAGCTGACTCTTAGAAAATTATCACGATGAACAATGTTTCTCCAAGAATTCAATTTCACGATAGAATACATTCCAGGTCACAAGAACGTGTTCGCCGATGCTCTGTCACGTTTGCCAGTGGGTCTTGTTCATGACGAAGGCGAAAAAACTTCAGCATCGTGTGTCTAAAGAATGTTGTTCATGAAAACGAGATCACCCTTCTCTGATGTCGGACATAAACAACACCAAGATCCCGTGTTAAAGGATATTGATGAGAAATAGTTTGACAGAAACAACGTGGCAATACGCCAGTACTACTTGGTGTGTAATGAGACATTGTTTAAGAGACGAGCATTGGATGAATCCAGGAGGTTGCTAGCGATTCCTGAGTTAAGGGCTCTTTGGCGCGCAGAAGTGCTTTCAAAAGCTACAGGAGACCTGCTACTGTAACGACACGTGTCGACGAATTTGTCGCTTGGTTAAAGCAAATAGCGTAAAAAGATAATAGTGGAAACTCTTCCCAAAAGAGAGCGACAGCGATTGTAGCATACCCTGGTGGCGTGAAATGTACACTGTTTCGCGTATGTAAACAAACAGACTATAGCCGCTTTGTAGGATAGTTTCAGTTTATTTATGTGCTGAAATGGCTGGTAGAGCCATATAAGACAATAATTACCGACAACAAACTGATCGAAAGTCTTTTTACAGATTCCCGAGGAATAAACAAATGTAAGTATGAATCGAAATTGGATACCAGTGTCTGTCAGTGACTTAATTTTGTTTCGTTAATGTGAGAATGTCATTACCCGTAGCTCGCTTTTTTTAATTTTTAGACGTAAACAATGGTGTATTCGAAGCAGAAGAGCAGATCTGGATGAAATATGTTTAAAAATTTGACCGAGGCATTTAAATAAAACTCAAATAATATGCTCGGATCATTTTGTAGAGAAGGACATCAGAAACGAAAATTTACTAAGTCAGGGGTAAGTATTGCTTGTAAAGCAGTAACTCAGCTCAATTTTAAAGCTTGTCCAACGCTGTTGCATATAACTTTTTTCTCCTCATTTCAGTATATGGCTAGACTCTGTTCCTCCAATGATGCCTAATGCAAAGTAGTTTCAGAGCAAGCCCAAAGAAAAGAAAGAGAGAAGAGGAAGTGGAGCAACAAGAATCCATTAAATTCTGGCGGAAGTGGACGATAGTATCAGCTCTAAAATTAGAAAAAACTGCAAAAACGTTTTCCATTTGTTGCTCGGTGTCGAACACTAAGGAAAACACAGAGAGGAGTCATTTGTACTTTAAGAAACGATTTGTGTAACTTAAACGAAGTGCAACATTGATAAAAGTAGGCCTAATGCTTTTAGTTAGAAATAAATTGGTCAATAAGCTGATCAGTTTGTGTGCTGCAAGCACATGTAAATAAAATAAGCAACTTATCTGCAACACGATCTTCAAAAAAGAATGTAAAGTTGCAAAAAATAACGTATATGTAGTCAACAATTTTTATAATACGTAATGTGTAATTGTTTGTGTCTTACAGTTCGCTGACAAATATGTTTTTTATTCCACATCTAAAATATTTCCTTTATACCAAAATACCCAAGTTATGATTCAGTAAATGCCCTCCTACACCCTTTATTTTACGTATGACAAACAAATAAAGTCATATAAAGCTATATTTTACCTAAGGTATACATGGAAGCAGACGACTTGCAGACGATGAAATTGTTGTTAACCTCATAAACCGCTAGGTGGCAGCGCTGTGCGCTGTCTTGTACGGAACAAATGCATTCTGGCATAAGTTTTGGTTAAAGTGTGCGGGCCCTGCCAGCAAAGAAAGCCGGCACCACTGCATCCCATCCTACCAAACAATCTCGCCGCCGTGGATTTGTTTGGATCCTTATTGCGGTCCAGGGCAATTCATCAAGAGTAGTGACTGACGTATTGTGACGAGCCAGTTGCTCGGCCACCACTGATCAGACATTTTCAGTTGCTGAGAGATTTGGAGAATGTGCTGGCCAGGGCAGCACTTGAACATTTTCCTTATCCAGAAAGGCTCGTACAGGATCTGCAACGTGCGGTCGTGTATTATCCTGCTGAAATGTAGGGTTCCGCCGGGATCGAATGAAGGATAGAGGCACGGGTCGTAACACATCTGAAATGTAACAGCCACTGTTCAAAGTGACGTCGTTGCGAACAAGAGGTGACCCAGCCGTGTAACCAATGGCACCCCATACCACCACGCCGGGTGATACGCCAGTATGTCGATGACGAACACACGCTTCCAATGTGCGTTTACCGCTATGTCGCCAAACACGTATGCAACCATGAAGCTGCTGTAAACAGAACCTGGATTCATCCGAAAAAATGACGTTTTGCCATTCGTGCACCCGGGTTCGTCGTTGGGTACACCATCGCAGGCGCTCCTGTCTGTGATACAGCGTCAAGGGTAACCGCAGCCATGGTCTCCGAGCTGATAGTCCATGCTGCTGCATACGTCGTCGAACTGTTCGTGCAGATGGTTGTTGTCTTGCAAACGTCCCCATCTGTTGACTCAGGGATCGAGACGTGGCTGCACGATCCGTTACAGCCATGCGGATGCCTGTCATGTCGACTGCTAGTGATACGAGGCCGTTGGGACCCAGCACGGCGTTTCGTATTGCCCTCCTAAACCCACCGATTCCATATTCTGCTAACAGTCATTGGATCGCGACCAACACGAGCAGCAGTGTCGCGATACTATAAACCGCAATCGCGATAGGCTACAATCCGACTTTTTTCAAAGTCGGAAACGTGATGGTACGCATTTCTCTTCCCTACACGAGGCTTCACACAACGTTCACCAGTCAACGCCAGTCAACTGCTGTTTGTATATGACAAATCGGTTGGAAACGTTCCTCATGTCAGCACGTTGTAGGTGTCGCCACCGGCGCCAACCTTGTGTGAATGCTCAGAAAAGCTAATCATTTGCATATCCCAGCATCATCTTCCTGTCGGTTAAATTTCGCGTGTGTAGCACGTCATCTTCGTGGTGTAGTAATTTTAATGGCCAGGGGTGCAGAAGAGCGTAAAACGGGGGCATTAACTTTCAAAGTGTGTGGGTTGTGTAAAATGTTTTCTCCAACTCTTCACTGGACCGTACAGTGTGAGGCACATTCCCCATTCTAAAGCTATGGAAGTGAAGACACTCCCATCACGGAAATCAAAGCACACTTTGTGAAGCCACAATTTGCGGCGCGTCCTATATGTTCACTGGTTCAGTGTACCCTCAAAAGAAGCTCATCGTGAAGAAAAGTAAGTAAATAAATACGCCAATACCATCGAAAGTCTTCGGATAAGCTGTTGCCGCCTTTTGTGCCGAGTGCAGAGCTGCCTCGTGTTTCTCTTATTCTTGGCCTACCTGCTAAGCTGCAAATGTACAACTTACAAAAATGAAAAGACACCGAGAGTCATCAGCTTAAGTAGACGTTTCTGAAACGAGCTCTCTAACATACTTCAAGCTGTGTAACGTCTATTAAGTTTACGATTCCCTGTAGTTTATAATAAAAATGACAAAATTTGTGTTTCTGAAAAGGTAAAAAAAGTTCCTTTATACGTAATCTGAAGAAATACGAGAGGAACTAAAAATTTTATGCAATTAAAACATTTTGCTAACGAGTCGCTTTCTTCGGAAACACAACTGTGACACTGTGTGTGTGCATTTTATATAGTGATGAGAGTGATGTCAGAGGATTTTTTTCGTTACGACTTAGAAATGGAACACAAGTGGATTCAGCTTTGTGTTTTTTCCCATTTGTTTGGTCTGCATATTTACAATTGTAAACAGCTACATAGCAAAATAATATATTGTAAACAGCTACATAGCAAAATAATATTGTATTATTTACATAGGGTCTATTAATAACGACTTATGACGTTAATTCCAAATAAAGTGCATCCCAGGACTTCACAATCTGTATCGCAAAATAAATATTGCTGCAATATCGGGTAGTAATGTATTTTTCTACTGCTCTTGTTCATTATATCCAAACCGGTTGGCATATTTAAGATGCGTTTTCTGCCATCATAATAGTAACTTCTGTTATTTTAGAAATAAGTAGAAACGACTGTAAACTTAATAACTGATTAATTAAATACCTAGCAGTCTGTTTCTTGTAACAAAATGGCCCATCGCTTTTGAGCAGACGGTTGGGTGTCTTATTTAACGAAATGTATCTCGTGTTATAAAACTCTGACAGCCTTCCACGTTGAAACAGATGGAAATGGGAGGCATTCTTAAAATTTCGCTCGTAAATTGTGCTAACCCAACTTCAACAACAAAAATGTTTCTTGCATGACGAACATTTTGTAACATAGTCAAAAGAATACATTTTCGTAAGAAGTCCATATTTAGTCTCAATAATATTCTACTGGTAACGGCCGTGCCGCGTTAGCTATACCGGTTTCCGACAGATCACCGAAGTTAAGCACCGTCGGGCGTGGATGGGTACATTACGCGCTGTTGACAATTTTCTCTTTGCCTTACTGTGGTGGTGCAAAGTGTTTGCTCGCCAGTCTTTGCACTAATATCCTGGATTAAATTTCAAACCTCTCCGCAGTGTCTGATGGAGTTAGGATATGGGACACTGTTGATGGTGATCCGTCCATCGGATGGGGATGTTAAGGCCGGCGGCCCCGTAGGCGCTTTTCAAGAGAAGTAGGCTATGTGCCGGCACCGGGTTTCAACCTCTCCGAGAATCTCGAACACGATACTACACTACACACGCACCCATTACAGTCACCTACACTTAATATGGACACTTCAGCACACATGTCTCAAACTTAGCGAAGGAGAGGTGCATGAGGACGCCAAGGATAGGGAAAAACTTATCAATTAGGCTCATGAACCTGCCCTTCGGTGTCTCCCAGCCATTCATTCCATACGACTTTACTTTTATATGTTGCTGCACAACAAAGTAATATGTAAACATAGTACAGTTCATCCTGAACACGTAATTGCCTACTCCATATTTGTACACTGAATAATTTTCACTGATTGGGCTAGTTTAAAGAAATACACGATTGAACAGAGTCTGTACCGGACACACGGATAACTTAATCAAGACGAAAGGGTGCAAGCGAGGATGAACTTCCTGCTCAGAGATTCGAACTTTTTATTCATACGAAAATAAAAAACTTAGAGAATGTTCTTTTGCTCTGAGAATCTTCTCTGGGGCATGTGTATTTTTTCTTTTCTTTTCTTTTTTTTCATTCGACCCCTAGTTTCAGTAAACTTTCTGACAGACATAAAAGAACTATGTAAGCTAAAATTCCCGTTACTTCTGAATAATCAGCTCGACTAAGCCAGGAGGGATGCGCAGCAATTTTCTCTATCATGAGGAGCCTTTCTCTAATTCTTGAAACTCACATCCAACCCTACGTGAAGTTCAGGACCCACTGCTACACCGCAGATGATGAATGATCCAGGAATCTACACTACTGGCCATTAAAATTGCTACACCAAGAAGAAATGATAAACGGGTATTCACTGGACAAATATATTATACTAGAACTGACATGTGATTACATTTTCACGCAATTTGGGTGCATAGAGCCTGAGAAATCAGTACCCAGAACAACCACCTCTGGCCGTAATAACGGCCTTGATACGCCTGGGCTCCATTGACCAGACGTTTTCAGTTGGTGAGAGATCTGGAGAATGTGCTGGCCAGGGCAGCAGTCGAACATTTTCCGTATCCAGAAAGGCCCGTACAGGACCTGCAACATGCGGTCGTGCATTATACTGCTGAAATGTAGGATTTCGCCGGGATCGAAAGAAGGTCGTAACACACCTGAAATGTAACGGCCATTGTTCAAAGTGACGTCGATGCGAACAAGAGGTGACCGAGTCGTGTAACCAATGGCATCCCATACCACCACGCCGGGTGATACGCCAGTGTGGCGATGACGAATAGAAGCTTCCAAAAAATGTTCAAATGTTTGTAAAGTCTATGGGACTTAACTACGGGGTCATCAGTCCCTAAACTTACAAACTACTTATGAACTACTTACGAACTAAGACGGCACAAATATCCATGCCCGAGGGGGGATTCGAACCCCCGACCGTAGTGGCCGTGCTGACCGTGACTGGAGCGCCTCAGTCACCTCGGCTACCGCGGCCGGCAGAAGCTTCCAAAGTGCGTTCACCGCGATGTCGCCAAACACGGATGCGATCATCATGATGCTGTAAACAGAACATGGATTCATCCGAAAACATGACGTTTTGCCATTCGCGCACCCAGGTTCGTCGTTGCGTACACCATCGCAGGCGCTCCTGTCTGTGATGCAGCGTCAAGGGTAACCGCAGCCATGATCTCCGAGCTGATAGTCCATGCTGCTGCAAACGTCGTCGAACTGTTCGTACAGATGTTTGTTGTCTTGCAAACGTCCCCATCTTTTGACTCATGGATCGAGACGTGGCAGCACGATCCGTTACAACCATGCGGATAAGATGCCTGTCAACTCGACTGCTAGTGATACGAGGCCGTTGGGATCCAGCACGGCGTTTCGTATTGCCCTCCTAATCACACCGATTCCATATTCTGCTAACAGTCATTGGATCGCGACCAACGCGAGCAGCAATGTCGCGATACTATAAACCGCAATCGCGATAGGCTACAATCCGACTTTTATCAAAGTCGGAACTGTGATGGTACGCATTTCTGTTCCTTACACGAGGCACCACAACAACGTTTCACCAGGCAACGCTGGAAACTTTCCTCATGTCAGCACGTTGTAGGTGTCGCCACCGGCACCAACTTTGTGTGAATTGTCTGAAAAGCTAATCATTTGCATATCCCAGCATCTTCTTCCTGTCGGTTAAATTTAGCATGTGTAGCACGTCATCTTCGTGGTGTAGCAATTTTAATGTCCAGGAGTGTAGTAACGTTTCTCGTCAGTACTCCTTAAGTTGAATTTTTTACTACTTTGAGAAATGCAACAGTTGCAAAAATAGTACCCTACCTTTAGTAATTATTAACAAATATGATGACTGCTGATGGTAATTGTAATTAGAAATGATGACAGAGACAGAACAGGAACACATCGTAATAAAATACTGGATGTACAAGAACAGTTGTTGCCAAAGAGAAGAAAATAGGAGACGCTAATATTATAGTTCTCAGGGTCGTGAAGAACTGCGAATTAAGAGCCCATGAATGGGAAACAATGATTTGCAAAAATTTATCATGTCGATTTACCTTTCTCCGCAAGCCTAGTAGGTGTCACTGAGAAGTGTTTCAGATCGTAGAAACTGCACCTCATTCATGATTAAATATGTCAAGGGTATAAAGGTTCTTTATATTGAATTTACCGCAGGCCGCGGTGGCCGAGGGGACTGAGGCGCTCCAGTCACGGTCTGCACGGCCACTACGGTCGGGGGTTCGAATTCCCCCTCGGGCATGGATATTTGTGCCGTCCTTAGTATTAGCTAGTTCATAAGTAGTTTGTAAGTTTAGGGACTGATGACCCGGTAGTTAAGTCCCATAAGCTTAACAAGCATTTTCATCGAATTTACCAAGACACTTGTTTATCTTAATTATAAAAGAAATGAGAGGAAACTAAATCTGATTTTAATTACTTACGTAAAACATATCCCTAATTTTTCTTTAGTAGGTAAGGCGTCACAAAGCTTTGCTTCTCTTTCAAGTCCTCATCTATCAGCAGGTGAATCTCTTTGAATTGTTTATTCAGAAGCGTTCCGTGGATAAGAAATTTCCATAGACTACACAAGTTCTTTATTTGTTTGTCACTTTTGTCTGCTGCGCAAGAGACTTTTGACTGCTCAAATATGATGCACTTAACCGGAAGGCACACACACATACACACACACAAATTTAATTAATGAATTTTTAAGGAGGCTCTGGAGTTGAGTGTACATGCTGCTCGCGTCGTGTTGCGCTGCTTTGCTGGGTGAATGTGCGCTGACCCGCAGAGTCCCCGCGCCTCTGCCCTGCCTGTGGCGCGTCAAGTGCGCGCCGGGCCTAAGTGGTGTAAGCGGGCCGGCCAAGGACGTCTTCTATCAGCTGGCCGGCCAGACACAAAGCCAGCCGCCTCCCTGCCGCCACCTCGCCAATCGCCGGTCTCGCCGCCGCGTTCTACTATCGGCAGCCCACCTCAGGGTGGCGGTCCCAGTGTAGGCGAGCCAACTGAGACCGCTACCTGTGGCACTGGTACCAATGTCAGCCTGCGCGTTGGCGAAGTAGTCCGCGCAGTGGCCCACTGATCATTGAGCTGTGTGGGCACGACACACGTCAGGATGATATCCGAAGAGTCTGGCCCTCCAAGCGGGCGTGCCAGCCCACGAAAGGTATGACTTGCGGCAGCGACAACTTGAGCTGTAAGCGGAGCGTGGCAACACGTGTGTCCAGCTGACAACTGTGTGATGCCTCTACTGTGCACCATCACCACACAACGAGAACGACGAGTCGAAACTCGCAACTATGCGTCTTGTCATGAGATGCTTCTGACGACCCAGACCATGTCTAGCCAGTGTCTACAGGGACGACGGAGGTTGCGCAAAACGTTTGTTGCAGATGAACAGTACAGTCCCTGACGGCTGCGATGAGACTCTTCCCCTTATGCCTTAAGACACTGAAACTGATAATTGTGTCAAAATACTATATCAAAGTGCGTGTGCTAGTGCCACGTATAACAATGTGTTTCTTAAAGAGAGACTGAAAATTTAATTATTGCTTATTGATTAATGTGCTCAATTTTCTAATAGATGTGCTTCTTTGGTCTCTTGCAGCAGTTCAGGAAAGTAGAAAATTATCAAATGTTCAAATGTTTGTTAAGCTTATGGGACTTAACTACGGGGTCATCAATCCCTAAACTTACATACTACTAATAAACTAATTTGTACTAAAGACAACACAGACATCCATGCCCGAGGGAGGATTCGAACCTCCGACGCGGGAGGCCGCGCGATCCTCAACGTGGTGCTCCAGACCGCTCGGCTACTCCCGCGCGGCCCACATTTTCAGATACTTTATTCATTAAAATGACAGAGTGCCTATTTATATTTACTTGATAACTGAGGTCTACAATCGTTAAAATATGTATTGTAGATCCTACATACCTGTATTTTTCTAAACTTATGTGCTTTTCATATAATGTGCTATACACTGTGCTAACTGCTAAAGCCGGTATTGCCCAGGTATATATGCGTTTTTCCAGTCTTATATTAAGAATGAAAATAAACATTCGGAAAATATTTCGTCTTCATGTATTCATAAAAGTAGCTTAGAAATTATGAAACAGGTGTGTCTTAGAAGTAAATAACAAATGTATTAAAACGTGGTACATGATGTAACACGTTTGTTTTAATGCAAATAAACAATCCATGACACGGATTTTCGTTTCGAATATGTCAAAGACATTAATGATAAATCTGAAGCAATGAATTAAAATTTATGATGCGGACTTGAATCGAACCAAGACCTTCATGCTTACTAGATAGACGTCTTACCGTTAGACTACCGCACCACTAGTAGTGGCAATTATCTTTGGAACACAGAAGATTAATTAAATCGGAGGGAAATCGTAATTAGACTATTCCGAGGCGCCTTAATCGCTAGTGGTGTGGTAATCTAAAGCTAAGACGTCTGCCCAGTAATCATGGAGGTCCGTGTTTTATTCCCGGCCGCATTACAAATTTTAATTCATTGCTTCAGATTTATCTTTAATGTCTTTAACATGTTTGTACCTATCACAGTATTAATTTACTACTTCATATCTATTAATGTATGTGTTGCACTAAGATATAATTTTGCATGTATATATTCATTGTCATATGTGCTGTATGTAGGCTACTCTGTGAAATCTGTTACGAATTCTGTTAGTAATAGAGAAGTGACAGAGTGAAACCTGATGCGTGATAGGGCGGTTTTCCATGAACGTTATTGTTTGACTTATTAGGAAACTATCCCTGAAATGTATTGCCAATGTTCAAATGTTCAAATGTTTGTTAAGCTTATGGGACTTAACTGCAGGGTCATCAGTCCCTAAACTTACAAACTACTTATCAACTACCTTATACTAAAGACGGCACAAATATCCATGCTCGAGGGGGGATTCGAACCCCCGACCGTAGTGGCCGTGCAGACCGTGACTGGAGCGCCTCAGTCTCCTCGGCCACCGCGACCGGCTATTGCCAACGGAGTTGGTGGTATAGACCTAATAAATTACAACCACATGCACAATGGGGCGGATTCTCATGCACTTAATTCTTTATGACGCCATATCTCCTGAACTATGTGTCTATTATGATGTAATTTCGAATGTATATTCAGACGTGTATCTGCATACGGCCTGCAAAATATGTCGCAAATAGAGATAGTAGTGAAGATGTAATAAATCGAAATTTTATGTGTGATGTCGTGGTTTTGTATGAACCTAATTATTGGCGCCGTCACATCTCATAACCTGCATGTATTTATTCCTTTCTTATCTTAGTCCATCTTGTTCTTCCCTTTGTGTCAATCGGTTTCTACCTTACAATCTGTCTGGCCCGGTGATCTTGGGGTAAAGCGCTCGACTCAAAGTATGGCTCGAGCAGCGGCGGATCAGCCGTGCGCACTGGGGCGCCGTGCTGCGGTGCGCGCGCGCGCGGCCGTTACACGTAGGGGTTCGAGAGACATGGGTGTTTGTGTTGTCCTTAGGTTAGTTTACCTTAGTTTAAGTAGTTTGTAAGCTACGGACTAATGACCAAGCAGTTGAGTCCGATAGATTTACAAACATCTGAACATTTTATGGCTCTAGCAGCCGTGAGGCGAGGACGTGCGCTAGCGTCCCGCCTGTCGAGGTACGAGTTCGCGTTTTCCTTGTTTACTTCTCGTCGCGTTATTGTGTATTGAGTCCCCTGTACTAGCGATCCATGGTGCACTCATACCGCCCAACAACTATCAAGATCTCTTTCTAAGCAGAATATGCATGACCACGACCATTCGAAATTGAGAACTTTATAAGGAACGACCTGTACCTGTACCTTGATCCATGGGATGTAAACGGCATACACTTTTCCATTCCCAGGAATGTTGTTTGCGTCAAGATACGTACCGACTGTGTATCGACATTGTGAACCGCCTCGCGGAACGACACAAGTTCAAACACCCTGACGGCTACATCGGTGCCGTCGTGATCGAGGATATGGTCCACGGCCTGCGTACACTCAGGGTTTTCGAACTCCCGTTCGAGGTCCCAGAAGATACCGTGAAGACAGCTTTCAGCCCGTACGGAAACGTCCTCAGTCACATGGCCGAAAAATGTAAAAAGTTTGAAACTCACCAGGTCCTCAACGGTGTACAACAAATACAAATAGAACTGAAGTAGCATGTACCGTCATACATGAACATAGGATGCAGGGCCATCATCATGTACGACGGTCAGAAACGCGTACCTGAGTAGTTTGCGACCATGAAGGACACGTTCGCCAACACTGTCCTCTACGTCGGCCTGTACAAACACCTGCCAACGACGACGCCCCCTCAGCGCCGTCCACAGTTCTCCCAGTCAACTATTCTGCAGCCACCGCATCAACTACCGATCATCTGCAAGGTCCAACCGATCATCGATAACGATCGAAAACGTAGACACCAAAGTTAAACCTTCGACGTTATTCCAACCAGACGCAGTGCAAGAAGAAATGCACCAATCCCATTCCGCTGACCACGAAGATGCGAAGGAAACGACAGTTGTCATGCCAACTTCTGCCTTCATTCCAACAGAAAAATGTTCAAATGTTTGTATAGTCTATGGGACTTAACTACGGGGTCATCAGTCCCTAAACTTACAAACTACTTATGAACTACTTACGAACTAGGACGGCACAAATATCCATGCCCGAGGGGGGATTCGAACCCCCGACCGTAGTGGCCGTGCAGACCGTGACTAGAGCGCCTTAGTCCCCTCGGCCACCGCGGCCGGCCATTCCAACAGACAAGAAAGAGGCAGACACCCACTCCCTTTCCGACACTGAACAACACACCGCAAACAAAAGAACCCACGGAAGCGCCGGAAGAAGCATCGTATGCCCTTTGATGATTTCTTACAACGAATTGGGCCAAAAGAATAAGATTCCCTGTCTGATGACGGAAGGTCTTCTGAAACACAGATGTCAGAAGTCACTGCACCGACATCTAAACCCCCGATCGTCTCCAACAATCATGATGCGACGACGACGTCCACTCCTAGGAGCGTCCCAGAAGGCGTCGCACCTTCCGTGCCACATCCACATGCGGGCACAGCGGATGATGCGTTAATTGACATTACAGCTGAATTGCCGCGATCCTGGGCGGACGAGACATTAGACGATCACTTGCTAACGCCTAGTGGAGAGGAAGGTGATGTCCCTATAGTAGAGTCGGACATAGTTTGGACACACTGACTGACAACTTGATGACTGCTGTGCCTGTTCCATCCCGAACGGGCACCGCTGGAGCAGCAGACATCTTTCCGGCGGTCGTGGAGACCCAGCAATACAGACTAGCCACAATCAACTTCTATACTATTCGCGCGCACCGTGAACTAAGGATGTTACAAGAGATGTTGAAAGCGGCGGATATAAACATCGACCTTCTTCAGGAGGTCTATGTTGCGGAGTTCATAGGCCCTTATGAATATACCGCTCACGTTTCCCACGCATCTGACAGAGGCAGCGGCGTGGCAATTCTCCGTGACGGCTTAATCGCAGAAGATATCACTATCATACGTGACGCGAGAGGCATGGCACTCGCTATCCATGACGTCAGAATCATTGACATCTAGGCACCCTCCGGATCTTATTTTCGCCGTGAACGGGCCGCTTTCTTCGCTGAAGCCATCACGCCCCTGTTTATGGGTCGTTAGGATGCCTTAATCATCGGTGGGGACTTCTATTCCACCCAGGCGACCAAGGACCAGCTACCACACCACGCTTCATGTGCGGCGCTCGCCATCATCATCACTCAACTTACGTCTTACGGACACGTGGGAGTACTTACATGGCAATCGGCCGGGTTTTACACACTACACCAGCCACACATCCAGCCGTACAGATCGCATCTAACTAACGTGACCCCTTGTTCAGGGCTCACAGGCTGCCGAAATATGGCCTGTAAGTTTTTCTAGTCATGCAGCATATATATATGCACTCTTACCACATGGCATGGGCGAGGCCACTGGAAGCTGAACACTACACACTTACATTCGCCAGAATGCCGAGAGATCGTGGAGACCATGTGGGCACTATGTACACGCCGGAGAAGAGCTTAATCAACAGCAATCTCTTGATGGATGAAATGTGCCAAGTCTGCTGTGAGGAAATCGTTGATTGGACACGCAGGGGAGGTAGCCACATGGCGACAAAACGCAACAGACTTTCATACCGCATCTTACGTGATTGATCAACAATGACTAACTCGCCTGCCCGCCAGCAAGAAATGAATCACGCGAAAGCGCAGATCACATTACAACGAAGCGTCATCTTGAAGGAACAATTAATCGTGCATGCACCATAGACAATGAGCCACGAAGGGCCGTCAATGTACCATATCCTCGCTGAACGTCGACGACGGAGGCGGGCCCTGATTCAGAGTATAACATTAGATAAGTGTCACTGCATCGAAACACATCGGACATGCTCTTCACGCACTCTATCGTCAACTATAAACTGCTCTGTATCATTCACCAGAAGTCATAGAGGAGGTCTGTCGCCAATCATATAGAACACTACCACAGGATGAGCAACTGGGTCTATTTGAGGATGTAACAGAGGAGGAGGTTACTGCACCAAGATTGACCGGCACACCACACAAGTCAGCAGGACTTGATCGCCTCCCGTGAGAGTTTTACAAGACCTATCACCAGCTGCTAACACCGGTCTGGGTAGACATATGTCGCGAAATAATGACGCCGACAGTGCAGGTTCCTGGTGACTACCCCGACGGACTGCTTGTTCCTGTCCACAAATCGAATGGTGGGACATGCCTCACACTCTACCGTCCACTATCACTCCTGAATTGTGACATTAATATCTTTACTCGGCTTTTGGCAGCACGTATCCGAAAGGTCACCCGCTGTGTGATATCCAACGTTCAAGTGTCTTTAGGAGGCGATCACAACATATGGACTGCGTTAAATCAATACAGACACATGATCACACTCGCGCGGACACGGCTCTTCCCTAGATTTCAGACAGGCCCTCGATAGGTTCGATCATATCTATCTGGCTGCGGTTAATGTGGAATATGAGATTCCCAGAGAACATAGTGGAGGTAACAATGTGCCTGCTTCGAGGTGCAACATTAAGGATTCTGTCCAACAGCCAATTAACAACTCCAATTACGGTACAATGATCAGTGCGGCAAGAATGCTCTCTGTCAACAATCCTGTACGCTATCGCCATGGAACCGCTCCTATGTGGCCTCCGCCAACGCCTCACAGGGATGACCTTTTATGGCCACACCTTCTGCTGTCGCATGGCCTATGTGGACAACCTAGTCCTCTTCTTGAGAAACCATAACGACATTCAGAATGCGCTGGCATGGGTGGAGACCTACGGCGCTGTGTCAGACAGCGTCATTAACATTTGCAAATCACACGCGCTTTCCATAGGACACGGACAGACTGAAGTAGAAATCGCTACCATATAAGATGTTTGTGCACTGATTTCACAGCCGACTTGCGGGGATCTATGGTCCTTAACAGTATTCGTTAGTAGTATAACAGTAGTGGTACGACACCACTGAGATTAGCCAATCGA
The DNA here is from genome assembly GCA_026315105.1 of Locusta migratoria. Lineage (NCBI taxonomy): Eukaryota > Metazoa > Arthropoda > Insecta > Orthoptera > Acrididae > Locusta > Locusta migratoria. Next base: position 519,331,060 of record CM048755.1, read on the forward strand.
CGATAGTGTCATCGACGCCGCGCACTCGGCCAATTGCCGGACCACAGATCAAAGGATGCCGCCACACTCGAAGAATAGCATGATTGACAGGTTACATGGAAGTGCACTTAACACTTGCAAGTAAACAAAACCCCCCTCCACTTCCTCCACTCGCGCTGCCGTCAGACAGGCAGCACCTCCAACAGGTTCAAATGTTTGTAAATCTATCGGACCAAACTGCGTGGTCATCAGCCCATAGCTTACAAACTACTTAAACCTAGGTAAACTAACCTAAGGATAACACACACACCCATGCCCCAGGGAGGACTCAAACCTCCACGGCGAGCAAACGCACGCTCCGCAGCAAGACGCTTTAGACCGCTTGGCCAGACCTGGTCGCCGCCAGACTGACACCACATCCCCCCACCCACAGCCACGCACCTGGAGGACACACGGCCCCTGACAGACGCCCATTTGTAGACCTCCGACTCCAGTTAATTAATTTAAATTTGCATATCAAATGAACAGCCAACCGCGGCCAACGCTGCCGCCCTGAGTTCCGTACTTACGAACGTTATTATGTGCAGGTTGCAATCCGCACTTACACAGTCTATTTATGTTTCGTAAATGTTCGGAGTTACGCCTTACAGTTTAATTATGTGATATATGTTTGGAGTTATGCCTTAAGAGATAAAAAATTTCCGCATACCACACATCGCACGTCAATTTAATTTTAACTACATATGTTCTTTTTTTAACATTAACAAGGGCAACTGCCTCCATAAGTAAGCACCTGCGTGAGCACATCCCACGCCCCCGCCCTTGCTACCACCCCCACCGACAGCCCTAAAGCTTGCCGCCCCTACGCAACCCGGTCCGGGATTCGAACCCGCGCCCCTAGAAATTTTCTTTACGAAAGTTATTACTTATAGACGTACACCAACATCGGAAGAGAAAAAGGAGTCAATTATTATTGCGTACTTCCGACAGTACAATTACCTGGAGTAACGCGAGAGTTTTGTAAACAAATCGACCCTGCCAACAGCCAGACCATCCACCACAGCTGCCAATTATTGTTTTTAGACGTCTAGACGTGTTAAAAGTAATTTCAGTACAGCTCAACCCCCACTGAGACCACAAACACACAGTGTTCTCTCGGCAAGCTACATAAAACATTTCTATAAACATATGCTAAATGTTTAAACAGAAATATCATAACGTTTTATTATTCTCTCTCCAAGCTCTTCGCATAGACTACATGTACAACAGCCGAAAGACGTGTTTAATAATAGCGCAGGTTAGATAATAGACGGGTTGTAATGGTAACGACACCACAAACTTACTTATCCATCTTAACAAATACTCTTTCGATGTCCAGCTAATTGAAAATCAATTCTGACTAGAGTCAAACATTTGAGACTACCCAAAAGAAAAGAATTGGCCCGTTTCAGAAGTCGACCGCAACCTTAGATCTATAAGCAAAATAAATGTATAAACGATGCTTGGAACAGACGACGAACGGAATGTAACAGTAACAAACGCTACAAACTTGTATGTCAACCACTCTTTCGATAAAAGAACAACAACAGAAGACGACATATTGTTTATACAAAAATTCCAGTTTACTGATGGAAATAACGAAAATCGACAATGACATCTAGCACAACGTCTGCATAGGAACTAATGATTTACAACACACAAGGCATTTTACCGAACATAGCGAAAGCCATCTGTCAGTCAGCACCAGACTGTTAGGAATGCGTCTAAATATACATCTGCAAGCGCCGTTAACAATCGTCCAGAACGCAGAGCGCTCTCTCGGCAAGCTACATAAAAGAAACATATGCTAATTGTTTAAACAAAATCTCAAAAACACCTAGGTTACATCTCCAAATGATCAAAACCTTTTACGCAAGACCTCTGCAGACGCACCACTTTGACGAGGATAGCGTGCATTGCATTTATTTAATGGAGCTGAGCCAGGCCGAAAGTTCCGAAATTTAACACTCACTCTCTTTAGCGATCTTGCCCTGTTACGTTTCCTTAGATCGAGGTATAGATGCGCCTTCCGAGAATTCGGGTAGTTTAATTTTACCTCTTATTTCCTTGCTACAGCAGTACACATCTTCTTGCCTACACCCATCTAAGGAATCTGTATGTCCTTTTACGATGCAAACTACATTTATCTGACGCAGCGCCCCAGAAGACATTTAAACCCTATTTTGCAATGGAGAAATAAAAAAATGTACGAAATAAGTTACCGATTTCCGACCGTCTACAATAAAACACAAGACCTTTCTTCGAAAAGACACCATCACGAAACCGAGGTAGTACTTTATCTGCCCAATGCAACACAGATTTTCAGAAAAAGTTCGATCCGCCCTTTACCCACAAAAATTCCTACTCCAAGTTCCTTTCCTGTGACTTCTTTTTTCATTCCACTAAACCAAACTCGAATTTGTTTTTTTAAAGTAGCTGTCTACTGCAAATGAAGATGTTAACCTACACACCAGAAAATGTATAGCGAACAAACCTCGCATATTTCGAAGCCCTATGTCAAAGTACAGGTGATGATAGAAGACCCACGCTAATAATAATAGTAGACACAGCGAAATTTAGTAGACCCTCTAGAGGCCAAAACATTCATCAACAAGGCCGTATGCACTATCATCTTCTCTCTCTCTCTCTCTCGGAATAGTATTACACAAACAAAAACGTTTAAATACTAAAGTAGTGAGCCTTAGGGCTCAAACGACAGCACACAACGCAGGGAAACGCGATATCGATCATAATATTTCTACGCATTACCATGCAATCGCAATCAACTACCGTTTAAGACCGCAAACGTCCCAGAGTGTGCCAGATTTAAGGACACACCAGTCAATTTTCGGTGTTATTAACGCAGCACAAGAACTGCTCTCTAAGGAATGGCTGGGAGTGACACACAGTACAGGGCTGCACTTTGTAAATATTGTTGCTCTTGTTACTGTTTAAAAAACATATATAGTTACAATTAAATTGACATGTGATGTGCGGTATGCGGAATTTTTTTCCCCTCAAGGCATAACTCCAAACATATATTGCATAATTAAACTGTAAGGCGTAACTCCAAACATTTACGAAACATAACTAGACTGTGTAAGTGCGGATTGCAACCTGCACATAATAACGTTCGTAAGTATGGAACTCGGGGTGGCAGTGGTGGCGGCGGTTGGCTGTTAATATGATATGCAAATTTAATTTAATTGCCTGGAGGCGGAGATCGGGCAAATGGGCGTCTGTTGGGGTGGCGTGTTGGCCAGGTGTGTGGCTGGGGGTGGGGGGATGTGGTGTCAGTCTGGTGGCTGGGGGTGGACAGGTCTGGACCTGTCGGAGGTGCCGCCTGTCTGGCGGCGGCGCGGGTGGGGGGGGTGAAGGGGGGTATTGTTTACTTGCAAGTGTTAAGTGCACTTTCATGTAACCTGTCAATCATCCTATTGTTCGTGTGTGGCGGCATCCTTTGATTTGCGGTCCGGCAATTGGCCGAGCACGTGGCGTCGATGAGACTATCGTCGACGGGCGAATCTCAGTGGCGTCGTACCGCTATTGTTATACTACTGGCGTTCTCCCTAACTAACATCGCCCCCTGAATGATTGTGTGTGTGTGGAATATGTCTCTAGCCTTGCGCATCGCCGTATTGATGTAGAGTGCTGCCCTCGCACTCAGCAGACACGCAAGATACATCTCTGTGAGTCTGTATTCGAAATATTGTCTGCTACGGCCCACACTTCCGCAGCAGTGCTAACCTTGACCCAAAGTTACTCTTGAGTAGCGACACGCAAAGATGCCTTTTTGTACCAGAGCTAACCCTCTCCTTCCGGCCATTTGGAAAGGCTCGCACTCTGGAGAAACCCCCACCCTCCCGCTATAAACTCGCACGCCACTGGTAGCCCGGAGCACCCCATCGCTTTTGACACTCTGCCAAGGAGGACGTTTGGGGTAAGGCGATTAGCTGGAGTGGTACACTGTAGCACGGTTAAGATTTTCTTACTGTGGTGTCAGATACCGAGTTGAAATGCTCGCGGCAGTCTTAAACTGTTCCAGTATTTCATTCGGGATACGTGATGAATATTTCAGTGTGTAGTGGTCAAAATTTATTATCTAACGTGTGCTAATGGTACTCGCGTGTGCCTTCGTTCTTGTTAAGATTTCATTCTTTAATAATGTTTAGTCTGGTTCGTAACTATGATTAAGCAGTGTAATTCCACTACCTTGTTTCTGAGGTGTTTTCGTTGTGACTTATTTAAATTGTAACGAACTTTCTTTGTGTGTTAGTTATGCCACGTGGACTAGCTATTGTGAATCCAATACCGGTCATCAAGTTGCTGTAGTGCCCCTCAGGCGATTCATGTTAGCAATTTGGTTATATTTATTCAATTATTCCTAGTTATTTCGGATTTTGAGATTTTGCGAGTTTTGAACCATACCAGGAACCGGTGATCAACCACGTGTCCAGATTTAGAAATATCAGAGACAAGTTTTCTCAATTTACTATGTGTGCGTACTTCAAGCTAGCTGATCTCCTCCAGAATTCAAATGCTGCAGATGTTGGGCGTTGTTTGAGTAAGTGTCATGTGAGCTTTGGCGAATGCGTGTGAGTGAATGTGTGTCTACTCACCCAGAATCTACCCCTATTTTCTCAAGAAGTAAATTTCATAAAAGGTGGGCAATCAAATGGGCCGTTTATTAATTTTACTGTTAATCTTTCTCCCTTTAAATGTGTGAGGCGTGTGCTTTCATTGTTTTAAACTGGTCTCCCCAATTCTTAAGCGATTTCAGAATACATAAATTGTTGATTAAATTCTGTTTCCTTTAGCACCCCTCTTTAATTTTAATTAGATCTTAGTGAGATTAGTCTGCCCCGTCTGGGACTGGCGTGTGTTCCGTTGAAAATTTCATTTCAAATCTGTGTATATAGGCTGTTTCTGGTATGTGTTATGAGAATTTGTATGTTTAATTTCATTATTCCACTTCGGAACCTGCAGAGCAACTATTTCGTAACTCACAAACTAGAGCGGTAGGCTTTCGCTATCTGGAGGCCAGAAGACGGCACTCGACGACTCTCGTACTCGTAAGTTCACATCGTTTTGCAAGCGCGATCTGTTTCACTTACGCGTGTTATTTTCCGATTTTGCTGTGATTAGCTGAGAATTTTCTTCGTTCCTATGAGACTTATGATGCGAGAGAATGATTCACTGCAAGATGGTTTAAGTATTCAGTTTATAGTGTAAATGTGCGCATCATTGTGATTCTTGTGCGTGTGTTATTATTCTTGCCGGTGTCATAACTTTATTTGAGGGTTTCTTTGTAATAACAGTGTCCTTCCAATGTTGCACCCATGTGTACAAGGTTCGGTAACAGCCATCACCTCGATGTTTCCGGATTCCATTTAGCAGCATTTAACTTTTCGAATTTGGATTTCAGTATATTTGCCGATCCGAATCAGTTAAGAATTTCGCGAATGTGTGGAACCTTATTCGCATCCGGTGAACCATGTGTTACTTTGATTTCATTTCACGCGTGATATCTAATTTCGTTCTCGGTATACCCGAATAGCCGTTAGATATTGATTTCTTTGCCTTGAGTGTATATTGTAGGGTGTTGGATTTATTCAAGCTTCAATGTGTGAATGTGTTGCATGTGTAATTCTTTCTTTTCCTCACACATTTTATATTTAAATGATACCGTAAACAGGCACCAGAAATTCAAGATAGAATGCTTTTATGTTTGAGTCAGAATGCTACAATATGTAATTGTTCTATTTAAATTTTAACCGTCGTGTACCTCATAATTTAATCCCACTTTCACCTATGTATTCGATGTTTCGTTTTTTAGCGTTTCCGCCGTGCATTTCATTCTGGGTTGTATAATTTTTTATGGTGAAACCGTAGTGTACTGGATCCCGCCAAAAGTCAATAAACGTTATATCAAGGGCATTCCTCGTACTTGATTTCTGGCTACTTACTAAAGAAACTGTGTACTTGTATTCGTACTATAGTATAGTGCAGGCTTGGGAACTTCTGCTGTAAGTTCCATGTGCTCATGCCAGATACGAAGACACACCTGCTAATAGATTTCCATATGACAGTATATTTTATCGTTGTAGGCCTCCTTCGTCAGTAGGACTGTTGCATTACCATTGTATGTAAGAAGTACGACCGTGCCAGTATCGTCTCGGAGGCTGCGAAAAGCAACTATTTCAGATGGCGCGATATTACTACGTTTTGGGTGCACATTTCAGCAGCGTACAGCAAAAGTAGGCGAATTTCGTCTGTAGAATCCATAGATGTAGCTGTTATAGCTTCTTCAATAGAAATGATGAAACCTATCAATGGAGGCGTAGTAGGCGTTGGAGCGAAGTTTAAGCTTTTCGCAAGAACTTAAATAGTCTCGTCGTAAAATGATTTCCCACTGAGGTTCCCCACATATATTTCAGAAACAACATTTTGTGACTCCCCTGTTGCGAGTCGGCTAAACGTTATACTTTGTCTGTTAGTAATGACTCTGTGGGCCCGTTCTGCTTTAGCCCAAGATACACCATGAATCTAGTTCCAACTGAAAGAACATCTTGCTACACTCTTCGCATATCGACATAACAAATCTCCAGAAACAGCTAACTAAAGACGTGTAAAACGAATGCGTTCTCTAAGGCAAGTCTCGCTTTACGTTTTATATAATTGGCAGCGGCAATATGGTTGAACAGCTCTGGCAAAAGTAGGAATCAAATTATTGTCTATACATTACAAGAAGAAAATTAGTGAACACAGTAACCTGGTCCTTTTCTCATATAATTTATCCAATGTGTTGATGTCTTAAATTATATACTGCCCGTAGAGGTATTTGGAGTGACTTCTGAAGTTTTCCAGGAGTATATCTTCTTCCAATAATTTTAGGACGTGCAGTTGGATCCAGTCGACATTCTGCCAAGATATTTTGGCCCAGAGACGTTCGGCCATCCTTAAGGTGAGTAGATAACTACTAAAGAGCTCAGGCGCAGATACGTTATTTATACTGGTTCTTGCGCATGGCACGATCCGTAAGGATGGTGTCAAAATATGATTAATAGTGAGCAATATTGGTTCTCCAATCTAATCTACAGCCAAATATCTGGCCTCTCTATTCAAACCATATGTGGGCAAATGTTGTCACCATATACGCAATTCTCAACAGTTTTTGAATCTCTTCAAGACTATTGTACTTGGTGGCTCTTATTTACTTTCTTTAGTTTTGTGGCGGTCCCACTTTTTGCTAAAGTGCCTTTAATGGATTCGTTGCATTATATTAGTGATTTATTGATTGTGGCACTGACAGCCTTGTTTGAACAGATGCTGTTCTCAACGGGGCTTTTTATTCGATACAAAATTTTATGAACAAACGGACGGCGTCGCCATGGGAACCCGCCGCGGCAGAGTAGCCGAGCGCATTGAGGCGCTATGATCCGATGCGCGAGGCCGTTCCCCGTCGGGGGTTCGAAACCTTCCTGGGACATGGATGTTTGTGTTGTGTTTAGTATAAGGTAGTTTATAAGTAGTTTGTAAGTTTAGGGACTGATGACCACGCAGTTAAGTCCCATAAGCTTCACAAACATTTGAACCCTGTGGTGGATAACCTCTTTATGGAGGACTTTGCGTAAAACGATACTTTAACATTTGCCATACGCAAGAACCAGTATAAATACCTTAACCTCACCTAAGTTCTTCAGTACTTGTCTACTCACTTGAAGATGGCCGGAAGTCTCTGGGCCGAAATATTGTGGGAGAATGTAGAAGGTATCTTGCTGCACTCCCTAAAATAATTGGGAAGACATTTGCACTTATCGAAAATATTAAGAAAAGGTTAACCAGCGGGTAACGACCTTAACTGTAAGGCTATTCACAGAGGACGCAGCTTTCTACTGAAGTTGGTTACACTGAAGGTGGGGGTACTGTATCCGTCTGAAGGAAGACCTGTAGAGGGTTTAACATTGATGAAGGCATTAATGGTAGATCTAGAACGTAAATAAATGCAGTGTATTGTGTGTAGGGAGAGAACTTATTCACCACTGTTCACTTATACAACAGGCGAAAAATCAATTTAAAGAACTACCGCCAATACCTATTACAGTTGCCTAAGGTCGGACAATCACATTAAAAAAGCACCTTGAAACACAGACGCCAGGCCGAAATTCATTGGAAGATTGCAAAGAAATTGTAATTCATACATGAACAAGTGCCTTACAGAGTATTTTATTGTGAGTGAATCTACTTGTCAGATGACAACTGTGTGTCAAGTCGGGGACTCAGACGTAGGGCCACCCATTGACCTACCTAAGCACGAATTACGGCACACCCTCACAGCTTTTCGATCACCAGTACCTCGGCTCTCCTTCTGTAGTGGAGGAAGGAAAACTGTGAAGGCAAGACGTACGTCGTGCTTGGATAGCTTAGTTCGTTAAGTAGTTGCCCACGAATAACAGAATTCCCAAATTTCGAGTTCCTATACGATACACAGTTTTAATCTGCCAGGAAGTTTCTTATCAACGCACTCTGTGTTCCCAGTGTCAGTTCAGTATGCGTTATTGAGAGTTCCTTATCAGCGTGAACATTTACCCAATACTGTAGTACTATCATAAGAGTTAGAGAAGAAACAACGAAGAGAAGCGCATTTCGTCACAGGAATGAGGAATTATAGTAATTAGTGGTCATGTGGTGTTTTATCGACAGCTATTCAACTACCCTAGCCACGCGCCATTCGCTAGTGGATCAGACAAGAATGGAAAAATTCAGTGAGACCAACAGGACCCTCCATTTCACACCATATTGAAGCTTTCGTGGTGCAGATGTCGGTATATTTCATATAATATTTGTTTCTCACGATTTTAAAAATTAATAAGTCACTGACTGCAATTTCTTTTCAGTTTCGATCTACATTGTGACCATGATGGAAGGAGGTGGTGGCAGATGGATCAGCTGTCGTAGATCAAGAAGATAAAAGCAGCAGCTTTACATTTGTGATCTACGACAGCTGACTCCACAACAATCCATCTGTGTGGATCGTTTCTGAAAAAAAAAAATACTAGTAAGGGAAAAATACTATTGTAGGTTCGTGTGCCATCACCGCCATCAATTTTGATGCAAAAAGCTCTGAGGATAGTCGCAAATCAAATCGGCAACCTTCTGATAAAAAATCAATAAAATTCAGTGCTGACTTAGCTTTAATTTTTAGAAACGATTCGGGAGACCGCTGAGATTCCCAGTGAGAAATGTTCTCGAAAATTTCTGTTTATCAGTACGCTGTACGTATCGCTAATCGGGTATAATGTTCTCATTCCTCATGAAATTCTAAACATACAAATGTCTCATTTCTTTTATCTACATTGGTCTCCAAATTTAAAGCAATAAACGGAAATTTCACATTTGGATACACATTTTGTAAACTGGTTAATGTGCTCAGTGTGGGGTGTGACCACATCAGACACCAATACAGGACTGACAGTGGCGAACTATACTGTGAATGATGTCATCAAGTTCATGTTGAGGCAATAAGGGCCATTCTCCCTGCAGTGCCGCTCTCGAGTGTTGGAGAGTGCTTGGTGGATGTTGACGTAATAGTCCGTCTCCTCATTGCATCCCAAACATTTTCTACGGGCCTCTAGTCGGAAGACAGAGAAAGCCACACTATTTGTGAAATATTTTCTGTTACCAAGATAACATCAAACCTCCGTATATGTGAGGTCGAGCACAGTCGTCCATCAATAAGAAGTCTGGACCCATATCACTTGGAAACAACTACATGTGAGAGCCTACGATCTCGTACGATACCTGACAGCGGTTTTACCTTGTAGATTCAGTCGTTTAGTTTTATGAAAAAGTGTTAAAATGGTCAACATAATCCCTGCCTACCCGATCAGCGATCTTTCTCGATATTGGTCTCTTTCAGCAATGTCCGTGTCCCGAAATCGTGTCCCACGTTCCCTCCAGATGAGAATTCGCCAAGAATTACTCGCCAGACCAAACCGGGACTTATCTGAAAAAATAAGATTGGCTCACTTTTCGACCGTACAATGACACGTAGACGACTTCATTCAAGACATACGGTCTGTGAAGACGTGTTAAGACTTGGGCACACAGGACAGCGCCATATGTCGTCGCAGGTAGCAATCGCTGACCGCGATGTTCCGGCGATACGTTTGTATGCCCTTACACTGGATCAGCTCATCGAAACAGTTTTGAACGCGCCAGCAGACGTTACGTTTGTACAGAATCACATTAGTATCGCTCGGTCCAGGCGATCGAAATTAGTGAGTCGAGATTTTTTTTTTTTTTTTTTCAAGATGGAAAACGGCTGATAGAAATCAAGAGCAAGTGCACCTACGAGGGGTGTTCAAATGAACAGGTACGAAACTTCTTAAGAACCCAAGCGGTTGAAATTTGACTATGCCGCTTCGGATAACGTAGTGAGACATCTAGGGACGCGAAGCATGCGTCGTCATTCAAAGCTGTGCCCTCAGCAGGCAAGATGATGCTCACCGTCTTTTCCGAAGTCAGAGGTTCAATACTCATCGATTACCTCGAGCACAGAAAAACCATTAACAATGACGTATACTGCGAGACACTCTGTATGGTACGCTCTAAGTCCATCAAGAGCAAACAGCCAGGGCTTGTCACGGAGGGAGTGATTATTCTCCGTGTTAGTGCGTACACACGTCTACAAGTGTCCATTCTTCCCGCCGGATTACAGGCCGCCACTGCTACTGGGCGCTGCCACAGAGTAATATATACAGAGAGGAAGCCCCCCCCCCCCCCCCCCTACACCACTGTCCTACGCTCTCCCAGTAGTTTCGTAAGATGCTATCAGATGTCAGGTGGTTCCCCGGCTTAGTACCGGTAAACGACACTAGAGGCATTTCTGAGGGTGCCTCTCGCACATCAGAGGGTAGTGTGCAGGGGAAACTGAGGGGAGAGCTCGTGCCGCCTGCACGAGGCCACAGATGTGTCCGGTGTACCGGCGTTTGAGGGGAAGTGGTGGTGGGATGGCTGCTGCCTGCCGCCTGCTCTGACCAGTTTTAAAGGGCTGTTTCTGACCCCAGCGCCATCAGGGGAAATCTTACAGAACTGCTTAAACAGCCCTCACACTGCAACCCTGCGCGTGTGACCAGGCCGTTTCGGAGGTTTCCCGTCTGTATATTTTTGTCTGTAGCGCTGCAGAGCTCTTCCCGCCGCCGTCGCAGCTGCCGACCGGACCGCCTCCCGGCCCCCATGCAGCTCCCACATCGCCACAGCTCGCTGTTCCCAGTCTGCCACCTGCCGACGCCGACCGGCTAAGGACCGCCGACCACCGGCAGATGGCTGGAACCCTCCGCTTCGCTTGCACCCCCGTCATTCTCGACCACGACTTCTTCGAGACCTTCCGCCAACCATCCTCCTTGGACTCTTCGCTCTTACCGTCACTCCCAATTGTCCGTCATCGTAGCCACTAGCCCCACAGTCACCTCTAACCTCCATAACCTGAAGTCCCTCCCTCCCCCAATCATCTGTTCCTCTCTCCATCCTGCTGTCAGCCACTGCCTCCCCTTTCACTGTCGCCTCCGATCAACTTTTTCCCTCACTTCCTGCTTACACTCCGCCCCCACCTCCATCACCAGTCACCTATTCGCAGAACTATCTCTCACTCCCCACAGCTAAGTTACAAGAACACAGAGCCATGCTGGCTGAGTCTCCGTCGTCATCCAGCCCGGAACACCAGGCCCAGGATGCCCCTGCACCTCACCACATCCCTATCAGCCACATCCCTCTCCCCCTCCCCGCTCCTTCCATGTTCCACACCTCCACACCAAGCGATCCAGAGCGGAGCCCGTCCTTGGCGCTTCCAAAAAGTCCCCGCCCACCACAGCCTCCATACCTACCATCATCTCCTCCCTCGCCATGGATACCACACCTCTCCCCTCCCTTGCTGCCGCACCTCAAGTTTTCACCTACATCATCTCCCACCCCTGTGGTGTCGCACAAGTACAAAGTGCGCGCCACCTACTTTCGCCGCGCGCCGCCATGCACGCACGGCGCGGCGTTCTCACGACGACAGCCACGAGCGCCCTCTGCTGCAACCCCGCTCGTGGCCACCACGGAAAGACACCGGTGACTTCGGACTGAGATAGCAACGAGTTAGGACCTTCGTCATCAGATAGGCACCAGTGAAGACTTTGCTATCGTACAGGCACTAGGCAGGCCTCTAACAACTATGTATCAACATTCTGCAGTACTATGTAAAAGTTAAGTATTGTTACATTCTGTGCAATATATCTCTTTCTAATTTACTCGAGTGTTTATAGTTTCTGGCTGCTCTCCTCCGTACCTGCACCAGCGTGTCGGTCTCAATCCACCCGGCCACCGACACCTACGACGAGGCTGGGACACAAAAGTGGCGACGAGGAGTGATAGAACCTTGGACCAGCCCGCTTGCAGCAGCCAGACAGCAGCAGTCGGAGCACGCAAAAATTGCTCCCGCCCACCCACCCTTATTATAAGATTTTTGGGGGAACGTTTTCAGTTACGTGTTTTGTGGACTTTTTTTTGTTGCAGAGCGAGTCCTCTTTCATATTGCATTTGTGTTTTGTTATAAGTTACTTGTAGACGCGGCGCCTAATCGGTCAGCATGGCCACTACCCCGAACCCAAACTTAATGGAAATTATTCAGTTACAGACGGCGCAAATAACACAACTTCTCCAGGCCGTGTCGCAGTTGACGACGCAGGCTGCTCACCAACAACAACAGTCGTCACATCAGCAGCCCACACCTGCCGCCGCACCGCTTCCGACGTTCCGCCAGTACAACGAACGTGAGGAAGAATGGAGCGACTATTTCGCACAGTTTCAAGAACTCGTCGCGGCTCATCAAATTACAGGTCAGAGGGTGAAGAACCTTTTCTTATCGATTGTGGGCCCCCAGACTTTCGTACTATTGCACAAACTTTTCCCTCTCGCATCTCCTCGTGATGTAGACTTTGAACAAATTGTAGATGCACTGAATGCTCATTATGAGAGAAAAGTTCTTGTAGCCGCTGCACGATACCGATTTTTCAGACTTAAAAAATTACCGCAGCAGTCACACCAAGAGTGGATTACGGAATTGAAGGGCTTAACCCGCCAATGTAAATTTACTTGCTCTTGTGGACTTTCGTATAGTGACGTGATGTTGAGGGATGCGATTACGCAGAATATTCAGGACCCCAGAATTAGAGCAGCAATTCTGAAACAGTCTGACCCCTCATTAGACAGTGTACTGCAGCTTATAGAAGCGCATGATACTTTTGACTTAGCAGATGTAGAAATGCAAAGCCACAGTGTTAATTCAGTGCGCCGCAACGGACGCTTTCCTAGTCGTAGTTCCCAGTCTAGCCCTAGTGATTCTTATTTTTCTGCAGGCCGTGCTGAACAGACAGTGAACAGTAGCCAGTGTAAAAGTGCGACACAAAGGTCGCCCCGTCGTGTTAGAAACAGTGATTTGAATAACGGGCGCCAACGCTCATTTCAGAAAAATGTACGTAAATCTTGCCCCCAGTGTGTGTCTCGCCACAAGCGTGCTCATTGCCCTAGTCGCAACGCAACCTGTTATCGATGTGGCAAATCAGGACATGTACAGTCTGTGTGTATGCAAATTAAAAACTCAAAGAACGGTACCGTTAGAAACAGTGCTTCGGAGAGTGCGAGAACAGTTCATTCTGTAAATGTTATACGGGCTGTGGAATTGAACAGTGCTTTCCTTGGATCTCCATTGCGAGAAAGTAGTTCTGCGCCTATGGCAAAACTATATAGTGCACCACGTAGCAAGCGCCGTCGAGCGCGTAAAAATGTGCAACGGAAAAGGGTTCGGGACAAGCAAAATGACTATGAACAGTGCATTCCTGTAGTGAAAATAGTGCCTTCTGCAACTGCTCCTTGTAATAGTGCCCAGTACTGTGTAGCTAGTGACAGTAGACATCAAGTAGCTACTCAAAAGTGTAGTGCAGTAGTTAGTAAATCTGGAGTAGCTTCGCATGCTTGCGCGGACGCCGATCCGGCGGTAGTGCCCTCTAGTGACAATGTTGTTAATCCGCTGCGTGCCGAGTCTGCGCCGCTTACTTCACTACGCGGCCAGCGCAAGCGCAGTAAACAAACCGTAGCAGACGTTGCCCACATTCGCGCACCTGTCGAGCGCCGCAAGCAAAAACTGTTTGTGACTCTCTTCATAGAAAATAAGTCGGTGCAATTTCAGCTTGATACTGGTTCCGCTGTCACATTAATAAATAAAGATACTTATGAACTTCTGGGTTCGCCAAAATTGTCGCCGTCACAGCAAGTGTTAACAGCGTACACAGGTCAAAATATTCCCGTGCTAGGAACGTGTAGCCTGCCTGCCTCTTTTCAAGGTGTAACAAAAACAGTTGCTTTTGTAGTTCTTCAGGCCAAATCGACACAGAACATTTTTGGACTAGATGCTTTTGACTTGTTTGGTTTATCAATTCAAAGAGATGTGCTTCAAATTTCGTCAATAGTGCCTCAGGATAAAATCAATGCATTGTGTGACAAATACAGTGACTTGTTTTCGCCGGAACTAGGTTGTGCAAAAGACTTCGTGGCACATGTAACTTTAAAAGAATCTGCAGTTCCAAAGTTTCGTAAAGCTAGACCAGTGCCTATCGCCTTGCGTGATTCAGTTGCCGAAGAACTTAAACGTTGGCAAGATAGTGGGGTGATTTCTCCTGTTTCTGCGAGTCAGTGGGCCTCGCCTATAGTAATTATACCCAAGCCGACAGGAAAACTTCGTCTCTGTGCGGACTTCAAATCAACAGTGAACAGTCAAACAATTGTAGACACTTATCCCCTGCCCAGACCGGACGAACTGATGGACAAATTAGGACAGTCTCGCTTCTTTTCCAAGATTGATTTAGCAGAGGCATACTTACAGATTCCACTTGATGACGAGTCAAAAAAGTTTTTCGTCATTAATACTCACATGGGCCTTTTTCAATTTCAACGCCTACCCTTTGGCAGTTCTTCCGCCCCCGCTATTTTTCAGCGCTTTTTGGAACAGCTGACAGTTTCTGTACCGTGTTGCTCGAACTACTTAGATGATATTGTGGTGTCCGGACGTACAGTTGAAGAACATTTAGCAAACTTGGAGTGCCTTTTCAAAGTGTTGACTGCAGCAGGTCTACGTTGCAATAAAGCAAAGTGTTCGTTTTTTCAAACTGAAATAGAGTACCTAGGTCATGTGATTAATGCCCAAGGAATACATCCCTTACAGTCACATCTTCGAGCAATCAAAGACTTGCCTCCTCCTAAGAATGTGCATGAATTGCAAGCAGTGATGGGAAAGCTTAACTATTATTTCAGATTTATTCCCAATGCCTCTCAGATTGCAGCTCCACTGCATCACTTACGTAGGAAGAATGTTCCTTTTGTATGGTCTAAAGATTGTCAGGTTGCCTTTGACAAACTAAAGTCTGCACTACTCAGTGATGCATGTTTGATTCCCTTTGACCCACAGAAGCCTGTAGTGTTAGCAGTTGACGCCTCGTCGTACGGTCTGGGTTCCGTTCTGTCGCATCGTATTGGATGTCACGATCGTCCTATTGCCTTTGCATCCAAGCTACTGACGCCGACGCAACAGAATTACAGTCAGATAGAAAAGGAGGCCTTAGCAATCATTTACGGCGTCGCAAAGTTTCATCATTATCTCTATGGCAGAAAATTCTATTTGTTGACAGACCACAAGCCTCTCACGTCGTTGTTCTCACCCACAAAGCCAATTCCGCCGCGTACGGCACAAAAGCTTCAGAGATGGTCCTTGATATTGTCAAATTATCAGTATGAGATTTTGTACCGACCTACCACTAAACATGCCAACGCGGACACACTTTCCCGACTTCCGGTTGGCCAGGATGTATCATTTGATTCTTCAGAAATGGCATGTTGTCAGATAGACTCCAGAGATGCTTCCGCTGTCGCAGACTTTCCTTTGAACTCTCGTCGGGTTGCACAGGAAACAGCTGCGGATGCAGACCTAAGTGTGGTAGCACGTTTTGTTCGCTCAGGGTGGCCTGCCAGAGCCAAAGACATTGATCGGCCTCTGGTTCGACGTTATTTTGCACAACGTCATGCATTATCTTTAAGTCAGGGTGTACTGTTGTTGCATACCGACAACGACCAAGCAAGAGTGATTGTTCCTCGTTCCCTGCAACGAGAAGTGTTACGCCTCCTGCATCAAGGACATTGGGGCATTGTTAGGACAAAGCAACTGGCCAGACGTCATTGTACCTGGGTTGGTATGGACGCTCAGATAGAGAGCATGACATCACAGTGTACTGTTTGTGCGGAGCATCAGGCGGCTCCTCCGCAACGTTTCTCAGACTGGCCACGCCCCAAGGGACCATGGCAACGTTTACATATTGACTTTGCCGGACCTTTCTGGAATACGCGCTGGTTAATTGTTGTAGACGCTTTCAGCAAGTTTCCTTTTGTGATTGCCATGAACTCAACGACAGCTTCTAGTACAATCAGTGCCTTAACATCAGTGTTTTGCATCGAAGGCTTGCCTGAAACTATCGTCAGTGACAATGGACCTCAGTTTGTTAGTGCGGAATTTCAACAGTTTTGTCGTGTGAATGGCATTCAGCGTACTACCACTGCACCTTTTCACCCTCAGTCCAATGGTGAAGCAGAACGTTTCGTTCGAACATTCAAGTCACACATGGAAAAGATGAAAGGTCAGCACTCCAGGCAGCAAGCTCTTCAAATTTTCCTGTCTACGTATCGGTGCATGCCACGTGACGGCCCGTCTCCTGCCGAGCTGCTACACGGCCGCCGTCACCGCACTCTCCTTCACCTGCTGCAGCCTCCCACGCACCGAGTCGGTTCGTATGGCGCTACGCGTTTTCAGGTTTCTACGCCGGTGCTGTACCGGGTGTTTGCTGGAAACAAGAAGACATGGCTGCCGGGCACCATTCAGCGCGTGCTCGGTAGCAATATGTATGTTGTACGTTCTTCCACAGGGTCGGAGCTGCGGCGCCACGCAAACCAATTGCGCCTGCACAGGCCGCGCGATCCTGTCTCCGGTTTCTTGATTCCAGACCCAGTTCACCGCCAGGGAGCACAACCACATCGTTCGTCCCCGGACTACGAGATCGTCCCGATGGAGATCGACGCGACGCCGCCGCTGTCGCCGCCGCAGATGACAGCGTCACCGAGAGGGACTCCGGGACCGTGCGTGCCGCCGCCGCCTGGGCCACGCACCTCAGAAGAAGATGACCTGCTCCCTCTGGGCGGGGGCGGGCGCCCTTCCCCAGGTTTCGGCGGGTTCCCTGGAGGATCTCAAGGCGGATGCCGGGGCGCGGACGGCGTCTCGATCCCGGCCTCAGCTACGACGCCCGTCCCACCAGTAACGCCCTCGCCCAGGCCCTCCTCCCAGTGCCGTCGCCGTGGCCCTCAGCCCTACGCCACGACGGCGCGGCGGTTTGGGGGGGAGGGGTGTGGTGTCGCACAAGTACAAAGTGCGCGCCACCTACTTTCGCCGCGCGCCGCCATGCACGCACGGCGCGGCGTTCTCACGACGACAGCCACGAGCGCCCTCTGCTGCAACCCCGCTCGTGGCCACCACGGAAAGACACCGGTGACTTCGGACTGAGATAGCAACGAGTTAGGACCTTCGTCATCAGATAGGCACCAGTGAAGACTTTGCTATCGTACAGGCACTAGGCAGGCCTCTAACAACTATGTATCAACATTCTGCAGTACTATGTAAAAGTTAAGTATTGTTACATTCTGTGCAATATATCTCTTTCTAATTTACTCGAGTGTTTATAGTTTCTGGCTGCTCTCCTCCGTACCTGCACCAGCGTGTCGGTCTCAATCCACCCGGCCACCGACACCTACGACGAGGCTGGGACACAAAAACCCCGACCCCAAATTCTTAGATAATCTTGCCCTCTTTCTTGCAGTTCGTAAGTACTTCCCATCCACTCTATCCTACAGTTCATCCCCTGCAAGGCCTCATTTTGCTGTAGTTAAGAATGCATGGCTTCGTTTGTCCTTGCGCTGGCGTCTGCTGGATGGCCAGAGACAAGCTTACTTGGCAAGATGGCGAGGTGGCCGTGTTTTTAGTGTTGTACGAACCTAATCTTGAATGAAAGATGTGACAGGAGACCTCTCTGGGAGCGGTTGTAGAGGGAATTGTCTTGGACAGGTAGCAAGGGTTGGTAAACACTAGTCTCTGAACGCACCTTGCATTGCTTTTAGCGCGCTCTACTTCCGGAATATGGTGGGGGGAGGTTTTTCCCATGGCCTTAGAGCTTCACTCTTCACTCTGTTTCTGGCTCTGATGACTGTGGAACTAAGTACTCTGCCAAATCATGCTGAGGGGAGAGCATGCTGTTAGGACTTTGCTTTCTTTGTGAACAGGCAGTCTTGGTTTTCAGTGATAGTTTTCTTGAGTAATTCTTTCGCTATGCGGGTCAGTGTTTCCTAATTTACAGATCTCATGTAATTCAGTGTAAGTTTATTATATGCATTTTCATTCCGGTGATGATTTTCTGCCCGGTTTTGCTAAAGTTAGAATACAAGTGTGTGGCCTTCAGCCTTTGTGTAAATTTAGTGTGTTCGAATTTCCTTGCTTTTTTTAACTAACGTTTTCACGTTGTGTCTGTATTCGTGAGTATGCTAAATAATTCTTAGATTTTTTTGTTTGATTCCGTCTTTCCTGTCTTGTACGACCGATTGCACCACGCGCTTTGCAATAGTCGTTACATCGTCCTTCAGCCATGGTTTTATTAATACTAGCTTTCCTCTATACGAATTCTCGTGTGCGCTCTATTCGCTTATTCCGAATTAATTTCCTTTGTAAATTCTATGTAATTCACCATGGTCACACACCACATGGTACTTAAGAATAATACGCCACTGCCTTCCCACACACAAGTTCATTTGGTACACAGGGTACTTAAAACTTGTGATCAAGACAGCTATCATCTCGTCAAGATGCCGCCAACGCTTCTTTTGCCTCTGTTATCGAGTGTTCCCACAGAGTAATGTACCGCCAAGCATTATGTGCGTGTCTGTGACTGAATGAATGTGCTTTCAGCTACCCATTGTGTGTTTGGAAATTTCCTCCCACGTTACCTCCATATTCATAAAGGGCAGAAACAATTTTATTACAGGCCGTAATTATATGATTTAATTCACTTTTGTACAAGGTTTGTGCTTCATTTCATCTTCCCAAATGTACTGTGGCCACTCATAAAGTTATGTAGAGCAGAAGTGAGCGTCTTAATTTACATTTGCAGATCTCAACTGCCCGAGATCTTGCCTATTTTAATAACAGGCTACTTTCAGCATTTCTACTCCTTACACGAGGCATCACAACAACGTTTCACCAGGCTACGCGAGTCAACTTCTGTTTGTGTATGAGAAATCGGTTGGAAACTCCTTATGTCAGCACGTTGTAGGTGTCACCACTGGCACCAACTTTGTATGAATGCTCTGAAAAGCTAATCACAGCATCTTCTTCCTGTTGGTTAAATTTCGCGTCACCTTCGTGGTGTAGCAATTTGAATGCCCAGGAATGTAGTTTCTTTGTAACACTTTTACTTTCTACGAAAAAAATTAGAAACACTATTTTGTACATGTTTTGAGCGAACGGAGCTTCCTCAATCGAGTTTGCAGAAACTATTATGTAGAAAATAAATTATTTTTCTGTATCTTATTTACTAGCCGAGCGGTCTAAAGCGTCTCGCTGCGGAGCGCGCGGTTGCTCACCGTGGAGGTTCGAGTCCTCCCTAGGGCATGGGTGTGTGTGTTGACGTTAGGTTAGTTTACCTAGGTTTAAGTAGTTTGTAAGCTACGGACTGATGACCACGCAGTTTGGTCCGATAGATTTACAAACATTTGAACATTTTTTTGGTATCTTATTGACAAAAGCCACCGCATGATATTGGACTGGTTTTCTTTTCGCCATTGACCATAGTTATTTTTATAATAAGAAATAAAGTTCAATGCCGCGCATATTTTGAAGAGTTTGTTGTGAGAAATGTAGTCGCTGGCCAGTTTGCATTTGGTGCGTTTTACAGCATACATTACTGCGCACGAAATGTAGCTAACATATCGAAATTGTTTTTATCGGTGAAAGGAGAGTCATACCTCTTTCCATTCTCGAGAAAATAACACGTGAGATACTTTTGACGCGACGCGGTCGACAGCTACGCGGCATACACGCAGCTGTTGCCGCCTGCTGTGCCGAGTGCGGAGCTGCCTGTGTCTCTCTTCTTCGTATGCTGGCGATAGAGACCCAATATGGAAATGAACAAATTACGGATATAGAAGGACACCGAGATTCATAACCTAAGATGTTGATTGTGTAGTTTTACGGTCTATAGTCTCTGGTTTCAGTAAACATTGTGGCTGGTATGACAGCACTATGTAAGCCAAAATTCCCGTTACTACTGAATGATAAGTTCGGCGAAGCCAGAAGGGACGTGCAACGATTTTTTTTTCTTTTTCTTTACCTTCGGGGACCTTTTTCCAAATCTTGAAACACAATGTTCACCCCTTCGTGGAGTTTCTGCCCACTGCTAAACCATAGATGATGCTAGGAACGTCTCTCGTAAATATTCCTCAACTAGAATTCCATACTACTTTCAGAAATTCAACAATTGCAAAAGTCCTAGCATAGCTTCACTAATTACAAATAAATATAATGGCTGGTGATGGTGATTATTAGAAATTATGACAGAAACAAAATAGGAATGCAATGTAATAAAATACTGGACATACAAGCACAGCTGCCGTCAGAGAAGAAGAAAAACAGACGTCAGTATCTTAGTACTCAGGGCCACGGAAGAACTACAAATGAAGACCTAAGTGAGGAAACACTTTGCGTGCAAACGCAGTTAAAAAAAGGAAACTATCATTTGCAAAAATTTTCTCATATAGATGTATCTTTCAATCTAAGACATATGAAAAGCATACCAGGTGTCACTGAGAAGAAAAGTGTTTCTGATCGTATATACTGCACCACAATCATGATTAAATATGTCAGTTGTATAAAGTTTCTTTCAATTATTGAATTTGTAGTGACACTTGTTTTTCTGAATTGTAAAAGAAATGAAAGAAAAATAAATCTGTTGTTAATTACATTCCTGAAACTTATCCCTAAATTTTTGTTTAGTGGGTATGACGTGTCACACACTATTTTTCGTCTCTGTTAAGTCTTTCTCACTCGGCATGTGACTCTCTTTGAACTGTCATCTGTTTAGTCGGAATAGCTCAAGTGCTTATAATGAACTTCCATAGCCCAGACAAGTTCCCCATATGTTCACCACTTTTGCCTGTTGCTCAACAGGCATTGTACTCACTTTATCGGAATACAGACACACACACACACACACACACACACACACACACACACACACACACACACACACAACACACATAAATTAAATTAATTGAGGAGTACCAGCAATTAAATCAAATTGCGTCGAGAGGTTTGCAGTGGACATGCAGCCTCTGCCTCAGGGGTTCCTATCACTCCACGTGCTCACGCCCACACACAGTCTCCACTAGCTTCTGACATGCAGGCTCTATGGGTTCATAAAGTTGAGTTCATACCCGTACACGTGCATGCGCTCCACACAACTGGAAACGAGACTAGTCAGAGCAGGTAACATTTTTCCAGCCATCAGCAGTCCAATGTCGCTGTTGCCGGGCCCAGGCGAGACGTAAGGCTATGTGTCGTGTTGTCATCAGGAGTACACGATATGGCCTGCGGCTCCGTAAGCCCACATCGATGTCTTTTCGTTGAATGGTCAGCACATTGACACTTGTTGATGGCCCTGCATTGAAATTCGTAGCGCCGGCCGCGGTGGGCGAGTGATGTGCGGCGCGCCAGTCACGTTCTGCACGGCAACTACCTCGGGGGTTCGAATACCGCCGGCCGCAGTGGCCGAGGGGGCTGAGGCGCTCCAGTCACGGTCTGCACGGCCACTACGGTCGGGGGTTCGAATCCCCCTCGGGCATGGATGTTTGTGCCATCCTTAGTATTAGCTAGTTTGTAAGTTTAGGGACTGATGACCCCGTAGTTAAGTCCCATAAGCTCTTTGAACATTTGATTTTTGAAATCCGTAGCAATTTACGGAAGGGTTGCACTTCTGTCGGGTTGGACGATTCTCTTCAGTCGTCGTTCGTTCCGGTCTTGCAGGATCTTTTTCCGACCGCTGCAATGTCGGATATTTGATATTTTACCGGGTTCCCGATATTCACGGTGCACTCGGGAAGTAAGGTGAAGAATCTCTATGGGAAAGAAAGCTTTCAGGAAAGTAAAAGATTTGCTGACAACCAAAAGTATTCACATTACTCTAAGGAAGAGGTTAGCCAAATGTTTTGTGTGGCGTGTGGTGTCATATGGGTCTGAAACGTGGACAATCAGACAGAAAGAACAAAAATATTTAGATAGTTTTGAAATGTGGATATGGAGAAAAAAAATGTTCAAATGTTTGTATAGTCAATGGTACTTAACTACGGGGTCATCAGTCCCTAAACTTACAAACTACTTATCAACTACTTACTAACTAGGACGGCACAAATATCCATGCCCGAGGGGGGATTCGAACCCCCGACCGTAGTGGCCGTGCAGACCGTGACTGGAGCGCCTTAGTCTCCTTTTTTTTTTTGTTAAAAGCAACTGTTTAAAAAAATCTAGGAATAAACAACAATATCCATTGCAAAACAGAAACAAAAGTATTCTTCTTTAAAAGGAAACCAACGCCTGAGCGCGTTTAAGCAGTGCACACACACTACTACAGATTTACGAAACCAAACAAAACTTGTAGAGAGGAGGGAGGTGCGCGCTGCCGCGGCTACAGGAGGCCGGCGGCAGGCGTCTGGCCGCCCACACAACCCACCGTTACCATATGCACTAGACTGCTTTTTTTTTTCGTTAAAAGCAACTGTTTGAAAAAATCTAGGAATAAACAGCAATATCCATTGCAAAACAGAAACAAAAGGTTCTTCTTTAAAATGTAAGTGAAACTGTTGCGTCTTTAAATGGCGACAGTAGCAGTAATTATAGTCCCAAAACAAAAAAAAAAAAAAAAAAAAAAAAAAAAAAAAAAAAAAAAAAAAAAAAAAAAAAAATTATCCTATTCCAGCCTTTTCAAAAGCTATATTTAGCATGTTGCTAAACTCTTTTTTCTCATCAATAGTGCTTATGATTCTCCATCTCGCTGTGTTCATGTACGATTGAAAACTTATGGGATTGTCTTCTGCAGGTCCGCGGAATATATAGTTTACATAATTACCGAGAAGCCACATAATTGTATTGTTCTTTGTTTTCGGGTAATAACTTCTTTCCGGCCACATCATAATTTCTGAAGTGTAGCTAGTTTCGGAGGTTCTTGATAGTAATGCTATTCGTTTCCTCACCCACTTCCAGTTTTCGATATGTCCGCTACAAGTGAATCTATGGATGATGGTGTCCAGTAGTCCACATTTTCTGCATTTGTCTGTATCACTTTTTCCGATGCGATGTAGCTTTTAGTTCGTTGCTATCGTCTGGTTGACGACTTTGACCAGGTGGACGCAACCTCTGACGTGTGGATTTTAAGGCTGATGTTTTTCCACACTGTCAATCAGTTTCTATGTGGAAACTTTAGCATAATACTGTTTGGCATATCTTTCTGTTGCCATATCTGTAGGATTTGGGTTGTAGTTAAAGTCGTAGATGGTACACGACTTTCTTTTAAGTAACTATACTCCAGGTAAAACAGACTGATATGTTTCAGACGGAAGTTATGATTCTGATATCTATCGGCGGATTCATGCTCTTTGGTTGCAGTATTTTAAAGAATTTTTCTGTAATATTACTGTTGTTGCTATGTATTAATCTTTCTGTTCGTCTAAGGTATAAAGCAGTTGCCTTCCTATGAATGTCAGTGAGTGCGAGTCCTCCAGTCAATCTTGGTTTTGTTAATGTTCCGGGTGTGAGCTTAAAAATGTTTCCTCTCCACACGTACCTGGCTGCTAACTGCATTACTTTATTTGCCTGTACTTTTGGAATCGGGAAAATCTGAGCCACGTAGTATGCCTTGGACAATAGATAGGTGTTGACAATCCTCACGGCTCCAATAAGGTTTAGTGATCGCCAGGTTGCTTCTAAAGTAGTCCCTTGAATTTTGTTAATTGTCGCTCTCCAGTTCAGGGCCGCCATTTTTAATGGACATTTATCAAAGATGATCCCTAAAGTTTTGTGTTGTTCGACGGTTTGTGCCCATGGCACGGCTACGTCGTCGAACCCTCTGATATTTACTAATTTACACTTTACCGTATTAATTTTTGCACCTGAAACTGCACAGTAGGTGTCCAAGTCCTCTTTTAGGCTTGTGACCTCATCTACTGTTCTTAGTAGCACTCCCACGTCATCAGCATACGCCCCTGTAGTGAATTTAACACCCGACAGCTGTAACCCAGAGAGTTTCGTGGTAACCCTTTTGAGTATTGGCTCCAAGGAGAGCACATACAGCAGCATAGAGAGAGGACTGCCCTGTGGGACCCCCCTTTCAATGTTTATAGCCCCAGTTAATTGTCCATTGACAGCTATTTTAGTCGTTATCCCTGTAATCAAATTTCTTACCACTTTTAAAACTCTTTCTTCCAGGCCTACTTCCTTCATTACTTTTTCCAGGTATTGGTGATTTACTCGATCACACGCTTTATTAAAATCTATAAAAAATAGTGCACACTTTATATTTGTAACGGAGGCTATGGATGTGACATCTCTGTAGGCAGAAATTGTGTTCATGACAGTTCGTGCAGGGAAACAGGATTGGTGTTTTCCAATAATTTTACTTATGGGAAGACTCATTCTACTGGTAACTGCCCGGGCGATGGTTTTATAATCAAAATTCAGCAAAGTAATAGGCCTGAAGTTGTCGATGCATTTTCGTCCCTTGTTTTTTGGAACTAAAACAATTTTCCCTTCCTTAAACTCTTTAGGAACTACGACACCTTTTAATATTTCGTTTAGAATATCCGTAAAAGTTGGTCCTATAAGGGGCCAAAATTTACAATAAAATTCTTTTGGCAACCCATCAGGTCCAGGGGATTTGTTGGGCGGCGACCTTGAAATGAGATCTAAAACTTCACGTTCTGTAAACGCAGTTAATATGTCACTGTTATCATCAGAATTAATTTCCGGAGTAAGTACTTGAAAAAATTCACCTACTGCACCCTCATCAACATGTTCCAGAGAATACAATTCTCTATAATGTTGATGTACTATGTTGTTTTGATTTACGAACAGTCTACCATTTGACGTCAATAGCTCATCAATGAATGTCCGTCTTCGGTTGGTATTATGTTTAATTAAATGGTACAGAGACGTTACCTCTTCAACTACCAGAGAGCGTGATTTGGATTTTATTTTCAGACCCTCTAACTGTTTGCGCTTGATACTAAGTAATTTTGCTTTGATGCTCTTGATTTGTTGAAAGTGCGATCCATTGTTGTCAGATTTATCATAGAGCTCTCTTAATATAGAATAATAAAATTCTGTGGTGTTTTTTATTTCCCTAGCTTTTTGTCTGCCGTAGTTTATCACACACTGACGAAGTTTTCGTTTTACGTGATTTGTCCACCAGTCTACTTTGGATTGATAGCGGCTGAGGGATCTGAGACAAACGTTCCATGTGTCCCTCACGTCGTCCTCTAATTCTCTGTCTTGTAACAGCGAGATATTAAGCATCCATTGTGATCTATAGAGTTTGGTGGGCTGTTTATCGAGATCAAGTGTTACAGCAAGCGCACAATGGTCAGAGAATACTGCAGGGATTACCTCCGCGGCGCGAAGCCTGTCACTAATGTTATCCGTCACATATAGTCGGTCAAGGCGGCTGCATGAGTGGGCGGTGAAGTAGGTGAATCTCACCAGTGTGGGATACTTCACTTCCCACGCGTCCTGCAGCTTTATATGATTTACAAGTTCGTGCAGCTCTTTACAGTAATTGAAATGAGGATGCTGATCTTTCGCATGTAAAACGCAATTAAAGTCTCCACCTAACAATATGTATTGCGGGTTTTTCCTTAGAAGGTAGATAATCTCCTCCTTGAAATATCTGGAACGTTCAGTTTTATTAGAATTCCCCGACGGAGCGTATAAATTTACCACGGTGACATTATACAAATTAAAACTTATACCTCGACCGGATTCCAATTTTTCAATCTCTTGAAATGGAATACCGTCTTTAATTAAAACTGCAGTACCGGTACTGTTCTCCAGGGCTATGTTTTCTATGGTGTTGAAGCCCGATATACGGAGGTTCGTTGTTAACACCTCCTGTAACATCAAAATATCGGCTTCAGATTCGTAAACAAACTGTTTGAAGACCGCTAGTTTCAGGTCAGAGGTGATTCTACTGATGTTCAGGGTTACAACTTTATATGCCTGCATCTATCGAGTCCAGAAAAGCACTACTTTTTAACTTTCCCCCCTCCTGCGTCCGCGTCCCAATCCTTTGATGTTTTGCCACTTGTTTTCTTAGTATCAGTCTTGTATTGAGAGTCAGAGTTTTTATTTTTCTTTCGCGCAGCGTTCATTTTCGGCTGTAATTTTAGTCCAGTCAATGAATACATTGTAGAGTGCATGGAATATACGAGAATTTTTGACTTCAGGACTTTGTTAGGGATAGTTAGGAGGTGAACATACTAAAAGTCCCCGCCCCTAGGGGGTGAGCTAAAGTGGAGAGGGGGGGTGGAAAGGTACCATTCTTTGGTTTTTCGCTTATATCTCGAAAGCGGTCCGCTTTAGGAAGAAAATGTTCCAAATAAAAATGAAAGATAATTTAATTTGCTATAAAATTGTTTCTATACATATTAGTCGAATTCCCAACGGTTTTCGAGATATACGTTACTGAAAATCGACAATTTCGGAAAAAATCATTTTTACCTCACTAATTTTGTCAAACATTTACTACTAGTGACTCACTCGATCGTTTCTCAGAAAACTTGTCCGAAAGAAAGTTGTAGAGAATTAAATCTCCTTCAATTTGATATGCACATTTATTACTTTATCGTCAGATAATCAGAAGTTACATCATTTGTAAGATGTGCGCTCAGTTTCGAGGTCCTTCTAGATATGAGTGTTTTGAGAGGCTGTGACATTTATGCCTTATGAAACGTGCCAGCATGGTAAATAACAACACTTTGACAATAACAAGAAGGTAACTGCAATTGTAAGAGAATACCTTTTTACAATTATAGCTTTAATTTCAATAGTATGAATCATACAATGAAAGTATTTACGAGCACTGATAGTGATTCAAAATGAAAAATAAGTGCATTCACAGCAACATTTTCATTTATCTGAGGAATGGTCGAGTGTCATTCACCTTACTCAGTAGTGGAGACGTCGTCCAACAAGACTGGTAGAGTCTCGATGTCACTCCGATAGACTCCGTTGTTGCAGTTGCCCTTGCAATTCAGGCATGTAACAAGGCACTAACAATGCTTTACTGGAACCACAATTCCACTGTCACATCCTTACGTGCATCGACAATAATTTCTTCAAGAATTTGTCAGGGGTAGCATCTAACTCTGAGAGTTTCGGAACTAGCTAGTCATTCCTTCTTTCCCAACCCCAATTCGGCGCTCCACATTTCGGTTTCTGTCTTAACCAAAGGCGTGCTTGATGGTACATTCGGAATGCATGCTGCTTAACAGCTCCTTCAGTTGCTGGGAGAGTTCAGAGATTAGGCTTCATGTGTCCAGCTGCTATTAAAAATGATTTGTAGCGGAACTCGTTGAGGGATGTCTTGGTGGCTGGAGCTCCATACCATGAGAGAGTACTCGTCATTCCCGCTATTTCAATGGAGTAGGGAAAAGAAGAATTATTGGAAAATATCTCTGCATCATGTTGTATGATTTTGGACTTCTGGTGAATTTTGAAAACACCACTTTATCTTGCGATCCGCTGCGGATGTTGTGTCACAGCCTGTAAATGGATGTAGGAATAATTCACGGACGTTGTCCTTCATGTTCAATTCCTGCTCCTCTTGTTATACATGGATTGTGTCATTTCCACTCTGGGACTACAATACCTTGTTTTTTGGCAACAAACCACAGAATGTCATTTGGTGCAGGATGTGGCGGCTCCTCTGGTATATCAATGTGTTCCAAAGTCACATTTCGTATACCTCCTTTCATCGTAATGCATGTTTCTAGTGGAATAGTTCCGAGTTTTAAAGTTTCAGCTCATATAGGCATTGTTTTTAATCTTGGTGTTTCTGAACTTCGTTGAACATGTGTGGTCGGAGTGACACTTTAATGCCCCCCATAGCGTGGAAGGTATTCTGTTTGTCTAAGGTACAAACACTGAAATCCATATTATCAAAAACAATTTTTCGGATGTATCGGGATTGTAAGTTAACTGTGCGTGGGAAATCACAAATAATTCCAGTTTTTGTGCTTCATAATAGGATGAGCTGACACCCAGACTTGCTAGAAGATCAGTCAAGTTCTTCGAGGCATATGTCAATACCGGTGACAAGAAGGTTCGTGGCCTGACAACTGATGTGATGGCATGCCCAGTAGCAACGCACTTCCTCCATGATTCCTCAGTTTTTTTTCTCAACATAACCTCCTCAAGAAAGGTTCAAAGTTTTGGAGGGATTGTGGGAAAGAATTTTCATCCTTCAGGAAGTTATCTCTTTGAGGGTATATAACTGTACGCTTCACTTTGAGTATCTTACCTTATTATCTCAGCAGCTTTCTGGGCAATTCTGAGTCGCTCTTCTTTCTCATCCTTTTCCTTGTTATCATACCATGCGTTGGTTAGCGATTTGTGTCCCTAAAACAAATTATTGCACCTTAAACCTGCTGGAGCCTGCGATCATGATTATGCGATCCCCATACTTCAACAGTTCTGTTTTGATAGTTCTCCACTCAGGTTTCCTACCGCATTCTTCAGACATGGATGTTAAGCGTTTCTGATACAACGACCTCACAAAGTCCAATCGACATTCATCATGATACACAGCCTCCGCTGCAACTAAATCATTTGGGTGGAAAGATGCCTCATCACTTACTCTTCCCACTGATCATGTCTAGCTCGAGAAGCATCCATACTCGTCACTTGTATGTCATTTCTATTGCGTCCTTTTGTGAGAAAAATAACCAAAAATATCTTCCTTGGGCTTCTTTTGCTCACCATCAACACTTTCGGCACAAAAGAAACATTTTGTTTTGAAATCGAACTTCGCTTGTTTGGATCTCAATGTTGAAGGCTGAACTACTTCAGAGGACGATGAGAGTGCCTGTCACTTTAAATGAGCGTTGATGGATTGCGGCCAGATGTAATTTTTTTGATATTCATTATGAATCAGAAGGATGTCCAAACCATCTAAAGATGAGCCATTGCTATCTCCCCTTTCTCTAATTGCTTTGATGAGTGATAGTATTCCTTTTTGTCACTGTGAAAACCCCAACATCTAATCCATCTATTGTTTTATCAGATCAAAACATCGAGTAGCCATTACACTGACTACACAGTCAACATATTCATAAATAAATGAAAAATATCACGAAAAGCCGACATACAAGCTTTTCTATGCTTGGCGAACTTTTGAAGTGAACTGAAGTAAGAAGTGAGTGAGAACACTCCATTCCACCCCACGATCCAGTCTCTTGGAAGGAGCCAGTGGCAGGCCTTCGATGTTCCTCGTGGGTCTTCCCCATCGTTAACCCTCTCCCGGGCGTTATGTACCGGCGCGGCGACCTTGAGGGCTTGTCCACTGCAGGCGACAATAAATGAGTATCGACCATTCCTCCTCATAAAAATGAAAATGTTGCTTTGAATGCACTTATTTTTCATTTTGAATCAATATCAGTGCTTGTAAATATTTTCATTGTATGATTCATAATAATATAATAAAAGCTATAATTATAAAAGGGTGTTTTCTTACAATTGCAGTTACCTTCTTGTTATTGTTAAAGTGTTGTTATTTACCATGCTGGCACGTTTCATAAGGCATAAATGTCACAGCCTCTCAAAACATATCTAGAAGAACCTCGAAACTGAGCGCACATCTTAAAAATGATGTAACTTCTGATTAGCTAACGATAAAGTAATAAATGGGCATATCAAATTGAAGGAAATTTAATTGTCTAAAACTTTCTTTCTGACAAATTTTCTGAGAAATGATCGAATGAGTCACTAGAAGTAAATGTTTGACAAAATTAGTGAGGTAAAAATGATTTTTTTCCGAAATTGTCGATGTTCAGTAACGTATATCTCGAAAACCGTTGGGAATTCGACTAATATGTATAGAAACAATTTTATAGCAAATTAAATTATCTTTCATTTTTATTTGGAACATTTTCTTCCTAAAGCGGACCGCTTTCGAGATATAAGCGTAAAACCAAAAAATGGTACCTTTCCACCCCCTTCCCCACTTTAGCTCACCCCCTAGGGGCGGGGACTTTTAGTATGTTCATCTCCTAACTATCCCTAACAAAGTCCTGAAGTCAAAAATTCTCGCATATTCCATGCACTCTACACCCCTCTTTTGAGCACTCATTGACTGGACTATTTACTCCTACGCCTGCCACTGCTGGTGAAACCCACAGCAGAAGGCGAGGTGGGCGGCTCGCTGCAGACGTCCAGCTCCATATCAGAGTGCGACAGTTGGCGGGCCACCGCAGCGGCAGGCTGCGGCCTCGCCGGCTCGCCACTTCCTGCTTCGCTTTCCATTTCCGCGTCCCTGTTTATGTTTACGTCCGCTCTGTTTTGGACGCTGCTCTGACTTGGCGCGGTTTGTGTATTGACAACAGGATCACAGTCCGGGTTGTTTACTATCAGAGGTTCGGTTTGATGATGTCCACTAACACCTGGGTCGGGTTTGCCTGGTGTCCCTAGGTCTACATGTTGTACTTCCTCTACTGATGTTTGCAGCACGGGGGATAGAATTTCTTCCCGTTGCTGCGGTTCGGATTCTTTACTAGAACTGTTTGAAATCTCTATGGGATTACTTTCAATTATTGTATCCGTAACGGGAGTAGGAACTTTAGTTTCTAACACGGTGTTAACGGTGTTTTTGCTGTTATCCTGTGACGAACGTTCGAATTTGTCATCCGCACTACTTTCATCAGAGGTTCGTCTCCGTTTATTTGCTACAACTGGGGTAATGACTTTAGTGGGCACCTGATCTAAGTTTACTTTTGCTGGCAGTGGTGGAAATTCAGCCGGGACCAGAGGTGGTTGCTCAGAAAAACTGCTACTGGGTGTTGGGTCATCAACTTCCCGAGTGGGTGCTACTAATTCAGCTAGCGTCAGTTTTTTGCGTTGTTGTAAGTTATTTCTTAATACAACCGGTTTTTTCGGGCAATCCTGACGCATATGTCCGCTTTCGTTACAGATGTAACACGTTTCTTCCTGACCAGAATATGTCACATGAGCCCTGTACCCACAGACAGTAATATGAGAGGGAATATTAGTTCTAACGTGCATTTCTACTGATCTTATACCACTGAAACACTGAAGTTTATGTTGCTTTGACCAGCGCTCGTTTCTAATTTGTTTAATATCGCCATAACGTGATAACACCTCTCTACGATAACAATTTTCTACTTCTGGCGGCAAATTGAAAACGCGAACATTCTTATATTCAATACCGGCATTAGATATGGAAACTGTACTCACCGTTGAGTCTCGATGTCGAAATTGAGCAGATGTTCCGTGTTTCATCGGGATTTTGTCTAGTTGAACGGGTTCCAGTAACTTGACATAAAAACAGTATTCATCCAAATCGTAATAAGCGGTATGTATTTGTTCAGAGACGATTCCAAAAACGCTGTCGATCCAATCATGGACTTCTACCGAACTCGGTTGCTTATTCCTGGTTGCCTTATCAAACTCGAAACGCAGAGTGCACTTCCTGGGGACCTTATTTTCCATATTTACGGTTTTAGCGGCCGAGACCGCTAACATTTAAACAACACACACACCAGAACACTAAGTGACGATACTGCACAACAAGTTAACACTTAACACGAAAGAAAGCTGTTCGCGACTTGTGAACGCTTTAAACTGTGAGCACACTCCCGGACGTCCTCACGCTACCGCGCCTCAAGCGCCACTGTCCCCTCGGCCACCGCGGCCGGCTGATAGGAAGAAACTGAAATTTCGCATTTGGGAAACAAAAGGGCAGAGACTTGACATATTGGTCTCCTCGGCCCCCGCGGCCGGCGATATGGAGAAGAAAGAAAAAAGTGAAGTGGACCGACAGAATGAAAAATGAGGAGGTGTTGAGCAGGGTAAGAAAGGAAAGGACTTTCCTTAGGACGATCCAGAAGAGGAAAACATCTTGGTTGGCGCAAATATTGCGTAGGAATTATCTGCTGCTAAGAATAATGGAAGGAAAAGTAGAAGGAAGAAGAGGGAGAGGAGGGAGAAGATATGGAATGCTGACTGACCTGAAGAAAGGAAGGAACTACAAACAAATGAAGGAGGATGCCCAGAACAGAGCGAAGTGGAGGACGCCAGTTGATACCTGTCTGAGGACAGACCTGCTCTCTCTTGTAACACTATATTTAAACTTACTTAAATGATGATAACAAATGTTCAAATGTTTGTTAAGCTTATGGGACTTAACTACGGGGTCATCAGTCCCTAAACTTACAAACTACTTATCAACTACCTTATACTAATGACAGCACAAATATCCATGCCCGAGGTGGGATTCGAACCCCCGACCGTAGTGGCCGTGCAGACCGTGACTGGAGCGCCTTAGTCCCTTCGGCCACCGCGGCCGGCAAATCGTGATAACCTACCATTCTAGCAGCAGTAACCGATCAATATAGGCTGTCCTCTGAGTGTTTACATATCTGTGAGTTTGAATAAGCATGCCTATACCAGTTCCTTTGGCTGTTCAGTGTAGAAAGCGGGTGCTACATTTGTACAAGAAATTACTGACACCAACAATAGCAAGGAAACAAAGATGTTAAGACTATTTATGCACATACTGTAGTTAAAGTTCCCATGAATTGGCTGTGTTATCAAAGAAGTCACTCAAAGTTACTTGATCTCCTATATGTCAAAATATATTAACTAATGTTTACCAAGGTTATTAAAGACATTTAGATATAAATATCTAAAAATATCGTCTACCACATCTACCAAAGTAGTATTTAACTTTCCTTTGCATGACGCAAACAGTCGGGCTTTCGAATCCCCCCTCGGGCATGGATATTTGTACCGTCCTTAGTCTTAGCTAGTTCATAAGTAGTTTGTAAGCTTAGAGACTGATGATCCCGTAGTTAAGTCCCATAAGTTATACAAACATTTGAACATTTGATTTTGAACATGACGCAAATGCTTGCGGAGGGTGCAGTGCACACTGAAAGGCAGTTCCACGAAGTCTTCAATGACAAAAAAGTAGCTACATTTTCATCGGTTTTTTACCTTCCTCGATAATTTATCAGTCACAAAACAAAAACGACATTAACTTATCTACCCTACTATCAATTAGTACAGTCCTAAAATGTTTCTGCAATTTATGTATTTACAAGTTTCATGTTCTTGCGTGAAGCAAATTCACAAATGTTTCACCTTATGTTCTAAAACGTACTGAATTAAGGCCATGAGAACACTTTTCTTAATATTTCCTTGCCATTCTCGGTATTGAACATAAAAGAAAAAAAGGAATGCTTTGGAAGTCTTAATGTAAATAAAAATTGAGGTGTTTGTGCCTATATTTTTCTCCGCAGACAAAACTACACATCGCAAACGAATAGTGTTTTTATGTGGTAGTAGGTATCAGTCTCCCATTGTGAACTATGGTGGTAGAGGGTTGATAACGATAATGTTGTATTACAAAGTCTCCCGTTGTGTACCATAGCATTTCCGTGTCGATAGCTATACGAGGGTGGAAGATATTGTCGTTGAAAGTCGTCAAAAAAAAAAAAAAAAAAATGTTCAAATGTTTGTTAAGCTTATGGGACTTAACTACGGGGTCATCAGTCCCTAAACTTACAAACTACTTATGAACTACTTACGAACTAGGACGGCACAAATATCCATGCCCAAGGGGGGATTCGAACCCCCGACCGTAGTGGCCGTGCTGACCGTGACTGGAGCGCCTCAGTCACCTCGGCCACCGCGGCCGGCGAAAGTCGTCAGCTTATATAAAATTCTGACTGAAGACCAGCGATGACTATTGACACTATAATAGCAAAGAGGTTATATACAGCGAAACGTGATGCACATTCGTCAGTTGTTTTTCTGCAACAAGCGTACGTATAAAGAAAAATAAGTGCATATTGCAGTTTGAAAAGTAAAACTGCCTAGAAAGATTCAAAGCGTAAGAAAGAAATTTCGCGTTCTGGATTGGTTTCTAAAAGACAGAAAACGGCGCTGAAAAGTGAATGTAAAGTCGATAGAAACTTTAAATTTGTAGACATTGTTTATCTTACACTGTAGGTATCAGTGATTTTTCGATATTCCCATCCCTAAGGGGGTGAAATAGGGGATGAACGGTTTTTTGAAAATACGTTGCTAGTCATGCAATTTTAAAGCAAAAAATACGAAATTTCGGATTTAAATTTTTGATTGGAATTTTAAAAACAAGTGTTTCAATATTTTTGGAAATTCAACCATTAAGCATATGAAATAAGGGAAAATCTGTTAAGGGTGCTATTAAGACTATTTTGATGCTAGAAATACGAAAATTTGGATTTGTAACCGTGGTTGAAATAAAAAAAAGTGTTTCGGGATATTTTGAATTTTGCCATAAGTGATGCAATAGGGGGTGGCAAGTTGTATCAAAATACTTCCTTAGGAAAGCATTTTTAAAGCTAAATCTATGAAAATTTATAAGTAGAAACAACCAATGCAGACCAGCCAGTCTACGTGTGCGAAGCAGCGGGAATGACGCCAGTATAGCTGTATAAATGTTGGAGTGAATAAGAGTGCCACAGAAAACACAGTTGGAGTGTACTCAGAAACACACCAGAGCAGTACGGATCAGACTGTATCATGTGTTGAAAGTGATCACGTATTAGCACTTCTGGGCACTGGTCAGTACGTTGTGAAGGCGGATTGAAGCTGGACTGTTGGAAGTGTTGCAATCTCATCCGAAGTGTCCTGCTGCAGACTATGAGGGTGGTTACGATACACCCTACACTTTGAGAGCCCCCTACACAAAGTAATTGCACCCTGATAGATCAGGTGACCTGGGTAGCAGCTACGTCCGCGATCTCTGCTATCAACTCTGTCAGGCGTGATGATAATGTAAATGTGCTCGTAGAACCGGCCGTCTATATGGACAGTTGCTCCATCGTGTTGGAAGTAACTGTAGGTCTTTTTCTCCAGCGAGCTTTGAATACACACCTAATGCAGCGACTGACTAAAAAAGAGAGGACGCCTACTCGTCATCGGGATTTCGCCCAAATTTATTGTGCATGTAGGGTATCGTGAGACATGGAAGTACCCCGGGAACTCTAGATTGCCAAGCGTTCAAATCAAATGTTTGTAAATCTATCGGACCAAACTGCGTGGCCATCAGTCCGTAGCTTACAAACTACTTAAACCTAGGTAAACTAACCTACGGACAAACACACACACCCATGCCCCAGGGAGGACTCGAACCTCCACGGCGAGCAACCGCGCGCTCCGCAGCGAGGTGATTTAGACCGCTCGGCTACTCCACCACGGCGTGTGTTTAGTAAACGATGTTTCGCTCGGTGGCAATGCGTAGACTACTGACGTCGCAATCAACCGCAAATCATATAGGTTATTTTATTTCTTTATATAAGTACAAAAAGTATGATCATAGGATGAAATTCAAGACTGCAGGCATTTAAGGATTGCAGTTAACGCTTACACGGGAAAGTCGTGTACGTAAATCGATGCTTTCATTCTTTTGCAACTGATGAATTACATGTAATGCGATGATATTGATCGAAGAAACTGGGGAATAAATAATTTTGAACTATCTTGCGCACGTTATAATGAATTAGTTTTAAATAATGATGTACCATGCATATATAAATACAAAATAACATGTATGACTTTGCGGATAACTGTGAATTTAGTACTGTACCCATTGCCAAGGAGCACAAAATCCTTTAGCGCCGGGCAGAGTCGAAACCGCGACCCTATCAATACCAATTCGATGTCTTACCGTCGAGCCAAACACTGCTTCCTAAAAGCATTGTCACAAAGACAACTGATAGCGTACATATGGTGACAGATCCGTATCAAAATTCTTTTTATTTCCTAAACGCTTGTCCATGTGGAGTTCCCGCTTGGGACACTTTCATGTTTCACCACGCCCTCCATGTACCATAAATATGGACGAATTCGGCGATTACGAGTAAGCGTCCCCTCTTTGTAAGAAGGTTGTCACATTCCTACAGCACCAGAGACCCTCTGCTGTCTTCTCTGATGTCTCATTTCCATAGTGACAGATAATATAGACAATCTGGAAGTTAAAAGACAAGATTAGCTGTATTTTCTCCATGTAATGACCGCAAATCTGAGAAACCGATAACACATTTCGCGTGAAAATGACTGAAATTATTTAATGCACACCGGAAAGAAAATTTTCAGTGAATTAGCAAAGGCAATTTTATGCCACTCTATGGAGTAAGCGGAAGGTCATGTCGCGGCGGAGTGGCCGAGCACATTGAGGCGCTATGATCCGACGCGCGAGGCCGTTCCCCGTCGGAGGTTCGAATCCTCCCATGGACATGGATGTTTGTGTTGTCTTTAGTGTAAGTTAGTTTATAAGTAGTTTGAAAGTTTAGGGACTGATGACCTCGCAGTTAAGTCCCATAAGCTTAACAAACATTTGGACATTTGGAGTAGATATACATATTTTGTGATGTCGCAAATTATACTAGCCACAGAGATGATAATACGTTTGCATACCAAATGGTTTCACTGATGGAGGTTGGAAGTGAGGAGTGTAGCTCATACCTTAAAGCTGCACCTCCGAATTAATTCAGGGCTAATATAGCAAAAGTATTAGCTAAAGAGTTTTACTCTCATTTCTTAATGAGGCTTAGGGAATAAAGTAGAGGTACTAGTAACACTCATATTACCAGGTGCAACCTGATATTGGCAAATTAAGAGTTGTTACTGTTTTTATTTCTTACTTGTACTGAAAACTGAAAAGCTCATTCATCAGAAGTGATTTACTTTTCCCGAAACATCTACATGATTTCAGAGTCGTCATTATTTTGATCTTCATAGACTTATGTTTTCTTTTGTTATCATTGACACAACGTTAAAAACAGAGGAATGCAAATCAGAGGAAAACAACAGTTCGTTGATTGCAAAGATCAATAAGCAAGGTACAATTGCGTAAGATACGAGTAATATAGCGCTTGTAGCCATTCATGTGTACTGTGCGAAGGAACAATCCGCCATAACAGATATGCGTGCTACAATGGCATAAATATTTTAGAGCAGGAAATGTAAAAAGGAACATAATACGTTGGCTGTAATTGTAATCTAAAATGTCATTCAGCCTGTAGGTAAGAGAACGAAAAGTAGCTTGGTAATATTTGTTCCGGAATTGCTCGAATCTTCTAAAGAATAAGCTGTTCAAATTGCACTACGCTAATCACAGTGAGACCGAGAGAGCCGGACATAGCAATTACAGGTTCATTTATTTCAGTGGTTCCCACCGTGGGGTAATTACCTATTGAGGAGTACAACGAAATTTTCTGCGACGTAAAAGCACGAAGGGTTTGATTACGGTTCAGCAACGTATGTAAATAGTGTCAAAAATTAATTTCACTACCTCTTGTACTAATAACGTCATGATAAGTTCCTAATTATATAAGTGTTAAAATGAGCATTAATTCATGACGGTACGTAGTGGAGGCCACAGCGAATGTATTACCGACAAACATTACTGGAACTTCGCGTGCAGTAGGCGATAAAAATTAACTGCAGATGACTACTTGCACCACCACCTAGAGAGAAGGCCGCGGCACTCTTGTGTGACGTCAGGCACAGTAGGTTGCGCGCGCATAGCTGACTGGCTCGCTGCTTCGGCATAGCGGGTCGTGCCCCATCGGCTACCCATTCAGCTATGCACGCGCAACCTACTCTGCCTGACGTCACACGAGAGCGCCGCGGCCTTCTCTCTAGGTGGTGTTGCTACTTGCAGCGCGGTTAAAGCGCTATTGACGGAGTGCGTGGTCGCTCCCGTCAGAGCATCGAGTCCTCCTTCGGGCATGGGTGTGTGGATTGTTCTTAGGATAAGATAGGTTATGTATAAAAATTATTCTAAAAATGCTTTTAAGTTGCTAAAATAATCTCATAGCTGTTGAAAGTAGATTATTGATTTTAATTTAACAATATATTTCGGGAATAGTCTGTCATCTGGTGACCCGTAAGTGAAATACGCATTTAAACAAACAGCAAGTATATACACAAAATTATTTGAAATTTACAGTAAAAGTACAAAAATATTTTCAAATAAAATAATTTTACATGATTTCGAAATTTGTACCGCTGTAAAATATACTACAGATTAATAAGGGATTTACATTTGTCATTTAAAGATTCAGATGTCAGTTTACGTGTAATGTAATGCGATACAAGGCTAAACATGAAATGTAGCCAAGACTACGTGGTATGGAACGTGTGTGCACGAAGCCCACTAGAGGCATCACGCGTTACAGACAGGTGTCTTGCGGCTATGCCGTCGTCGACACACGAGTAAGTGCAGAAATACAAGCAGAATATAAATGTAGGGCAATGAAATCCAATGCTTATTGAAGGTAACATTTAGATAAAATATTGCATTATAATTTAAAGGTTCTATGGCGCGACATCATGCGGACGCCTTGAAAGTTAAGAGGCCATACGTTGCCTAATTGAGGGCAAGATATAAGGTCAAAAGAAACCGGCTTAATCCTCGTCATTTTAAAACAAAATCCAAAAACAAAAGTGAACCCCGCATAAGCAACAGGTCCGAGGCATCTCAAGAACATCACAAAAAAAAAAAAAAAAAAAAAAAAAAAAAAAAAAAAAAAAAAAAAAAAAAAACCGATAAAAAAAACAAACAACAAGGATAGCGGCTCTGTTCATGTAGTTTTCAGACACAAGTAATAATACAATAGTGGATTTCAGGAGGAACGCGACAAAGTTATACTATCACGAAGACATATTCCTAAAATAAAGGAAAAATTCTAAATACGCTAATTATTAAAAAACGAACCATCAAAAATGGAAAAACCTTGAACCGATAACCGGTTCGGTAAGCAGTTAATCCTACAAAGTGTGTTTATGCACAAAAATTCCCAAAAACTCCAAAATATTCTCATAAAGAAGATTTTGCCATTTGCTTTCATTATCTAGCAGTTGATTGTTATTTTCTTATTATTACCACGCAATTGGTTACCTACTGCGCTATCAATATTGCGATAACTATGCTCCCTGTATCGTATTTTAAATTCCCCTCCTCTTTGCCCAATACAAAAATTGTCACACGTTCCACATTTAATTGTATATAGCCCACCATAACAAAATTTGTTAACAGGTTTTTCAACACTATGGAGGAGTAATTTTCGCAATTGATGACACGTATGTAACCCTATTATGACAGTATGTTTTCTAAATTCATTGCCGATTTTTAAATGAAATATAGAAATGTTTGTAAATGTAAAAGACTTAACTGCTGCGGTTTTCAGTCCTTAGGCTTACAAACTACTTAAAATAACTTATCCTAAGGACAACAGACAAGAACACATGCCCGAGGGACGACTCGAACCTTTTACGGTGAGCAACTCCGTGCTCCGCAGCAAAGCGCCTCAGCCATTCTACCGCGGCTGATTTTTAATTATATAAGTCATAGCGGCGTATTTAACATCACAT
Source organism: Locusta migratoria (assembly GCA_026315105.1). Classification (NCBI taxonomy): domain Eukaryota; kingdom Metazoa; phylum Arthropoda; class Insecta; order Orthoptera; family Acrididae; genus Locusta; species Locusta migratoria. The sequence continues at coordinate 519,370,961 of CM048755.1, forward strand.
TTGTTCACTTTACTGTGCCATTTTCGTGACTTTGTGAGAGAATCTTTTCATCTATTTTCTTAATATCACGTTCTTTGAACCCATTAGCTACTGTACAATGGTACCGACCTTCATATCAGTGGCCTCCTGATCAAGAGCACATTTATTTTACCTTTGAAATATAGAGCGAAAAAGTGCTTTCTTGATAGTTGTAGGATGAATCTAATTTGCAGCAATAAGGATATCTGTTGTAGGCATTACATGACTTGTACACTAACATCTGTATACTTAAATGACAAATCTAGATGCCTCTTTGCTCTGTATACTTTATATCAACACGTATTTCCAATTCATGAAAAATTATTTGCTATAAAATATTTTTATAGTTTTATTGTAAATTTCGAATAATTTTGTATATATATATATATATATATATATCACTGACATGTTACCAGATGATGGGCTATGCCCCCGAAACATGTTGTGAAATTAAAATTAATAATGTACTTTCAAAAGCTATGAGTTTTTTTCAGCAACCTAAAAGCATTTTTATATTTTGTATCATGACAGATGCACACCTCTACCAATACTTTCAGTCTGAAATAAGCTTAGTTTAAATAGTTTTTAAGTCTAGGGACCGTTGAACTCAGCGGTTTGGACCCTTAGGCTTAGGCTTGCGTCAGTTCATTCTTTACTCCGCCGAGTTATCGGCTAGCTCGTTCTTTTCTTTCGTTATTCAGTTGTTGGCTCGTCAACCAAATCAACGGACACGGAGTGAGTGTCATCGATGTCACTACATTCTGAAAGTATTTCAGATTGCGAAGAGAATGACAAACAGGAGAACGAAATTTTTCTTTCTCAAGCTCTAAATATTAGATAAGAAATTCCTAATGAGGCGAAAAAATATCGGAATAGAAAAGTCTCCGAGGTGGATTAGCCGTGCGCACTGGGGCGCCGGCTGCGGTGCGCGCGGCCGTTCGCCGTCGGGGGTCGAGTCCGCTCTCGGGCATGGATTTTTGTGTTGTCCTTAGGATAGTTTACCTTATTTTAAGTAGTTGGTAAGCTACAGACTAATAACCACGCAGTGGAGTCCCACAGATTTATAAAACTTTGGACATTTTTAGAGAAAAATCCTCACAGAATCTATGAAAAGTATTTTGTTACAATATTCCCATTAATATAAAAGGGAAAGTATTCACTATCATCATAGTGTGGTGAATGGCTTCGCTTGTGATCAAAGCTACAACAGATTCAACGTCTTGTCAGACTGAAAGGAAGCACGCGCTTTGCGGTACATACCAATCTCTGCCCTCCTCATGTCAACACAAAGTTTGTGCTCGCCACGCTGCTTCCTGAAAACACCTAATCTAGGCTTGTATGATAAATATGACAGCACTACTTCCCTAAATTACATTGCGCAGTGATTCACTGTACTGCGAAAATATATTGTTGACTACCACTTACATAGGTAGAAAAGATCATCAGAATAAAATTCGAGAAATTAGAGCTCGAACGGGTGTTCTTTCTTCCTGCGCGCTATTCGAGAATGGAATGGGAGATTAATAATATAAAGATGGTTCGATGAACCCTCTGCCAGGCACTTAAATGTGATTTGCAGAGCATCCCATGTAGATGTAGAACCGTGTCCTGGTTGTATCATGAATGTTTGAATAACGATGTCACAGTCCACAACAGACCAACTACCTGCCGTCCATCCACCACTGATAAACACGAAGGTAACATGTGTAATGGATGGTCAGTAGTGCCAGAAGAGCAACAGTGGAACTAATCACGGCCTTATTCAGCACAGGATCTGGTAGACAGTCTCCACCGCGCTGGAGTGGCCGCCTAGTCTAAGGCATCATGCTACGGACTGGACGGTCTCTCCTACCGGAGGTTCGAGTCCTCCGTCAGTCGTATGTGTGTGTGTGTGTGTGTGTGTGTGTGTGTGTGTGTGTGTGTGTGTGTGTATGTGTGTTTGTGTGTGTGTGTGTGTCTGTTGGTCTTAGTATAAGTTAGTTACCCCATCAGCATATGTGGAGTATCATAGAACGCAGGCCCCGTATCAAGAACATAAATGAACTCGCTGGCGCTTTGTAAACGATTTGGTGTCTGGTTCGTCCACAGGATTATCAGGGGCTTGCAGGTTCACTTTCACGACGTTACACCGCAGTCCGCAGCTCCAAAAGAGGCCACACGATAATAGGTGCGTGTCCCAGGTGTACAGTATGACATCTACGTCATAATAATATCCCTAATGCAGCATCATGGATGTAATCAAGGTATGATATACCAATGTTCATCTAATAAAACATAAAATAATAGGTGGTTGTCTCAGTTATCGGGAGTAACATCATAGGATTGTCAGTCAAAACCAAATTAATGCATAACTCAAGAGCTACATTACAAATAGTTACAAATGCTAAGTGTGAAATGTAATTTCATCCCTAGGTCATAAGCATGTATAATTCGTTGCTTATGGTTTGGATTATACATCATGTTGTTGAGTTCCACAAGTGATTACGAAATGCAATGTGTTTTCAACATAGAATGGATACACACCAATGCATATGTGTCTCTAACTTCTCATAACATAACGTGGTGTCAGTCATTGGAACACACTAAACGAACAAATCATGACTGTATATTAATGAAAAGTTTTTAAAAAGTTTCTTGGGTTAATCATGCTGGTCAGTCGATAGCAAACTTATACAAGCTCTATGCTCAGATTGGAAAAATGTATAAGTGCAGCGTATAACACTCTGCCTCACATCTGAACTGTAGGCAATCATATTCAGTGCAGTGTTATGATTATCTGAGGTATAGTTCACAGGCAGGACATTTTACAGAGGTCAAAGAACTTCTAATAGATACAAAATTTTTAATACGAAATTGATGTACACAAATATATACTCACTCAGAAAAATATACAATAAGAACAAATTCTTTCAAAATATCGTCAAAAATATTTTAAAAAGTACTTTGGGTTGATCTTTAACTTGTCACATAATATCATACGTGCGCTTGTACTATTGCTGTGAATCTTCAGATTACCTAACAGGTCAAGTTTTCTCCCCTCTGACGCCGTATGGAGAATTTTAATAGTTTTGTGGACATCTATAATTTCAGGTACATTACTTTCGAGAAGCAGTTTCTTTTTGTGTATGTGTGTGTGTGCTCTTTAATCCTCAAATCCTCAAGACGAAAGAATGTTTGGACTCTCTAAAATCGAACTTCTCCTTATCACCGTAGTCACCACAATTCGGTTTTATACTCACGAAATGAGCATTTTTCTTTCCTGTTACAGGCTATGTGATAGTGAAATGTCAGTTTCAACGTATTAGATGTTCTCAAACCAATTTCGTATTTGATTTATAGAAGTTATACACAATTTTATCAGAAACAATCACTTTATACAAATGTTTCACACTCGTAATTTATGCAACCATCCGGTGAGAACTTCAAGCAGTTTAGGATTTTCTTGTACAATGCAGAAACAGGCTACTTCCAGCTGATGTTTCTGCTACTTCTCATTACTTTTGTCTTTCTCTTGGTTATTCTCATATTCCGTGCTCAGTAGACTGCTCTTTCCACTCTATAGGTCTTACAGACCTCTTTCACTTTGACCGAGGAAAGCAATGTCATCAGCGAATCTTATAGTTCATATTCTTTCCCTCGGAATTATCATCCCGTTCCAGGAACTTTGATTTATTTCCGTTAATGTGTCTTCGGTGTATATATTAAATTGTAGGCACGAAAGAATTGATCCCTTCTTACACCCTTCGTAATCGTAGCACTTCATCTACAACTGTATCTACATACATAGTCCGCAATCCACCGTAAGGTGCATGGCGGAGGGTACACCGTACCAATACCAGCCATTACCTTTCCGAAATAGAACGAGGGAAAAAAGAATGCCTATTTGTCTCTGTACGAGCCCTAATTTCTCTTATCTTGTCTTTGTGATCTTTACGCGAATTGTAAGTAGGTTGGAGAAATATTGTTCTGCAGTCAGTTTCAAATTCCGGCCCTCTAATTTTCCTCAGCAGAATTTCTCAAAACGAACATCGTCTTTCCTCCAACGATCCCCATTTGAATTTCCGGAGCATTTCCGTGACATTGGCGCATTGGTCGAACCTACCAGTAACAAACCTAGCTGCTCATTTCTGAACTGCTTCCATGTCTGTCCTTAAAATGATCTGCTGCGAGTCCCAAACACTTGAGCACTACTCAAGACGTGGTCGTACAAGCGTTTTATACGCCGTCTCCTTTACAGATGAAGTACCTCTTGGCTGTCTGCCTTACTCACAACTGTCCTTACATGTTCGTTCCATTTCATATCGCTCTGCAATGTTACGACTAGATATTTGAACGACGCGACTGTATCAAGAAGTTCAATACTAATGCTGTTTTCGAACATAATGGGATTGCTTTTCCTACTCATGTGCATCATCTTACATTTTTCCAAATTTAGAGCTAGCTGACATTCTTCACACCAACTAGAACTTTCAAAAAAAAAAAAAAAAAAAAAAAAAGTTCAAATGTTTGTAATTCTATCGGATCAAACTGCGTGGTCATCAGTCCGGAGCTTACAAACTAATTAAACTAACCTAACCTAAGGACAACACACACACCCATGCCCAGGGAGGAGTCGACCCTCCACGGCGAGCAACCGCGCGCTCCGCAGCGAGACGCTGTAGACCGCTCGGCTACTCCACCGCGGCCTAGAAATTTTGTCTCACAAGGAGACCACATGAGTATGAGAATTTAGAATTTCTTTATATTTATTGTACGTGAAGTTCAGAACTTAAATAATAATAGGCCAAAGCTGTTCGACGCAAGGTTAAAAATTCTCGAGAAAATCGACTTTGAAGTTTTGCAAGTACACGGAAGTACCAATAATTAAATATGTAGAACGGTCTGTCGGTGTAGCTCAGGTGGCAGCGTTCTGGCCTAATAACCATAGAGTCTATGGTTCGAATCCCTCTGTGACATTTTTCCCGTTTTCGAATTCAGTTATATAAAACATTTTGGGATTTAGAATTCCACGTGTTGTGTCAGTTTTTGTTTATGTGTATGTAGACGAGCTGAATCCCTTGGAAAGCCATTAGTAACTATGGAGATGACTTTCCAATAACAGCGACGTAGATCTTCACAAACTGAACAATCAAAGACTACCGCCGTCAACGAATAGTGAAGTCAGTACTGTAAAAAATGTAACTTCTGTTTTTTTGATTGAACCCATCATTATTAACAACTTTTTATAAAATATAGGAAATTACGAATATACAAAAACACGTGCACTTTTCGTAAAAATTATCATCAGATATTAAAATTGTGTAAGTATTCGAACAAAACAAGGAATAGACAAAGAATCTGTCACAGCAGGGTTTGAACCACGGACTCTATGGTTATAAGGCCACAACGCTACCACCTGAGATAAACGACAGATGCTACAACTGATATTATTATTGGTACTTACGAGTACTTGCAAAACTTCAAAGTCAATTTTTTCGATAATTTTCTAGTGTTGCATCGAATGGCTTTGGCTGATTGTTATTTGAGTTCTGAACTTAACGTACCATATGTATCAAAAAATTTTAAAATCAGATACCTATGTAGTCGTCTTGGAAGTCATCCTGTATTCTATTACAGTCAATTACAGTCAATTAATGACGACACCCATACACCACAGCATCATCAGGAAACAGCCGCAAATTACAAATTACTCAGTCCACCAGATCATTTATATAGATAGAAAATAATAGCTGTCCTGTCACACTCCCCTGGGGCACGCCTGACGATGCACTCGTCTCTGATGAACACTCGCCATCGAGACGAACTTACTGCGTTCTATTACGAAATCTTCCAGTCGGTCTTGTTCTTATTTTAGTAGTCTCATTACTCTGTCTTGATTCTCGTACAGCATGTGTATTTCCCGTCTTCCCCTACAGCTTAATCCTCTTGTTCTCAGATTTTCCAACAAGTCCTATAAACTAGTCGTGATTTTTCTGCAGCCTCGCTCAATTGTAAACGGCAGTGTCGGGACTGCCTCTCCGGTGCCTTTCCCTTTCATAAAGAAATATTGACCGTCATCTAACAGACTCTCAGTTCTGTTTTTCAGTCTTCTGTATCTTGTTCTCCTCAGTTCCTTGGATTCATAAACAGTTCATCTGATTGTGCAATAATTTAACACTTACTTGCGCATGCTATCTTTGAAATTGCGCGGATTATATTTTTCTGAATGTTCGATGGTACATCAGTTTCACAGATTCTACACATCGATTCCGTTTATGCGCACACTTTGTTACTTGTATTGGAAATCATATTAAAGAGTTTTCGTGGTTAATTATCAGCCTTGATTGTTGGATGCCGAGCGCCCTAAGGCGCTTTGCTGCGGAGTGCGCGGTTGCTCGCCGTCGGAGGTTCGAGTCCTTCCTCGGACATGAGTGTGTGTTGTCCATAGCATAAGTTAGTTTAAGTAGTTTGTAAGCCTAGGGACTGATAACCACGGAAGTTAAAACCCTTAGATTTAAAAAACAGTGTGGCATTTTTTGGCTGTTGGGTGCGCATTATGGGCCTCTGTTGGAGAAAACCATTTTCTTCGTGTAATTTTGGACTGAAACTTGTTGTTTGAAATGTCTTTTATTATTATAAACTTTCGAACCCGCCAATACTTCGCAACTGGTAAATATGGATAGGAAATAATCATACATCCTACACTCCATCCGCTAATCTCTCTACCCATCACCTGCCCTATCGCTATGCCTATTTCTCACCTTCCGCTTTGTACTGTAGGGGCTTTCTCTGTGTCTGCTATCTTAGAAACCGGCGTTACTCAGGTGTTCACTTATTCCAACATTCCTCCCCCCTGTCTCCCTTCTCCCCTGCGTCGGTCCCCTCCTCCCTCTGCCTGCATCATTACCTGTCTCTGCTCTTTGACAATCTCCTCCAGGCCTCTGTTTATCTCCTTTCTCCCCTGCACATTTATCTGCCAAGTTCCATAGTGATTGGTCAAACTATGTTAACTTCTCGAGTAAGATACTCTCCACCATTCACAGTACGAAATCTGATATAGACAGTGACCTTTCTCTTGTTTGGAAGGTCAGGAGTAAAACATTTGATGTCGGAGTCTGTTCTAAAGTACCCTCCTCCATGAAGCTACGAATTATTATGTAGAAAGTGCCGTTCCTCTTGTTTCTAAGGTCAAGTGTGGGAAAAATTTATCGCAGTCCATTGGATGGTATTATTATTATTATTATGTAGTATTCCGCCTAGTGGCAGGTCCGTCTTGGTACGGAAAATTTATGATGCCAATGTTCCCACCCTTCAGCTTCTTCCTTTAATCTGATGTAGCTCCTTCCATCTTTCAGATCTTCCAGGTGTTTAATTCTTCTCCTTCCTTGTCGTGCAGTGCCGCTGATCTTCCCTTCGATGACGTTATGTATGAGCCCCTCGTGTCTGTGTACGATCCAGTTGGCGTTTCTCTGAAGAATTGTACATAGTTTACTTTTCTTCTCTCCTACTCTTCTCAGTATATAATTTGTCGACTTGATCTTCTCTATTCTGCTCCAGCACCACTTTTCAAAGCATTCCAAGTATTTTTCTCTTTTTTCTCAAAGTCCATGTTTCGGTTCCATGCAGTGCAATGCTCCAAATGAAAGACTTCACCCATATTTCTTCTTCAATATCAAGCTCATCTTGCTGGTCAGCAGAGCTACTTGCTGAAGGCTGCTTTGGTCATGGCAATTTTTGCTCGAATTTCGTTTCTGCATTGGGCATCCTTTGTCAGGAAGCTTCCCAACTGCTTGAACTGATTCACATTCTCCAGTTCTCGATTCTTGACTGTTATCCTCATTGGTTTCTCCCGTTTTGATATCCGCATCACTTTTGATTTCTCGATGTTGATTTGCTGCCAGTTTCCACCAGCCGATTCCTCATATGAACGGTACGGTAGCGCATAAAATACAAATCTAATCCAAAGATACAGAAATTGCTTCATATAAATTATATTAGATTTTCAGCGCCACTTACAGGGTCCAATTTTGAATCCAAACCATCCAGGGATCCTCCTAAATACACGCTCACACACAAAATTTCACCAAAGTCGGCCTAACGCTGTGGGGGAGTTCACTGACATACACACGGTTCATTCAAAACTTTTGCGCCATGCTATTTTGCTACACGCATTGTCGAGGTTGGTTTTTTTTCGGGGCATTTGCCTGAAAAAAAACAGACAATACAATTAGAATTAAAATGAAATACATTAAAATTTTATAATGCACTGTTATGTCGTATGTCAAGTTGGAAAACATGTGTAACGTGAAATAAATCGAATATAATAAGAATTTTGTGTGGGTCAATTAAACGCAACTTCGGCTACTCGAATGTCCCTAACCTACCTTAGTTATCCAACCGGGATAAGGTTTAACTTGTAATCCGAACCACGTGTCTTTTCTAGTAACTCCTCACATCGTTGAGCTGTGAAGGATGGGTTGGAACGCAGAATAAAAATATCCGGCCGCGGTGGAGTAGCCGAGCGGTCTAAAGCGCCTCGCTGCGGAACGCGCGGTTGCTCGCCGTGGAGGTTCGAGTCCCCCCCTGGGTCATGGGTGTGTGTGTTGTTCTTAGGTTAGTTTACCTAGGTTTAAGTAGTTTGTAAGATACGGCCTTATGACCACACAGTTTGGTCCGATAGGTTTACGAACATTTTTTTTTGTGTGTGTTTGTCCTTAGGTTAGTTTACCTTAGTTTAAGTAGTTTGTAAGCTACGGTCTGATGACCAAGCAGTTTTCGAAACAGTATCCTTTCGCTTTACCGCTCGCCTATAATTCAATTGGAAACCCGACGCCAGTTTTTGGATACTTACACACACGCGCGGAATGGCCGAATGGTCTATGGCTACTGAGTGGGGGGCCGTTCCCGCAAGAGGTTCGAGTCCTCGCTCGGGCATGGGTGTGTTTTGTTCTTAATGTTCAAATGTTTGTAGAGTCTATGGGACTTAACTACGGGGTCATCAGTCCCTAAACTTACAAACTACTTATGAACTAGCTAATACTAAGGACGGCACAAATATCCATGCCCGAGGGGGATTCGAACCCCCGACCGTAGTGGCCGTGCAGATCGTGACTGGAGCGCGTCAGTCCCCTCGGCCACCGCGGCCGGCTTGTTCTTAATGTAAGCTAGTTTAAGTAGTTCGTTAGTCTAAAATTCAAATGTTCAAATGTTTGTAGAGCTTATGGGACTTAACTACGGGGTCATCAGTCCCTAAACTTACAAACTACTTATGAACTACTTACGAACTAGGACGGCACAAATACCTATGCCCGAGGGGGGATTCGAACCCCCGACCGTAGTGGCCGTGCAGACCGTGCCTGGAGCGCCTCAGTCCCCTCGGCCACCGCGGCCGGCTTGTTAGTCTAGGGACTGATGACCATAGTAGTTTAGTCCAATAGGCTTACAAACATTTGATACTTACCCAACCTAGACAACGACGTTTGTTTTGGAATAATACATAGCTTGAGGAGATTAAGCTGGACCACATCACGCACACTGTGCAAAGTTTCACGAAGATCAGTTGAGTGGCTTTCGACTTCATCAGGGACAAACTTCGTTGGGCGATAGAGGATGGCTTGAGGAACAAAATAATGCAGGGATCCCGTGTCCGGAAACGTCACCCAACGGCGCTACCGAGCGTCAAAATGATAGGTGTTGGCGCCTGCCGCCAGGCTGCTGCCCAAGACGACGTTAGTCTAAAAAACACAACATAGTACCGCTGTCATTCTCTGTTAGTTACGTCTGTGGTGTCGCACAAGTATGAAGTGCGCGCGACGTACCTTCGCCGCGCGCCGCCATTTACGCACGGCGCGGCTTTCTTACGACGTCAACCACGAGCGCCCTCTGCTCCAACTCCGCTCGTGGCCACGACTGCTGCATCGGCCACTTGGGAATCAGATAGGCACTAGTTAAGACTTGGCTACTGGATAGGCACTAGGAATCATCAGTAGGCAGGCCTCTATCTAAACTATGTATCTGCATTGTGCAGTCAAGAACTATGTAAAAGTTATCTGCTGTCTCACTGGCTGGTCACCTCCGTACCTGCACACGCGTGCATCCTTTATTCCTGTGTCGGTCTCTTTCTACTCGGCCACCGACACCTACGACAACCGGCGGAAACGAGACACAAAAACATCCATTATGCTACGCTACAGCGTACTACATCGGAGATTGTGTTGGACGTTTTAAGAGGCAATAAACCATGGGGAAAAGCCCAAGTACGTCACCATCAGCCATCACGGCAAGAGAGCATTGCGTTCATAGCCCAGCCCAGCCCATACAACTGCTAGCTCCCTCTTCTCCATCGGCGATCGTTGCAATCACTCGGAAACCCTCAATATCAAAAACCACATATTACAGGCCTGCCCGCGGTCTGTGTGTGCATAGGACGACGCGTTCGCCGCCCGAGGGTGGCCTAGCGGCAGACGCCAGCACCTATAATTTGGACGCTCGGTAGCGCTGTTGGGTGACGTTTCCGGACTCGGGTTCCCCGCCTCATTTTGTTCCTCAAGCCATCCTCTACCACCCTACGCAGTTTGTCTGTATCATTTAGAAACACCCGGTATATATAGGGTGTTCCAGTTATCTTGCTAACCCAAAATATATCTGGAACAACTACAGCTATTGTACAACGACTTTCGTCGGTATCAATGTAGGGCAGGGGCTCTTGAATGTAAATATTTTGAAATATACTAAAACGAAAACATATGTGTATTTTTAACGCAAACTTACATATTTTTAAATGTACAACCCATATTACATCATCAGCAATCTATATCATGATAAATCACATAAACAATGGTGTTCATTGCATCACAGTACGCCTATTACATTCCGAGATATTGCAAAGCAAAGTTGATGTTTGAAATACATGAAGATTGCAGCAAGCGCGTCCCGAAACTCAAGCGATACGCATGGCCGAGTCTCAGGACGTGCACTAGCCACGCGTTTCGCGAATTTCAAGCTTCAACTTCGTTTCGCAATATCTCGGGATGTAGTGTGCATATTGCTATGCAATCAACGTCATTGTTTAAGTGATTTGCCATGTTATAGACTTCTGATGAAATAATATAGGCTGTCCATTTGAAAATACATAAGATTGTGTAAGAAAGCGCATATGCTTTCGTTTTACAATGGTTCAAAATATTTACATTCATGAGCCCCTGCCTTACATTGATACCGGTGCAAGTTGTTTTACAATAGCTGTTGGTGTTCCGGAAAATGTTCAAATGTTTGTAAATCTATCGGACCAAACTGCGTGATCATCAGTCCGTAGCTTACAAACTACTTAAACTATAGTAAACTAACCTAATGACAACACACACACACACACACCCATGCCCTAGGGAGGACTCGAACCTCCGACGGCGAGCAATCGCGCGCTCCGCAGCGAGACGCCTTAGACCGCTCGGCTACTCCACCACGGCTCTTGTTCCAGAGATATTACGTAAGGCATAACCGTTATTTTAAAATTTTTCGTGTATTTCATTTCATTCCAATCCTGCTATATATATATATATATATAAACACGGCGTTGCCCGGATATTTATTTATTTATTCCTGCCTTGAGTTAGTACTTCTCCTATCCCTTCTCTCTCTGTCCATCTCCTTTTTTTCTAAAAACATGTTATATTTATCGGAGAATGTAATATCAGAAATAATGCTGTCTTGCATAATGTACAAAATTATACGTGCAGTATCCAAACAAAGAAAGATAGCAATCAAAATACAAATGGCATACAAAATTCTCACGATCTCATATTTATTGAGTTATATGTTGTACAATTGTATAATTTTTCAGGTATATATTCATTTGCATAATTGCTGTATGTCTGTGAAATCTGGTGCGAATACAGTTAGTAGTAAAGAAGTAATAGATTAAAACTTAGGGCGGTTCTGTATGAACGTTACTGTTTATGTGCTCATATCTCATGAACTACGAGTAGTACTACACGGGATACTCTGCAAATCACATTTAAGTGCCTGGCAGAGGGTTCATCGAACCACCGTTATACTATTTATCTCCCATTCCATTCTCGAATAGCGCGCGAGAAGAAGGAACACCTGAATCTCTCCTTTAGAGCTCTGATTTCTCGTATTTTATTCTGATGATCATTTATACCTATGTAAGTGGGAGTCAGCAATATATCTTCGCATTCGGAGGAGAATGTTGGCGATTGTAGTTTCGTAAGTAGTCCACGCCGCAGCGATAAGCGCCGTTGTTGTAATATTCCCATCCCAGATCCTGTATCATTTCCGTAACGCTGCCTCCCCTGTATCGTGACAATACGAAACGAGCTGCTCTTCTTTGGACTCTCGATGTCCTCCGTCAGACCCACCTGATAAGAATCCCACACTGGGCAGCAATACTCCAAAAAAGGCGGGCAAGCGTAGTGTAAGCAGCCTCTTTAGTAGTTCTGTTGCATCTTTTACTGTCTCTGCCAATAATACGCAGTCCTTGGCTCGCCTTTCCCACGACATTATCTACGTGTTCTTTCCAGTTTAAGTCTGAAGTAATAGTAATAGTAATTCCTAGGTATTTAGTGGAGTTTACGGCCTTCAATTTTGAGCCGGGCGCGGTGGCCGAGGAGACTGCGGCGCGTCAGTAACGGTCTGCACGGCCACTACGGTCGGGGATTCGAATCCCCCCTCGGGCATGGATATTTGTGCCGTCCTTAGTCTTAGTTAGTTCGTAAGTAGTTTGTAAGTTTAGGGACTGATGACCTCGTAGTCAAGTCCCATAAACTATACAAACTTTTTTTTTCCAATTTTGATTGATTTATCTTGTAAACAATGTTTAACGGATTTCTTTTCGTACTCTTGTGGACGACTTCACACTTCTCATTATTTAGACTCATTTGCCAATTTTTACACCATAGTGATATCTTATTCAGATCGTTCTGCAGTTGGTTTTGATCTTCAGATGGTTTTACTAGACGGTAAGAAGATTGGGTTATAACCCAAAGGAAAACAATGCGTGATCCTAGTGAGATTCAAAACCATAATCTGTGCTCTTAGCACTTAGTCGCTAGCCCAAACTTATAATTGAAGTTCATCGCCAATTATTGGATACTCACCCAACAAAGATGAAGACACTTCATTTGAAATAAAAATTATATTGATGTTACTAATCGTGATAAAAACTATCCTATGTTTTAAGTTGGACCAAATCATACACACTGTGCTAAATTTTATTAAGATCAGCTGAGTTGATTGGGAGTCCATCTCGGACAAACATTGTGACACGGTATTTTTATATGTACACTACGTGATCAAAAGTATCCGAACACGTCGCTGAAAATGACTTACGAGTTCGTGGCGCCCTCCATCGGTAATGCTGGAAGTAAATATAGTGTTGGCACACTCTTAGCCTTCATGACAGCTTCCACTCTCGTCGGCATACGTTCAATCAGGTGGTAGAAGGTTTTTGTGGGGAATGGCAGCCCATTCTTCATCGGTTTCATGTAGAATTTTGGAGCATATTCTCAGTTGGAATATAGTAAATTTCCTTGAAACGGAAAAGCTTCTTTCCATGAATCAGCACGGGTTTAGGAAACATCGTTCATGTGAAACTCAGCTTGCCCTTTTCTCACATGACATCTTGCGAGCCATGGACGAAGGGCAACAGGCGGATTGTGTTTTTCTCGACTTCAAAAAGGCGTTCGACGCGGTGCCACACTGCAGACTGCTAACGAAGATACGAGCTTATGGAATAGGTTCACAGATTTGTGACTGGCTGGAAGACTTCCTAAGTAATAGAACGCAGTACGTTGTTCTCGACGGCGAGTGTTCATCAGAGATGAGTGTATCGTCAGGCGTGCCCCAGGGGAGTGTGATAGGACCGCTATTATTTTCTATCTATATAAATGATCTGATGGACAGAGTAAGTTGTAATTTGCGGCTGTTTGCTGATGATGCTGTGGTGTATGGGAGGGTGTCGTCTGTAACTGACTGTAATAGCATACAGGTTGACTTAGACAAAATTTCTAGTTGGTGCGAAGAATGGCAGCTAGCTCTCAATGTAGAAAAATGTAAGGTGATGCGCATGAGTAGAAAAAACAATCCTATAATGTTCGAATACAGCATCAGTAGTGAGCTTCTTGATGCTGTCGCTTCGTTCAAATATCTAGGCGTAACATTGCAGAGAGATATGAAATGGAACGAGCATGTAAGGACAGTTGTAAGTAAGGCAGATAACCGACTTCGGTTTATTGGGAGAATTTTGGGAAGATGTACTTTATATGTAAAGGAGACCGCGTATAAAACGCTTGTACGACCAGGTCTTGAGTATTGCTCAAGTATTTGGGACCCGCACCAGATCGGTTTGAAGGAAGACATAGAGGCGGTTCAGAGGCGAGCAGCTAGATTTGTTACCGGTAGGTTCGACCAATGCGCGAGTGTCACGGAAATGCTCCGGCAACTCAATTGGGGATCGCTGGAAGAAAGACGACGTTCTTTTCGTGAATTTCTGTTAAGTAAATTTAGAGGGCCGGAATTTGAAGCTGAGTGTAGTACGATCTTGCTGCCGCCTACTTACATTTCGCGTAAAGATTACAAAGACAAGATAAGAGAAATTAGGGCTCGTACGGAGGCATATAGGCATTCTTTTTTTCCTCGTTCAATTTGCGAGTGGAATAGGAAAGGAAATGCCTAGTAGTGGTACAGTGTACCCTCCGCCACGCACCTTACGGTGAATTGCGGAGTATGTATGTAGATGTAGAAGTGCAGCACTGAGGAAGGTATCGATGTAGTTTGGTAAAGCCTGGCAAGAAGTCGGCGTTCCAAAACATCCCAAAGGTGTTTTATAGGATTCACGACAAGACTCTGTACAGCCAAGTCCATAGAGACGTTATTATCGTGTAGCCACTCCGTCACAGCCCGTCCATAATGAACAGGTACTCGATCGTGTTGAAAGATGCAATCAACGTCCCCGAATTGCTCTTCAACAGTGAGAAGCAGTAAGGTGCTTAAAATATCAATGTTGGCCTGTGCCAACGCAAAAAATAAGAGGTGCAAGCCCCTCCATGAAAACACGACCACACCCTAACACCACCGCCTCCGAACTTTACTGTTGGCACTACACATACTGGCAGATGACTTGCACCGGTCATTCGCCATACCCACGCCGTGCCAGCGGATCGCCACATTGTGTACCGTGATTCGTCACTCCACACAATGTTTTTCCACTGTTCAATCTTCCAATATATACACTCCTTACATCAAGCGAGACGTCGCTTGGCATTCACCTGTGTGATATGTGGCTTATGGGCAACCGATCGACCATGAAATCCAAGATTTCTCGCCTCACACCTAACTGTCGTAGTACTTGGAGAGGGTCCTGATGCAGTTTGGACTTCCTGTGTGATGGTCTGGATAGATGCCTGCATATTACACTGTGCGACCCTCTTCAACTGTCGGTGGTGTCAGTCAGTCAACAGATGAGTTCGGCCTGTACGCTTTCGTGTTGTACGTGTCCCTTCACGTTTCCACTTCACTATCACATCAGAAGCAGTGAACCTAGCGACGTTTAGGAATGTGTAAATCTCGCTTACAGAGTTCTGATACAAGTGAAACCCAATCATCGAACCACGTTCGAATTCCGTGAGTTCCTCGGAGCACTTAATTCTGCTCTCTGACAATATCTAACAGAGGTCGCTGATATGGAGACCTCTCAGAAGGTAGCAGTACAATGCATCTAATATAAAAACGTTTATATTTGTAGGTATCCGGACACCTTTGATCACATCGTGGATCAATATATGAAAATACAAGCGGTAAGGACCAAAATCTATAGTAAAATGCGTCCCGATATTTGTATTACCATAGTATTAATTGCAATGTGAATTGATCTCACTCAGTGTTCGTTACTGGCCTGTTGTAGTAACTATTTTGTAGAATATAACTGCCGCGATGGAGTAGCCGAGTGGTCTAAGGTGTCTCGCTGCGGAGCTCGCGGTTGTTCCCCGTCGGAGGTTGGAGTCCTCCCTGGAACATGGGTGTGTGTGTGTGTTGTCCTTAGGTTAGTTTACCTTAGTTTAAGCAGTTTGTAAGCTACGGACTGATGACCACGCAGTTTGGTCCGATAGATTTACACACATTTAGAATATAACTACTGTACCGAAAAGTGATTAGAGGACCTACAATACAGTTTCGTTTTGTGGGTTACATACGAGTTAGGCGGACGTAATTGAAATGTCTTGGGTACGTTTGAACACTATAGTGCATGCAATATGACAGGAAGTATTAATTCTTCTTCCAAGTGTACTGTGATGATTCGAACATTCTCAGTCTGATCAAAGCAACTATGTCAGATGACACAATGTTAAGTCTACTGAGTCATAATTGAGACCACTGCTGCTGATATCTCCATCCGAAAACTCAAACTTCAACTTTCCGTGGTTTCCCTAAGTCACCTGATTCAAATTTCGGGATTATTTCGAAAGACTACAGTTGATTTTTTTCTTTATCAGTTCCTACTCTCATGTTGTGATCCATAATCAATGAGTCGGCGTCGCCCTCCATCACCGGATATGGTTTTCTTGTGAGTGGAACAGCGACAGATCTAGAGTACAATGTTTACGTTCAGCTACAGAGGAATGTCACAGGCATATAGTTAAGAGCCGGCCGCGGTGGCCGAGGGGACTGAGGCGCTCCAGTCACGTTCTGCACGGCCACTACGGTCGGGGGTTCGAATCCCCCCTCGGGCATGGATATTTGTGCCGTCCTTAGTATAAGGTAGTTGATAAGTAATTGTAAGTTTAGGGACTGATGACCCCGTAGTTAAGTCCCATAAGCTTAACAAACATTTAAAACATTTATAGTTAAGACATTGAACTTGCACTTATAAGGAAAGGTCCAAATCCCCATCTGCCTATGAAGTTTGAAAAATTGCGTAAAGCCTTAAGTATGAGTATTTTACCAGGATTTTGATTCGAATGGAGAATGTCAAAATATTGCACTACTTCCTATTAAACGACGCCGCGAGGGTTGAAAAATGTATCACATAAGATAGTTTTATTTTTCCTGATTGTATCATGTCCGTTTTCCTCTTTATTGAAGTTTTCTCAAAAATTGGTAATCATTGTAACCTAGTCAGCAGGCGTAGGATAAAAATGGATCTGCTAAATTTTGTATAAACCTCTGAGTTTACCTTACTGTATAACATACATACCACGTAATCCACGGAATGTACCTTCAAAATTATACTATAGTACGGCACATAATTCGTAAGATATAATGTCACAAACAGTAGGTTTATGGGGAACAGCCCATAAAGAAAAGGGAGGAGGCATAGGCTTTAACGTCCCGTTGACACCGTGGTCGTTAGATACGGAACGAACCGTCATGCACGGGTTTTGATTTATTACGTCTTTACTACTAACTCATTCGTAAGGTGTTTTGCAAACAGTATGCACAGGTACCAGTGAATGTACATTCAAAATTTTGTCGTAATAAGATACATAGTACAGGATATATTACGTCAAAAACAATGAAATGTATGAAAATGAGTCCCATTACTTATGTGATTGTAATTTATTACGTCTTTACTACGAACTCCATTTGCAATACATTACGCAGGAAGTTTCTTAATATTCCATTCTATAAACCTGGAAAGTTACATTATTGCATGACAGTTCAGGAGCTCTGGCGTCATAAGGATTCAAGTACTACCAAACTAAACTCAAATAGACGGAGAGTAGGATGGAAGGCGATGGTCAGAGAGTGGAGAAGAAGGGGTATGTTATGAGAAACAATTGAATCCACACCCGGCCAGCGTCGGGATCTAACGCTAGGAGACCTATGTTCACTGCTGACAACGTAAAACCTGGAAGATTTGATGACGCTCTGTCTGTCAGATTTGTGCTCCCTACTTCTACAGCTCTTTATTACAATAGCGCTTTATTGCAGATGTCACAGGAATGAATCGTCCTATTTAGTGCCTGGGTTTACTTCACGCCCGAGGTTATAATGCCATAGCGGTATTTTTTCATTCCTTCCTGGATTAACTTTGATTGACAGTAGTAATAAAAGGATCATTTCACAAATAGGTGTTACGTTTCGACAGTCAAATACACATTATAGTAATGGTTTCAAAACGTACTCAGTAGCTGACTTACCTGTAGGCTACAGGTAAAAAAGTAACAGCAATTAAATAAATATGATATAATGCGCCGTTATATCTTCATATACAGTGTGCGTGACGTAAGAAAAGTATTCCAGTCATTCATCACACGATTATAGGATTTCATATCCGTAAAATTCGGAAGACGGCGATTCCAATCCTAGTCTGGGGATCCTTTATTTCCCTAAATCACACAAGACAAATATCGGGCTGACTCCTTTTAAGAGACACGGCCGTTTCCCTTTCTCAAATCAAATTACCTAGTACTCGACATCACGTCAAACACTAAATCATCCCTCTCTTTCCTCAATATCAACGGGAATGACCGCGTGGTTCAATGCACCACGTCAGAAACTGGTTGGCCGTTCCCACCAGAGATTCGAGTCCTCCTACAGGCATGGGTATATGTGTTGTCGTTAGGCTAGTTTAAGTTACTTTAAGTAGTTTGCAAGCCTAGGGACTCATGACCACAGTTTGGTCCCATTTGAACATTGTCTATTTAGAACAGTGTAGAGGCGTGCAGCGTCTTTTAGAAACAATGTATCTTTGGTTATTATGAAAACCTTGTAGCACAGAAAAAGAATAATTTTTTTTACTGCACGATCAGGAAAAAATATGATCTCGACAGTTAGAATGCAATGAGGAGTAATGAAATTTCTGCTGCACTCTGGGGAGAAAAAAAAAAGGACACTATGGATATTACCTGGCAACTATTTTAAGTGAAAAACACAAGCAAAACTTTTATGAGATTTGAGGTTTTCAATATAAGCTGACGGTATATATTTATGTACCTGTGTGTTTCATAAACCTCCAGTCAGCTGACGAGGAAGTAAGGAGCCGACGTGTCGACGTGAGGAAGGTAATGACGTACGTCTTGCAACCATGCAGTATGTTTCATTATCATCTTACGACGCGATAACACAATGTGTCGTCCCGCTGTCACGGTAGTCGTGTTATTTAAAGGGACGCTGGACTGCGTTTCCCTTCGTAGTACTGCCGGAATTGTGGTTCCTCTTACTTCAGCAGGGAAATGTCTCCACCTTCTAAAATGTTGCGGTTTGTAGCCTCCGAATTCTGTTTAGTGCAATGGAAGTTTGAAATAATGAATGGAATAAGAAAGTTATTCAGAGGGTGTGAACTTGATATCCAACACAAAACATCTGTCTGGTGAGTTCGCGTCAGTTTATAATTTTACGTCATGTGTCTTCACATTTAAGTAATGGATGAACTTAAAGCGTTAAAGTTTTCGCTCCTATTGAAAAAAATGCAGTTTAGCTGATGTACTAAAACAGTCTGTAAAATTCGTGACTGCAGAGGAGTTATTACGATGGAGAAGGTATTTAGGTATTTGCTATAAGAAGAATTATTGGAGACTAGCTTAAACCCGCGGCTCCGCTCGCTTGTTGGTTGATTATGATAGATAAGCTATCTTTCAGTAGTGTGCTATGAGATCAAATCACACGTAAAATGCACTCGTTTCGAAGAATCCAATGACGAAATTCAACAATAATGATTGTAATAATATCACTGATCGATCACTTGATGTAATGCGCGAAACGTCAAATCGATTTTTTAAAGACATGTATTAAAAGAAATTTCTTTTTTACTGCTTTATTTATTTATTCTTATATTTTCTTATTCATATGCTTATCCTTACGGAGAAAGAGCTGAAGACATTGTACCACGCATAGAGCAAAGATATGGTCTGTGGCATCACGTTTCGCTGTATGTAACCTCCTTGTTATAGAGTCGCAAACGTTATCGCTGCTCTTCAGACCGATTCTCTTAAAAATACTTTGACTACTTTGAACCACCATATCTTCCACCCCCTTATAGCTATCGGCATGAAACTGCTATGGTATACAACGGGAGACTTCGGACAACAATTACACACAATTCCTTATTCGTATGCTTATCCTTACGGAGAAAGGGCTGAAGACATTGTAGCACGCATAGAGCAAAGATATGGTCTGTGGCATCACGTTTCGCTGTATGTAACTTCCTTGCTATAGAATCGCAAATGTTATCGCTGGTTTTCAGTTCGATTTTTTTTTAAATCTGACGACTTTGAACCACCATATCTTCCACCCCCTTATAGCTATCGGCATGAAACTGCTATGGTATACAACGGGAGACTTCGGACAACAAATACACACAGACCATTGGTTTGCGTTCTGTAGTTTTCGCTGCAGAGCGAAATAGTAACACACGTAGAATTTTATATACACCGACGACTTTCCATCCCAATATATTCCACCCTTTTATCATTATCAAGTCTCAAGCAACAATGCAACTAATAGAACCATTTTCAAAGAATAAATATAATTTTCAAAGAGTAATTATTGTTCTACATTTCACGTTATATTCTTCAAATTACTAAATATCTATCAGATCGCTATAAAACCGTGCCTAAAACCTTCCTCAGGTATAAATTAGTAACTGTACAAATATTTAAGTCTCTGCGTCTTGTCGTTCGGACGTGATAAGCGTACACCGAACAGACATTCACTTATAATAGGTACCCGATCGCCATAAAACCGTGCCTAAAGCATTCCCCAGGTAGACATTAGTAACTGTACAAACATTTAGCTCTTTATGTCTTGTGGTTCAGACGTGATAAACGTACACCGAACAGACATTCACATTTATAGATATAGATAAAATATTTCTGGGCACATAATGTAACTTTTAGGTGTGTTTCTCTTCAAGGAGGTAGTAATCATTTTCATGCAAAGTTTGAGTTTAAACGTCCGGTTTGTAATATTACAGTCAAGTTCTCCTTTGAATAACCACGATTTGTACTTGTCTGTGGGCCTTCATACCTATCAAGACGACACAGCACTAAGTATTCAGTATGAATCTTTCTATCGGAAGTGATGTGTCTTCAGTCAAAAAACTTCATAAAAGGATAAAGCCATAACAATGGGAAGGCATTAAGGAATGGGAGGGTAGAGTTGGGATTATACTGATTCCGTTGGCTGAAACAAGACATATTTATACAAAATCATGTAGCTAAAGACGTTATATAAGAACCCACTAAAAGCGGGGAGTCAAAGGCACAATTACAACTTAACGTATCTATAAAACATCACAGATAAACGTACAGCCATTATAGTCTCATAGGTTTCGTAAACTCCATATGTCTCTGTATTTCATACCTCAGTTCACAACATAGCCAGAGAAATCGATAATCTGTTTAACAAGGAGCTTACTACAAAGTAGAAGGTTAACAATTACACATTTCTTCTGAATTGATAATATCATATGATTATACCTACCTATTTGTTTCAGAATTTATTTCTTTCCATATCAACGATATAGAGAATCGACACAGCAGACCTTTGTTTGTAAGAAGTACACATATCCCAGAATTGCAGGTCAGTTCAGTGGATATTGAAAAAGAATAAGTAAATTTAGTTTTCAAGGCACAATGTTTGCGTGTGAAACTTGGAGAAGTTGTGTTGGATATACAGGCGGTGAGGACAGACTATAGCATCTACACATGGCATACGGCTAAATACTACATCAGAAACTCGGTATATACAATGCCGGAAATAAAAATTAGTACACCCTGTTGCAGTTTTCCAGATCACTCGGCCGGCCGCGGTGGCCGAGCGCTCTGCGGCGCGCCAGTCACAGTCTGCACGGCCACTACGGTCGGGGGTTCGAATCCCCCCCCCCCCCTAGGGCATGGATATTTGTGCCGTCCTTAGTATTAGCTAGTTCATAAGTAGTTTGTAAGTTTATGGACTGATTACCCCGTAGTTAAGTCCCATAAGCTCTACAAACATTTGAACATTTTGAACAGATCACTCTAAACAGTACATATGCAGTATATCATATGTTACATTTATATATCATTATCTCAAGCGGTACTGAGATACCAAGAGTCGTGTTGTTGTTGTGGTCTTCAGTCCGCAGACTGGTTTGATGCAACTCTCCACGCTACCCTGTCCTGGGCAAGCCTCTTCATCTTAGAATACGAACCTCAAAATACATCCTTTTGTCTCTGTTTACTGTATTCGTCCCACGGTCTCCCTCTACGATTTTTACCCCATACACTTCCTTCTAATGCTATGTTAACGATTCCTTGATATCTCAGAAAGTGTCCCACTAACGTATCCCTTCTCTTAGTGAGGATATGCCAGAAATTCCTTTTCTCCCCAGAACTGTTGAGCACCTCCTCATTAGTTACATGATCTACCCATCTAATCTTCATCATTCGTCTTTAGCACCACATTTCGAAAGCTTCTATAGTATTTTTGTATGAGCTCCTTATCGTCCAGTTTTCACTCCCATACAATGACAAATGCTTTCAGAAAGGACTTCCTAACATTTAAATGAATATTCGATGTCAACAAATTTCGCTTCTTCATAATTTTAAATCTTCTTTACTTTGGCCATCAGAAGTTATCTTGCTACCCAAATAAGAAAAGTCATCTACTACTTTTATCGTCTCATTACCTAATCTAGTTCCTTCAGCATCGTCCAATTTTCTGACACTACATACCATTACCCCGGTTTATTGTTGTTAATGTTAATCTAATATCTTCCTTTCAAGACACCGTCCATTCCATTTAATTGCTCTTCCAGGTTCTTTGCTGTCTCTGACAGAATTACCATGTCATCCGCAAACCACAAGGTCTTTATTCCGTCTCCCTGGACTTTTTTTTGACTCTCGAAATTTCTCCTTGCATTCTTTCATAGCTTGTTCAATGTACAGGTTGAACAACATTGAGGAAAGGCTACAACCCTGTCTTACTCCCTTCCCAACCACTGCGGCCTTTTCATGACCTCCGACGCGAATAATTGCTGTCTGGTTTTTGTACAAGTTATGTATAACTCTTCGTTACCTATATTTTACCCCTGCTACCTTCAGAATATGAAAGAGTGTTTTCCAGTCAACATTGTCAAAAGCTTTCTCCAGATCCGCAAATACTAGAAACGTAGGTTTCTCTTTCCTTAGCCTATCTTATAAGTCGAATTGTGAGTATTGCCTCGCGTGTTCCTACATTTCACCTAAATCCAAACTGATCTTCCCCAAGCTCGGATTCCACCAGTTTTTCCATTCCTGTTAGTATTTTGTAACCAAGAAATATTAAACTGATAGTTCTGTAATTTTTACAGTTGTCTGCACTTGCTATCTTTGGAATTGGTATCACTATATTCTTCTTGAAGTCTGAGGGTATTTCCCCTGTCTCATACATCTTGCATACCACATGGAACATGACTGGTTCTCCTAACGATAATAGCAGTTCAGACGGAACATCATCTACTCCAGGGGCCTTGTTTCTACTCAAATCTTTTAGTGATCTGTCAAATTCTTCTCGCAGTATCGCATCTCCTATCTTACCTTCCTGTACTTCGTCTTCCATTTCTATAATACTGCCTTGAAGTTTATTTCTTTTGTACAGGCCCTCTATATATTCCTTCAACCGTTCAGCTTTCCCTTCTTTGCTTAGTACTGGATTTTCATCTGAGTTACTGATATTCATACCGCTGCTTTTCTTGTCTGCAAATGTCTCTTATTTTCCTGTAGGCGGTATCTCTCTTCCCACTTGTTATAAATTCTTCTACGGTCTTTAAATTCTCCTCAAACCACACCTGCTTAGCCAGTCTGCACTTCCTGTCAACCTCATTTTTCAGATGTCTGTAATCCCTTTTGTCTGCGTCACTTGATGCATTTTCATATTTTCTCCTTTCATCAATTAAGTTCAGTATCTCCTGTGTTATCCAAGGATTTCTATTAGGCCTTGTCCTTCTGCCTATATGATCCTTTAATGCCTGACTACTCTATCTCTCAGAGCTACCCATTCTTCTTCTACTGTATTACTTTCCTCCCTTTCAGACAATCGTTGCCTAATGCTCCCTATAAAAATCTCAACCACCTCTGGTTCCTTCAATTTGTATCGATTCCATCGCCTTAATTTTCTACCTTTTTGCAGAATCTTAAGTTTTAATCTACAGTTCATAACCAATAAATTACGATCAGAGTCTATATCTGCCCCTGGATATGTGTTACAGTGCCGGCCGCAGTGGCCGAGCGGTCTGCGGCGCGCCAGTCACAGTCTGCACGGCCGCTATGGTCGGAGATTCGAATTCCCCATCTGGCATGAATGTTTGTGTCGTCTTTAGTATAAGGTAGTTCATAAGTAGTTTGAAAGTTTAGGGACTGATGACCCCGCAGTTAAGTTCAAAAAAAAAAAAAAAAAAAAAAAATAAATAAATAAATAAATAAATAAATAAATAAATAAATAAATAAATAAATAAATGTTTTCAGAGTCTATGGGACTTAACTACCGGGTCATCAGTCCCTAAACTTACAAACTACTTATGAACTACTTACAACTAAGGACGGCACAAATATCCATGCCCGAGGGGGGATTTGAACCCCCGACCGTAGTGGCCGTGCGGACCGGGACTGGAGCGCCTCAATCCCCTCGGCCACCGCGGCCGGCCCGCAGTTAAGTCCCTTAAACTTAACAAACATCTGAACATTTGTCTTACAGTTTAAAACCTAGTTTCTAAACCTTTGACTTACCATTATAAAGCCAATGTGGTATCTCCCAGTGTCTCCTGCTCTCTTCCACGTATATAACCTTCCTTCATGATGATTAAACCAAGTGTTTGTGATTATTAAATTGTGCTCTGCACAAAATTGTGCCAGGAGATTACTGAAAGCACCTGAGGACATGGGCCATAGGGGCGCTACTTCCGTAATGTAGACGTGTGCGAATTTACGGCGTACGGGAGGCGTGCTCGGGTAGCCAAGTGGTTACGTGGCCGCTGGTCGAAGTGGGAGACTCGATTTCGAGTCACTTGCAGCCATTGAGCTATGTCAATGCTCGAGTGCAGATAGAGTCATTGGTTTCCTTCTTCTTCTCTCTTCCTTCGTCTCATTAAACTCGCAGGTTATGTTAGCTCTTATAATAATACATAGGCTAGGGCGAAGACTGATAGAGATTGCTACCACATGTCAGCGTTCTCCCAATAATTTGCATTAGGGATGTTACGTAGGTTCAATTCCGATTCCGAAATTTCGGAACTTCCGATTCATTTTGCTCTTTCGTTTCCGATTGCGGTTCCGATAAATTTTGAACGGAAGTTATATCGGAGGTTGATGTACAGTGGCAGAGGCAGCCACAGTCGGCATGTACAACCAGTTTCTTGTCCACGACAGTCTAAATTAAATTTTCAGACTATCGTTTCTTCAGTAATGACACCTAGGACTAACGCTGTAATTACATTATTATCAGAATTCACTGGTTTATACCAGGGACGGCCAGAAATTCTGCACACGAGCAGTGCTGCTGCACATGTGCATCTTCCGGGTCCAAATGTGAACCCGAAACCGTCGCAGCTCATGTAGTGTGTCTATGCACAGATGTCAGTGCTCTCGTTTTATCCAATATACTTACACAGCGTTCTGGTGTGCATTTGGTACATCACATCTGACAAAAATGCTGTTTGGACAGTTTTTTCCTATTGAAGAATTTACTTAATGAGTATAACAGAGCAAAACGTATTCCAATCAGTGACGATCCTTTGCTATGGTGGAAAGTGAATACAAGATTTCAATCCCTGTACTCGACTGTGCGCCAATATTTATCGTCTCCACCAAGCTCAGTAGCCAGCGAATAACTTTTACCGATGTTGGCCTAATCTCCTACGCGTTGAGGAGTAGATTTGATGGAGAAAAAGTTGCGAAGCTTTTGTTTATAAAATATAATTTAGTTCTTTTGGAGTCACTTCATTTGGGTTGATTTATTATTAGTGTTTCAGACTCTTGTTTTTTATTTTCAACTTCCAGGTATACAGTATAAACTTAACTGTGTTACTTTTTGAACTAATAATAAGTATGTAACTGATGAATAATGTGTATAATTTTATTTTATTAAGCTACCCTTAACAATTTAACATAGCTCTCTTCTGCCTCCAGTTTCAATTTCGGTTCCGATAAACCAAATTTAAAATTCCGCTTCCGAATTCGGTTCCGATATAACAACTTCCATTATATCCCTAATTTGCACTTCTATATCTCTTCGACGTTCATTTTTTACGGAGATGGATGGACGGCATTATTCGTCTTTCCGTTCTTATCTTTCGTGAATAGCGGATGCTCTCTGAGATTTCGGGTCATGTACAACAAATTATTCATGGGAGTGTGAAGTTAAATTTTGTCTTCATTTAATAACTCCCTTTTCATTTTAAAGTTAATCTTAGTTTTTATTGCAGTATGCCGTTTCCTCCCCGTTATTTATTCAAAAATATTTTCAGTAAAATAACCTGTTCGCATAATGAGAGATTTGAACGCTGTAATTCTACAATGTCATAAATTGTGTAGGTATTACTTCTTTGCCTAATCATTTACTAGTCTATTAAAAATTGTTTTCTTCCCTGTAAATGAGCCTGCAGTCAGTTTAAATTTTTATGAAATCCGATACTTGCAATTTAAATATTTTTATGTGATAATCAGTGGAACTTCGATCTCATGTTACCACGCTCAGATACATACAATTAAGAAACAATTATTACGTCCACACCTTTCCTTAGAGCGAAATGACTAATATTATCACTATTTCAGCTTATTCATCCAGTAGTATGGCGTCAACGTATCATGTACAACGTAACTTCCTACTATTTTTTATAACGTTGTCTGTCACAATATTCCACACTTTTGATTCCATGTAAACGATTCATTTCAATTTTCTGAAATTTCTTTTAGAAATAAACTGTCGCAGAATTTTCCCCTCCGTTTTACGTATGAATTTATTCAGTATCTGTAGTCCCATAGTCGCGATTTATATAATTCCATAAGACAGACTGACTTTATAATCTTCATCAGGGTGTGGGCAAGGGGCGGTGGAAAGAATACTGACTGTAGGGATAGCAACACTGGAAACAGACGACTCGTAGCTGAGTCAGCGTTGATGGTAATGTGTGTGACATAGACAGAGGAGTGGTCATATATATATATATATATATATATATATATATATATATATATATATATATATATATATTTAACATTATAATAAAATAATAGAAATTTCAGGAAGAAATCAATAGTATTTTTGAAAAGAATAGGTTGCTACTCAACACAGAGACGTCTCGATGAGCCACAGAAAGACACACATGATTACAGCTTTAAAGAGCTATAGGCAGGATATAGGGAAACACACACACACACACACACACACACACACACACACACACAAACACACTCACATAAACACGACTACCGTCTCTGGTTGCTGTGGCAAGTCTGTGGGACTCACAACGGCCGAGGCGAAAGTAACCAGTGATGGGGATGACTAAGCAACACGTAGAGGGAAGCAGGTAGAAAGGGGAAGGATGCTCATTGGGGGTGGGGGAATACTTCAGTGCTGTCTGACGGACTTGGAAGAAGGGAAGCGGAGACTGGAGGGAGCAGCGGAGTGGAAGACAAATATAAGGCTAGAGTGTGGGCAGGGATGAGAAGGGGAGAGTGATGGAGCCAGGCACTAGTGACGGTATAGTCCTGGAGGATTGCAAAATTGTAGGATATGTTCTGGGGAGAGTTCCCAACTGTGCAATTAAGACAAGCTGGTGTTTGTGAGGAGGATTCACACGGCACAAGCAGTGTAGCAGTCATTACAGTGAGCCAAATCATGAAGGGCAGCACGCTCTATGACTGGATGGTCCAACTGGCAGCTGACCACAGTTTGATGATGGCCACTCATGTGGACAGACAGCTTGTTGTTGGTAATTCCCACGTAGAAAGCTGCTCAGTGGTTGCAGCTCAGCTTTCACAGGTTGCCCTGCCTTTTATGAGGTAGGAAATGCATATGATGCGACTTGAGTATGTGGCGGCGGTTTTTTTTTTTTAATCTCTATTGCAGGGATATGAGCCATGTGGCAATGGGTTGGGAGTAGGGATGGATAAGGATATTACATTATTACATAGGTTGGTGGGTGGCAGAATACCACTGCAGGAGGTATTGTTGATGGTTGGTATGTTTTATGCTGATGGAGTTACTGATGAGGACATCCTTGAGGTGGAGGTTAATGTCAAGGAAGGTGGCTCGTTTGGTTGAGTAGAACCATCTGAAGTGAATGGGGGAGAAGGTGTTGAGATTTTGGAGGATTGTGGATAGTGTGTTCTCACCTTCATTCCAGATTATGAAGATGTCATCAATGAATCTGAACCATATAAGAGTTTAGGATTCTGGATAGTCAGAGGGTTTCCTTGAGATGGCCCTTGAACATGTGAGCATAGGAAAGTGACACACAGGTGCTCATGGCAGTACTGCGAATTGTTTTGTAGGTGATGTCTTCATATGACAAATAATTGTGAGTAAGGATGTAGTTGGTCGTGGTGTCGAGGAAGGAGGTTGCGGGCTTGGACACAGTCAGGCATTGTGATGTATTGTGTTCAGCAGCAGCGAGAGGATGCGTAATGAGGCTGTTGGTGTAGAGGGAGGTGGCATGTACCATGACAAGCGTAGTGCCAGATGGTAAAGTAACAGGACCTGTCGAGAGTCTGGGATGGAAATGATTGGTGCCATTTGTATAGGAGGGTATGTTGTGGCTAATTAGTTGAAGGTTGGTCCACGAGAGCAAAGATTATCTCAGTGGGGAAACCGTAACTGGCAACAACGTGACGTCTAGAGTGGGGGTTTTGTGGACTTGGGGATCATGTAGAAGGTGGGGATGTAGGATATAAAAGGGGTCATGGGAGAGACAAACACATGAGAAAGGTCCTGGGATTGGTCTAAGGATTTGAGGGGTACTGGAGATCTTGTTGGAATTTGGGAATGGGATAATTGTGGCAGTGTATATAAATGGAAGAAACTGACAGTCGGTGAAGATGCTCTGTTACGCAGTCCTTGCAGTTTAGAACCACAGCAGGGGAGCCTTTGTCAGAAGGAAGGATCATATGGTTGGCATCAGTTTTTAGGCAGTGGACTGCATTTATTTCAGCAGGTGTGAGGGATTTGAGGAATGATGGTGTGGCCAGGTTAGAAGTTAGGAAATTCTGAAAAGTTAAAAGGTGATGGTTTGGAGGCAGTGGGGATGGATCTGGTCTGGATGGAAGAGTGAAATGGGTCAGGCAGGGTTCAAGATTGGTCTGCATATTACGTCTGAATGTTGGGGTTGATAGCAAAATGGTGTTTCCATTGGAAGGACCAGGAGAAGGAGAGCAGATCCTTAACAAGTCCGGGATGTTTGAAATTGGAAGTGGAGTGGAGTAAAAGGTAATGCCATTGGAGAGGACTGATACTTCTATGCAGTGGCGTAACGAGGACTTGGCTTTGTGGGGGGATAGATCTGCTTGACGAGCAAAATTTTAGTCAGTTTCCAGACAGACTACCATCTACCACTCCCGTAGAAGAAACTAATTGACTCCCATCCAATGAAAGTTTATGGTAAAACACCCCAAGTTTCCAATCTTTACCTTTACCAGATTGCTGTTATAAGATTTATTTTTTTGGGTTCTGGGGGGTGTTCTATCCCCCTCATCCTCCCCTTAGTTACGCCACTGCTTCTATGGCATTGAGGCTTTTTGAGGAAAGGTTGTTGTTGTTGTTGTTGTTGTTTAGAGGGGACTAGACTGCACGGTCATCAGTCCCCTGAGGAAAGGTATCTGGTCTGTTTACGTTGTTGATGTTGTGTGATGGTGTGGGGGAATTTCCGAGGATGTGCTAAGTGTGAAAAGTCTGCTATACAGGGTTTGTCGGCATGAAGGAGGGACGGCAGTTATAGATGGGTAATTTGATGGCCGTGCCATTTGGGGTACATATTCATGATCTCGAGATTTTTAGCGCGATTTTATGTTTTAATACCTCACAATGGATCCTTTTCTTTTCTATCTTCATGTATGCAGAAACGTTTCCTTAGTAAATACCTAGTCCCACAGCCTACTGCTGCGTTGTTGCGTAGCTCATGCGTTCCCCCAAATGACTTGATCATCAAATTACTCATTTCTGGCTGCAATTTCTCCCTTCACTATGACAGACACCTATTCAGATTCTTTCACTCCATAGCCATCACCAATCTAATCCAGCAAAACAATGAAAACCTGGTCTGAACAGCATTGCAGAACCTCCCCTGTATCTGAAACATTCCATCCTACACCTCAAGGATGGCCTCATCAGTACCTCCATTCACATCAGACCTACCAACTTCAACAATATCTCCATTTCGACAGCTGACACCCATTCTACATCAAAAATCCCTTCCATACAGTCTAGCCAGCCATTGTTGTCACATTGGCAGTAATGAGTAGTCCCTCTCTCAATATACCAAAGGCCACACTGAGGTTTCACAGATGGTAATTAGTCTTCCAATGTTGTCCAGACACAGATCTCACATGCCCTGTGTTTCCAGTCACCCACCAACTCTCTCGCAACCAACATCTGGCCACAAAGGAGCACCCCTCTTTTGATCCAGTAACACCCAAGACTGGAGCAGCTGAACCATATGCCCCTGAAGGTTTAGACTACTTATCATTGTGCACTGAAATGAGGAACACCGTACCCAATATCTTTCCCACCCCTCCTACAATGGTATTCCACCACCCACCAATGTACATAATATCCTTGTATAGCCCTACTTCCAAAACCTTGCCCCATGACTCATATCGTTGCAATAAACTGAAGTGCGAAACATGTCCTATGAAACATCCCACCACCACATCCTCCAGTCCCATCAAATGCATTCCTTAACCCATAAAAGCACAGCAACCCGTGAAAGATGTTATGTGATGTACAAACTGAGCTGCAACCACTGTGGAGCTTTGTACATGAGCAGGACCAGCAACAAGCCATCTGTCCACATGAATGGCCATCGTCAAACTGTGGCCAGAAGTCAGCTGGACCACTGGACCATCCAGTTGCAGAGCATGCAGCCCTGCATGATGTGGGTCACTGTAATCACTGCGGCACAGTCTGTGCTATATGGATCTCCCCAAAAACACCAGCTTGCCTGAATTGTGCAGTTGGGAACTGTCCCTATAATATATCGTACGCTCCTACAATCCATCAGGTTGAAACCTTCTCTAGTTCCTGCTTCCACCAACCTCCTCTCCTATTTCCTAACCACACTCTAGGCTTACACATGTGTTCCGTTCTGCCACACCCTCCAGTCTCCACTTCCCTTATTCCCAGTCAGTCAGACAGCAGTAGCACATCCCCCCCCTTGTCGTGTATCCTTCCCTTCCCTTCCTGCTTCCCTCTTCATGCTGTTTCCTTACCCCCACCAGTGGTTGCCTTCGCCTCGGCCGTCATGAGTTCTGCAGACTGGCTACAGCGGCTGGAGATGGTGGTCATGTTTGTGTAAATGTGTGTGTGTTTCTGTGTGTCTGACAAAGGCCATAACGGCCGAAAGCTCTTTAAAGTTTTAATCCTTTGTGTGTGCTTTTCTGCGGTTCATCGAGACGCCTCTATGATAAGTAGCAACATATCCTTCTGAAAAATAATATTATAGTCAGTGCTCCATTAATTTAAACATTGTATGAATTGTCAGTTTGGTTTCGTCAGTTATGAGGTTTTCTTTTCTGTTACGGATTTATGAATATGATACTTTTCTTGTAGGGTGAGAAGGTATTTTTAGTTATTTGTCCTTATCATTTCTGTAGCCGTGTCTCCCGTAGTAATTCTGCATTGTTTTTCTGTAAGGGTAATTCAGTCATTCAGATTTATCGAACACTTATTCTAACACCAGATTATAATTATTATTAGAAAAAAAAAACATATATGATAACTGTAAAAAAACAATAAAAATCCCTTCTTCACCCAGTGTGAACATTATATCATCCGTAATACCGTAACCCAAAAGAAACACGCCATAAAGGGCCAAACCAATCTTACAAACCACACACTGTTCAGAGTGATAGGCCATTAGGCATAACCGGCTGGGGTGGCTCAGTGGTGACACAATGGATTCTTATTCGGAAGGACAGCCATTAAAACCCGCTTCCGCCACCCAGATTTACGTTTTCCCTGATTTCCCTAAATCGCTCAAGGACAATTCCGGGATGGATCCTTTGAAAGGACATTGTCGATTTCGCTTCCCATCCTGCCCCCACGTCGACTGAATAAACGTTTGCATTATCATCACTTCTATATTCCCCCACTTGATATCCCTGTTCACAGAATACTCCCTGTCCCTATCTCTCTTCCTACCACATAACTCTGACAACTCTTCTTGTCTCTCCCACACCATCTAAAAGTCTCTAATTTACACACCACAAATACTCTCTTTTCTCTCCGCAACCGCCTCCCCAATTACAATCTAATCAGCATCTCTCTCACACGACTACAACAAAAGTCCAGTATGAGGTTGGTGTCTCAACCTCCAAATATTAAAACCGGTTCATTTCATCTAGACAGAAGAGTGATAGCCATGCCTACTTAATAAAACATTTTATCGCATAAACACCCTACAATATTGACTCTTAAAGTAACCTCTATACACGACTTCTCTAGTAGAAAATAGTTCAGATCATAGAAACGTCGTAATGATGAATTACCTTGTCGGTAGTGATTTGAACATTTGCCCACTGGTTCTGAGGTCTCGACACGTATGGCTTCTTGTTGTTTTTTTTATGTGTTTACTGTTCTGTATTCATGTTCCGTTTTTGGTTTTTTATTTTCATTTCGTAAACGGCTTGAGTTGTTCATCAAGAAGACCGCTTACTCTTGTGCGCTATTTTCCCTCTCGCTTACGGCGATGAAAACGTCTCACACGTTCACTGGTCGACATCCCAGCACATATAAATGGGTTACACTCACAAAGTAGCCTTGTTGGGGAGTGTACGCCTGCTCCCTATCGGAGGTTCAAGTCCTCCCTCCGGAATGTGTGTGTGTGTGTGTGTGTGTGTGTGTGTGTGTGTGTGTGTTGTCCTCAGCATAAGTTAAAGCAGTCTGTGTTTCTAGGGACTGATGACTCTACAGTTTAGTCCCAAGGCTGTAAAAACATTGGAACATTTTTGAATGGGTATCAAAAACTGATGCGGAAGATGGCGATGCGAACCAATATTTCATATATTTTGTTTATCCAGTATCTGTCGCATACTATTTTGCAGTGTTCCACAGTGAATATTACGCTCAGCGTTCACTTTAATGTTGACGGTCTCCTTACTCGATAGGCATTCGGCCACAACCTAAAAATTAAGCATAACAAATCTAGTAGTAACGCCGAACCCATGTCAATGCGACACTAAAGCAAGATACAGAAGAAAAAGAGTCAGACGAAGAACATATTCTGACTCTAAGTGATAATCGTCTTTAAAGTCTTTCTGCCCTCATTATTACACCATTGCCTTTAGCAAACAAAATTGACCCCGTAGTTATTGTTTGGCGTCAGAGTATTGAATATTAACTCCTGTCACTGATAAACTGTAAATGCAGGCACTCTTTGCCTTCTGTTTGTTCCTACATGATGTACTCAGCATCATATTAATTATAGTTTTGTGGGAAACTTCTGAACTCTTCCGATGGTGATATAGCAGAATAGGAAAAGCAGAAAACAACGCCAGGGTGTTAAAATGAAAAATGCGTTCCTTAAATGAGAAGTTATGTCAACCTTCTTTAGCCACTCTTAACGGTTAGGCAAGTACACACATGATTTAATTATTGTGCACATCTATGACAAAATACCCTTCGAAATAAGCGTATGTTTCATCGTCTTGTTGTGTAATTATTACTTAAAATATGTGCTTCAATTTCCGTGTTCACGTATTAATAATATGATTTTAATGTACATTTCCTTGCACTGAGTAAAACAAACTTTATCATCTCACTATAGTTAAATTTGTTTCTCCTTTTCTATAGTCAACATTGGGCAGTTTGTTTTCACTTAAACTCTACCTTAATTTAAAAAAAAAATATATTTAACGTGTTGAAGCAGAATTCACAAGATGCCTTAGTCACTAGCATTGTCTTCGAAAACATCTTCAATACAATTTCAGTGTTCGGGTAAGCTTCTCATAAACAATATAAAAAACGCTTCAACATATGTAAAAGGTAAGCCGTCCTTAAAATCTGCTTCGCCTGGAACTTGAAAGCTGACGTTTCGCAAACGAGGTCTGTTATATCTCTAACCCTGTTAAAATTTTGACCAAAATTAGCCTAAAATTTTTCATGATAGGGTATTTCATTAACTTTACTTCCTGACAGGGAATTAAAATCAGATGACATGGTGCGATATATTTGAGATTTGGTATTATCTTTACGTCTTAATCTACAATGCTGGCTATCCAAAATGCACCATAAAGAAGAACCGGAGATTTAACAGCGAAATTTATTTGGAAGATAAAACGTTGTACAAAGATCACATTATTGAAAATACAACATAATGAATGTTGCCGCAACTGCTACCCACATCAGAATTATACTAAAGAGACTCTGTTTTCGGGGTATATCAGTCCATACTGCTATCATATATTGCGAAAGCTGATAGGGTATAACAGAGGTGGTGTATCCCGGCTAGTGCAATCGTCGATCAGACGTTTACGATTGGCGCGAGGTGCGCAATGTAATACGATGGGCGACGAAAAATTCCTGAAGGTAGTATGTGACGTGTAACAACGCATTATACTATTGCAATGTGGCCGTTAGCAAGCTCCGAAATTATAAGTGGACACTAGGCTCCCACACTTCAGAGATATAACACAGGTTATTTACAGAACATGCAATGCATACTAGGATGGTAAGGGAGTGGCATCCCATGCCACACTACAGCGTGTAGGACCAGTATGGCGATTCATAAGGCAGCAATGCAACAGTCTCCCTCCACAGAGTCTCCAAACTCCAAACTAGGGTGACCAGACGTCCCCTATTTTACGAGATCATTCCTTATGTTGTGGCGTAAAGTCAGCGCCACACGTCAGACGCAAGAGAACGTCCGTGAAGAAGGCAGCGGACGACCGGTAGCCAATCACACGCCGGCGCCCCGCATCCTGGAGGGAGTAAACTAGAAGCGCGCCCTCTACAAGCGGCTATATCTAACCTGACATGCCTCTGGAAGAGCCCATCTGAACTCGGCTCCGAACTAGGCAGTCACTAGGACTCAGCGCAGCTAGCATCAAAGAAGACGCCGCTGCGAGAAGAGACATACTTTATAGAAGTTAAGTATTTGGTGTAAAGTTCAGAAAATAAAACTTGTATTACTAATCTGTATAGCTGTTTTAGATGTCAACGTATCCCTACGCATCCTGAACAGAACCTTTCATGAAGGACAGGCCAGGAAGGACTAAATACATGGCGACGAATACGACTAAACAAATAGCGACGACGATTACAACGAACCACATTGCGACGAGATGTTAAATTTCTGACATCACGCTGCGCCATTATTTTGCTTGTTACTTTATTATTGGTCTCGACGATTCCAGTATATAATCATTTGTGAATTTCTCTTGCAGAGTTACGCGTGAATTTATATATTTTTGCGTTGTTTTTTCTGGTTGTTTTTGCACAATGTCTAATCCTACTAACATTGCCACTACCACTGCGCCGCAGCTTCCTGCGCTCGATGCACAGCAATTGATGCAGATGTTCCAGTTTCAGAGTCAACAGATCGCCCCATTGCTGTCGACTGTCCAACAATTTCTGGCCGCACAAAATACGCACGTACCACTGCAGCAGCCACCAGTGATTCCGCTTTTTCGCCAGTATGAAGAATCACAAGAGGAATGGACGGAACGGTTGCAACAGTTTGAAGCCTACGCCACAGTGCACCGGATCAAAGGTACTGTCAAACTCCAATTTTTCCTTTTATGTATAGGCTCCCCATCGTTCCGTCTTGTCAAGAATCTGTTTCCCACCGCAGAGCCTTCTGAACTTTCTTATGATGCAGTGATAGGAACCCTCGTGTCATATCAAGGGCAGAAAATCAATGTAGTGGCCGCTGGGTATCAGATCTTCCGGTGTAGGAAGAGAGATTACCAAACATGCCGGCAGTGGATAACGGATCTTCAAGGTCCCACTAGAAAGTGTAAGTTTAAATATTCGTGTGGAGCTTTGTTTTCAGATGTGATGTTACGTGGCACTATTGTCTATAATGTAACTGATGTCAGACTTAGGGAGCAGATTCTAAAAATGTCAGATCCATCTTTCTATCAAGTAGGACAGATTTTTGAACAGTACGGTTCAGGTACCGTGGCAGTGGAAAACTGTGATTCAATGCCACTGTGTACTATAGCGACATCACGCGCTGGAGAGCGTGAGGTAAGACGATTTACACTTCCTTCTGCCTGCGCTAATCGTAAACAAGTTCATAGAGACAGAGCCTTGGCCGTAAAGGAAGTGAAGTCTTGCCCAAAATGTTTCTCGCGGAACAAAAGGCAGAACTGTCCGTCCTGGTCAGCAAAATGCTATGCATTTGGTAAGAAAGGTAATATACAAGCTGTTTACTTCCAGCAAAAGAAACGGAATTTGTCTTCCCGGCCCAAACAGTGACAAGACAATACTTATTCAATAAATGCAGTATTTTCCAAACCCGTGGCTGCCCCTCGTAACATCACGGACACGGAAGTAGCACAAGTTGTACGCCAGGCCAGAAAAATGTATATCAGTTTGCGTGTGAATGAAATTTCTGTAAAATTTCAACTGGACACAGATGCTTCAGTCACATTGCTCAATCGCAAAACTTATGAACAGTTAGGATCGCCGCGCCTTTCTCGCGCTAAAACAAGGTTAACATCGTACAATGGCAATGAAATTCCTGTACTAGGACAGTGTTCACTACCTGCAGAATACCGTACGCAAATGCGCACAGTGACATTTCAAGTGCTTCAGTCTTACGAAAGAGAGAATATTTTTGGTTAAGATTCTTTTGATTTGTTTTGGTTTTACTGTGCAAGATATTGTCTTAGTTGTAAACTATTTTGATGCTAAAGACAGTGTAGACAGGTTGCTGACAGACTTTCCGGATTTATTTTCTGGAGGACTAGGAAAAACTAAGGATTTTGCTGCACACATAACTTTCAAGGAAAATGCCAAACCAAAATTTTGCAAAGCTCTTGATGTACCGCTCTCTTTACGCGACAAGAACTTCGCACATTGCAAGAAAATGGTGCTGTTGAACCAATACAAGCTAGCCAGTGGGCGAATCCGCTTGTTATTTTGCCGAAGCCGTCAGGTAGCATCCGCATTTGTGTTGATTTCAAGGCCACAGTGAATCCACAAACAGTTATAGACAGTTATACTTTGCCGAGACCAGAAGAATTAATGGACAATATTTCTCAAAAACAGATTTGCGGAATGCCTACACTGAGATGCCACTCGACGAAGAATCAGAGGAAATTTGTGTTGTCAATAATCATCTGCGATTGTTTAAATATTTGCGTCTACAGTTTGGCAGTGCATCCAAGCCCGCAATTTTTCAAAGATATTTCATCACTATTTGTATGCGAGAAAATTTTATTTAGTCACTGACCACAAGCCTTTGCAGTCATTGTTTCATCCAGCCAAACCGATTCCTCCTCGCACGGCACACAACGCTGGGCATTGCTCTTATCACAGTATCAGCACGAGATTGTGTACAGACCCACAACTCACCATGGGAATGCCGGCGCACTTTCTCGTCTTACGATTGGCCCTGATAAAGACTTTGATGCTTCTGAGACGTCTTGTTGTCAGATAGATGAACAGGGAGATATTTTGTTAAAATCTTTCCCGTTGGACTATAGAAAAATTGCTCGGGATACAGAAACAGACCCCGATTAACGAATCTTGCTGCGCTACATTCGCACCGACTGGCCTCGTTCACAACGTGACATTCAAAATTCTGTGGTGCGTCGCTATTTTGCAAGAAGAAATAAACTTTCAGTCCATAGAGGTGCCATTCTAGTTTCAAATGACAGTGTAAAATCGCGTGTGTTAATCCCGCGATGTTTGCAGACAGAAGTATTGAACTTACTTCACCAAGATCATTGGCGGATGTTTCGCACTAACCGATTAGCACGGCGACACTGTACTTGGCAGGGTATGGACGCCCATATAGAACAGATGACGTCACAGTGTTCAGTCTGCGCTTCCAACCAGTCAGCCCCACCTCAGAAATTTTTTGCGTGGCCCAAAGTAGATTTACCTTGGCAACGAGTGCATATTGAAAATGCTGGTCCCTTTTGGTACACTAAGTGGCTTATTGTGGTTGATGCTTTTAGTGGTTAACCCTTTGCAGTGCCAATGTGTTCTACGACTTCTAGTAACACTATTAGGGCGTTATCTTCAATTTTTTGTCTGGAATATGTCCCTGAACTGATAGTCTCTGACAACGGCCCTCAGTTCACATCGCAAGAATTTCGCTCCTTTTTTGCACGCAATGAAATTAAGCATCTCACCAGTGCACAGTTTCACCAGCAGTCAAACGGCGCTTCGGAACGCTTCGTCCGGACATTTAAGCAGCAGATGTCCAAACTTCGGTCGGATAACTCACGGGAGTCAGCTTTGCAACTGTTCCTCGCCTCCTACCGCTCGCATCAACGAGAAGAATCATCGCCGGCCGAACTTCTGCACGGCCGCTGCCGCCGCACCCTGCTCCATTTGCTCCGCCCACCGCGCCGCCCAGACCAGCAGCTGACGACACGCAAGTATCGTTTCGCTCCGCGTAAACCGGTCTTTTTCGAGTTTTGGCGGTCGCAGACGGAGGGAGAGGGTCGAGATCGTCAAATGTTTCGGTGCTTCCATGTTTGTAATTTCAGGACCTCATGGAGTAGTTCGCAGGAACCGAAATGAAATTCGCCCTTGTTGTGTAGCCTGTGATCCTTCTGCGTTTCTCTCGGCAGATTCACGCTACACGCAGACCGCGCGGCCTCCACCGCCTGCGCGACCTCGGCAGCCGTCCCCGCAGCAGATCTCCACGGCACCGTGACTTCACTTCATGGAGACGGAGCCCTCGCCGCCTCCGCCTCCCGTCAACATCACCATGGAATTGGACCAGCACGCCACGCAGCATCCAACGCCGACGTCGACACCGACGTCAGCGTCTACATCATCATCTGGGCTCCAGGTCGTGGAGTGGGCTCTTCGGAGGTTTTCCCGGAGGACGTTTCCTCGCGAGCTCAGGCCGAATGGCGGGGCCCGGCCGGTAGTCTGCTATCCTCCGCAGCTACAGACTCCGGTCCATCCATCACTATGTCCACGAGCATGCCTCCTCCCCCGTTGTCGAGCTCCCTACAAGACAACGGTTCGACGCTTTGGAGGGGGGAGGGGAGGGATGTTGTGGCGTAAAGTCAGCGCCACACGCCAGACGTACGGGAACGATCGTGAAGAAGGCAACGGACGACCGGCAGCCAATCACGTGCTGGCGCCGTGCATCCTGGAGGGAGAAACTTAGAAGCGCGCCCTCTACGAGCGGCTATATGTAAGCCGATATGCGTCTGGAAGAGCCCATCTGAACTCGGCTCCGAATTAGGCAGTCACTAGGACTCAGCGCAGCTAGCATCGAAGAAGACGCCGCCGCGAGAAGAGACATACTTTATAGATGTTGAGTATTTGGTGTAAAGTTCAGTAAATAAAAATTGTATTACTAATCGGTATAGCAGTTTTACATATCAGCGCATCCCAAGCGTCCTGATAGAACGTTTTCTGAAACACAGGCTGACCAGGAAGCACCTTATTTAGCCGAAGTATCCCGTTGTCCCGACAAAATAAATACAGGACGTTAATTGTCCCGTATTTTACTGAACAGCCCATAAGTTTCGAAATAATACGTTCCTGAGAAATGTGTACCGTAAGCAACTGGAGAAAAAATGTGTCATAATCAAGCAATAAAGAAAATAGGCTTTAACTTAAATGAGTCACGATTTCTGAATTTCTTTGGTTGGTATTACATAATGCATTGGTATGACAGGAGCACGTTTCCCAACAATAAAACTTTAGTTATTAATTATATTATTAGCTCATGCTGGGAATTTCAGTAAAAAATGTTCGAATGTTTGCAAACCTATTGGACGAAACTTACAGGTCTTCAGTCCCTACACTTACAAACTACTTGAACTAATTTAAACTGACCTAAGAATAACACACACACGCACACACACACACACATATGCCGCATGGAGGACCCGAACGTCCGACAGCGAGCAACGGCGCGCTCCGCAGCGAGGCACCTAAGAGTGCTCGGCCACTCCCCTGTGGCTTTTGAGTAAGAATGCTAAAGTAAATCAGCTATACCCTTTCAACGGAATCATCCCGGCATCTGATTTAGGGAAATCTCGGAAACTCTAACTCTGGATGGCCCGATATGGATTTGCACCACCGTCACCTGAATATGAGTTTTACTACTGCGTTAACTCGCTCGCTTTTTATATTGAAAAGTCGGACATTCTGGACACAACACACTAGTGAAAAAGAACGAGGGAAGGAAATGTAAATACGAGCTCCACCAAATATGACACGTTACTTTTGTGGCGGAGGTGGGTGTGGGGGAGAATGAAACAATAGCTTTGTTTTGCTACTGTGCTGTGCATGTATTAATTCCTATCTGCGTTAATGAGTCTTTTGTGTCCCAGCCTTGTCGCCGCTTTTGTGTCTCGTTTCCGTCGTAGGTGTCGGTGGCCAAGTAGAATGAGACCGACGCAGGAATAAAGGTAGCACGCTTGTGCAGGTACGGAGGGGAGCAGCCAGTGGGACAGCAGAAACTAGAAACACTAGAGTAAATTAGAACGAGATATATATTGCACAGAATTTATACAATACTTAACTTTTACATAGCTCAGTACTGCAGAATGCTGATACATAGTTGAGCTAGAGGCCTGACTAGTGCCTATCTGATAACCAAGTCTTCACTGGTGCCTATCTGATTCCGAAGGTCTTAACTGGTTCCTATCTCAGTCCCAAGTGCACGATGTTGTTCAGTGGTGGCCACGAGCGGGATAGCAGCAGAGGGCGCTCGTGGCTGACGTCGTAAGAACGCCGCGCCGTGCGTGCATGGCGGCGCGCGGCGAAAGTAGGTGGCGCGCACTTTGTACTTGTGCGACACCACACCCCTCCACCCCAAACCGCCGCGCCGTCGTGGCGTAGGGCTGAGGGCCACGGCGACGGCACTAGGAGGAGGGCCTGGACGGGGGCGTTACTGTTGGGACGGGCGTCGTAGCTGAGGCTGGGATCGAGACGCCGTCCGCGCCCTGGTATACACCTTGCGATCCGCCGGGAAACCCACCAAAACCAGCGGAAGGGCGCCCGCCTCCGCCCGGAGGAAGCAGGTCATCTTCTTCTGAGGTGCGTGGCCCAGGCGGCGGGGGCACGCACGGTCCCGGAGTCCCTCTCGTTGACGCTGGCAGCTGAGGCAGCGACGGAGGCGGAGGGGCCGACTGCGTAGGAGGCGCGTCAACATCCATCGGGATCTCGTAGTCCGGGGACGCTGGAACCGTCGGCGAACGATGTAGCTGTGCTTCCTGGCGGTGAACTGGGTCTGGAATCAAGAAACCGGAGATAGGATCGCGCGGCCTATGCAAGCGCAATTGGTTTGCGTGGCGCCGCAGCTCCGACCCTGTGGAAGAACGTACAACATACATATTGCGACCGAGCACGCGCTGAATGGTGCCTGGCAACCATGTCTTCTCGTGGCCAGCAAACACCCTGTACAGCACCGGCGTAAAAACCTGAAAACGCGTAGCGCCATACGAACCGACTCGGTGCGTGGGAGGCTGCAGCAGGTGAAGGAGAGTGCGGTGACGGCGGCCGTGTAGCAGCTCGACAGGAGATGGGCCGTCACGTGGCATGCACCGATACGTAGACAGGAAAATTTGAAGAGCTTGCTGCCTGGAGTGCTGACCTTTTATCTTCTCCATGTGAGACTTGAATGTTCGAACGAAACGTTCTGCTTCACCATTGGACTGAGGGTGAAAAGGTGCGGTGGTGATATGCTGAATGCCATTCACACGACAAAACTGTTGAAATTCCCCACTAACAAACTGAGGTCCATTGTCACTGACGACAGTTTCAGGCAAACCTTCGATGCAAAACACTGATGTTAAGGCACTGATTGTACTAGACGCCGTCGTTGAGTTCATGGCAATCACAAAAGGAAACTTGCTGAAAGCGTCTACAACGATTAACCAGCGCGTATTCCAGAAAGGTCCGGCAAAGTCAATGTGTAAACGTTGCCATGGTCTGGCCAGTTGCTTTGTCCTAACAATACCCCAGTGTCCTTGATGCAGGAGGCGTAACAATTCACGTTGCAGGGAACGAGGAACAATCACTCTTGTTTGGTCGTTGTCCGTATGTAACAACAGATCACCCTGACTTAAAGATAATGATTGACGTTGCGCAAAATAACGTCGAACCAGAGGCCGCTCAATGTCTTTGGCTCTGGCAGGCCAATCAAAGCGAACAAAACGTGCTACCACACTTAGGTCTGCATCCGCCGCTGTTTCCTGTGCAACCCGACGAGAGTTCAAAGGGAAGTCTGCGACAGCGGAAGCATCTCTGGAGTCTATCTGACAACATGCCATTTCGGAAGAATCGAACGACACATCTTGGCCAACAAGAAGTCGGGAAAGTGTGTCCGCGTTGGCATGTTTAGTGGTAGGCCGGTAAAAAATCTCGTACTGATAATTTGACAGTATCAAGGACCATCTCAGAAGTTTTTGTGCCGTTCGTGGCGGAATTGGCTTTGTGGGTGAGAACAACGACGTGAGAGGCTTGTGGTCTGTCAACAAATAGAATTTTCTGCCATAGAGATAATGATGAAACTTTGTGACGCCGTAAATGATTGCTAAGGCCTCCTTTTCTATCTGACTGTAATTCTGTTACGTCGGCGTCAGTAGCTTGAATGCAAAGGCAATAGGACGATCGTGACATCCAATACTATGCGACAATACTGCACCAGACCGTACGACGAGGCATCAAATGCTAACACTACAGGCTTCTGTGGGTCAAAGGGAATCAAACATGCATCACTGAGTAGTGCAGACTTTAGTTTGTCAAAGGCAACCTGACAATCTTTAGACCATACAAAAGGAACATTCTTCCTACGTAAGTGATGCAGTGGAGCTGCAATCTGAGAGGCATTGGGAGTAAATCTGAAATAATAGTTAAGCTTTCCCATTACTGCTTGCAATTCGTGCACATTCTTAGGAGGAGGCAAGTCTTTGATTGCTCTAAGATGTGACTGTAAGGGATAGATTCCTTGGGCTTTAATCACATGGCCCAGGTACTCTATTTCAGTCTGAAAAAACGAACACTTTGCTTTATTACAACGTAGACCTGCTGCAGTCAAAACTTTGAAAAGGCACTCCAGGTTTGCTAAATGTTCTTCAACTGTACGTCCGGATACCACAATATCATCTAAGTAGTTCGAACAACACGGTACAGAAACTGTCAGCTGATCCAAAAAGCGCTGGAAAATAGCGGGGGCGGAAGAACTGCCAAAGGGTAGGCGTTGAAATTGAAAAAGGCCCATGTGAGTATTAATGACGAAAAACTTTTTTGACTCGTCATCAAGCGGAATTTGTAAGTATGCCTCTGCTAAATCAGTCTAGGAAAAGAAGCGAGACTGTCCTAATTTGTCCATAAGTTCCTCAGGTCTGGGCAGGGGGTAAGTGTCTACAATTGTTTGACTGTTCACTGTTGATTGGAAGTCCGCACAGAGACGACGTTTTCCTGACGGCTTGGGTATAATTACTATAGGCGAGGCCCACTGACTCGCAGCAACAGGAGAAATCACCCAACTATCTTGCCAACGTTTAAGTTCTTCGGCAACTGTATCACGCATTGCGATAGGCACTGGTCTAGTTTTACGAAATTTTGGAACTGCAGATTCTTTTAAAGTTACATGTGCCACGAAGTCTTTTGCACAACCTAGTTCCGGCGAAAACAAGTCACTATATCTCTCACACAATGCATTTATTTTGTCCTCAGGCACTATTGACGAAATTTGAAGCACATCTCTTTGAATTGATAAACCAAACAAGTCAAAAGCATCTAGTCCAAAAATGTTCTGTGTAGATTTGGCCTGAAGAACTACAAAAGAAACTGTTTTTGTTACACCTTGAAAAGAGGCGGGCAGGCTACATGTTCCTAGCACGGGAATATTTTGACCGGTATAAGCTGTTAACACTTGCTGTGACGGCGACAATTTTGGTCCACCCAGAAGTTCATAAGTATCTTTATTTATTAATGTGACAGCGGAACCAGTATCAAGCTGAAATTTCACAGTCTTATTGTCTATGTAAAGAGTCACAAAAAGTTTTTGCTTGCGGCGCTCGACAGCTGCGTGAATGTGGGCAACGTCTAATACTGCTTGTTTGCTGCGCATGCGCGGGCCGCGTAGTGAGGTAAGCGGCGCAGACTCGGCAGGCAGCGGATTAACAACACTATCACTAGATGGCACTACCGCCGGATCGGCGTCCGCGCATTGCGAGGTTACGACAGATTCACTAACTACTGCACTAAACTCTTGAGTAGCTACATCAAATCTACTGTCACTAGCTACACAGTACTGGGCACTATTACAATGAGAAGTTGTAGAAGGCACTAGGTTCACTACAGGATTGCACTGTACATAGTCATTATGCTTGTCCCGAACCCGTTTCCGTTGCACAG
Source organism: Locusta migratoria (assembly GCA_026315105.1). Taxonomy (NCBI): domain Eukaryota; kingdom Metazoa; phylum Arthropoda; class Insecta; order Orthoptera; family Acrididae; genus Locusta; species Locusta migratoria. The sequence continues at coordinate 519,415,655 of CM048755.1, forward strand.
TTTTACGCGCTCGTCGGCGCTTGCTACGTGGCTCACTACATAGTTGTGCAGTAGGCGCGGAAAAACTTTCTTGCAATTGAGAACCAAGTAAAGCACTGTTCAATTCCACAGCGTCTATGACATTAACTGCATGAACTGTTCTTGCAATCTGTGAAGCACTGTTTCTAACGGCACCGTTCTTTGAATGTTTGTTTTGCATACACACTGTTTGTACGTGTCCTGATTTCCCACGTTGATAACAGGTCACGTTGCGATTGGGGCATTGTGCACGCTTATGGCGAGATACACACTGGGGGCAAGACTTATGAACATTTTTCTGAAATGAGTGTTGGCACCCGTTATTCAAATTACTGTTTCTAACACGACGGGGCGACCTTTGTGTCGCACTTTTACACTGGCTACTGTTCGCCGTCTGTTCAGCACGGCAGGTTGAATTATAAGAATCACTAGGGCTACACTGAAAACTATGGCTAGGAAAGCGTCCGTTACGGCACACTGCATTAACACTGTGGCTTTGCATTTCTACATCTGCTAAGTCAAAGGTATCATGCGCTTCTATAAGCTGCAGTACACTGTCTAATGAGGGGTCAGACTGTTTCAGAATTGCTGCCCTAATTCTGGGGTCCTGAATGTTCTGAGTGATAGCGTCTCTCAACATCACGTCACTATAAGAAAGTCCACAAGAGCAAGTAAATTTACATTGGCGGGTTAAGCCCTTCAATTCCGTAATCCACTGCTGGTGGGACTGCTCTGGTAACTTTTCCAGTCTGAAAAATCGGTACCGTTCCGCAGCTACGAGAACTTTTCTCTCATAATGAGCATTTAGTGTCTCTACTATTTGTTCAAAGTCTACATCACGAGGAGATGCATGGGGGAAAAGTATCTGCAGTAACACGAAAGTCTTGGTGCCAACTGCGGCGAGAAAGAAATGTTTGACTGTCAGACCTGTTAGTTGATGAGCCGCGACGAGTTCTCGAATCTGCGCGAAATAGTCGCTCCATTCTTCCTCACGTTCGTTGTACTGGCGAAACGTAGGAAGCGTTGCGGCGGCAGGTGTGGGCTGCTGAAGCGGCGGCTGTTGTTGTTGGTTAGCTGCTTGCGCTGTTAGCTGGGACACCGCTTGGAGTAGTTGCGTGATTTGCGCTGTCTGTAACTGAATAATTTCCATTAAGTTTGGATTCGGGTTAGCGGCCATGCTGACCGATTAGGCGCCGCGCATACAAGTAACTTATAACAAAACACAAATGCAATATGAATGAGGATGCACTGCAACAAAAAAGTCCACAAAACATGTAACAAAATATGTTCCCCCAAAAATCTTATAATAAGGGTGGGTGGGCGGGAGCAATTTCTGTCTGCTCCGACTGCTGCTGTCTGGCTGCTGGTCCAAGGTTCGTCTATCGCTCCTCGTCGCCACTTTTGTATCCCATCCTCGTCGCCACTTTTGTGTCCCAGCCTCGTCGCCACTTTTGTGTCCCAGCCTCGTCGCCACTTTTGTGTCTCATTTCCTTCGTAGGTGTCGGTGGCCAAGTAGAATGAGACCGACGCAGGAATAAAGGTAGCACGCTTGTGCAGGTACGGAGGGGAGCAGCCAGTGGGACAGCAGAAACTAGAAACACTAGAGTAAATTAGAACGAGATATATATTGCACAGAATTTATACAATACTTAACTTTTACATAGCTCAGTACTGCAGAATGCTGATACATAGTTGAGCTAGAGGCCTGACTAGTGCCTATCCGATAACCAAGTCTTCACTGGTGCCTATCTGATTCCGAAGGTCTTAACTGGTTCCTATCTCAGTCCCAAGTGCACGATGTTGTTCAGTGGTGGCCACGAGCGGGATAGCAGCAGAGGGCGCTCGTGGCTGACGTCGTAAGAACGCCGCGCCGTGCGTGCATGGCGGCGCGCGGCGAAAGTAGGTGGCGCGCACTTTGTACTTGTGCGACACCACACCCCTCCACCCCAAACCGCCGCGCCGTCGTGGCGTAGGGCTGAGGGCCACGGTGACGGCACTAGGAGGAGGGCCTGGACGGGGGCGTTACTGTTGGGATGGGCGTCGTAGCTGAGGCTGGGATCGAGACGCCGTCCGCGCCCTGGTATACACCTTGCGATCCGCCGGGAAACCCACCAAAACCAGCGGAAGGGCGCCCGCCTCCGCCCGGAGGAAGCAGGTCATCTTCTTCTGAGGTGCGTGGCCCAGGCGGCGGGGGCACGCACGGTCCCGGAGTCCCTCTCGTTGACGCTGGCAGCTGAGGCAGCGACGGAGACGGAGGGGCCGACTGCGTAGGAGGCGCGTCAACATCCATCGGGATCTCGTAGTCCGGGGACGCTGGAACCGTCGGCGAACGATGTAGCGCTTCCTGGCGGTGAACTGGGTCTGGAATCAAGAAACCGGAGATAGGATCGCGCGGCCTATGCAAGCGCAATTGGTTTGCGTGGCGCCGCAGCTCCGACCCTGTGGAAGAACGTACAGCACTTTGTACTTGTGTGACACCACAGAGTCATTATTCTGTATAAGGTTTAATGGATACCAGCAATTTGTAATGGCAACATTTGATTTCGTAATCTTCGGTACCTATATGTGTCTCGTATTTTGACATTGGAAATCTGGTCACCGTACTCTAAACCGACAATTGTAGTGATGCAGGTGGGGTCGGGATTCGTTGGTAGAGTTCGTGCAAGAAGTCGTGGCCCTTGCGTAGAAACGCATTCTCGACTTGTGCGATGGGCCAGTCCATTCCTTTGTTATGAAGGGGCGGCCGGCTCAATTGCACGTTGCCTGCTGAGCCGTACGCTAGAGGCCGTCAAACGCTGCCTGGCTCCCGCTCGTTCCCGCCAGAGGGAGCGGCTGGCGAGACCGCCGCACCCGGGAGCCGGCAGTGCCGATAACACAGTCTGGAGAGCGAGAAGTCTCGGTACTCCCGGCTAGCCTGGCATGTGGAACAGCCGACAGCAGTGCGCATGCGCACGTCCAGCCCCCCTCACGACGCCGTTAATCATTGCGCCCAACCGGCACACGTCTAGGACGGTGCGTTCACACTGTCGGCCGGGCCGAGCAGAGGGGGATGTGCCAAGACGAAAAAGAGGAGGAAAAATAACTTTTTCAATTTTTAAGTTGTAAGAAATTTTGACGGTATATAAGACCACATCGCATCGTTTTATCAAAAAAAATGTTCAAATGTTTGTTAAGCTTATGGGACTTAACTACGGGGTCATCAGTCCCTAAACTTACAAACTACTTATGAACTACTTACGAACTAGGACGGCACAAATATCCACGCCCGAGGGGGGATTCGAACCCCCGACCGTAGTGGCCGTGCTGACCGTGACTGGAGAACCTCAGTCACCTCGGCCGGCTCGTTTTATCAACCTTTTTTTTTTTTTTTTTTTTTTTTTTTTTTTTTTTTTTTTTTTTTTTTCTCTCTTACAAGCTCTGCCTTGCCTGTGAAAAAATAAAAAGTCTACTTTTCATTCCGCACGAGTTTTTAGTTTCGTAAAGCTCCTCACTCGATTTTGATGAAAGTATTCGGTTAAAAAATCTGATTTTTGGGCACAGGGTTGTACAACATCTTAGCTTTCCAATGAAACATTCACCTTTTCGAAATTCGTAACAATCGTTTTCAAATGATGCTTTTTGTCAGGTATGCGCACTTGATTTACAAATCGTGTATTGAAAACGTTCGATAGCGGGCAGCTTACTGTATTATGCATTTTAGGCCATACATTACAGCGAGTGAAATTGAGCTAAAACAACAGAAAAGTTTTTGGAACGGTAGTCGCACTGATATCTACCTCCTTTCACAAGTAATTGTGAGTTATCTGAGCAGCATCATGCCGCGACCGCAAGCCTACGAACTCGGCGTGTGTTGAGCGTGGCGTAAAGCACTGCAGTGCAGAAAAAAATATTTACTGGTCACTATGTTGGTCCCTCGTGATGTGTTAATAATTCATAACCAGAAAATAGCTATACTCTGGGGTGGCAACCGATTACAATGGACAATGATATGCTATGCTTTTATGTAAGGTAATACTTCACTTAATAGGTATACAAGTAGTTCGTTTTCCACATTGTACAATTAATGGAATACATATTTCGTGTTTCAAACTTCAAGAGAAGAAACAATTAATGTAAACTGCGAATTTGCTGTTGATGGACTGAAATGAAATTCTACTCAATGACTTTCTAGTTAGGGATAATAAACGGAAGAAACCCAAAAATATACTTACATTTATTGATGCATCTACACCTAAGATTACATTTTTTAGCCTTCTCTTAAGCCGGCCGCGGTGGCCGAGGGGACTGCGGCGCGCCAGTCACAGTCTGCACGGCCACTACGGTCGGGAGTTCGAATCCCCCACTCGGGCATGGATATCTGTGTCGTCTTTGGTATAAGGTAGTTCATAAGTAGTTTGTAAGTTTAGGGACTGATGACTCCGCTGTTAAGTCCCTTAAGCTTGACAAACATTTGAACCTTCTCTAATTTTCGCTTTTGTAACTCCCAGAAAATGTTCTACCACAAGGTGAAACAATTTATATACAGTGTCTCACATAAAAGCGCTATTCCTCAGACCTAGACTAAAGTAGGAGTACATAACAGTAAAATTAAAGACATTTAGTTACCTCCTGATAAGGGATGCTGCAACTTATGGACATGGGGGGTACGTCAGGTGTGCCAGATTTATGTGGTACACGCTGTACTATGTTTCAGCTCATCTCCACTTTCAAAGAACTCTACACGGTTCTCAGAATTTGTATTTATTTTGTTAGGAAGCTCTCTGATGGGAACTGCTTTTCTATGAACATTTCCAGAAGCCGGCCGCGGTGGCCGAGGAGACTGAGGCGCTCCAGTCACGGTCTGCACGGCCACTACGGTCGGGGGTTCGAATCCCCCCTCGGGCATGGATATTTGTGCCGTCCTTAGTATTAGCTAGTTTGTAAGTTTAGGGACTGATGACCCCGTAGTTAAGTCCCATAAGCTGTACAAACATTCGAACATTCATTCATTTCCAGAATCTCACAATTTTCCTTGTCTCGGTGGTACTTTCATATCGATTTTTATACTTTCAATGAAAGGAAAACGCGCAGATTTAGTTTAGCTTCAGACAATGCAGATCAGTAAAGGATGAGAAGCAGGTGTCATTTGTTTCATGTTGCGGTTTGTTTTTTCGTTCTTAGTTGGCTTGTGGCCAGCAACAAGGGATCGTCACCCACTGTCAGTGGAAGATCGAAGAAACACAAGTGTGACCAGTACTTGTTCACTGCCATCTACTTTGATCCAGCTGTTAATTGATTTTGTAATGTTATTACTATTGTTTGCACACTGTAGTGACTCATAGAATTATAAGCACATTAGAAATATGTGATATGGACCCATCACATTAATTTCGACTAACATTTAGGAGAGTTTTTCCTTAAGTGAAAAACTAAACATTTCTTAATTTTTTTAATTCATATTATAGAATTAATAGTAATGGAGAAAAAATAAATATATTATCATAAGTATAAATGAAAAAAATCATGCAGAGGAGCTTCTGCTGAAAGCAGGCTGGAGACTTCTGATACTTGTGCTGCAGAAGCAACACCATACCCGAATCGGTTCGTGCCGGCGCCGACTCGCGTCATTCATATTAAAGATATCGAATGTTAAAGGAAGGAAATACTCTCCTAAATGTTAGTCTATATGGATGGAACGAGTGCATTACCACCTATTTCTTATGTTCATAAAATTCGACGGTTCACTACAGTGTGAGAACAATAGTAATAAAACTAGGTGACCTGTGCAAATACTTTGCAGCATTAGTGGCCAGTCATGTGAAATGGAAATAAGTAAAATTAAATATTTATCATTTAAAAATATTTATTATAGATAATAACAGTATACAGAATATTATATAAGCTTGTGTCTTCCTAAATTCATATCGAAACACTTATTTAAAATCAATTATAATTATAAAATAGATTCTTTTAATATATAAGAAAGATAGAGGACCCGTGCGAATACTTCGCATCGTTAGTGGAATGACTAAAACGTTGGGAAGACATGGAAGTGAAGTTGAATGTTCACGCACAGCTTTCTTCAGAATCAATCCGTGCAAGTGTTTAAAAACACAAATCAAAGATCTTGATCCGTTGAGCGTTTATAGGTAAAAGAGAACTGTGTACTTCAATTAGAACCGAAGATATCCTAAAACAAACCGATTAAAATATTCAATGCAAGGACAGAAGGATCCCGCGTTTGAATGAAAGTAAAGGAAGGAGAGACTTAATTATACTTGATGACAAATCTGCGAATAAATACCTTTCGTTTAAAGCGGAAATGAAGGAAATGGGTCGGATAGAACGGCCTGACATAATGACTTTAGTTTACAGCCAGGACATCCCCATAAGAAATATACAGAAGGAAATCCAGTTTGAGTGTAGAAAAAGTGGATGAATACCTTTAGTTTTACACAAAAATGAAGGAAATCAGCTGGGTAGTTTAGTCTGCCCGACTGACTTTAGTTTTCGTAGATTCTTTTAATATATAATATAATAAAATCAATGAACTGTTAGCCGGATTCTTGAAGTGGCCAGCAATCGATCTTCTGCTGACAGTGGGTTGGGATTCCTTATAGCTGGGGACAGCTCTCCCCTTCCCTCGAAAAAAAATTAGAAAAAAGTGAAAGACGTTTCTTATCCTTTAATGACCTGTCCTGCAGTGTCTGAGGCTAAAGTAAACCAGCGTATGTTGAAAATTCGAAAGTACCATCTTGCAGACAAAGAAAATTGTCTTCAAATGAAACAGAAAAATGTTCGTAGAAACGTTGTTCGCCTCAGACAGGTTACTAAAAGCAACTCAGTTCATTCTTACTTTCATCTCGGATGTGAAAGTACCGCATTTATGTCGACACACTGTATACAATTATTTTCACCCGGTGGGAACACATTTTCCGAAAGCTACAAAAGCGAAAAGGTATATTTTGTGTCTTACGAGTAGAATCAATAAATATATATATATTTTTACTTTCTCGTTCACCTGCAACTAGAAAGCCGTTAACTGTAATGTAACAAATTTTTATATCAGTCCATTAAGAGCAAAGTCGCAGTTCACATTACTTTGTTCTTCTCTTCTAGTTCCAAATACGAAATATAAATTCCATGAATTGTATTATGTGGAAAAAACCAGATATATATGCCTCTCAAAGTCAAGTATGATCTGCTGTAAAACCGTAGCAGATAGTTGTCCATTGTAATCGGTTACCACCCAAGAAAAATTAGTACATTATTGTTCTCTGATTATGGATCTTTAATACCTCTTGAGGGCCCGACAAACGTAGCCAGCAATTCAGATTTTTCGGCACTGCAGTGCTTCACGCTACGCTCAACACAGGCTGAGTTCGTAAACTTGTGATCGCGGCCCGAGGGCGCTCAGATAACTTGCAATTACTTCTGAAAGGAGATAGATATCAGTGCGATTACCATTTCAAAAACTTTTTTGTTCTTTTAGCTCCATTTCACTCGCTGTAATATATGGTCTAAAAATCATAGAACAGTAACCTGCCCGCTATCTAACTTTTTCAATACACGATTTGTAAATCAAGTGCATATACTTGAGAAATAGCGTCATTTGAAAACGACTGTTAGGAATTACGAAAAGGTGAATGTCTTATACGAAAGCTAAGATGTTTTACTATAATGTGTCCAAAAATCAGATTTTTTAAACGCATACTTTCATCACAATCGAGTGAGGAGCGTTACGGAACTAAAAACTCGTGCGGAATGAAAATTAGCCTTTTTTATTTTTTCACAGGCAAGGCAAAGCTAGTAAGGAAAAACTAATTTCAAAAAACGATGTAGCGTGATCGTGTATACCATCAACAATTTTTACAACGTGAAAATCGAAAAAGTGTATTTTACCCCTTTTTTTGTCTCGGGTACGTCCGGAGCGTTGTGTGAACACGCAGCCGGCGGCGTGCGCCGACTAGGCTGAGGCGGCTCAGCCAAGCTCAACTCGTTCCGGCGGGCGCGACGTGAACCCGGGAGTATCGGTGACTCGTCCTGCCCGAAACGTCTCGCTCTCGCGAGTGTGACGTCATCGCTCCCCCTCTACCAACCCTTTACCCGCCGTCAGCCGTCGAGAGCGACGCGCGAGCGCTGCGGGAACCGAGCGGGAGTGGAGGCCGTTTTGACCGGCTCTACCGTACGCTTCGTCTGCCAGTAGGCCATCAACTGTGCCCCGCGACTAGTAGGCATTAGAGCCGTGCAGCGCGCCACATTTACCCGCCCGAGCTCGCCTGCGTCCGGCCGCTGCGCTCTGCTGCCCGCACCAAGGGTAGTCCAGCTCCACTGCACCGCTGTACACACCGTCGAGTTCCAACACTCGCCGGGCGAGCGGGTACCCGTCGGGCCCGTGCAACAGCATTACAGACGGCGCTGCGAGTGGGGAATTGCAGACAGTTCTGAGCAAGACGTTGTAATAACCACAGCGTAGGCTTCACGCACCTTTTATGTTACCTACATAGCAATTTATAAGTTATCGCTCGTTATGTCTGAAATAAATAGCGAATCGGACAGATCGTACCAACGTGCAAGTAGTAGACGCTACGAGGAAGAAAAAAAGACGTTTCCAGGAATCTCGCGGAGAGAATCTACAAGCGTTTACAGAGATCTGGAGACAGCATTGTATGGGAGCATTTTATATTGATTCTAGGTAATGAAAATAAATCTGTGGGATTTGCAGAGTGTAATGGCTGCCGTAAATTATTGTCGTTCCGTGGTGGCAGTACCACTACGCTGTTAGGGCACCTGAATAGCTGCAAAGCTTATCTGAATACCGATTTGAAAGGTTGTAGCAATATCCCAGGATCAGCAAAATCTTTTGTACTGGAGAAATGAGTAAAAATGTGTGCAATAAATTTTCAGCCCTTCAGCATAGTTGCGGCAGAAGGATTTCGAGACCTCGCACATACTTTGATGGAGATAGGAGCATAGTACCCCACTGCAAGTGCCAAAGACGTTCTTCCTCATCCTTCAACAGTTTCTAGGAACGTAAAAAGAGTAGCAGACGAATACCGTGTGGCTATGGTACCTCCAGTATTGCAGGATATAGAAGATGGGGCGTGTGCATGTACTACTGATATGTGGACAGATGCGTATACTAAAACACTTTATTTGACTGTTACGACGCATTCAATCTCCCGAAATTTTCAGTGGAAAAGTAGGGAGTTATTTTTGCATAGTTCCCGTCTAATGTGGGGAAAACTGCTGCAAATATACGGGAGGAAATTGAAACAAATATGACCAAGTTAGGGATATTTACGAACCATCTGACGAAGATTACGATCGTTACTGATCAGGAGGCAAATGTGGAAAAGGCACTTGAAAGTTATCGTCGCCTTCCGTGCAATATCCACTCTATTAACACTGTTCTGCGCCACATCCTTGAGGATAACTGGTTGCGGGAATATGGTTCTATTGTTTATGACTCACTAGAAGCAACGAAACATGTAGTAACTTATTTGAAAAAGAGTGGCCGCATCAAAGACTCGCGATTGCAGTTTACTTTAAAGCAGGAAGTAGATACTCGCTGGCATACCGTACATTTCATGCTAAAATCCGTATTTATACAGCATGAACAAATTGCTGAGGTTTTACGTGAATTTGGTAAAATATACTTGCTTGAGAACTGGAATTACGAAGCAATCGACAAATTAATACAGTTTCTCGAAGTTTTTCAAGAGGCCACCAAAGCAATGGAAGCTGACAGTGGCCCGACGTTGCAACTGGTTGTACCATTGGTGTACCAGATAAGCAAACACTGTACTGAGAACGCAGCAGACAATGAGGTAAGCCCACACATACGTCAAACGAGTCACTGCGACCTTGAATGTCACCTCTCGAATAGTGGTGACTCCCTCGGGGTTTCAGCTACCCCCAGCAAAAGGGAAAAGGGGGAAATATAAAATAAAATAAAACAACGACAATCATCCACACGCTTGTATCGATGAACAGTAATTAGTTTACTTCCCTTGGAGTGGTTAAGCGTAAGCTGTACCTTACAACATTCTACCAGTTAATCGTTTCTAATGACCTCGATTGCAACTGGACGTTTATTTTTATTTATTTACTTATTTTTTCTTAGCAGCAAGGAAACATCAAGCAATTTAGCGAAATGTCCACAGAAGCACTGTTCGAACACGCGCTGAATACGTATATTTGCTATCGCAGCACTGATGCTGCTCATTAAGTCGCAATTACTCATTATTTGAAACAGCTCTATTACACTCGCGCTAATGTGTGTTCTAAAATGCATCGGTCATTAAGCTGCCCGCTATCTAACTTTTTCAATACATGATTTGTAAATGAAAAGTTGAATGCTTTGTTAGAAAGTAAAGTTGCTGTACTATGAGATTCAGATGACGAAAAATTCGATTTCTTTAATCCCATTGTTTCTTCAGAATCGAGTGAAAGGCATTATGAAACTAAAAACAAGCGGAATGAAAAGCAGACATGTTATTTTTTCACAAGGAAAGTAAAGCTTGTAGGAAAAACTAAGTTAATAAACCGATGTGGGATGGTCGTTTGTTACGTCAACAGTTTTTACAGTGTGAAAATAGGAAGAGTGTATTTCCCGCTAAGAGCGTAGCGGCTGGTGGGCGCTAGCAGCAGAGCGCCACGGGCGGACCGGGGCTCGGCGGGTGTTCGGGTACCCGCGCTGCCCGCTGCTGTCCGATGCAGGCCGGGCAGCGCGAGGCCAGGCCCGCCCGGGAGGCGCGGCAACGAGACCGGGCGAGCAGCGCAGGCCCGCTGCACGCCTCTGGGCAACAGGCAACTGAGGCGGCCGCCCCTCCCAAACAAGGGACTGGACTAGCCCGGCGCACAAGGCGAGAAGACAGGGGCCACGACTTATTGCACCAGCTCTACCGGTTGTACCTGGACTACCTGAGAGCCTGAAGGCACTGTGGTGAAAGATTGTTGAACTGTTTCCGAAGTTATTGTTTGGGGTAGTACTGGATTTCACACCTATAACCCCCTACTACACACTGCCCGAACACCAACCGTACATATCTCAGAAGTGTTGGAGCCTGTTGTCCTCCTACACATTAGGAATGTTCCGACTGCCACAGTGCAACAGGAAAATGTGCGACCATACGTGGCATTTATTGTTTAAGATTTCTTCCACGTCCACAGGATGGCATTGCTGTCTTGGTTTCCCTGTTATTCCGATCTCTCGCCTATCGGAAAGTCTAGTCGACGATTACGGAATGATTGGCGAGAGATACACATCCAACTGCTACACCAGATCAACTTTAGCAATGTTTGGATGCAGCAATGGCTGCTGTGCCCCAAAAACCCATCCAGACCCTATTTCATCCAATGCTGTGGTATGTAGCAGCGGTAATATCCAGCAATTGCAGCAATATTAAATAGGTCCACTGTTTTAATCAGCTTCCTCACTATACTATGGTTTATTCAGTCATCTAATCTCTGTACACCGTGTTCATCACCGACATAAATTTGGCGGTGATGTCTCCAGCCTTGCTTGGTGTTGGATTTTAGGTAGTAAGCGGTGCATAATATACTTTGAAGCATTCTACCTCAAACAGTTTCTCTTTTGCATGATAGGAACTGTAATGGAACAGGTTACTGTGTATGGAAGTATGAAGTGGAAATGCCACGGACGGACTAGGCCAGCGTGCCGCAATACCAAGTCATGCAGTGTTACACAGCGGCTGGGCAAAGAAAGTTAAATCACGAGAAATTCCAACACCTGGCAGAAGGATTGAAGCAAATCGGTGTTTCAGCGTACGTGCCGCAGCTGAGTTAGCTAGCCGGCCGCGGTGGCCGAGAGGACTGAGGCGCTCCAGTCACGGTCTGCACGGCCACTACGGTCGGGGGTTTGAATCCACCCTCGGGCATTGAAATTTGTGCCGTCCTTAGTATTAGTTAGTTCATAAGTAGTTTGTAAGTTAAGGACTGATGACCCCGTAATTAAGTCCCTTAAGCTCTACAAAAATTTGAACTTTTTTATTTTTTTATTTTTAGTTAGCTAGGACTATAAATATGTGTGAAAGTGTAAAGTGTACAGTGCAGGCAGACGCTGAACAACGGGGCTACCAGCGGGAGGCCCACGTCCATAGATAACCTAGCAACCCTGACTGTAATGCTAAAGAGTGAAACATCTAATAATTGAAAGTGGGGTTAAATAACGAGGTGCACAAAGGGTAAAGTTTCAAATTAAATGTTCTTAAATCTAAGGAACTTAACTTCTGTGGTTATTAGTTCCTCCTACAAACTACTTAAACTAACCTAAGGACAACACACTCCCCTCTTGCCGGAGGGAGGACTCAAATCTCCGACAGCGAGCAGCAGCACGCTCCGCAGATAGGCGCCTTAGACCGCTAGGCTGCACCACCGCCGTCAGTAAAGCTCCAACAGAACAATTATTTATTTCAGTGTGCCGAGTAATCAGCCACATAATCATTCTATCATGAAACCTGCAAGTGCCTCTTGTTGTATCATTGAAACATACATAAAATGTGGGTGGAAAGGAGAGAATTACATACGGAACAGAGTCACACATTCGAGCTTGAAAAACTGATGGAATTATATCCAGCTCCCTGCAACAGGCACGCAAGGCAAATAAATCTCTACCGACCGACTGGTCGTAAATAATGGTTAACTCCGAGTATAACAGCAGAATGAAATCATTGACAAAGAAATATACACACATGAAATGAAGCTAAGTGAACACGTGGTTCACGGGGACCCAGTAAGATTCCAAGTTAACTTGAAATGAATAACTAAACCGAATTCTGGAAATAAAATACTCTGCAACAAATAACAAAGTATGGAGCTGATGGGCGAATTATCGAAACATGAACACATGGGTACAGTATGTAAAGCATACAGATAGGATCACAAAGAAAATCTCAAATAATACCGGCAAGAATGTAAGCACACTCACACTAAATCACAATCATACACACTATGAGTGGAATGCACTAACCATAGCTCATTGTCTTGTGGTGGGTTATTCTCTCTTTTCTCAAGTATCAAGAGAATAAAGAAAGTTCCTAGCTAAACACAGCAAAGTAACAAAATTACGCCTTTTGCTTCACTAAAAAAAATCACAGATCATGCGTTCAACTTTGGAGCAGGAAATAACTGATTAGAAAAAAATTAGTTAGCCTGAAGCGTTACACAATTTCAAACCGCATCTAAGTGAACCAAATGGCGCATGCAAAACATTTTTACCTTCGTGGTGGTCAACATTCGACTGCCGTCTCGTGGCCTCCAGCCAGCGAACCACACGTAGTTAACGGAAGTGACCAGAGGGGTCTCTTCTGGCACCAACTTAACGATCTGTGACTGACAAAAGTCTCTGGTAGAAAACTGTTTCGCCGGCCGCGGTGGCCGAGGGAACTGAGGCGCTCCAGTGACGGTCTGCACGGCCACTACGGTCGGGGGTTCGAATCCCCCCTCGGGCATGGATATTTGTGCTGTCCTTAGTCTTGGCTAGTTCATAAGTAGTTTGTAAGTTTAGAGACTGATGACCCCGTAGTTAAGTCCCATAAGCTATACAAACATTTAAACATTTTTTTGAAAACTGTTTCATTTAGTTAAGTTACCCCTGTAGCCACATCAGACGAAAGTACTATTCTACCAACCATTGTATAAATCAATAGCAGATAGACAGACACAGCCAGAGGTGCCCACTCCCCACCCCTTGGCCAATGACTCATTCACCCCCGCCAAACTGCGACCAGCAACCCCCCCCCCCCCCCCCCCCACACCCGAGATACTATAAGGTCCCGGATTCCTGGATTCGGAAGGTAAATTTATTTTGTATAGAAACATTGTTTTATTGATTTTTATTTCACGTTTTGTAAATTGTTTTAGAAAGACCCCCAGGCTGTCCAAAAGTACTAATTTTTACCCCCCTTCCCCCAGAAATTTCAATGACGCAGTTTGCATCAAGACCCCCTCCTCAAATGTTCAAATGTTTTTAAAGCATTTGGGACTTAACTACGGGGTCATCAGTCCCTAAACTTGCAAACTACTTATGAACTACTTACGAACTAGGACGGCACAAATATCCATGCCCGAGGGGGGATTCGAACCCACGACCGTAGTGGCCGTGCTGACCGTGATTGGAGCGCCTCAGTCACCTCGGCCACCGCGGCCGGTGCCCCCTCCTCCCCCGAGGTGGCAGATAGGGCTTAACATATGTTTATTATTTATTTATCGTATGGTATAGTATACAACAATATATATGTACACAATTAAATGGAAATGTTCAAATTTGACAACAGGTCCAGGGCACTTTCTGTTACTTGATGTAAACTCTCCAAGTAACCATTAAATGCTCGCAGTGGACACTGTTTGATGACGTGCCCTATTGTTTGCTACTCTGTCCCGCAGTCACAGTCAGAAAATGAAAGGAAACCCCACTTCTTCATGTTGTAAGCACACCTCCCTTGACCATTCCTGATGCGGTTCAGTCTCGACCAGGTTTGGCGTGGTAGATGGAGTCCCTCAACCTTCTTTGATGGATCTTGCACGAGGTGGCCGTTGTGCGGTGGATTTTCGTTCCAGCGTTCTTGCCACTTGGAGATCACATCGAAGGAAGTGGTACATTCTGTGTTACACCAAGGAGGTTTACGTTATTTCAGATGACATGCTGGGGGACCCTGTAGAGCATCATACAAGGGAGAGTTCTTGTGAGCCTTGGCATTCTTTATCAATTTTACCTTATCTGCTTTCCTCCTCAGATCTTGCTGAGCAATGTTAGCCAGGACAGGTAACCAGTGAATGGGCGTAGATCGGACAATGTCAGTGATAACCCTCATGGCTTCATTAAGTTGGACGTCAATCTTTGTTGTGTGAGCGCTGTTTTCCCACACTGGCGCGCAGTATTCCCCAGCAGAATACACAAGAGCGAGCGCAGCAGAGCGTAGGGTATTGGCGTCCGCACCCCAATTGCTGCCAGCAATCATACGAAGCAAATTCACTCTTGAGGCAACCGATCCCTGGGCAACGGTTAGTACCGGCCAATTTTTCCACCAAGGTGCTGCTACACAGCAACAAGTATGCAAGAAAACCTCCATATGAATAGTCTTTTTCAGGACCAACCAAGCTCAGAACACCCAGCAATTATCATTGGTAACAACTTAACATAGGTAATTAAGGATCACATAAAATAAAGGTGTAGGTTAATTTTGAAAACATACGTAAGCGATAACTGTCGATAAATCAATTAGGAATTGAGGCCGCAATTCTTAATTGCAATCCACCTAGCCACGATTTGATGCTTCTGTCAGTGCGGATGCACACGACGACCGAACTCTTGGTGGAAATATAGGGCCCGCTGCTATCCGTGGAGTACAATGGTCAAAGTAGGAGGGCATATGGAAGCGTGGGTCGGAAGGTAACGGGCTTGCACGTGTGCTAAGCCCATGTACCTGGGTTGGCGTAGAGGCCTAGCCCAACAGCCTAGTAAGGTTGGTTGACCTGCGCAAGGCGAGAAGACGGGTTTTGTGCTGCCTACAAGGTATGACATTTAGATCGTAAAAAAAAAAACCTTACTCTTGGTTTAACACCGATAAGTAATTAAACACATTCGTTAGTTTGTTCTTCAGGCTCACCAGTATAGGTTTAACGTTTGCGATCTGAACTTTTCCCGGCGTATTTCAATGTTAAACAGTTATCGGGTGCCGGCCGCGGTGGCCGAGAGGACTGCGGCGCGCAAGTCACGGTCTGCACAGCCACTACGGTCGGGGGTTCGAATCCCCCCTCCGGCATGGACATTTGTGCCGTCCTTAGTGTTAGCTAGTTCATAAGTAGTTTGTAAGTTTAGGGACTGATGACCCCGTAGTTAAGTCCCATAAGCTATACAAACATTTGAACATTTTGAGTTACCGGGTATCCAACCGGGTTTTATCGTAATTATTCCACGATATTTCGGCAATCGTAGACGTTGCCACCTTCAGGTGGTACCTGACGAATGCTGTGCTGCTCCTCTCGGCGCCCTATATATGCTCGCCGTTACCCCCTGCACGGCTCATTTCGGTGCAGCCGCCGCGGCGGCTCTTGGTAGTGGTGGGGGAAGCGGCGCCCGGTTCCCAACTCTGGCCTGCAGTCTCCGCGCTGCCGTCGTCGGGCGTAGACCTCGGTCTTCGGGAACGTTTTTCACTTCTCCAAGCTCAGTGCAGGGTTGCAAGCCTGACTGAGTTGAAGGCCGCTAACTTTATTGATTAGACCATCCTGCACTCGTATTTAGATGGCCTCTTGAATAACACAATACCAGAAGGAGGAGGATTGCCTGACTACTTCGGTGTTTTCGTACTCCATGGTGTGTCCAGTCTTTATACAATCATCGGCCACGGCTGATTTGGTAGTCTGGCGTAGTTGTGTATGGCGCTTGTGTACACGGCACCTCTCTTCTACCGTGCGGACTGTCTCACCAATGTATGATTTACCGCACTGGCAGGGAATTTGGTAAACGCCCGGCTTTCGCAGTCCTAGCTCGTCTTTCACAGAGCCCAGGAGAGTCAAAGTTTTGCTGGGGGCCGAAAATCACACTCTATGTCTCTCCAGAATCCTGCCGATTTTCCTCGAGGTGTTTCCGATAAACAAGATGCATGCCAATGATCTAAATTATTCTTTCCCTTCTTGTTCTTCCCTTGGTGCCGTCTCTTTGAACGCCCATCGTATTTGTTTGGGGTTGTACCCGTTTCTTCTGAATGTTGTCTCTGGACGTTGCAGCTCGAATGGAAGGCTTTCTTAGTCGCAGATATAACGTACCCTGTGTACCAATGTGCGTAAATCGCCTTAACGTAGGGAGTTGTGGCGACAACTAGATGCATTCAGATACAGATCGGTGTGTGTAGGTTTTCGGTACTCACTCTGTCCCCGTCTGCCATCAGGGGGATCGCAAAGCCTTGCTCAGAGGTCACTGTCACAGCAAGAAGTACTTGCACCATAAAATAGCTAGGGGTTCAGTAAAACTAAAACGAATGCCTAAGTGCGATATACTTAATGTTAAAATTATGGAGTTCCTTGGGTAACATTTATTATGAATTCCTCATAGATTGTTTTATAATACAGTGTGTTAATGATGAAGAAGCGCAAAGTCTGAAAACTGTTTTCAGGAACCAATCGATAGGAAAAAGAACTTGATACGATCGAAAAAAAGATGTACTTCTTTACAAATTGTATGTACATTGGGACCTTGCTTCATAAGCATAATTCGCTTCTGAGTTTTGCCCGAAATGTGAAACAGTCGTGAAGCAAAATATATCTTTCTGTCGGAAATCATGTAAAAATACGTTAAATGTGAACAACTGCAAAAGAAAAAATAAAGGTCAGCCAACAATTTAAAAGAAACAACATTACATTTGGCTAATTTGAGGTAGCGTATTTTTGTTGCGGTTCGTGAGGAGGGTGGGTCCTTAACCGACGTGACCCATTCCCGTATTTGGGTATGAAATCACGGACTTACGCGTAAGACAGTAACTGGTCTGATGGTCAAAACAGACATATACCGGGCTCTAAGTATTGTCATTTCTCCGACACTACTTATCGGATTTCGTTGTGTGGAACGCCGTAGAATTAGTCTGCTTGAGATCTACGATAGTAGAAGCAGAAATTACTACTCCATGTAAAAACATTTTTTGATATCGGTATCTATGTAATTAATATTATGTAATGTAATCACTTCTTTTAGCGAGGACATTTTTATAATTCATCTAGGTGAAAACAGAATTACGATACCTTAAACGGTTACGGTAATAATTGAGATGAACAGGTCACCTGAATCAGCCTGGGTTAACAAATCGGCCCGGTGTCATTTAGCGGCACATACGCGTAATGCGACATCGGTGTGTCGATGGTTATCGAAATTTTATCAAAGTCCTAAGACACGATGGTTCTCCAAGTAAGTTTTCTTATGAGACAGTTGGAGAAGATCATTAAATTTAAATAATCCTTTTTTATTATATTACTTTGAATATGAGAATAGTATTTAAGTGGACAGAATACAAAGAAAAGTCCCACACAACACTTGGATCCACTCAACAACCAAATTTGCAGAACTGAAGTTCCTCCCACTAGATCCACTTGCGCTGGAAAACACTCTTAGTTCTATGGGCCAGAGAAGGCTCTGTCTTTTCATGTTCTTTTCTTGATATAAAAATATCGGTTTACGCTTTTGCTGGAGCGCCACGTTACAAATCGCGCGGCCTCCCGCGTCGGAGGCTCGAATCCTCCCTTGGGCATGGATGTGTGTGTTGTCCTTCGGTTAGTTTAACGTAGTGTAAGTACTTTGTAAGACTATGGACTGACTAACACACGAAGGAATTTACATTTGCTGCCAGTGTTTATTTAACTACATCAACGTGGAAAATAGACAATTTGTGTCATGACGGAATTCCAACCTGAGTCTCTTCATTACTAGCCAATTGGCGCTGTCGACTACGCCTCCCAAGTTCGAGCATGTTGTGCATCCATACTAAAGAATGAATCACTGTCAGTCTTCTTGTTAAATGTTATATACACTGAAGAGCTAAGGAAACTGACACGCTTGTCTGATATCGTGTAGGGACCCTGCGAGTACGTACGCAATACGTCGTGGCATGGACTGAACTAATTTCTGAAGTTGTGCTGGAGGGATTTCACACCATGTATCCTGCTGGGCTGTTCATAAATCCCTAGTAGTCCGTGGGGGTGGAGATCTCTTCTGAACAACAAGTTGTATGGCATCCCAGATATACTCGATAATGTTCATGTCTGGTGACGTTGGTGGCCAGCACAGGTGTTTGAACTGAGAAGTGTGTTCCTGGAGCCACTCTGTAAAAATTCTGGACAAGATGGTTGATGTATTATCCTCCTGAGATTAGCCAAGTCCGTTGGAATGCACAATGGACATTAATGGATGAAAGTGACGAACCAGGATGGGTACGTACGTTGCACCTATGAGAGTAGTTTCTTGATGTATCACAGGTCCCATATCATTACAACTGCACACGCCGCACACCATCACAGAGCCTCAATAAGCTTGAACAGTCACCTGCGGACATGCAGGGTGTATGGATTCATGAGTTTATCTCCACACCCATACACCTCTATGCGCTCGCAACAACTGTAAACGAGACTCGTCAGATCAGGCAACATGTTTCCAGTCATCAACATTCCAGTGTCGTCGTTGACAGGCCCAGGGAAAGGATAAGGACTTGTGCCGTGCTGTCAGAAGGGGTTCGCGAGCGGGCCTTCGGCTCCGAAAGGCAATATCGATAAAGTTCCGCTGAATGGTTAGCACGCTAACACTTTCTGATGGCCCAGAATTGATATCCACAGCATTTTGTTGGAGGGTTACAGTTCAATCACGTAGAACAATTCTCTTCAGTCATCGTTGGTCCCTTTCTTACAGGATGGTTGTCCGGCCGTAGCGATGTCGATGTTCCCGATATTCACAGTGCTTTCGTGAAAGGATGTACGAGAAAATCCCCACATCATTACTACCTCAAAGATGCTGTGTCCCATGGATCGTGTGCCAACTATAGCACCACGCTGAAATCCATTTAAATAAAGATAACCTGCCATTGTAGCAGCAGTAATCTAGCGCCTGTGCTAGACTCCTGTTATCTTACACAGGAGTTTCTACCGCACCGCCGTCCTCTCAGTGTTTACATATCTCTAATTGAAGTTTAATCTGCCAGGAAGTTTCATATCAGCGCACACTCCGCTGCAGAGTGAAAGTTTCATTCTGGAAACAACCCTTAGGCTGTGGCTAAGCCATGTCTCCACCATAACCTATCTTCCAGGAGTGCTAGTCTCGCATGGTTCGCAGGAGAGCTTCTGTGAAGTTTGGAAAGTAGGAGGCGAGGTACTGGCGGAAGTAAAGTTGTGAGGTGGCATCGTGAGTCGTGTAAGGATAGCACAGTCGGTAGTGCGCTTGCCCGCGAAAGGCAAAGGTCCCAGATTCGAGTCCCGGTTCCGGCACACAACTTTAATCTGCCAGGAAGTTTCATATCAGCGCACACTCCGCTGCAGAGTGAAAGTTTCATTCTGGAAGTTTTATTTAATTATTTTTATTTTATTCATTTTCTTCTTTCACAGGCATGCAAGCCCATATAAGTTTATTGGGCTCTTTGAGTGTGTATATGTTATCAACCCGCCCAGCGTTCGCACGGATAGCAGACATATATGCCTACATTTTTTCTCTCATAGTGTCGTATCAGCATCTTACATCGGGCATGTTGGTAAGATTAAAAGGTAACTCATGTTCATCGTACCTAGATAATTTTAATGTACATTATTTCCAATTCTGAAAATAATTTTCAAAGTAAAGAATAGATACATAAACAACCTAGCTAAAATCTTTTCTTGAAAGCCTGCGCTGAAATGGCCGTGTGGTCTGGAGGGCCACGATTCCGCGAACCGTCACATAGGAGGTTCGAGTCCTTCCTCGGGGAAGGGTGTGTGTCTTGTCCATAGAACAAGTCAGTTGAAGTACTTTGTAAGTCTAGGAAACGATGACCACAGAAGTTTAGACTCTTAAATGTTTGTACAGCTTATGGGACTTAACTACGGGGTCATCAGTTCCTAAACTTACAAACTACTTAGGAACTAACTTACACTAAGGACGGCACAAATATCCATGCCCGAGGGGGCATTCGAACCCCCGACCGTAGTGGTAGTGCCGACCGTGACTGGCGCGCCGCAGTCCGCTCGGCCACTGTGGCCGGCTTTAGGCTCTTAGCATGATAAACATTTGAATATTTTTCCTTTGTGTAAATAATCAATGAATTTTATTTTCAGTTGTACGAATAATTGAAAAAGTAAAGAATAGACACATAAGCAAACAAACTAAACCTTCTGTCGGATTAAGTCTAAAGCCCAACATGTTAAATATGTCCACAATTGAAGAAACAAATTCCCCGTCCTATGTTCAATTCACGATGCAATCCTAAAAATGTTGTCAGTACGATCTTGTTTCGCACGGAAGATGGCATTCAGGTCAGCATACAAACTTGCCAACGAGAACGTGAGGGTGCCTGTATAGGGTTTGCTGGATTCTTCTCTATCCACAATCACAGACGACGCAGTGGACACTCTGCGGTGGAGGCCCGTGGGAAAAATGGAAGCAAAACCGTCTAAAGACGATATGGCCCCATAAATCTGGATCGTTCTGTTGTTTCTCGGACGTGGCAATAGTTTACAGAGTCCAAAACACCTTACGGTATGATAAGTGTCTCACCTCTTTTGGTGAATTTGTCGAAAAATAACTCAATTCTTGCTGTTCATGATACCAATAAAGTTTTTCATGTAACTATGTTATGTGCGTGGTTGGCTTACTTAATTTATGGGTTCGCCTCGTAGGCAGTATGCACAGCTGAATGGGTTGGGAACTGCTGCCATGCAGCGAGTCTGGGTTGCACTATAAGAGGGCTAGCATTATGTCAGCGTCGACCAACCACTCTTTAAGACTGGCGAACAACAGGCAGGCTGAGTTCGCGTTATTGCCTCAACATGAAATTGGTGACATACTCTTCGTTGTCAGACGTGCTTTGCTGCTAGAGGTGGTCACACCGCATGATAAGAACATTCAGAAATTACGTTGTAGTAATGTGTGTGAAAGTCCATTAAGTTAGAAAAAAAGGAAATATTTTTCTCTGCCATTATGTATGTTGCCGTTGTTTCCTTTCTGTATTGTTTATACTTGACTGTCACCTTTTCTTCTATTTTTTTAGATAAATAAATGGAGTCTTGTAAAATTTCCATTTTTGTTTAATTTGGACGCATGAAACGTATGAGGTATGAGGGATATCTATCCATTCTGCCATGAGTGCAATTTCCAGCTCTGCAACCGTTGTGGAAGGTGTTGGTCTTGTTAGAGTTCGTCTGACAAGTACATCTCAGACATGCTCAACAGGCTTTGAGTCCAGTGAACAAGCAGGCCACTTCATTCTTTCCATTACCTCAACTTCAAGCATGTTGTCCACCAGTGCAGCTCTGTAGGGACGAGCGTTATCGTCCACCAGAAGGAACCCATCTCCTATGGCACCAGCGTAGGGCACAATGCGTGGTAGAAGGATCTCGTCTCTATACCTTTGAGAAGTCACAGTGACACTCTGAACGACATAGACGACCGTACGTTCGCCAATACTGACTGCTGCTCACACTATTCGCCCACCATAAAGATATGGTGGTGTTTACCGTACGTAAGCAGGATGGTTGCGAGTTCCACGAACTCTCCAGATTAGGGAACGATGATTGTCCGGCTGAACACAAAATCTTGTATCATATGTGAACAGAACCCGGCGCCATTTGTTACGACTCCAGTCCTGATGTTCCTCAGCCCAGTTTCTGCTGATTAAACGGTGCCGTGTTTGTAATGGGACATCCACCATAGGCCTCCGTGCATAGAGGCCACATCGTCGATGGCGATTGTGTTGATATTGCGTGTCCTGTTTCTGCCTGAAGAGTGCATTTTAGCTGAGTTGCATTTATCCTCTTGCCAGGACGGGCTGGTAACCGGAGATAACGTTCAACTCTTCCTGATGTTACCCGTGGACGACCTTTGACTTGGCTTCTTATAACGGTTCCTATTGTCTGAAATGGCGCCCAGATCCTGGATATTACACTTTGGAACGCTCCAGTAGTTGCAGCCACCTCCCTCTGCGCTTGTCCCGCTTCCTACCTTCCTATGGCTCTTCCTGCCATGTCTTCGTGTAAATCACGTTGTTACTGCATTGCACCACTTGCTCACTACACTATCTGAACGCAACTGCATGTGTAATTCGTTTGGCAGCATTAACAAAATTCCAAGCCCTCTGTAGCAACTTTCTGTTATTACCACTATCTCGATTGTCTTAATGTGGTAGTTCATTCTGCCTATGATAAATCTTCAGAACCTAGATAACTTAACTGATCCCCTAGTTGTTTTGACCAGTGGAAATTGCCGGACATTGGCTCGTGAGTGTAGAACTTTTTTTTGTACCCTTCACTGCATGTAGGCTACTATACTGATTGACTGAAAGTTGCTGTTGAAAACGGAGACAAATTCAAACACCTAAATGTTAACGAATCAAATTAATGTCAAAGAGTTTAAGTTCCACACTGTATTCAATGGCTTGGACAATGCCTACCATTATTTCTCAAACAGACAACGGACCATTTTCTAATGCTGGAGAAACAAAACGACAGTCGAAAGGTATGCTCGGCTGTCCTCAAGGACACTCTTGTCACAAAGAACTCGGAATACAAAGAAAAGAAATCCCACGGACTTCAAGAAGCATCTTTTCCCAGCTCACCGAAATAAAAAGCAGAAACAAAAATTGAAATAAACTAGTATGACTACCATATCCCGTCTCCCTTACACCAACTACGATACTACGATAGGTGAGTATTTCAAGCTAAACTATAAGGTAAAAGCATCGATATCGTTTGCATATTATACCGGGTGATCAAAAAGTCAGTATAAATTTGAAAACTTAATAAATCACGGAATAATGTAATAGAGAGGTAAAAATTGACACACATGCTTGGAATGACATGGGGTTTTATTAGAACAAAAAAGGTCAAAAAATGTCCGACAGATGGTGCGTCATCTGATCAGAAAAGCAATAATTATCGTACCAAATTAAGACAAAGCAAAGATGATGTTCTTAACAGGAAATGCTCAATATGTTCACCATCATTCCTCAACAATAGCTGTAGTCGAGGAATAATGTTGTGAACAGCACTGTAAAGCATGTCCGGAGCTATGGTGAGGCATTGGCGTCGGATGTTGTCTTTCAGCATCCCTAGAGATGTCGGTCGATCACGATACACTTGCGACTTCAGGTAACCCCAAGGCCAACAATCGCACGGACTGAGGTCTGGGGACCTGGGAGACCAAGCATTACAAAAGTGGCGGTTGAGCACACGATCATCACCAAACGACGCGCGCAAGAGATCTTTCACGCATCTAGCAATATGTTGTTTTTTTCTGGTTCTAATAAAACCCCATGCCATTCCAATCATGTGTTACATCTCTATCTACAATATTCCGTGATTTATTAAGTTTTCAAATTTATACTGACTTTTTGATCACCCGGTATATTGTCCAGAATACTCTCAAACTGACTGTCTCTTAATTCACTAAAAACAGCACCATCTGAACGTATGACAGCTTGAACATAAGAGTTACGAATGTTTACAAAAGAAAATTGTGAAAAAATCTATCATTGTCTAAAGCGTTCCATATAGGCTAGACATTCTGATTACATGTAATCGTCAGTAACTTTTTTGATGCAAGATAAATTTCGTAATGTCTTATATTCGTCACTCCGATGTACAGCCTTAGATAAAAAAAATTGATCGCCAACAGACTGTCGTAGAGGCTAAGTCCGTGTCGTTCGTTTAAGGTGGGCAATGAAACCTATCGCCCATCCCAGAATTTTAAGTTTGTCGATACGTACGATCTGGAAACACTGCAGGATATGGAACTGTCTGGTGTAATCGTTATTTCCTTCTCGAGCAGCTCATGTAATGTGGGAGCTCGTGCAGTATCGAATTTGAATCAACTAGCTCCTAAAATCCTTAAACGCAGTACGGCTGTCTACTTAGTTCATGAGTCTGAGGAAACTTGAATTATAATTCGCATCACTTCCCAACCCACCATTAATAGCGAAAACCCCGAGAAATAGTCGCACAAAATATCTTTCGTGGCTGCATTAAGACCACAACTGTTCACGCACAGGAAAGCCTCGCTCGAAGCTCCTATTCTAACAGCTGCCCACAACACGCCAGCGCCAGCAAGATAAAGCGTCTCGCTGCGGAGCGCCCGGTTGCTCGCCGTGGAGGTTCGAGTCGTCCCTGGGGCATGGGTGTGTGTGTTTGTCCTTAGGTTAGATTACTTAGGCTTAAGTAGTTTGTAAGCTAGGGACTGATAACCACGCAGTTTGGTCCGATAGATTTGCAAACATTTGAACATTCGAACATCGCCAGCAAGACAGGCGCCTTCTGCCAGGTGACAGCGGCGTGGCGCAGTAAGTGTATATATCAACTGAGATTTCCTTACTTAAAGTTCTAGTACTTATATTCCAGTTACGTATTGGGTTTTTGATTACTTAAAACTTATGAACATTGTTGAAGCGTTGTAACATTTAAAACATATCCTTTACGGTGGTGTTAATAGAGGAGGGAAGGCATTAGAGAAGTCTTAAAATCTTTGTACTGTGTGTTAGGTGGCAAATCTTAGGCAAAACATGAAGGAAAATAATTTTGTTGTTTCAAGAAAGATCGATCTGCCAAGAAAGATATTCTACGTTCGAGAAGTCTCTATAACTGACAGACTTGATGAACTGCGACTATTTATCGGTCGTGTGACATCTGCTGTCACTAGGAAAGATCCAGATGTCCGTGTAGGTGTACTTCGTTCTCTAACTAAAAGCACAAACTACATAGGGGAGACAGGTATTGCTCATTCATCATTTATATGCATTTTAGTTATTACTGAAGAGTTACGATAGCTTCTGCTGACGTCTTCAGATAAAATTAATGACTGAGCATCAATAAGATATATACAGGGTGAGGCATTTAAAATTGTATTTAGAAATATTTGGAAAAAATAAAACTCATATTAAAAAGTTGTTCACTTCAAGGAGATATATCCATTAACATAATGCTCAACCCCCCTCACAACCCCCTGGTAGCGGGAAGGAGAGTGACTATTAAATTTTAAATAGGAAGCCCTATTTTTTATTAAATATTTGTATTCTCTGTGTAAAACTATGTAACTTTTGTATGATACATTTTTTTTTCGTTTCGTGATAGATGGCACTGTAATCGGCAAAAATGAAAATGAGTTGGAAATTCCTGAAGAAAGGTAATATTTCAAACAAATACACATCAAATTAAAAAAAAATCAAACTACGGATTTTGATACTTTTGATAATGGTATCATGTGACATCTCCCCCTATCGAATGAAAAACAGACTGTGCTCACGGTCTCAGTCTATGGTCAGATTGGTGATTGCACTTGAATGATTCGGACTGTAGACATCTCCGTCCCGACATATATCCCTCCTACCATCCCTAATCTTTCCCCTTCCCCGTATATGACGAGGCCCCTCTCCCCCTGCCCTCCTCCTTCCCTCCCTCGCTTGGTCTTCCTCCTCCCGCCCCCTACCCCCTGGAGACCTTACGCTTCTCCTCTCCCACGCTTCGCGCATCCTTCCCCACCGTTTCCCCTGCGGGCTTTCAGTGCATATGATTTTAACCAGTGCGCGCCGATATAAGCGTCAGTGTTGTGCAGTATTTATTCGTTTTTAATATGGATGCAACCGCCGCACAGCGACAAAACAAGTGTTGCTTTGTATTTTATCTACTATTTTATTTTTACTATATAAAATCCAATTGTCAAACGTGAAAATACTCTCGGCTGTAGAGCCTCTGACAGCCTGCCACTCCTATAAACCAATAAAGAAAAAAAAATACACATCTCTGCCCAACATTTCCACGATCTAACGATTGCAGAGTAGCCATCGCTTCCTTCTACTTTGAGGCTAACAGCAACAGCTCATCGTATGCTAATATATTCCCTGATATGAACAGATTTTTCCCAGTATTGTCCAGCTGCTTACTGAAGCTGAAAGTGTTAAACCTAGAGAAAGTTTCAATGTGTTCGTTTGAGATATTACCGTTTTTTTCTTTTTAAATTTTCAATTCATTTTCATTATTGCTGATTACAACACCATCTACCATGAAACGAGAAACAATTCAAGTAAAGCTTAAATATTTCTTTACGTAGAAACCAATAATAATTCCTTGGCCATTAAAATTGCCACACAACGAAGATGACGTGCTACAGACGCGAAATTTACCCGACAGGAAGAAGATTCTGTGATATCCACATGATTAGCAAAAATGTTCAAACGTTTCTAGAGCTTATGGGACTTAACTACGGGGTCATCAGTCCCTAAACTTACAAACTACTTACGAATTAGGACGGCACAAATATCCATGCCCGAGGGGGGATTCGAACCCCGACCGTTGTGGCCGTGCAGACCGTGACTGGAGCGCCTTAGTCCCCTTTTTTTTTTTTTTTTTTTTTTTTTTTTTTTTTTTTTTGTTCTATGGGTAGTTCTGTCCGTCGCGGACGCTGTTCGTGTTTGTTCGTTCTTGCTCGATTTGTTCCTGGCTCAGCTTTTTTATTACAGAGGGCGTAGAGCCCTCTGACCGGGCGCGCTGAGCCACGGCGCCCGGCAGTCCCCTCGGCCACCGCGGCCGGCAAATGATTAGTTTTCCAGAGCATTCACACAAGGTTGGCGCCAGTGACGACACCTACAACGTGCTCACATGGTAAAGTTTCCAACCAATTTCTCATACACAGACAGCAGTTGATCGGCGTTGCCTGGTGAAACGTTGTTGTGATGCCTCGTGTGAGGAAGAGAAATGCGTACCATCACGTTTCTGACTTTGATAAAGGTCGGATTGTAGCCTATCGCGATAGCGGTTTATCGTATGCGACATTGCCGTTCGCGTTGGTCGCGATCCAATGACTGTTAGCAGAATATGGATTCGGTGGGTTCAGGAGGGCAATATGGAACGCCGTGCTGGATCCCAACGGCCTCGTATCACTCACTAGCAGTCGAGATGACAGGCATCTTATCCACATGGCTGTAACGGATCGCCGGCCGCGGTGGCCGAGGGGACTGGGGCGCTTCAGTCACGGTCTGCACGGCCACTACGGTCGGGGGTTCGAATCCCCCCTCGGGCATGGATATTTGTGCCGTCCTAGTTCGTAAGTAGTTCATAAGTAGTTTGTAAGTTTAGGGACTGATGACCCCGTAGTTAAGTCCCATAAAAAAAAAAAAAAAAAAATAAAAAAAAAAAAAAATGTAACGGATCGTGCAGCCACGTCTCGATCCCTGAGTCAACAGATGGGGACGTTTGCAAGACAACAACCATCTGTACGAACAGTTCGACGACGTTTTCAGCAGCATGGACTATCAGCTCGGAGACCATGGTTGCGGTTACCCTTGACGCTGCATCACGGACAGGAGCGCCTATGATGGTGTACGCAACGATGAATCTGGGTGCACGAAAGGCAAAACGTCATTTTTTCGGATGAATCCAGGTTCTGTTTACAGCATCATAATGGTCGCATCCGTGTTTGGCGACATCTCGGTGAACGCACATTGGAAGCGTGTATTCATCATCGCCACACTGGCGAAGCACCCTGCATGATGGTATGGGGTGCCATTGGTTATACGTCTCGGTCACCTCTTGTTAGCATCGACGGCACTTTGAAAAGTGGCCGTTACATTTCAGATGTGTTACGACCCGTGGCTCTAGCCTTCATTCGATCCCTACGAAACCCTACATTTCAGCAGGATAATGCACGACCGCATGTTGCAGATCCTGTACGGGCCTTTCTGGATACGGAAAATTATGTTCCAGATCTCTCACAAATTGAAAACGTCTGGTCATTGGTAGCCGAGCAACGCCCGTCACTATTCTTGATGAACTGTGGTATCGTGTTGAAGCTGCATGGGCATCTGTACCTGTACACGCCATCCAAGCTCTGTTTGACTCAATGCCCAGGCGTATTAAGGCCGTTATTACGGCCAGAGTTGGTTGCTCTTGGTACTGTTTTCTCAGTATCTATGCACCAAAATTGCGTGAAAATCTAACCACATGTCTGTTCTAGTATAATATATTTGTCCAATGAATACCTGTTTATAACGGTGAATAGATGGGGCATAACAGCTTTCAGATAATTACAAAACGACATGTTGACCATAGCTGTTTATTAATACTCAGTGCTACCGGTTTCGGTTTTGTACCATTGTCAAGCGTTAGCCTGAAGTACATAAAAAGTTATTAAAGTATTAGTCAACAAACATAAAACGTTAACAAAATTACAGCAAGATACATGTCAAGTACTTACAGAGATTAGCTAATAGCTTAACATGTCGGAATATAAAAATACAAAATTATACCACAAGTATTCGTTGTCATTGTTCAAGTTATTGTCACAGTAGCTGACTGCTATAGAATGAAGGATACATTGATGAGTATGAAGTAACATTATTTTAAAAAACCCAAAGATAAGAACATGTTTACATTAAATTTCACTGCACAAAGATTATAGGGCATACAGTTATGCTATGTCTATAACTGTCTTTGGTCCTTAGGATCTATGATGTAAACAATGTGACTGATGTTTATAAACAAGTGCTATATAATATGATGAAGTGGAAGTTTGAGATGTACATATTCAATGCTATGCAACTGTGATGCTAATATATTCTACAATTTGTAGCTATACATTACATCAATGAAATGACAAGTGCCTATTTAGCTATGGGAAAGGAAACGAAATTTCGGATACTGAAGTCAAGAATAACGTAATTACAAAGACCTTTCGAGTTAATTTTCAAGCAGTACAGATTATGTCATTAAAAGTAATATGGAAATGTTATTTCTAATAATTTGAACATAATAATCTGGAGTGACAAATTTAATAGCACATCTTAGTTTTGGTGTAAACATAGCATAGTTGTAGCATATTAATTTAACTGCCAAACATGGAAAATAAATGTGTGAACCACAGTAACATTCTGGGGCTTATTATACTATTGTTTGATATGAATACATGGAGAGAGAAAACATTGACAACAAAACCTTGTTTTGATATTAACATAACAAAGTTACAGCCATAGGGAATTAAGGTAAGTTTATTACATCATTCACTTAAGTAAACAATCTTTTGTAAACATGCATTTGAAGTTTGTCATTATGATACACACAAACATATTAACCAAAAAGGTTATGTCAGCCTAAAACACAATTGTCAAGAATAAAATTTAAAATGTGATGTAGCCAAGAAATAAAGTGTACTTATCTAAGATATTGGGTTCAGTAGAAAAATATATTGGGTCCTGGATATATTGTAAGAAAAGTAATGTGCGGGGGGGGGGGGGGGCATATGGTGGGTATGTACAATTGTGTTGGGTGTGGTGGAGCTTAATGAGCCAACTATAATGAAATTAAGAAGCAGGTGCGAGACAATGATTGGGGGAAGAAAAATTGTGAGTGTATTGTATATACCATATGAAAGGCGAGAGGTAAGTAACTGTTCGGTTTATCAGTCAATACATTAACATGTAAGTGGCTGTGGAGTATTGCGATGTGTGCAGGTGTGGTTTAAAGCTATGAATTTATTGTGTGTGTGTGTGTGTGTGTCTGTATATGTGTATGTGTCCGTCTGTGTGTGTGTGTGTGTGTCTGTTTGTCTGTCTGTGTGTTTGTCTGTCTTATGAAACACTTATGTGATTATACATGTTAATGGATGGGTACGGACAACTACTGGTAAATATATAATGGTGTTTCTTACTGTAAGTTGCAGGATATATTAAAAAAATGTAAGTCAATTGATAAAATTGCAAGCATTGTGAGTGATAAAAATGTTGAGTGTAGACTTGAGCAACTACAGTAAAGTAGTGCAGAAATCATTTTTTTCCGCAGGTATAAAACCGAGTAGCAAAAACCGGTTGTTTTATACCTGTGGAAAAAAATGATTTCTGCACTACTTTACTGTAGTTGCTCAAGTCTACACTCAACATTTTTATCACTCACAATGCTTGCAATTTTATCAATTGACTTACATTTTTTTAATATATCCTGCAACTTACAGTAAGAAACACCATTATATATTTACCAGTAGTTGTCCGTACCCATCCATTAACATCCATTCCTCAGTTAGTTGATTCGTAACCTCCGATAAAAGCTCATTTTATTCGTCAGCTGGATTCAGTGGTTCGCCGGCCGCAGTGGCCGAGCAGTCTGCACGGCCTGCACGGCCGCTGCGGTCGTGGGTTCGAGTGCCCCCTCGGGCATGGATGTTTGTTCCGTCTTTAGTATAAGCTAGTTCATAAGTAGTTTGTAAGTTTAGGGACTGACGACCCCGTAGTTAAGTCCCTAAAGCTCTACAAAAATTTGAACAATTTTTTGATTCAGTGATTCGGAGTGAAAGTGTTAAAAAGGGTTCAGAATGCACTGTTTTATCCATCGTTAATCGCTGTATACATTTTCCAGCTGATCTTTTATGTTGGTTATTATTTTCTGTTTCGCCCTCTTGGTTTCCCGAATGCCTTGGAAAACTGACAATTCTTAATTGCAGAGATCGATTACAATGCGTGCGCGTACATCTTGCTCTGCCTAGATGCATATGACTTGCTAGTTGACGTTTGCCACGTGGCACTACAGTGTTCCCACACAGGCAGGCGGCTGTCGCTCGGCGTTTCTTCAATCACTTCACATTTGAACATTTTGGCAATTTTGTAAGAGGCCGTCAAGAGTTGATGGCGACAACGCGGCAAGTTCTGCGTACAGCTAGTTTTAAGTGATCAGCAATTGAACTGCAGCAGAAGACATGTTTTGTAGTTCTTAGTTTTATCCCATGTTATATCTTAACCATATATGATGTACTATGTCTCAGGAAAAACAATGTTCAACCGTCTCCTGCTGAACTAAAAACATCATTTATTCCTTCACGGTGAATAAAGCTTACCTCCATGAGTAAACTCAAACACAAAACAGAAAACTAGTTTCGGCAAAGCCGAAGATTTGGCTGATTTTTGGCCGAAACCTAAAGTGAGGCCGAAACCAATATTTTGGCCGAAACTGATAGAAACCGAATAATCGGTCGCTCCTTAATTAATAATGATGAGTGATAAACCAGTCAGATTGTTCAGTGGGATTTATACGAAAAATCAATTGAATTAATCGGGTTAATTTTGTGGCAACCCGAAAATAACTCGTCGGTTACAGACTGGCCAGACTTACCCTGCATTGTTGACATTGTTGAGCAGGCTGCAGAGTGACTACAGCTCGCACGGCTACTGACGGCCAGAACCAAATGTTGAAATGTTTGTAAATCTATGGGTCTTAACTACTGTGGTTATCAGTCCGTAGCCTTACAAAATACTTAAGAGTAACTTGAACTAACCTAAGGTTAACACACACACACATGCCCGAGGGAGGACTCCAATATCCGACGGAGAGCAACCGCGCGCTGCAGCAAGGCGTCTTAGAGCTTTCGGCGTTCAACCGCGGCGGGCTAGAACACCCAAAGTGTATATCAGTGAGTCTTACTAATTTTAACGTGTAGATTGTAGACAGTAATAATAATACACCGACCACTGGCATCATAAATAATTAACTGTCTCAATTATTTGCGTATTCGAAAAAATCAAAACATCTCTGTCATGAGGCATTGAAATAAATTCAATGTCGAAGTTGAAAATTTGCGCTGGACCGGTATTCGAACTCGGATTTCCCGCTTCCAGCCGGCGCTCCGTGGTCTGAAATCCCGAAAAGCTGGCCAAAAGTGCGAAACGTTAAAAGTTTGACCGAAAGTCCGGACTAGAGGGATCTATGCGTTGCTGATTGCGAATACGAAGTCAAAATTTTGAAAAACAAAATGGCGGATGAGATACAGTGAAAATTTTATCAAACTTTTACGGATTAGTGGATTGGAATACAGTAACGAATCCTTATTAGAATGTCGATGAACATTTACAATATATTTATTCGTTCTTACATTCGACATATATAAGTGATCTTACAACTAATCATTAGGGATGGCGGTTATTGTTGAAACAACCGGTTTTCGGTCATACCGGTTCTTTTCATCTCCAGTTTAACCGCACTGTAAAAATTGATCAAGATACCGGTTTTTTTAATAAACGGTTTTCGGTTTTTTATTGCTATTATTTCCAGTAGAGTTCGACCGAAGCCGGCCGCGGTGGCCGAGGGGACTGAGGCGCTGCAGTCACGGTCTGCACGGCCACTACGGTCGGGGGTTCGTATCCCCCCTCGGGCATGGATATTTGTGCTGTCCTTAGTATTAGTTATTTCATAAGTAGTTTGTAAGGGACTGATGACGCCGTAGTTAAGTCCCATAAGCTATATAAGTAGTCTTGCGAGCTACTTTTGGACACATTCTCCGAAAACTGTCTTGAGCAGTTAAACCGGCAACCCACGCGCAATGGAAATATTCTAGACCTTACAGCCACAAACAGGCCTGACCTTATTAACGATGTCTGTGTAGAGACAGGAATTAGTGATCATGATATCGTCATAGCGTCGATGGTGACCAAAGTTCATAAACCAGTCAAGAAGGCTAGGAGCGTGTTTTTGTTGGGAAAAGCCGACAAGCAAATGTTACGATCGCACTTAGAAAATGAATGGGCATCGTTTAATTCTGGGACTATGGATGTAGAGGAATTGTGGACTAAATTTAAATGCATTGTTAATGAAGGGTTAGAGAAATATGTGCCAGTAAAGACGATTAAGGATGGAAAAGATCCACCGTGGTATAATAATAATGTTAGAAAGCTGCTGAGAAAGCAAAGGCTGTTGCATTCTCTATTCAAAAAAGAACACGCAAATGATGACAGGCAAAAGTTAGTAGAGATTCGTGCGTCTATAAAAAGATCGATGAGTGAAGCATACAATAATTATCACAGCCATACCTTAGCAAAAGATCTTTCCGAGAACCCGAAAAAATTCTGGTCCTATGTAAAATCGATAAGCGGGTCAAAGCCCACTGTCCAGTCACTAGTTGATCATTCCGGGGCAGTAATAGAAGAAAGCAAACGGAAAGCTGAAGTTCTAAATTTAACCTTTAAGAAATCTTTCACGCAGGAGGACCGCACAAATATACCATCATTTGATCAACGTACTAATTCCGAAATGGAGGACATAGCAATAGGTATTTCCGGTGTAGAGAAGCAGCTGAGAGAGCTAAATACGAAAAAGTCTGCTGGTCTGGATGGAATACCAGTTCGGTTTTACAAAGACTATTCTGCGGCATTGGCCCCCTACTTAGCTTGCATTTATAGCGAATCTTTAATTCAGCGCAAAGTTCCTAGTGATTGGGAAAAAGCGCAGGTGACTCCCGTGTATAAGAAAGGAAAGAGAACTGACCCATACAATTACAGGCCAATATCGTTGACATCGGTTTCATATAGAATTTTGGAGCATATTCTCAGTTCGAATATAGTCAATTTCCTTGAAACGGAAAAGCTTCTTTCCATGAATCAGCACGGGTTTAGGAAACATCGTTCATGTGAAACTCAGCTTGCCCTTTTCTCACATGACATCTTGCGAGCCATGGACGAAGGGCAACAGGCGGATTGTGTTTTTCTCGACTTCAAAAAGGCGTTCGACACGGTGCCACACTGCAGACTGCTAACGAAGATACGAGCTTATGGAATAGGTTCACAGATTTGTGACTGGCTGGAAGACTTCCTAAGTAATAGAACGCAGTACGTTGTTCTCGACGGCGAGTGTTCATCAGAGACGAGTGTATCGTCAGGCGTGCCCCAGGGGAGTGTGATAGGACCGCTATTATTTTCTATCTATATAAATGATCTGATGGACAGAGTAAGTT
Organism: Locusta migratoria; assembly: GCA_026315105.1. Lineage (NCBI taxonomy): Eukaryota > Metazoa > Arthropoda > Insecta > Orthoptera > Acrididae > Locusta > Locusta migratoria. Next base: position 519,450,087 of record CM048755.1, read on the forward strand.
GTAATTTGCGGCTGTTTGCTGATGATGCTGTGCTGTATGGGAGGGTGTCGTCTGTAACTGACTGTAATAGCATACAGGTTGACTTAGACAAAATTTCTAGTTGGTGCGAAGAATGGCAGCTAGCTCTCAATGTAGAAAAATGTAAGGTGATGCGCATGAGTAGAAAAAACAATCCTATAATGTTCGAATACAGCATCAGTAGTGAGCTTCTTGATGCGGTCGCGTCGTTCAAATATCTAGGCGTAACATTGCAGAGCGATATGAAATGGAACGAGCATGTAAGGACAGTTGTGAGTAAGGCAGACAGCCGACTTCGGTTTATTGGGAGAATTTTGGGAAGATGTACTTCACCTGCAAAGGAGACCGCGTATAAAACGCTTGTACGACCACGCCTTGAGTATTGCTCAAGTGTTTGGGACCCGCAGCAGATCGGTTTGAAGGAAGACATAGAGGCGGTTCAGAGGCGAGCAGCTAGATTTGTTACCGGTAGGTTCGACCAATGCGCGAGTGTCACAGAAATGCTCCGGCAACTCAATTGGGGATCGCTGGAAGAAAGACGACGTTCTTTTCGTGAATTTCTGTTAAGTAAATTTAGAGGGCCGGAATTTGAAGCTGAGTGTAGTACGATCCTGCTGCCGCCTACTTACATTTCGCGTAAAGATCACAAAGACAAGATAAGAGAAATTAGGGCTCGTACGGAGGCATATAGGCATTCTTTTCTTCCTCGTTCAATTTGGGAGTGGAATAGGAAAGGAAATGCCTAGTAGTGGTACAGTGTACCCTCCGCCACGCACCTTACGGTGAATTGCGGAGTATGTATGTAGATGTAGATACAAACATTTGAACATTTTTTTTTTTTTTTAGTTCGACCGAAACTTATTTTGCGACCGAAAGAGAAACCGTAATCGAATTTTCGTTTCTTCTAGATTCGGTCGAAACCGACACTTACGAAATGTAGTTAAAATTTAGGTAAATTTACGTTATACGACAAATCACTAGTCTTTCCATATTCTGCAAGATCCCCTCCCAATACTACGCCTTCTTGAGTGTGTGTAAGCCTAGACAGGACGCTGTAGAAGACCATATACGAAGCATACAGGTTTACTGGCCTAGTACTTCCATCCGGCAGTTTCGAATATTGAGCCAACCACTCCGTAAGTTGGACTTGTGAGCCAGCGTATACGAATATCTCGTTATATATATATATATATATATATATATATATATATATATATATATATATATATATATATATATATGTTACAGTCAGTGAATGAACTTCAATCAGTGCTGCAGAAGTATTTGGAAAAATAAAGTCACAGATCCGACTAACAGTATGATTGTTGTCAGTGTAAATTTACGCAAATTGAACTAGGAGAGCTGTGTACCACATGATCAAAGAATGTTCAAATGGGTGTGAGCTCTTATGAGACCTAAATGCTTAGGTCATCAGTCCCTAGACTTAAAAACCACTTATCTAACTTTAACTTACGCTAGGGACAACATACACACTCATGACCGAGGGAGGAGGGAGGACTCGAACCTCTGACTGGAGCAGTCGCGCAGTCCGTAACATGGAGCCTCGCCCGCACGGCTACCTCGCGAGGCACCGCATGATCAATGTTACCTAAACCCACATTGGTTATTAAAAAAGCCCCTCGCTTTCAAGGAATCACATTAATAAAACTTGTTAGCATAACAGTATGATAATACATTAAAAGTTATTATTCCAAGCTTACATGACAGGTGTATGAATCGAATTTACCTTCACTTCCAAGAAACATTTTGGATGCTTTCTCCTTAAATGACACCCGTTTTCAGCATTTTAAAGCAAATGGAGCATTGTACCTCACTGCTACCGTACTTCGTGAAGTACTTCCACAATCGGGATGGTGCCATTTAAAACACAACCGATGTCTGGTGACGACAGCAAGGAACTGCCGCATGACCAGACGGAGGCAAGTCTTGTACACTGCCGGTGCACGCGCGTCGTCTAATAGGCCACGCCACACAGCAACAGGTGCATCGATGCCTCAATAGCTGTACTAGTTCTTAAGTTCTTATGCCAGGCGTTTGTTGCGCGTTTCTGACTGCCGGGATTGTTCTTAAATTATCACTGATCGCTTTTCTTAGTTTCTGCGATGACCTAATATTTCACAGCAGTGGAAATTTTATGTTAGGGTCTACTAGTTTTAATTTTTTTAAATTATTAAAAGAAAACACATTTTGAACCACTAGTACAGGAAGTAGTCGTACCGGTTTTTTTTACCCGGTTCTTGGCAATAACTAAAGAAAACGGATACAACCGATACCAAATAAATACCGAAAAAACCGGTTATTCAAAACTAAAATACCGGTATCGGTTTTAACCGGTCGGTTTTTCCCATCCCTACTAATGATTGTCCTGCGACTTGTCGTCATCGTAAAATATTTTTATCGTATTAATTGAAATCAGCTAACTCGAATATGTAATTCAAGGTGGAATCAATAGTTGAACCGCGGTTGGGAATAACTTTCTTAGTTTATTTGGGGGAAGTTTCCTTAAATGGTTATTAATAGATCTGACTTTATTAAAAGTCTGCAGTAAATGTCTTCCAAGTTTTTATGCGGTCATGTTTTCTTGACAAATCTTCTCGGAATCTTTTAGTAAACTTGCTACATGATTCCTTGGCTTCTTCAGACATTTGTCCGACAGGAAATAACGAAGATTCCGCAGTTTTGTGACCGCAAAGGGAGCACGCATCACACACAAAAAGTATAACCGAAACCATAGTCGCAGCCCGTTGTAGCTGGTATAAGTTTTGAAGAAATGTCTACGCAAAAATTACCATTCGGCTTAAGAGTTGGAATCGGCAAGGGTATTGACTTATTGCTTTTTTAACACGATTTCTTAGAACATAACGAAGAAACTAGCTCTATTTTCATTAATGATCAACTATTTCATACACAATCCGCAATAATTTCGAGCGACAAGTTTGAACTGTACTTACATTCTGGAAGAAAATACGTTTTGCAGAATTAAAATCAGTCAGCTTTTCGCGATTCTACACACGTTTGATCTTTATCTTAGATTCGATGCGAGATGAATACATTATGCGGAAGCCCGATGCTTACGAACGGAATGAGTTTCTGATTTAGTTAGGAATAATTCTTCTTTCTTTACGGTCGTAATACAAAATGTTCCACTGATTGTAAAGCTATGGGACCAAACTGCAGTGGTCATCAGTCCCTAAACATACAAACCAATTAAACTAATTTGTGCTATGTACAACACACACGCCCATGCCCGAGAGAGGACTCGAACCTCGGACGGAAACATCCGAGCACGCCGCAACAAGGCGTCATAGAGCGCATGGCCATTCCTGTGCGGTGGTCATAATATGTACTAGTTGTACCATTCCAACCACTAAAACCATAGAGAGAAAAAATTCTCTACTTTTGGCCATATTTTTGGGATTTCAGAGCAATGTGCGACGCACGCCTTAACCTTTTTCTTTATCGATTTAGTTGTATGTTGCTCGCTGGTGCCTAGGCTAAGTTTCTTTTATTGGAGAGGGCGGCGAGCCCTCCAACCGAAGGCTTTGAGCTATCACGCCGGCAACCAATTAGGCCATCCAGACACGCTTCCCGTCCTCCCCACTTGCGGCTTGACCGCCGCAGCGTACGGTCACGCCACCGCGTTTCAGACTACTGCGCTCTTAACTTGCTGTTTACAAGTGATATCTACAACGTGAAACGGACTCTGAATTACGACATACAACTTTAACGTTCAACTTCAGTTTTAGAGTGACTCATCCGCGTATTTTGGAATTCGATATGTGGTTTTTAGGAAAATTTAAGATACCAGAAGACGACGTCCTCGATCTCAAATACGACTTCATTTACAAACATGCCCCACTTTAATATGAAGAAGGAGGACAACTGAAGCCGAATGATGACGATAACAAGTTCCTGCAGCGTATCATCACAATTTTGTTAAGGTGAGTATTGTCAATATTACGCATGACGGATGGGATACCGCTCCTTGAAACTTGCACTTTGAAATCAGTTACAGTAGTATCACAGATGAACTTTCCAAATATGGAAGAGTATACGCGATTACTTCCGAACATTGGTCCGGTAATATGCACTTTAGAATTTATAACGGTGTCCGCGTTGCCTGAATTGGCCTTTGCTCTCACATCCCTTCTTTCATTATTGTTAGAAGCTTTACAGCTCTAGTAGTATAGGAACATTATCCGAAAAATTATTCAATTAGCAATTCCCCTGAGCACCTCAAGGCTAAAAGTATACACAGGCGGACGTTTAAGCAACAGGTACGGTAGTGTCGCTTCCAGTCACTTATGCTAAAGTGGAAAACAGTTCTGTTATGGCCGCGGTGGAGTAGCCGGGCGGTCTAAGGCGCCTCGCTGCAGAGCGCGCGGTTGCTCTCCGTCGGAGGTTCGAGTCCTCCCTGGGGCATGTGTGTGTGTGTGTGTGTGTGTGTGTGTGTGTGTGTGTGTGTGTGTGTGTGTTGTTAGGTTAGTTTACCTTAGTTTTAGTAGTTTGTAAGCTACGGACTGATGACCATGCAGTTTGGCCCAATAGATTTACAAACTTTTTTTTTTTTTAATTGTTCTGTTAGGCGCAAAGAACAAATTATCTCCAGCATTAGCGCTGTGTTAGCACATTTGTGACAACGCTAGAACTCCTCAACATTGAAATACCGCTGTAACTATCGTTAATGAAAACAACACAGAAGCAGTTTCAGAGACTGTTGCGGATGTTACTATAGCGACACCGCCTTTACAGTTTAAAAATCAAAACACTGACGTAGAAGAAACATGTTAGACATATTGAAACAGAAATAGAGGAAAGCTGGTGTAGAATTCCGAGACAAGCCAAATCACCGACTCAGGAAAAATCGACCGCAGACGATAGGCGTTTGTCTACGGAAACCGAAAAACAGCGCACTGCAGAACTTAGTGTAGCAGAGACGTCGCAGAAACAGAAAAACAAGAGTAGCGAAGGCTCAAAAGGAGCTTAAGGAAGGAGCGACAGATGTACAGCAACGGCTGGCCAATCCTAATCAAGAACACGTGCAACAGGACCCAACAGTCCCTGTGACACAGACGAACGAACCTTGAGTGCCAAAGGGTGGTGTTTGAGGACACCAGGGTGCGTCTCTCGAAGCAGGTAACTGACATGCGGTAGATCAGTCTCTACAAACAATGGGAACACGCGTGTCGGGGAAACTAACCTTGCTAACACTACTACAAGCGCCGATTAACTTATTGCGTACCAGCAATGACGACGCGATGCAATATATAGTAACGTAGGATTATACAGTAGCCGTTCTTGTTTTAGTCACTTCTACCGATATCGACAGCATGTCTGAATTTGACAACTTCCGATGAATAAAATAAATAAATAAATAAATTACAAATGAGATTTGTTTTACGTGATTTGTGTCCTTATGTTTCAAAAATAATTTTAACCAATGTTCGTCCGCCGTCTACTAAAACATGAAATGCCAGTTAATAAAATTGAGACTCAATATAAACGGCAATCAATCGTCTCTCAAAATTAACTTGTTTCTGCCGATATCATTTTCCTATAAGAAGTCAATATCTTCAAAATAAAACCAAATACAGAATTTTGAGGCAGTTATTAATATAGATGGTTACAATGTCACTGCATTGATGTTGAAAGAAGGTACTGAATACACGACAAAGGCTGTCCTGGGTAATGGAAGGGGTGTAGCTATCCAGGTGCAGGTCATATTGGTTGTCAATGATTAAGCGCCATCGGGAACAAATAACATAGCGCATGGAGGCCGATTTTTCCCCGACTCATAGTAACGCTTTTAACTGGCTGGTATCGCACAGTGCCACTCGTGGGGACTTCATCTTTGTAATGCGTAAGTAAGACCACGTCCCAGATTTCAACTATTCGGAAGAACTGCAAACATAAACCAATGGCTTACAAGGAGAGGACGCCTACTCGTCATAGCCGAATTCATCCAAATTTATGCCGCTTGTAGAGCGTGGTGAAATATGGCAGTATCCCAAGTGGGAACTCCAGATGTCGAAGCGTTTAGGAAATAAAAGAAATTTTGATACTGATATCACGCCGGCCGCGGTGGCCGAGGGGACTGAGGAGCTTCAGTCACGGTCTGCACGGCCACTACGGTCGGGGGTTCGAATCCCCTCTCGGGCATGGATATTTGTGCCGTCCTTAGTTGTAGCTAGTTCATAAGTAGTTTGTAAGTTTAGGGACTGATGACCCCGTAGTTAAGTCCCATAAGCTTTACAAACAGTTGAGTACTGATATCACCCTATGCACCTTATCACTTGACCCTGTCACTGTGTTTAGGAAGTGGTGTTTGGATCAACGGTAAGATATCTGAGTCAAACTGCAACGGTCACGGGTTCGACTCCGGCCGGCGGTAAATATTTACATGTTCCTTGGCAATCCATACACTACTGACGCGGCAAATAAAAATAAATAAATAAATAAATAAAAAAGAAAAAATTAAAAAAAGAAAAAGAAAAAAAAGGTTCAAATTTTTGTAAATCGCTCGGACTCAACTGCGTGGTTATTAGTCCGTACCTTACAAACTACTTAAACTAAGAACAACACAAACATCCATGACCGAGAGGGGACTCGAACCACCGACTACGAACGGCCGCGCGCGACGTAGCACGGCGCCCCAGTGCGCACGGCCAACTCGCCGCGATGACGTCGCAATTAATCACATCATATAGGTTATTTTGCATTTATATATGCATGGGACGTTAATAAGAACAAGCGCATTTTCTTGCAAACCTCGAGCCTTTCAGGGCCAGTCGCGGTGGCCGAGGGTACTGCGGCGCGCCAGTCACGGTCTGCACGGCCACTACAGTCGGGAGTTCGAATCCCCCTCGGGCATTGATATTTGTGCCGTCCTTAGTGTTAGCTAGTTTATAAGTATTTTGTAAGTTTAGGGACTGATGACCCCGTAGTTATGTCCCATAAGCTATACAAAGATTTGAACATTTGAGCCTTTCAGGAAAACTATTGCCACATGTTTACAGGAAAGTAGTGGCTCTTTTGGACCGAGGGTTAAAAATCTGTAGATGAGTACGCGGTAAAAGACACAAATCTTATCATGACTTCTTCAAAATCCGGTAAATTGACAACAGACTTAAAAAAAGAATAAAAAATAGAATAAAATAAAATAAAAAGAACGAAATGTCTTACTAAAGTAATTCCCCTCAAACGTACACCACTAGCGCAACCCTGCAATATACATTGTTACCGTCAAGTGAGAAATATAATTTAAAAAATCAAAACTGCTCTTAAATCAGATCATCGGTCCCCAAACTGCTTAAACTAACTTATACTAATGACAACACACACAGCCATGCCCAAGGGACGACTCCAACCTCAGACGCGTGTGGGCGCACGATCCGTAACGTGGGTCTCCAGTCCTCACGACCACGTCCCCTTGGCAAAGATCCGTCCAAACTGGTGGCTGCAGTACGTTAAAAATCAACTGAATCATACAATACGTCAAGGAAAAATCAAGGTGAGACAAATTATCCATTGAATATCACTTCATGCGTTTCAGGCAGCTATGCGTAACTAAAGATAAACTACAATCAAATTTCGTTTGAATTAGACTAAATCAAAACTTTTTTCCTTAACGAGACAGTCCTTTTCGTGTTTTCTAGGAGCTAAGTTGGCGGTAAATCACACTTTTCAACTCAATATGGAGTTTCGTGTGAAGAAAAATCCGTTTTCCCAGTTCCGAGAGGGGAACCAGCGTTAGTCGATGCAGCTGCAGCGACGTTTTCCATGGCGCAGTCGAGATGAGAACGACCGAGTCTATCTAACTTCACACAAGTTCTGTCAGACGACGTGGGTCGGAGTTTCTTTTATTTTCGAGGCGAATTTTGCTTCCAAACATACGTCTCTGAGTCATAGTGCACATGTGGATCCAACCTTTCAGGGCCTCCCGAGAGGAAGAATTAATGTTGGCACTACTCGAGGCGCCGCGCAGAATGGCTGTGTGGTCTAAGGCGTCATTCCAGGCACCGGTCGGCCGTTACCATCGCGGGTTCGAATGCTCCATCGTGCATGTTCAAACTGTTCAAATGTTTGTTAAGCTTAAGGGACTTAACTGCGGGGTCATCAGTTCCTAAACTTACAAATTACTTATGAACTACCCTATACTAAAGACAGCACAAACATCCATGCCCGACGGGGGATTCGAACCCCCGACCGTAGCGGCCGTGCAGACTGTGACTGGCGCGCCGCAGACCGCTCAGCCACTGCGGCCGGCCTTCGAGCATGTTTATGTGTGTGTGTTTGTGTTGGCCATAGTGTCAGTTACTTTAAGTGGCCTGTAAGTATATAGACTGATGACCATAGCCGTTTGGTCCAATAGGTTTACGAATATTTGAACTACTCGAGGGTTAACTTCTTTTCGTTCGTTGTTTTCACAGTCATCTCTTTGTAGGGTCAGTTGTTACTCATATTCACCTGTTATTTCCACTGTCTGTAGGACAGTATTTTCCTCGATGTCCGTCAATCTGCGGAGGTTTCAAATGTTTGTTAAGCTTATGGAACTTAACTACGGGCTCATCAGTCCCTAAACTTACAAACTACTTACGAACTACCTTATACTAAGGACGGCACAAATATCCATGCGAGGGGGGACTCAAACCCCCGACCGCAGTGGCCGTGCAGACCGTGACTGATCACTTCCATCAGCAATAGTAGATCACGTAAGATGTGCATATGTGAGTAGAGTCACACAGAGAGCTTTCTGAACTAGCCTGTTGGAGTCTGTGTGATACGTCGTTACATAAAATCGGAACGAAGATGGACCTCTTGTCCACATCCGGAGCATGTGAGCGGTAGGCCGTCATCATAAAGCAGTGTGTCCGTGTGTTTGTGTGTGTTTGTTCCTGTGTACGTATTGCATACAAATCTACAGTTTTGTTCCAGTCTCAATAAAATTTTGCACACACGACGTCCAAACCAAGAGGACGGTCGCCGTATGTGTAACAATCACGTACAATACATAGTTCACCAGCTATGACATCATAAACAATGAATAGGTGAAAAGCTACTGCATCACGCAACAGTGTTGCCCATTTACTCTTAAACCACTGGACCGATTTCAATGCAGTTTGGTACATGTATTCTTGACCGTGAGGTAACCATTTCCGTCGGTGTAAGAGCCACGCACCACACATGGTTCAGGAGATATAACGTCATAAACAATAGAAGTCGTTAAAAACTGCTACATCATGCTACGAAACTTTATTCATACACTGTAAGAAAATGACAGTACTTAGCGATTCGCAACGAAAAAAGTTTCTCGGTTACTATTTTTTCACTGTTCATGAAGTAAAACTGTGGCATTTGGTATGACGTTACCATTTATAATTTCTACACTATAATTACACTCTCAGGATATTTTACAGACAGTATACACAGGTACAGCTGAATGTACCTTCGAAATTATATCAGATTACGGCACGGTGTTTATGAGATATGAGGTCATAAACAGTAACGTTCATGAGAAACCGCCCCATCACGCATCGGGTTTTAACCTATTACTTCCTTACGACTAACTGTGTACGCAACAGATTTTACCGACCTACAGCACTTATACAAATGAATAGATACAATTCTACAAAATATAATTCAATGAATATGAGATGATATATACTGCGATGGGTAAAAACATTTCACATCATGCACCAAGTTTTAACACATTTACGTATTTACTACTAAGACACACCTGTATTCTAGTCACCTTAAATAAATTACTGAAATATAACAGCGCTGTTGGCAAATTTGAACCAGCTTTGAACTATGAAGCGCACACGGCTGCAGGCAAAAGCAATAGACTTCTATAGAGCTATAAGGAAAGGAGAAATGAAGTAGTGTACATCCAACGAGTACCCATGATTTCCGACAGATCTACCTTTCAAGTTTAAGAGCCGGCTGTTTCCAGTGAGACTTGCATTTTCTATTACGATTAATAAATCTCAGGGCAATTTATTAAATACTGCGGACTGGATTTGATGTTTCCATGTTTCTCACAAGGACAACTTTGAGTCGCTTACTCAGGGGTGGGCTCACCAAAGACTTTATTCATGTTACATCCTGGACAAGTAACAAGAAATAATGTTTATAGTCAAATTTTGAATTAAATGAATGTATGAATCTTACATTACATTTGTATTTTGATTACTACATTTCTTTCTTTGGATACTGTACTTATAATTTTGTACATTATGCAAGATGGCATTATTTGTTATATATTCTCCAACAAAAGTAACATGTTTTTAGAAAAGAGGTCATGAACAGAGAGAGAAAGGATAGGAGATGTACTAACTCAAGGATGGAATAAATAAATACCCGGGCAACGCCTAGTTTTCAGGTAATACATGATAACACTAGTTATTAGCCACGTCGCACAAAAGTGTGAGTCGTTCATGGCGTATCCCGTAATCACGGGAGTAATCAGGTCAAACTGAAGCTGACTAAGCATGTCCCCTCCTACCTAAATATCGAGGTTACTACCGGCGATATTTGGGTAGTAACCGTCGATATTTGGGTGGGAGGGGACATGTTTGATGAGTTCGGGTTTGACGTGATTGTACTCCAGTGAGTACGGGGTATGTCGTAAACAATTGCCACTTCTCTGCTACACGGCTAATGACTTTTCCATACGGCGTAAGGGAAGACGGACTCGACGAGTACCGCATAAGGTAGTTGAAATGTCGTGATGGTCTTCAAAAATAGTTCTGCATGTTCAGAAGTAACAGCTCCTATACATCCATTTGTGTGCCTGATCTGTAGTTTTGCGGCTGAATCAGTAACAACTTTTATGCGCGCTTCTTCGACGATCATCTTAAAGTAGACGACAGTTGCCGTATCGAGAAATGAATACTAATAATCTGCTGTGGATCCAGAGTAGTTCTTCAAGTATGAATTGTTCTACTTCATATCCTCTGGGTCGTGGATATGGGTCTTGGAACGTGATATTGATAGTATTCTCCTTATACAAATAAAAAATGTTCAAATGTTTGTGAAGCTTATGGGACTTAACTGAGGGGTCATCGGTACGTACAAAGTACTTATGACCTACCTTCTACTAAATACAGCACAAACATTCATGCCCGAGGGGGAATTCGAACCTCCGACGGGCAACGGCGTCGCGCATTGCAGCATAGCGCCTCAATGCGCTCGGCTGCTCCGCCGCGGCTATACAAATAAGCCATGTTGCTGAGTGACACGCGTAGTAACCCCGTATCCGAAACATATTTTATACAGCAGTAAAGAGGGACACCGGTCTACTACACCGTTAGAACTTATAAACTCTATTTCTCTCTCCATTTTTTGACTCTTTCGCTCTTCCACATTATTTTCGTCACTCATTGATGTATAATGTGCTTTATACTACAGGAAGAGCCAAAGGAATTGGTACACTATGGCGGTATCTCAGACCTATGTCCTGTTCACAAGAGTAAAACTAGTGCCGCGGTAGAGTAGCCGAGCGGTCTAAGGCGACTCGCTGCGGAGGTTCGAGTTCTCCCTGGGGCATGGGTATGTGTGTGTTTGTCCTTAGGTTAGTTTAAGTAGTTTGTAAGCTACGGACTGAAGACCACGCAGTTTGGTCCGATAGATTTACAAACATTTTTGTAAAACTAGTCGTGCCTGGACGAAGTGAACAAACTCAACGCAGATACTCAGCCGACAAGACCGTAAGCAAGTGCCTTTGCCGCTTTGCCTAGACTAAACCGATTACAATTTTTCGCCCACTACGATTGTTATGCCCTCTGACCAACACTTCTTACGGTCGGGGGTTCGAATCCCCCCTCGGGCATGGATATTTGTGCCGTCCTAGTTCGTAAGTAGTTCATAAGTAGTTTGTAAGTTTAGGGACTGATGACCCCGTAGTTAAGTCCCATAGACTATACAAACATTTGAACATTTTTTTGAACCAACACTTCTTCTTGCTTGCAGCTTTGCCTATATTCCTGCAAGAGATCGAGTGTGTTTGTGGATCCGCAGAGAAATTTTCATTTGCCTGTTTTCAGAAAAAAAAGTTCAATGTTTGTAAATCTATCGGACTCAACTGCGCGGCTGTAGCGTACAAACTACTTACCCTAAGGTAAACTAACCTAAGGTCAACACAAACACCTATGCCCGAGGGGGGACTCAAACCCCCGATTGCGAACGGCCGCACGCACTGCAGCACGGCGCCCTAGTGCGCACGACTAATCCGCCTCGGTCCCGTAAGAACAGACACTGTAACAATGACTTGCGTTGTTCTGCCTTAAAAGTACTGTAAACATAGGCTCAAATATTCACATCCTCGACCATCTCCAGGTCTTATAACATTGTGAATATGCAACAGTATTGTTACAATTATATACTTACAAAATATCGTCCTTGATATCACTGTCAATGCCACAACCCCCAAAGAGGAGCACACAAATGAAACGACAACTACACAGCACTGATTTCAAAACGTGAATATTTTTGGGCGAAAGGTCACAAGAAAAATTGCGTGGAAGGTCATTTTCCAAATACCGCCCCAAACAACATTTGTTTGTGAATTAGCGGAGTGCATTAGCGTGTTTATCAACACGTGATAAAATTAAGTCAGACTTTTTCCTTACATTGCCATCGAAAAGTTTCTCTGTTACAGGTAACAAACAGAAGTTGCAATGGACACATACTTGACGAATGGAAGTACACGTCATCATTTTTGAATCACCAGTTGCAAAGCATTATGTTCACCGTGTCCTTGTCGTTTGTTAGATTCCAAAAATTAAATTATTTTTAAGAAGATAAGATAAAGGCAACACAATTAGTCACCAATAACAACGTTATAAGTATGCTCAATGAGGGAAGTGATGACGTTCAATGAAAAATGTAATAATAGTGACTTATTGGACTTTTTGTCGCTTTGAAATAGAGAATGCAAAACACCTAGTCCCGACTTTGGAATCTTACCTAATGATTGATAGTATAGTATGAGGGTCAAATTATCGCAGTTCTTGACCTACGGCAGTTTATCGAGACTTCCCAAACACTAGAAATCATTCCTTGCAGAATGATCTCTCTTGAAATGAGAAAATCCCTTTATAACGCGATTTTCCCAAAAACACACAATGCAATGATCGGGCCGCGCGGAATGACCGCGTGGTGTAAGGCATCGTGCTATAGAATGGGCGACAGTTCCGCCGGAGGTTGGAGTCCTCCCTCGGGCATGGATGTGTGTCTCATCGTTAGTGTAAGTTAATTCAAGTAGTTTGTAAGTCTACGGACTGATTACCTTAGCAGTTTGGTCCAATAGGTTAAAAAACATTTGAACATGAACGTTTCGGTTTCGCCTGCCTCCACTGCTTGCATTCCTCTATTAGACCTAAAATGATGAATATGTTTCGAAATATATTGAAGCTTATTGAATATTATGTGCGTAAGTAGACTCTGCAGCCTGATTCATATGTATTTGAGATAGAATGGCGCTATCACAAACCATGAGTGAGAGAATCGAGAGAATCGTGCCGTTAAGTCTCTTTATTCAGCTAACAAAACAAATTTTTCGCAAATCATTTCGTGTCTCAGAAAACGATTATCATACGGAAAATGAATGCCATCTCAGTGGTAGTCGGCAGAGATGAAATATTCACCTACTTTTCCATTCTGTACTGCAACTGGTCGCGACCGCAACGTAGTTTCCTGCGAAATCCAAAAGTTCGTAATAAAGTTCTGCGTAGGTCATATTCGTCTGATGTAATTTACAAAATTCCATTAATTGTTGCCACATTTTTATCTATAAGTATATAGGCGCTTTTCTTTCGCCTATGACCGCCATTTTTTGAACTGTGGAGAGGAAACTTCGGGTGTTCGTCCTTCTGTATATTAGTACTTTCCTTAAGTAATCATGTTCAGAAACATCACAGAATTCAAAAAAATCTGACAGCAGTAAGCCAGCTAATATAAACATAAATCTTTATTTAGTGTCATAATTTACGAGACATCTACAGCGAGTATGGGGTGCGACGAGAGCGGCAGTGAAAGCTGGAGTGGTAGACCAATTCTTGTCTCTTACCTTCAGAGAGGGGATGCGAAAGAAAGCAACTCATTCGCTGCGAAAAACTGACATATGATACATCAGTTTGGTGTACAGGGGTGCTGATGCTGTTCACCGGCTTTTGAACAATGCTTTCACAGAGAGATATTAATCTGGACTCTAATTCGCCGTAGTGATAATTTGGCGTCAACCATCAGTAATATATGGATAGTCTCTGCCGATTATAGAACCATCTGATCATCTGTGTCGTTACATCAAAACTCGAAAATTCTCATGTGAAAACGTCAGGGGTTAAAATTTAACACTGTGCAGTCTGTGCACATAATATGTTCAGCTTGGTGAATCCGTTGTTTTTTACGTTCTCTCCGTCTTTATTGTTCTCCATATTCAAAAAAATTTCATTATATGTTTACTTTTATTCAAAAGGTATCACCAGCGGAGATATTGTAACCATAACTAGGAGGAGATACTTGTCATTCTTTCAAAAAAATGTTCAAATGTTTGTGGAGCTTATGGACTACGGGGCCATCAACTACTTACGAACTACCTTATACTAAAGACGGCACAAACATCCATGCCCGACGGGGGATTCGAACCCCCGACCGCAGCGGCCGTTCAGACTGTGACTGGAATGCCGCAGACCGCTCGGCTACTGCGGTCGGCGTCATTCTTTCGAAATCTGTTGACTGGATGACAGCTTGGCTGAAAGATGAATTATTATATGCATTACTGTTTTGGGCTATATGTTGCTTATTCTACGTTCTGATAACAGAAGTATTTCTTGATTCGGAACATTGTAGTTTACAAAGTCTTCCCGTAGGTGTTCACGTTTTGAAACCAATACAGTGTAGTTGTCTCTGCATTTTTGTGCCTCTCTTTATGGGTTGTCCCATTGGCAGCGATATCAAGAAATATATATGTTCTAAGTCTGTAATTATAAAGAAAATTGTTGTTTATTCCTAATGTTTAGAGGATCTGAATGTTTAGAGAATGTAAATGTGTCGCGGCGGAGTGGCCGAGCGCATTGAAGCGCTATGCTCCGATGCGCGAGGCCGTTCCCCGTCGGGGGTTCGAATTCTCCATCGGGCATGGAGGTTTGTGTTGTCTGTAGTATAAGTTAGTTACAGACATTTGAGATTTTTTTTTTTTTTTTTTTTTTTTTGTCAATAGTGGCAGGAGAAAGGGGTTTGTTTTAAGCACGCTTAAGACCGAGAAACGAAATAATTGTGATAGTTATTAATCGATTACGTGATCGGTCAATGCAGCTGTGCATTATTATTAGTGACTATACTTGTGCTTATTTCTCAATCCTAGTTACAGAAATGGGTGTAAGGCTCATTGACATATGAATTCGAAATGTTTAAACATTTCGACCGTTTCAGGGCATTAAAAGAAATTCAGTGGCAAAGATGAAAATTTCTGCTGGACCGGGATTGGAACCCGGATTTCCCACTTTGGGCCAACGTCGCGTTCAAAATGTTCAAATGTTTGTATAGTCTATGTGACTTAACTACGGGGTCATCAGTCCCTAAACTTACAAACTACTTATGAACTACTTACGAACTAGGACGGCACAAATATCCATGCTCGAAGGGGGATTCGAACACCCGATCGTAGTGGCCGTGCAGACCGTGACTGGAGCGCCTCAGTCCCCTCGGCCACCGCGGCCGGCGCCAACGTCGCCTTAACCAATTAGGCTATCCGGGCATGCTTCCCTTCCACTACAGATTCTCACCATTGTAGCACACTACAATTGTAATGCCCCTGTCCATTCGATTCAACTTGCTCGCAGCCTATACTGGATTCCCACAAGGCATCGAGCGTATTAATGCGTCTGCATTCAAATTGTCTATTTCCTGTAGGGGTAGATATACAATTATTTACATGCTGTTTATTTGTTTCTATCATGTCCGAAAAGAACAGCAGACACCTCGCCAGCTCTGCGGTAGCGTGGTGACCTTTAAAGTAGACTCAGGTTCTGTTCTCACTAAATTTCAAATTTTTATTTGTTTCTGTGATAGGAGCTACAAGTATACAGTAAAATCAGTGGGGATATTTAAGCATACTTCTTCATCAAAAGCCTTCTAATTATTTCCAATATTTTCTGACATATGACTACAGTCTGACAATGCTCAGGTAGTTTATTGATTCCATGGCTATAGAAAGGAACTTTTACTGACTGTTAGATGTCGTAAAACCATGTTTGAAGTGCATTTACGTCCGGAATATTTTTCTTGATTGTTCTTCGATTAGGAGCACGAAAGATAAACATTTGAGAGTATGTTGTTGTGGTCTTCAGTCCGGAGACTGGTTTGATGCAGCTCTCCACAATACCCTATCCTGAGCAAGCCCCTTCATCTCCACATAAGAACGGCAACCTACATCTGTCTGAATCTGCTTACTGTATCCATCTCTTGGTCTTCCTCTGAGATTTTTACCCCACGCACTTCCCTCCAATGCTAAATTCACAATTCCTTGATGTATAAGAATGTGTCCTACCAATCTATCCCTTCTTTTAGTCAAGGTATGCCAGAAATTTCTTTTCTCCCCAATTCTGTTCAGTACCTCCTCATTAGTTACGCGATCCACCCACCTAATCTTCAGCATTCTTCTGTAGCATCATATTTCAAAAGCCTCAATCCTCTTTCTGTCCGCACTGTTTATCGTCCATGTCTCACTCCCATACAAGGCAACACTCCATACAAATGCCTTCAGAAAGGACTTCCTTAGGCTTAAATCAATATTCGATGTTAACAAATTTCTCTTTTTCAAGAACGCTTTTCTACCCATTGCCATTCTGCATTTTATATCCTCTGTACTGCGACCATCATTTGTTATTTTACTGCCCAAGTAACAAAACCCATCTACCTCCTTTATTGCTTCGTTTCCCAATCTAATTCCTTCAGCATCACCTGATTTTCTTACACTGCACTCCATTACCCTAGTTTGGCTCTTGTTAATGTTCATCTTATATGCACCTTTCACCACACTGTCCATTCCGCTCAATTGCTCTTCCAGGTCCTTTGCTGTATCTGACAGAATTACTATGTCGTCAGCAAAACGCAATGTTTTTAATTCTTCACCCTGAACTTTAACTCCTTCTCCAAATTTCTCCTTGCTTTCCTTTATAGCTTGCTCAATATACAAATTGAATAACAATGGAGAAAGACTACAACCCTGTCTTACTCCCTTTCCAACCACTGCATCCCTTTCATGCCCTTTAACTCTGACAACCACTATCTGGTTTTTGTACAAGTTATAAATAACCTTACGCTCCCTATATTTTACTCCTGCTTGCTTCAGAACTTGAAAGTGTTTATTCCAATCGACATTGTCCAAAGCCGTCTCCAAATTTACAAAAGCTAGAAATGTAGGTTTGCCTTTTCTTAATCTATCTTCTAGGATAAGCCGTAAAGTGAGTATTGCCTCCCGTGTTACTACAGTTCTCCTGAACCCAAACTGATCTTCCCCGAGGTCGGCTTCTACCAGCTTTTCCATCCTTCTGTTAATAATTCGCGTTAATATTTTGCAGCCATGACTTATGAAACTGATGGTTCTGTAGTTTTCACACCTGTATGCACCTGCTTTCTTAGGGATGGGGATTATAACATTTTTCTTAAAGTCTGAGGGTACTTCACCTGTCTCATACATGTTACACACCAGGTGAAACAATTTTGTCATGGCTGGTTCTCCCAGAGACTTCAGTAGCTCTGAGGGAATATCATCTACTCCAGAGGCCTTGTTTCGACTTAGGTCTTTCAGGGCTCTGTCAAATTCTTCTCTCAGTACAGTATCTCCTATTTCATCTTCATCTACATCCTCTTCCCTTCCTACAATATTGTCTCGAAGTTCATTTCCTTTGTAGAGCCCCTCTATATACTGTTTCCACCTTTCAGCTTTCCCTTCTTTGCTGAGAACTGGTTTTCCATCAGTGTCCTTGATATTCATAGAGCTGTTTTTCTTATCTCCAAATGTTTCTTTTATTTTCCTGTAGGCTGTATCTATTTTCTCCCTATTTATACATTCTTCTACATCCTTGCATTTGCCTTCTAGCCACTCCTGCTTATCGATTTTGCACTTCCTGTCAATCTCATTTCTTAGTCGTCTGTACTCCATTTTGCCTGTTTCATTTACTGCATTTTTATATTTTCTCCTTTCATCGATTAAATTTAGTATCTCCTGTGATATCCAAGGATGTTTTGTAGGTCTTGCCTTCCTACCTATTTTGTCATCTGCTGCCCTCACTATTTCATCTCTCAATGCTACCCATTCCTCCTCTACTGTTTTATTCCCCCCCCCCCCCCGTTTCTGTCAATTGTTGCCTAAAGCTCCCTCTGAAATTCTTAAGAACCTCAGGTTTCTTCAATTTATCCAGGTCCCATCTCCTTATTTTCCTACCTTTTTGCAGTTTCTTCAGTTTCAGCCTACAGTTCATAACCAACAAGTTATGGTCAGAGTCTATATCTGCCCCTGGGTATGTCTTACACTGTAAAACCTGGTCCGAAATCTATGTCTTACCATTATAAAATATATCTGGTATCTCCCGGTGTCTCCTGGTCTCTTCCACGTATACAACCTTCTTTTGTGATTCTTGAACCAGGTGTTTGTTATAATTAAATTACGTTCCGTGCAAAATTCTACCAGGCGGCTTCCTCTTTCATTTCTTTTGCCCAGACCATATTCGCCTACTATCTTCCCTTCCCTTCCTTGTCGTACTACCGAATTCCAGTCTCCCATAACAATTAAGTTTTCCTCTCCCTTAATTGTCTGAATAATTTCCTTTAGCTCCTCATATATTTCTTCGATTTCCTCATCATCGGCAGAGCTAGTTGGCATATAAACCTGTACTACTGTTGTCGGTGTTGGCTTCGTATCTATCTTGACAATGATAATGCGATCACTGTGTTGGTCATAGTAGTTTATCCGCATTCCTATTTTCTTATTCATTACCAATCCTACTCATGTGATACCCCCAATTGATTTTGTATTTATAATCCTGTACTCACCTGACCAGAAATCCTGTTCATTCTGCCACCGCAATTCACTAACCCCCCTATATCTAACTTCAACCTATCCATTTCCCTTTTTAAATTTTCTAATTTCCCTACTCGATTAAGGGATCTAACATTCCACGCTCCGACCCGTAGAATGCCAGTATTGTCTTTCCTGATGATCACATCCTCCTGAGTAGTCCCCGCCCGGAGATCCGAATGGGGGACTATTTTACCTCCGGAATATTTTACCCGAGAGGATGCCATCATCATATGTCCATACAGTAGAGCTGCACCTCCTCGGGAAAGGTAACGGTTGTAGTTTCCCCTTGCTTTCAGCCGTTCGCAGTAGCTGTGTGGCAAAGCCACATTAGCTGATGTTACAAGGCCAGCTCAGTCAATCATCCAGACTGTTGCCCCTGTAACTACTGAAAAGGCTGCTGCCCCTCTTCAGGAACCACAGATAGCCCTCCGCTGTGGTTGCACCTACGGTACGGCTATCTGTATCGTTGAGGCACGCAAGCCACCCCACCTCGGCAATGTCTGTGGTTCATGGGAGTGGTTGAAAGTATATGATAAGAAAAAGTGAGACAGGATGATTTCCAAAACGGACTATTTGGTATTCTGTCTGTGAAATCAACAAAAAATGTCGTCATGTAGAAGGAACATATGGTGCTGTTTGTAGGTAGTTTTTTTTCTATCGGTGTAATGAGCGGTGTCACTATTGCTTGCAGCAAATACCAACACCGATGGGCACACCTCTGGCGTTGACTTCGTATTGCACAACGCAATTTATGAGCCACCACATGCAAAATATTGTGTTTATCTGTCCTTCCCTCGAGTGTGTATTCTTTGGTAGTTCTCAGTTATTAATTTCTTTTTATGAAGTTAGCGTAAAGGCATTACAACTATATCTGTAAGTTTTCGCTGTTACTGGTGTGTTATAAAGTGAAGCTAATTATATTAGAGGTTTCCTAAGACTGATAACAAAAGAAGAAAGCCAAAATACGCTTGAAAACATTAGGAATGGGAGGATTCGAACTCGATATTTCGTATTCATACTGCTCGTTTATTCCCAGACAACTTTTTATTTTATAGATTCCGAACCACGGCGCAACTCGTCAATTTTCATATCAACTATAATAGCAAAAGTGGCAAGACAAATAAGAATCCAAGGATTGATAAGAGATCTATCTCCCACAGCACATGAGATGGTCGAAAAGTAAATAACATTTCCTCTAGACACTTTCGCATCCAGCAGTGTTGCCAGATCGTGCATGGCGCCAGACGTGCAATTGTTAGGGGCGATCGACTTTATTGGCCAACTTAAGTGAACGATATGTACTTGGCCTCTGCGGCGGCAGCCGACGATATTTTTTTTTTATGTTTTACTCTAAGAATGCACTCCGGTGAAAGCAATGAAATACTTAAATGATATGAAATAAAAGTATGCAATTAAAACATTACTTAATTGTTTAGGAAGTAATTATGATAGTACACCAAGTAAGCGTTGTCCATTTCTGTTAAAGGTATATTTAGGTAACACGACAAAAAATACCCAGAAATGATCATTTACGAATTATGTTCAAAACTTGCAGAATACTCGTAGTTTCGCGCCAGTGGAGTGTTAGAGCGCGCAGCGCGGGAGTGGCCGTGCGCTCAAGGCGCCTTGCTGCGGAGTGCGCGGCTGCTTCCCGTCGAAGGTTCGAGTCCTCCCTTGGACATTGGTGTTTGTGTCGTCCTTAGCATAAGTTCTATTGTGAATGCTGGGAGTTTCATAAATGTTCAGTAGTAGTAATATTGTTAACGGGCAGAAATAGCGATGAGGCACCGCAGCTGCATGTGAAACTTTTCTAGAGATTGAAATGATCCACCCTATCTTATCATGTACAATAATATCACCCTGCACTGTGATGCGCTGGTGACATTGGATAACAGGGGAACGGATAGTATTTTCTCTACACCCGCAATCTGTCAGCATATGTGGAAGGCACTTGTGACAAGTTCAAAACTGTCGTACAATATGCATTAGATGAGTATATACTAAGCAAGATCGTAAGAGAGATAGACCATTTTCAGGAGCTACTGGAGCTGTAGAAAAATACCCAAATAACATGTAGTGTCACTTCCAAGCATATGGTGCTACCTTTTACCGTTTTTCCATTTTTGTAAAAGTTTCCCCATTAGATTAGTGTTTCTTTTTTATAGCAGTAGTACCTCAATGTTTGAATTTTTATGATTATGTTAGCACTAGTGTATGTCACACGTCTTATTGCTAACCACTATCTTGTATAGTAATGATCCCAACAGCCAGGTCAAGAGAGTAGTGTTGAGGAACAGTGGACAAAGTTCAAAACTGTCGTACAATATGCATTAGATGAGTATATACTAAGCAAGATCGTAAGAGAGATAGACCATTTTCAGGAGCTACATTCCTGAAGATGGTCTAAAAGAAGTCCGAAACTAGTCGAAAAAATACATTATCGCACTCTAGACTGTTCTCTATATATTGATGTTCTCAAGATTATTAGTTTGCCTCCAGGAGGAGAAAGTTGTAGAAGTAGTTATAACAAATGAGCAGATGACCATGGCTGGCTGATGACATTAATAAAATGCATAAGCCAGTCACTCTGTAACACAAATGTTCAAATGTTTGTGAATCTATCGGACCAAACTGCGTGGTCATCAGTCCGTAGCTTACAAACTACTTAAACTAAGTTAAACTAACCTAAGGACAAACACACACACGCACACACACACATGCCCTAGGGAGGGCTCGAACCTCCGACGGCGAGCAACCCCGCGCTCCGCAGCGAGGCGCCTTAGACCGCTCGGCTACTCCACCGCGGCCCTACGTAACACAATAAAACCTCCCACCTTAAGCCTTAAGCCAGAGTTCAGACAAATCACAAAATTTTAAAACTGTGGTCACACTGAGAGCCTGCGTTTGGTGTGGGTACCGGGTTAATTGCACCCAGTTAAAAATTCAGAATGGCTAAAATACCCACTCTTGATGTGAGGGAATGTGTGTAGTTAGGTTTTCTCTTACTTTTTGTTACAACTGTTGTCACAAATCGTAGCCGTCTGTTCCATCAGGCCAGTCAGCGAACATTCACCTTTCGGACAACTGCAGCCGTAAACGGAAGTGTAGTTGCAACAAGAACGTGTGGTGGCATTACTTACCGAATATTCTGTTGTATATGCTGTAACACACTTTCGAAAACTGCAATAACACACAGAAGAGCGGCCTAATCAGGCGGAAAGTTACCTCTTTATATATAATGTACTATATCAACTGTTATAACAGCGACGACAGTTCTGCCAACGTTATCTCTATATTCGAAGGAACAAAGGAAGCTTATGGTTTAACGTCCCGTCGACAACGTGATCATTAGAGACGGAACTCACTCTCGGATCTTTGGGTATGGAAAGGGAAGGAAATCGTCCGTGCCCTTTGGAAGAAATCATCCCGCCATTTGCCTAGAATGATTTAGTGAAATCACGGAAATCCAATATCAGAATGGCTGGAGGTGGATTTGAACCTCCGTCCTCCCTAATAAGAGTCCAGTATGTTATTACATCGTTTGCCAATTTCAGAATATAAAATCGCGACTGGTAGACTTTTCGGTGCACTTAAAGCAAAAAAGAATCGTCAGTAGTCTTATATTCAATATTAGTATGATCGTATTCCAAAGTAAAATTTATCAAGACGAGTCAGGAAAGTAACACTGTTAACATAGACCTAAGAGTCTGGTACCTCTAGTTTCTCTTTGTAGAAATGGTAGAAACATCTAACAAGAATAGGAATATATTCATAGTGAGAAGCAAATCGCAAATCAAGAAAATCGTAAACGAAGAAGTTATGAAGTAGAATTCGAAAATGATTAGGGCACCATCGTTGAAATCAGCGAGCCTTAGAAGTTTTAGTGGCGTGCATGATGAGGCACCTGAAAATTGTGTTTACTATAAAAACACAGATTTTCAGTTTCCTTACATTTTGAATAATTGTGAATTGTGTAAAAAAATTATAATTTGCGAAAACTTGCGAACTCAACTGTAAATCCAAGCATTTAATTTCTGTGGATTGCGATTAACATTGTATCGATTTTAAAAAGCAGTTTGTTATTTTAGAAAATATTAAAACTTTCTGTATACAGAACGATGATTTTTATTTTTATTGTTTTATAAATTACAATATTGGTCTGTAACCTTGAAAAACTAATACAGACCTTAAAATTTTTTATGATAATTACAAAAGAAAGGCGCAGTGTCTAGATAATTACTTTACAATATCTCATAATAATTTCTATACAAATTCCCACCTCTTAGCAAGCCCCTGAGAGGGGCCAGTACCAATCCCTAACGACGTGGGCGAGGCCTGCTAACTAGCTAGACTATTATTTAATATCACATGTTCAAAATGTTCAAATGTTTGTACAGCTTATGGGACTGAACTAGGGGGTCATCAGTCCCTAAACTTACAAACTACTTATGAACTACTTACGAACTAGGACGGCACAAATATCCATGCCCGAGGGGGGATTCGAACCCCCGACCGTAGTGGCTGCGTAGACCGTGACTGGAGCGCCTCAGTCTCCTCGGCCACCGCGGCCGGCAATATCACATGTACCGTTGTACTATTTTACTCACATGTTATACAGTTTTAACTAGCCTGTATTGTGGTTCACTAATTAGTGTACATCCTGAACTTGAAGCACCACTAAAGCTATCAAAGAGTAGTATCTGGAAAGAGGCGAGGTGAACTACCTCTAGTGGCTTCTATCATTTGACTTCACCCTATAACCGCGCGGGAGTGGCCGAGCGGTCTGGAGAGGCACGTTACGGACCGTGCGGCCTCCTGCGTCGGTGGTTCGAACCCTCCGTCGGGCATGGATGTGTGTGTCGTCCTTAGGTTAGTAAGTTTGTAAGACTAGGGACTGATGACCAACGCAGTTTCGTCCCATAGTATTACAAACATTTGAACTTCATTCTATCCCCTGCTGGCACAAAGGTAGGGAAGACTTCCATCACAACATTCCTACCTTCACCTACTTTCCAAAGTCAAATTCTGAGATTAGCGCAATCATTGGTAGTCAGCTCGAATAATGTCTGCCTGAAACCATCGATAATGCATTGTTAAATTAAGTATTTTTGTTCCAAAGTGATAAGCTGTCAATGTGTATTTTTAACTCAGTATACTCGGCGTTTTTCTGCTAGATTTCGCCACGCAAAAGTTTTCTCTGATATATCATCTGGGCGTGGGAAGATATTTTCTCTGTTCGTTTAATTACGTGTTCCACTAACTCTTCGAAAAATATGTTCAAATGTTTGTAAGGATTATGGGACGTAACTGCAGGGTCATCAGTCCTTAAGCTTACAAACTACTTATGAACTAACTTATACTAAAGACAGCACAAACATCCATGCCCGAGGGGGGATTCGAAGCCCCGGCGGGGAACGACCTCGCGCATCGTAGCATAGCGCTTCAACGCGCTCGGCCGCTCCACCGCGGCTACTAACTCTTCACTACGTGGTGCATCATTAATATTTCTGCAGGTCATGACTTGCCTCACCTCGAAGGCAGCTTGTGCGTACTCTTGGCACTTGAAAACTATATGTTCCGGGGTGTCCACCTCATCTACCTGAGGTTCCTATCCGGTACAAATGTTCCGGATAAGAACCATGGTTTGTCAAGAAAAGCACTAATCCATTTGTAAGCTTAACTTTAGTCGTTCTCTTACAAATGACAAAAGTATACGAGGATTGGAATTTAAATAATGGCAACTATTTATTCCATACCGATACAAAAGGGTTCCACTCCCATGAACCACAGACATTGCCGAGGTGGGATGGCTTGCGTGCCTCAACGATACAGACAGCCGTACCGTAGGTGCAACCACAGCGGAGGGGTATCTGTGGAGAGGCCAGACAAACGTGTGTTTCCTGAAGAGGGGCAGCAGCCTTTTCAGTAGTTACAGGGGCAACAGTCTGGATGATTGACTGAGCTGGCCTTGTAACATCAGCTAGTGTGGCTTTGCCACACAGCTACTGCGAACGGCTGAAAGCAAGGGAAACCTACAGCCTTACCTTTCCCGAGGACATACAGCTCTACTGTATGAACATATGATGATGGCATCCTCTCGGGTAAAATATTCCGGAGGTAAAATAGTCCCCCATTCGGATCTCCGGGCGGGGACTACTCAGGAGGATGTGATCATCAGGAAAGACAATACTGGCATTCTACGGGTCGGAGCGTGGAATGTTAGATCCCTTAATCGAGTAGGAAAATTAGAAAATTTAAAAAGGGAAATGGATAGGTTGAAGTTAGATATAGTGGGGATTAGTGAAGTTCGGTGGCATGATGAACAGGATTTCTGGTCAGGTGAGTACAGGCTTATAAATACAAAATCAATTGGGGGTATCACAGGAGTAGGATTGATAATGAATAAGACAACAGTAGTACAGGTTTATATGCCAACTAGCTCTGCCGATGATGAGGAAATCGAAGAAATATATGAGGAGCTAAAGGAAATTATTCAGACAATTAAGGGAGAGGAAAACTTAATTGTTATGGGAGACTGGAATTCGGTAGTACGACAAGGAAGGGAAGGGAAGATAGTAGGCGAATATGGTCTGGGCAAAAGGAATAAAAGAGGAAGCCGCCTGGTAGAATTATGCACAGAACATAATTTAATTATAACAAACACCTGGTTCAAGAATCACAAAAGAAGGTTGTATACGTGGAAGAGACCAGGAGACACCGGAAGATACCAGATAGATTTTATAATGGTAAGGCATAGATTTCGAAATCAGGTTCTACAGTGTAAGACATACCCAGGGGCAGATATAGACTCTGACCATAACTTGTTGGTTATGAACTGTAGGCTGAAACTAAAGAAACTACAAAAAGGTAGGAAAATAAGGAGATGGGACCTGGATAAATTGAAGGAACCTGAGGTTCTTAAGAATTTCAGAGGGAGCTTTAGGCAACAATTGACAGAAACAGGGGAAAATAAAACAGTAGAGGAGGAATGGGTAAAATTGAGAGATGAAATAGTGAAGGTAGCAGAGGACAAAATAGGTAGGAAGGAAAGACCTACAAAACATCCTTGGATATCACAGGAGATACTAAATTTAATCGATGAAAGGAGAAAATATAAAAATGCAGTAAATGAAACAGGAAAAATGGAGTACAGACGAGATAAGAAAAACAGCTCTATGAATATCAAGGACACTGATGGAAAACCAGTTCTCAGCAAAGAAGGGAAAGCTGAAAGGTGGAAACAGTATATAGAGGGGCTCTACAAAGGAAATGAACTTCGAGACAATATTGTAGGAAGGGAAGAGGATGTAGATGAAGATGAAATAGGAGATACTGTACTGAGAGAAGAATTTGACAGAGCCCTGAAAGACCTAAGTCGAAACAAGGCCCCTGGAGTAGATAATATTCCCTCAGAGCTACTGAAGTCTCTGGGAGAACCAGCCATGACAAAATTGTTTCACCTGGTGTGTAAGATGTATGAGACAGGTGAAGTACCCTCAGACTTTAAGAAAAATGTTATAATCCCCATCCCTAAGAAAGCAGGTGCATACAGGTGTGAAAACTACAGAACCATCAGTTTCATAAGTCATGGCTGCAAAATATTAACGCGAATTATTAACAAAAGGATGGAAAAGCTGGTAGAAGCCGACCTCGGGGAAGATCAGTTTGGGTTCAGGAGAAATGTAGGAACTCGGGAGGCAATACTCACTTTACGGCTTATCCTAGAAGATAGATTAAGAAAAGGCAAACCTACATTTCTAGCTTTTGTAGATTTGGAGAAGGCTTTTGACAATTTTGATTGGAATAAACTCTTTCAAGTTCTGAAGCAAGCAGGAGTTAAATACAGGGAGCGTAAGGTTATTTACAACTTATACAAGAACCAGACAGCGGTTGTCAGAGTTGAAGGGCATGAAAGGGATGCAGTGGTTAGAAAGGGAGTAAGACAGGGTTGTAGTCTTTCTCCATTGTTGTTCAATTTGTACACTGAGCAAGCTATAAAGGAAAGCAAGGAGAAATTTGGAGAAGGAATTAAAGTTCAGGGTGAAGAATTAAAAACATTGCGTTTTGCCGACGACATAGTAATTCTGTCAGATGCAGCAAAAGACCTGGAAGAGCAATTGAACGTAATGGACAGTGTGCTGAAAGGTGCATATAAGATGAACATTAACAAGAGCAAAACTAGGGTAATGGAGTGCAGTGTAAGAAAATCAGGTGATGCTGAAGGAATTAGATTGGGAAACGAAGCAATAAAGGAGGTAGATGAGTTTTGTTACTTGGGCAGTAAAATAACATATGATGGTCGCAGTACAGAGGATATAAAATGCAGAATGGCAATGGGTAGAAAAGCGTTTTTGAAAAAGAGAAATTTGTTAACATCGAATATTGATTTAAACCTAAGGAAGTCCTTTCTGAAGGCATTTGTATGGAGTGTTGCCTTGTATGGGAGTGAGACATGGACGATAAACAGTGCGGACAGGAAGAGGATTGAGGCTTTTGAAATATGGTGCTACAGAAGAATGCTGAAGATTAGGTGGGTGGATCGCGTAACTAATGAGGAGGTACTGAACAGAATTGGGGAGAAAAAAAATTTCTGGCAGACCTTGACTAAAAGAAGGGATAGATTGGTAGTACACATTCTTAGACATCAAGGAATTGTGAATTTAGCGTTGGAGGGAAATGTGTGGGAAAAAAATCGCAGGGGAAGACCAAGAGATGGATACAGTAAGCAGATTCAGACAGATGTAGGTTGCCATTCTTATGTGGAGATGAAGAGACTTGCTCAGGATAGAGTATTGTGGAGAGCTGCATCAAACCAGTCTCCGGACTGAAGACCACAACAACAACAAAACGGTTACATATTTGTACCTATCACTGTCGTTCAAAGTAGTCACCAGTGTCGTGTAAAACCCGTTGGCAGCGATGTGAAAGACGTGGTATGCCGTTAGCAGAGCCCGTTCGCTGGATGGTACGAATGGAGCAGTCTATTACCTGTCGAATCTCTGGAACAGTTCTGAAGCGAATGCCACGAAGTGGTTCCTTCATCTTCGGAATCATAGTCACAATGACTTATGTCCGTGGAGTATGCATTTTCGTCAATTCATGCGCAACCCATCGTGATGCAATTTTTCGCATGTCCATGCGTTCCTTAAGGTTGCGAAAGCACAGTCGTATGCGCTAACCCGGTTTCGTGGGAGAGCTCATGAATCGTCTGGCGTCGCTAGGGTGACCTGTCCGATGCATGTCTGCAAAAAAAAAAAAAAAAATAAATAAATAAATAAAAATAAATAAATAAATAAATAAATAAATAAATAAATAAAATAAAATAAAAATAAATAAATAAATAAATAAAAAGTTCAAATATTTATAATTTTATGGGACCAAACCACTTTGGTCGTAAGTCCCTAGAATTACATACTACTTAAACTAAAGTAAACTAACCTAAGGACAACACACACACACATCCTTGCCCGAAGGAGGATTCGAGCCTCCGACGCGGGTGGCCACGCGATCCGTAACGTGGCGCTCCAGACCGCTCGGCTACTCCCGAACGGCTGTCTGCCATAGTTTGCCGCTGTTCTGAACGGCAATGCTGATTCTCGGCACGCCTCTTGAAGCCTTTGATGACACTGTCGTGCAGTACGACTTCTGGCGCATTCAATATTGACCCAACTCCGTTGTTCTTGTTTCGAAAGCATAGTGACACGGTTACGTTAGACCGCTCGCTCACAAGTGACTATGTTTCCCTCGATTATGCGCACGCCGGTGACGTGGAACGGGCGAGTCCATTTGCTTGGAGGTAAGGTAGACATGTAAACAATGTATGATATCAGCGTTAATAGTAAATTCTATTGTATAGTGTCTCCACAGCAGTGTTGCCACTATTTACGTTCCACCCCTCGTATATACCATTCCAAATGTTTTTGACTCATCCCAGTACCGCTGCCATTATTCATACACTAATTCTTTAATTTCCTTTTTGTTCTGACAAGCCCTTCCCGTTATCCTTTCAACCTTTATAAATTCATACCTCCACATCCAATAGACTTCCGCCCTTCGGCTAACTATTGGACACAACCCCATCACTACTTTCAGCGCATCTGTAGGTTCTGTTCCGAATTCCCCTCTAGATCTTATAATTATGTTCCTTTGCACTCTTTGTACAGCCAGAGATGGTCGGACCAGTCTGAATCTACGGGCCCAGGAGCTGCCATCATTGTCCACAATCGAAGCAAGTAAACTATTGTGATACACGATTCAGAATTTGTATTACGCAGTATAAGTGTTGTAGAGGGGACTCAAAACAGCAATACATGACGCAAAATCCACTCCCGCCCACCTCATGCTACGTTCGGAAGATTTAATCAACGGCTGGAACGCTAGTAAGGACTACTGAAGTCCTGTCCGCCGGCCGCGGTGGCCGAGAGGACCGAGGCGCTTCAGTCACGGTCTGCACGGCCACTACGGTCGGGGGTTCGAATCCCCCCTCGGGCATGGATATTTGTGCCGTTCTTAGTTGTAGGTAGTTCATAAGTAGTTTGTAAGTTAAGGGACTGATGACCCCGTAGTTAAGTCCCTTAAGCTTAACAAACATTTGAACATATGAAGTCCTGTCCGGACACGCCACACTATTGACGTGAAAGAGAAATTTCTCCAACTGGCTGTGCCGAGCCAGCAGATGTCCTGGAAGTATCCCAGACCAGCATCTGGAGAGTTGTAATAAGCACCAGCTTCACCCATACGTCCTCCAAGGGGCGCTGACAATGGGTCCGGTTGATTTTGCGACACAAGTCGATTTCTGCGACAGCTACCTGTCGTCGTGTCGACTTAACAAACTTTTCTAGATTCATTGTTTTCAAACATGAAGCGCATTTCACAAACCGTCGGAACGCCATACAACATACATTTACAACGAACAAAATCCTGAAGCCACAAATCACTATGGATTTCAACATCGTTTCGGAATTAATGTGTAGCCTGATATTGTTCGTGGCCGTGTGACTGTCTCATGTATTCTATCGCCGCGTCCAACAAGCAACTTGGATTTCGTGTAAGACGTACTGGTTAAGCATTTGGAAGAAATGGGTCTCTCTGCATATCCATCACACAATCTGGTTGCAGCATGATAGCTCACCGGCCTACTTTTCACAAGGCGTCCTTCAGCATATCCACCAAACATTCTTGGACAGGTGGTTAGCTTGCAAAATACCTATTCGATGGTGACGACAATCGTCTGACTGAACACCTGTGGAGCTTTGATTCCTCTGGGGTTCTATGAAGAGCACCCTTTGAGTCACAGAACGATTCTTTGTAATGACTACAGGATAGATCATTATGGACACATTGAGAACTTCTAGATCGACTGTGTGTCAACACTGTTGGCAGGTACATTCTGTTTATGTTTGTTTGTATAGTCTATGGGACTTAACTATGGGGTCATCAGTCCCTAAACTTACAAACTACTTATCAACTACTTACGAACTATGACGGCGCAAATATCCATGCCCGAGGGGGGGTTCGAACCCCCGACCGTAGTCGCCGGGCAGACCGTGACTGAAGCGCCTTAGTCCCCTCGGCCACCGCGGCCGGCGTACATTCTGTGCAACGAAACTCGTGGTCACCACTTCGAGCATATGATACGGTTCGTGCAGGTAAGAGTGTGTTGATAGATGTGAATATCGTTCTTTAAAAATCGTGTGTATTCCAAACGGACATTTAAGGGCATGGAATAATTACCCAATATTGTTGAGCTGGGTTCCCTCTGCAACACATATACACTATGTGATCAACAGTTTCCTGTCATCCGCAGAACACACGATTTCCATATTAGGTGCATTGTGTTGCCATCTACTGCCAGGTAATCCATAACAGCGACCTCGGTAGTCATTATTGATTAGACATAGTGAGAGAGTAGAATGGGGCGCCCTCCGAAACTCAAGAACTTCGAACGTAATCAGGTGATTGGGTGTCACTTGCGTCAGAAGTCTGTATGCGAGATTTCCACACTCATAAGCATCCCTAGGTCAACTGTTTCTGACGTGATAGTGAAGTGGAAACGTGAAGGGACACGTACAACACGAAAGCGTACAGGCTTACCTCGTCTGTTGACTGACAGTTGAAAAGGGTCATACAGTGTGTAGGGGTGAAATAGGCAGAAGTGAATTATTGGAAGTATTGAAGTGATTTTGCTAGTGGACAGGCAGCGCAGGCAGCGGACAAGTGTTTTGCAACCAGCAGTAAACAGAGAGGAGCAGGCGCGGTTACACGAAAGCAGGCCGCCGACGCATCTAGCAATCCAAGTCAAAACACAGGAACCAGGACGAGTTTATCGGAAGCAGCCTGACTAGCACGTACTTGCAAACAAAGTGGTTTCAGAGAGTTCGTGACCAAAGAGGAGTTACCGGTGCTACGCAACGAAGTTCGTACCAGTTTTCGGGTCAGCAAACTGCAACGGAAGCATCCAGAAACCTTCGTGGACGGTATAAAATAAAAATAGGCAAGAAGACGACGGGAAGGCAGTCTCCGGCAGTATTCGCCGAGTACCCAGCGAGCCTCAAGCGAGTGTTCGACGGACAGGCAGTACTCGCCAGAAGTTAGCCATTAGACGACTGGCAATACTTCGTCATGTTGTAGGGAACGCTGTAGTCAACCTAGACTTCATAGACCTGGAAGGAGACGCCAGAAGGGCTCCGGAGGATGCAACATCCTTCCTAGCAGCAGCGGCCATCGTACAGCGGTCTACCATGCAATGCCGCAAACAGCAGCAGGCCGTCTGGCTCCGGAATAGGCAGCTTCAGGAACTACGGAGAGCAACGCAGAAGGCCATCGACAGAAAAGTAAGCCG
This sequence comes from Locusta migratoria, assembly GCA_026315105.1. Classification (NCBI taxonomy): domain Eukaryota; kingdom Metazoa; phylum Arthropoda; class Insecta; order Orthoptera; family Acrididae; genus Locusta; species Locusta migratoria. The sequence goes on from CM048755.1 coordinate 519,482,051, forward strand.
GCCGCGGTGGCCGAGGAGACTGAGGCGCTTCAGTCACGGTCTGCACGGTCACTACGGTCGGGGGTTCGAATCCCCCCTCGGGCATGGATATTTGTGCCGTCTTTAGTATAAGGTAGTTGATAAGTAGTTTGTAAGTTTAGGGACTGATGACCCCGTAGTTAAGTCCCATAAGCTTAACAAACATTTGAACATTTTGAACAGAAAAGTAAGCAACTCACCTAGTAAGCGGAACAGCCCATTTGAAGGCCATCGATGGGGAGAATAACCACTCACCTGAGTAACAACGAAGCGATCTGCCGGTCCGAAGAGAACGGGAGTACATCTTCCCAGCTCCACGGCAGCGGAGGTGCTGTCGCCGACGAACAAAGAAAAGCCGAAACATCACGCCGCCCGAGGTACGATACAGTAACGCAACGCGGCGGGGAGCAGCGTGACCGGCCCGTATGTCCCCTCGCGTTCTGAATGAGCCACGCTTCTCCAGTCGACGCCAAGGTCCGAGTGGAGCGGCCGCCTCAGCACCTGAATCAGCACTCACCGTCACTGGTAGCGCCGCACGCGTTCAACCCACGCCAGGCAAGATTCACACCCGAGTAAAGATGTTGTATTGGTAACATTCTGTCAAAGCAGAGATTCTGTAGAGTCTGTCAAGTAATAATTGAGTATGTGGAATTTAACACGGTAACCGGTCTCCTTCAGGGACACGGGCTTTGTAAAGTTAGAAGATAAATAAATATATTTAATTTGGACTCCTGTCTTATTCACAATTCTCTCCCTTGAGTCAAGTGAACCCAGCCTACTAAGTGGAATAATCTGACAAGAGCCACGGAAAAGTAAATAAAGTACAACAAATAACAAAGTGGCAGAAACACTCTTCAAGTGTAATAGGCAGGCATAAATCCACATCATCACACAGGTATTCCAAACTGCATCAGCAGCCACTCCAAGTACTACGACAGTTAGATGTGAGGCGAGAAATGTATTTCATGGTCGAGCGGATGCCCATAAGCCACATATTACACAGGTCAATGCGAAACGACGCCTCGCTTGGTGTAAGCAGCGTAAACATTGGACGATTGAACAGTGGAAACCGTCGTGTGGAGTGACGAATGACGGTACGCAATGTGGCGATCCGGTGGAAGGGTGTGAGTATGGCGAATGCCCGGTGAACGTCGTCTGCCAGTGTTTTCAATGGAGGGGACTTGCATCGTTATTGTTTTTCGTGGTACTGTCACAGCATAGGCCTAAATTAATATTTTAAGCACCTTATTGCTACCAATTGCTGAAGAGCAATTCGGGGATGGCGATTGCATCTTTCAACACGATCGAGCACATGTTCATAATGTACGGCCTGTGGCGGAGTGGTTACACGACAATAACATCCCTGTAATGTACAGGCCTGCACAGAGTCCTGACTTGAATCTTATTGAACAACTTGGGGATGTTTTCGAACGCCTATTTCGTGCCTGGCCTCACCGACCTATATCGATAGCTCTCCTCAGTGCAGCATTCCGTGAAGAATAGGCTGCCATTCCCCAAGAAGCCTTCCAGCACCTGACTGAACGCATGCCTTCGAGAGTGGAAGCTTTCATGAAGGTTTAGCGTGGGCCAACTCCATACTGAATTCCAGCATTACTGATGGAAAGCGCCACGAACTTGCAAGTCATTTTCAGCCAGGTGTCCGGATACTTTTGATCACATAGTGCAAGTGTACAATAGAAATTCTGAATCATTCTGTATCCTGTTGTTGTTGTGGTGTTCAGTCCGCAGACTGGTTTGATGCAGCTCTCCACACTACCCTGTCCTGTGCAAGCCTCTTCATCTCAGAATACGTACGGCAACCTATATCCTTTTGAATCTGCTTACTGTATTCATCCCTCGGTCTCCCTCTACTGTTTTTATCCCCACACACTTCCTTTTAATGCTAAGTTGACGATTCCTTGATGTCTCAGAATGTGTCGCACCAACGTATCCCTTCCCTTAGTCAGTATATGCAAAAACCCCTTTCCTACCCAATTCTGTTCAACAGATCATAAGATCATAAGTTATATGATCTACTTATCTAATCTTCATCATTCGTCTGTAGCCCCACATTTAGAAAGCTTCTATCATCCTTCTGTCTAAACCCCTTATCGTCCACGTCTCACTCCCATACAATGCTACACTCCAGACAAATGCTTTCAGAAAGGACTTCCTAACATTTAAATTAATATTGGATGTTAACAAGTTTCGCTTCTTCAAAAACGCTTTTCTTCCCATAGCCATTCTGCATTTTATATCTTCTTTAATTCGGCCATCAGATGTTATCTTGCTACTCAAGTAGCAAAACTCATCTGCTACTTTGATTGTCTCATTACCTAATCTAATTCCTTCTGCACTGCCTAATCTTCTGACACTACCTTTCCTTAAAATACCTTCAAAGATAAGGCGTAATGTGAATATAGCCTCGCGTGTTCCTACATTTCTCCTAAATCCAAATGGATATTCCCCAAGGTCGGAATCCAGTTATTCCATTCGTCTGTAATTAATTTGTGTCTGTATTTTGCAACCCTGACTTGTTAAACTGATAGTTCTGTAATTTTCACATTTGTCTGCACTTGTTTTTTTAGGTATTGGAATCACTATATTCTTCTTGAAGTCTGAGCGTATTTCCCCTGTCTCATATATCTTGGTGGAACAATTATTTCTTCGTGTCTGGCTCCCCTAACGATGATAGCAGCTCAGACGGAAAATCATCTACTCCAGGGCCCTTGTTTCTACTCAAATCATGTAGTGCTCTGTCAAATTCTTCTCGCAGTACAGTATCTCCTATCTCAGCTTTTTCTACTTCGTATTCCATTTCTAGAATACTGCCTTCAAGTTTATTTCCTTTGTACAGGTCTTCTGTATATTCCTTCCACCTTTCAGCTTTTCCTTCTTTGCTTAGTACTGGTTTTCCATCTGTGTTCTTGATATTCATACCGCTGCTTTTCTTGTCTCCAAACGTCTCTTTTATTTTCCTGTAGGCAGTATATAAATATATATTATTCTACGGTGTTGCATTTTTCCTCAAGCGACTCCTGCGTAGCTAGTCTGCACTTCCTGTCAACATCGTTTTTCAGACGTCCGTACTCCCTTTTGCCAGCTTCACTTGATGCATTTTTATATTTTCAGCAATTAAATTCAGTATCTCCTGTGTTATCCAAGGATTTCTATTAGGCTTCTTTCTTCTGCCTATATGATAGTTCATTACTCTGTCTCTCAGAGCTACCAATTATTCTTCTACTGTATTACTTTTCTCCGTTTCAGAAAATCCTTGCCTAATGCACCTTCTGAAACTCGCAACCACCTGTTGTTCCTTCAGTTTTCCCAAGTTACCTCTCCTTAATTTTCTACCTTTTTGCAGTCTCTTAAGTTTTAATCTACAGTTCATAGCCAATAAGTTAAGGACAGAGTCTATATCTGCCTCTGGATATATCTTACAGTTGAAAAACTGGTTTTTAAACCTTTGTCTGACCATTATAAAGCCAATGTGGTACCTCCCGTTTCCCCTGGCCTCTTACACGTATTTAACCATATTTCATGATGATTTATCCAAGTGTTTGTGATGATTAAATTCTAATAAGCGATCTCCTCTTTCATTCCTTTTCCCCAGTCTACACTCACCTACTACATTTCGTTCTTCCCCCTTTCCTATTACCGAGGTCCAGTCTTCCATCACAATTAAGTTTTCTTCTCCTTTAATGGTTTGAATAATTTCTTTTATCTCCTCATACATTTCTTCGATCTCCTAGCTAGAGCAGAGCTAGATGGCATATAAACTTGTATTACTGTGGTCGGTGTTGGCTTCATCTCTATCTTTGCTACGATAATGCTTTCATTATGCTGTTCATAGTAACATACCTGCATTTCCATTTTCTTATTAATTATCAGACCTACTCCTGCGATACCACCAACTGATTTTGTATTTACATTCTGTACACACCTGATCAAAAATCCTAACTTCAATGATCCCCACCATATTTATTCGTAATCTATCTATTTCTCTTTTCAAATTTTCTAACTTACCTACCCGATTGAGGGATAGAACATTCCAAGCACTGATCCGTAGAATGCCTGTTTTGTTTTTCTCGCTGACGACATCCTACTGAGTAGTCCCCGCCCGGAGATCCGAATGGGGGACTATTTTACCTCCCGAATATTTTACCCGAGAATATGCCATCATCATATATTCACACATTAGAGCTGCATGTCCTCGGTAAAAGTAACGGTTGTAGTTTCCCCTTGCTTTCAGCCGTTCGCAGTAACTGCATGGCAAAGTCATGTTAGCTGATGTTACAAGGCCAGCTCAGTTAATCATCCAGATTTTTGCCTCTGTAACCATTTAAAAGACTGCTGCCCCTTCTCAGGGACCACACATTTGTCTGGCTTTTCCACAGCTACCATTCCGCTGTGGTTGCACCTACGGTACGGCTATTTGTATCGATGAGGCACGCAAGCCACCCCACCTCTACAATGTCTGTGGTTCATGAGGGTGGTCCTGTATCCTAACTATCGAAAATATGCGTAGTACTTAACAACTGCGTCATTTGTATTGGTTTATTTATTTTACGCCGATTTTCTACACTTTTCCGTAAAGACTAAAATTTTTAGTCCGGAGACTGGTTTGATGCAGCTCTCTACCCAACTCTATCATGAGTAAGCCTCTTCATCTCGTCATAAGAATGGCAATCCCCATCCATTTGAATCTGTTTACTGTACCCGTCTCTAGGTCTCCCTCTGCAATTTTTACCCCACACTGTTCCCTCCAGTGCTAAATTCACGATTCCTTTACGTCTAAGAAAGTGTCCTACCAATAGATCCCTTCTTTTAGTGAATGTATGCCAAAAATACCTTTTCTCCCCAATTCTTTTCAGTACCATCTCATCAGTTATGAGATTTATCCACTTACTCATGAGCATTCTTCTGTAGCACCACATTTAAGAAGCCTCTATCCTCTTTCTGTCTGAACTATTGATCGTCCATGTTTCACTCCCGTACAAGGCAACACTCCACACAGAAAAGACTTCCTTACACTTAAATTTATATTTAATGTTAGTAATTTCCTCTTTCTCAAAAACGCTTTTCTTTCCTTTCCCATTGTGCATTTTATATCCTCTGTACTGCGACCATCATGTGTGTTTTGCTGCCCAAGTAACAAAACTCACCCCCCCCTTATTGTTTCGTTAACTAATCTAATTTCTTCAGCATCGCCTGATTTTCGTAGACTGCAATCCAATACCCTTGTTTTGCTCTTATTAATGTTCATCTTGTATGCACCTTGCAACACACTGTCCATCCCGTTCAACTGCTCTTCCAGGTTCTTTGCTGCCTCTGACATAATCACAATGTCCTCAGCAAAAAGCAATGTTTTTGTTTCTTCACCCTGAACTTTAAACCCTTCTCCAAATTTTTCTTTGCTTCCCTTCACAGCTTGCTCGATGTACAAATTGAATAACTTTGTAGAAAGGCTACAAACCTGTCTTACTCCTTTCCCAACCAATGCTCATTCTCGAAATGTAGGTTGCCTTTTCTTAATCTAACTTCGACGATAAGTCGTAAATAAAGCATTGCCTCCCGTGATCCTACATTTCTTCTGAATCTAAATTGATTTTCATCGAGGTCACATTCTACCAGCTTTTCCATTATTATGTAAATCATTAGTGTTTAATTTTTCAACCATAACTTATCAAACTGATTGTTCTGAAATTTTCAAACCTGTCTGCGCCTGATTTGTTTGGCGCAGATTTGTTTGGAATGGGGGTTATCAGATATTTCTTAAAGTGTGAGGATATTTCGCCTGTCTAACAAATTTTCACACCAGGTGAATTTTTTTTGTCATGGCTGACTCTCCCAGGGACTGCAGCAGCTCTGAGGGAATGTCATCTACCCCAGGGGCCTTATTCCGATTTAGGTCTTTCAGGGCTCTGTCAAATTCATCTCTCAGAGTAGTAGCTCCTGTTTCATCTTTATTTACTTTCTATTCCCAGCCTACAATATTGTCTAATTTCATTTCCTTTGTAGAGTCTTTCTATGTACCCTTTCCACCTTTCAGCTTTCCCTTCTTTGCTGAGAACCGGTTTTCCATCTACGTTCTTGATATTCATAGAGCTGTTTTTCTTGTCTGCAAATGGCTATATTATTTTTCTGCAGGTAGTATCTATTTTTCCTGTAGATATACATTTTTCTACATTCTACACTCTATAGTCAAGCCACTCATGCTTAGCCATTTTGCACTTCCTGTCAATCTCATTTCTTAGTCGTCTGTACTCCATTTTGCCTGCGCCATTTATTGCACCTTTATGTTTTCTCCTTTCATCAAATAAGGTAAGTATTTCCTGTGATATCCAAGGATTTTTGTAGGTTTTGCCTTTCTATCTATTTGGTCCTCTGCTGCGTTCTCTATTTCATCCCTCAAAGCTACCCATTCCTCATCTACTTTTTTATTTTCTCCGTTTCTGTCAATTGTTGCTTATAGTTCCCTCTTAAATTCTCAGGAACTTCAGGTCCCTTCAATTTATCCATGTCTCATCTCCTTATTTTCTTACCTTTCTGCAGCTTTTTAGTATCAGTCTACATTTCATGACCTATAGCATATGGTCAGAGTCTATCTCTGCCCCAGGATATGTTTTACAATTTTAAACCTCGTTCCTAAATCTATGTCTCACAATTATAAATCTATCTTGTACCTTCCAGTGTCTCCAGGCCTCTTCCAAGAACACAACCTTCTTTCATGATGCTTAGACCAAATGTTTGTTATGATTCAATTATGTTCCGTACAAAATTCTACAACGCGGCTTCCTCTTTCATTCCTTTTCCCTAGTCCATATTTACCTACTACATTTCCTATCGTTCCCTTTCCTACTAACGAGTTTCAGCCTCATTCACAATTAAGTTTTCTGATCCTTTAATGGTCTGAATAATTTCTTTTATCTTCTCATACATTTCTTCGATCTCCTAGCTAGAGCAGAGCTAGATGGCATATAAACTTGTACTACTGTGGTTGGTGATGGTTTCGTATTTATCTTTGCTACGATAATGCGTTCACTACGCTGTTCATAGTAACGTACCCCCATTCCTATTTTCTTTTTGATTATCAGACCTACTTCTACGTTACCACCAATTGATTTTGTATTGATAACGCTGTACTCACCTGACCAGAAATCTTGTTCTTCCTGCCACCGAATTTCCCCACCATATCTAACGTTAACCTATTCATTTCTCTTTTCAAGTTTTCTAACTTACCTATTCGATTAGCGATAGAACATTGTACGCTCCGACATGTAGAATGCCAGTTTTATTTTTCTTGATGAGGACATCTTTCAGAGGTGTCCCTGTCCAGAGATCCGAATGGGGGACTATTTTACCTCCGGAATATTTTACCCGACTGGATGCTATCATCATATAGTTATACAGTAGAGCTGCATGCCCTTGGGAAAAGTAACGGCTGTAGTTTCCCCGTGCTTTCAGCCGTTCGCAATAACTACATGGCGAAGCCACGTTAGCTGACGTTACAAGGCCATCATACAGACTGTTGCCCCTGCAACTATGCCTATGTCAGTGCGTCAGCATAACACAGGAAAAGAAGTAGAAAGGAATTTGTCAGATTTATACTATAGTTTGTTAGCGAAAGTTAAACCTCCACCATATAATCGAAAGAAGCTGATCCTTTTGCAGTTTCAAACCGCAAACATGGAGCTGATCATAAAAGGACAGATGCGACAAGATGTTTTCTTATTGACTGCATCGATGCATTACAGAACATTGAATGTACTACCCTCGAACAGTGCAGCCAAAGCATTCTTTTGCAAATTGATGGTTGGGTTGCGCAGAAAGGTTTCGCAAAGCTGGTCGCAGGTGATGCTCCAAAAGCGAACAATAATACTCAGTGGCGGCTACCGAGCGAGTTGGCGCAGTGGTAGCACACTGGACTCGCATTCGGAAGGATGGTGATTCAAATCCACCTCCGGCCATCCAGATTTAGGTTTTCCGTGATTTCCCTAAATCACTTCAGGCAAATGCCGGGATGGTTCCTTTGAAAGGGCACGGCCGATTTCCTTCCACACCCTTACCCAAACATCCGAGCGTAAGCTCCGTCTCTAATGACCACGCTGTCGATGGGACGTTAAACTCCAAGCTTCCTTTTTCCTTTTCAGTGGCGGCTGGTGCTTCAGATGACTGGCACTCCTCCCCCCCCCCCCCGTCCTCCCACGGCTCAACGAGGTGATGTTGCGGCGCCCCCCTCCGCCGCTCGGCGTCCAAAGAGACAATTTGGCGCACCTCTGCGAGTGGCGCCCCACTTTTCCCCTCCCCTTTTAGATATATTTTCGTTACAACAAGATCTGCAGAATGTCTTACCTCGGCTTGTTTGCGCTTGCTTCAACTCGAGCTGAGGCGTCGGTCTACCACCCGAGGTGTTGCCGCTATTTAAGTTCCGACCCTCATAAAATGCACTCAGTTAAAATGACGTTTACAGTTATTTGAACACCACAGGCATCAAAGAACGGGGCGTCCTCTCACCACAGTAGGAAACCATGTGTAAGAGGACAGTACCCGATTCGAAAGCGTGTAATAGCTGTTTCATCCCACCTGAGAGGCCGGCAGCAGGATCGCCAATGTCGATTGACGAACACAACAGCTTTTGGACATGACTTATTCACACAGTCCTTGATATACATTCACAAATCAAATCACGTTATTTGACAGTACGAGACGATTTAAAGAACATTAAATAAGACGATCAAATTCCTAAATCCACGCAAAGCAGTCTTGATTAGGTAGCTCAACAGTCCTCAGAGAGGTCACAGGAAACTTGTACGGGTGTCAGTGTAGAGATCAGATACCAAATCTGAAGTGCAGTCGAAGGCGAGGTGCTCTTGACGGCGAACGCCAGTCCTGACGTAGAGAGGCGCAGTTTTCCCGGAGGAAGATCTGGAGGTACGTATTCTTGTTGAATCTTGTTTCTGCACTAGGCGGAAGGTGAACTGGCCTCAGCGCCGAATGAGGCCCCAGATAAAGTTGGCTACGGCCAATCGGCGGACAGTGTACGGATATTTCGAGCCAGGGCTCGATCTGTCAGCGCTGTCTGATGCAGCTGGCTCCCCCTGCAAGAAGTAGTGCTCATTAGGCTTGTTTGTGTTGATGTTAACTTCCAGTGTACCGGGTCCCGTTTCTGGTTTGCTGGGATACACAGTAGGGCGTTCGCCACTTAAGTGTGTTTTCGCTTTGCCATGGGAGTTGCCGGTCCACAAGGGCCGCACAGTGGCCAGCATAGCAAGTTTCACCAACCGATGCTTATTATAAGTCACTGCCACCACTCTTCCACTAAAACCTGCACGGACCTCCGCCACAACACAGAGACGACCTCCTGTGGGAGAGTAATACAATGTGACTCATAATATTCTCTGCAGCCGTCTTTGGCTGCCCCATCAGCTTCCTCATTTCCTCGAATCCCTGCATGCCATGGCACCCAACAGAATGAGAGCTGCTTCCTCAATCGTTGGAGGAAGTAGTTTCTCATGAATCAGATGTGTTGACTTCTCAGCTGAGTAGAAGGTCTGCAACTTTTGTATCCCATCCCCGTCACCACTTTTGTGTCTCGTCCGCCGGTGGTCGTAGGTGTCGGTGGCAGAGTAGAAAGAGACCGACACAGGAATAAAGGATGCACGCGTGTGCAGGTACGGAGGTGACCAGCCAGTGGAACAAATGTTCAGATGTTTGTTAAGCTTATGGGACTTAACTACGGGGTCATCAATCCCTAAACTTACAAACTACTTATGAACTACCTTATACTAAAGACGGCACAAATATCCATGCCCGAGGGGGGAATTCGAACCCCCCGACCGTAGTAGCCGTGCAGACCGTGACTGAAGCGCCTCAGTCTCCTCGACCACCGCCGCCGGCAGCCAGTGGGACAGCAGAAACTAGAAACACTAGAGTAAATTAGCACAAGATATATATTTCGTGGATTCTTGGTAATACTTAACTTTTACATAGTTCTCGACTGCAGAATGCTGATACATAGATTAGATAGAGGCCTGCCTAGTGATAATTTCTAGTGCCTATCCGATAGCCAAGTCTTTACTGGTGCCTCCTGATTCCGAAGTGTTAACTGGTTCCTATCTCAGTCCCAAGTGGCCGATGCAGCAGTCGTGGCCACGAGCGGAGTTGCAGCAGAGGGCGCTCGTGACTGACGTCGTAAGAACGCCGCGCCGTGCGTGCATGGCGGCGCGCGGCGAAAGTACGTGGCGCGCACTTTATAGTTGTGCGACGCCACAGCAACAAGTGTAATGTACTAATGGAATCAGAACAGATAAAAAACAGTTTGCTGTGAATACTGCGCATTTGCTCCAACACTCTGGGGATGGCCTGAACCTCTGATGACAAAAGTGAATAGGCAGTTGGAAGACGCATCCTAATCACACGGTCGGGGAACATTCCGGAATAACCAAAGGAGTTCCCGTGTTTTGATCCTCAGAGCACGCCAATGAAAATCGTGATGACTGTTTAAATTGGCAAACATGACAGACTGAAATTTGAAATCAGAGGGTCAATCTTTCTTAAAATTTGTCAATTATAAACTAAATCTGTGTCTCTGGATGACCCAAGCCGCAAATCCGCTTCAATCTTGATGAATAACATTAAAATCAGTCACAACAACCACTAAAAGACAGTCCTTTGCACGTATCTCCTAACGCGTAACCGCTCTTTGCCGATCACAAAACAGCCTTTGTATATTGGGCCGACCAACGGTGTGCTATGTAGGTGTGTATGGCGGGGATAGCGTTTTAAATGCCTGGAGCACCATGAGCAGCTGTCGCCTGATGTACAATGGGGGACAAAAATATTACCCGGCACGAATAATTTAAAGTCCAAGAACAGCGCATTGCGTATGCCCTAGTTTCGAAGTGCAAGTATCGTCAAATATAGTGGTCTTCGGAGCTTCAGCATGGCGTGTACATCATCTTATGTATCTCCGGGGTGTGGTAGTTATGTAGTAAAACGTATATCTTCATGCTCGTATTGCTCGCTGTTACAACTGACTGTATATTGAGAATACGTAACATTTTAGTAAATAACTTTTGTGTTTGGAAATAGTCTGTCCGAACCGTAGTTGTCCTGTTGATGGCTACCTTTCGTATTAAATATGCTATTTCCTACAGCATTTCGTCGATTTTATTAACAATTATCGTTCCTTTCTGAGGTTACATAACAAACAATTGGAAAAGATTCCGTTTTAAAGTCGATCTTTTGTAGGGGCCCTAACAGCGAAAATGAACACCAGCCGCCACTCTCTACAACTGTTTTAATATATCATTCCAGTTAATATGGTTTTTACAACCACTCCATGCAGTTCTAATGTATGGATATGTGATGTCATTCCCTTGGGTAAAATTGCCCCCATTCGGATCTCCGGGCAGGGACTACTTAGAAGCATGTCGTCTTCAGAAAAATAAGTCTGGTAATTTATGGATCGGAACATGGAATGATATATCCCTTAACTGGGAAGATTTGTTAGGAAACCTGAAAAGACAAGTGGATCTGTTTTATTTTGCTATTAGAGCATTAGTGAAATTCGCATGTAGAATGAATAGGACTTCTGATCAGGTGAGTACAGGGTTATAAACACAAACTCAGAGTTAAGGGAAGAGAAGGTCTAATCTCTATATATAAAATGTTGTGTTGGTTTGTGTGTGTTTGAAAATCTTAAAAAGTTCTTCACCGATTGAGCTCCAAATTTGTCACAACGTTGCAGTTTAACACAGGAAGGTTTTTAGACACGTATTTATTAAATATATTACACATAACCTATGTACATGGCACTTTTGCGATTTTTGGCAACAAATTTTCCACATTGTAAAATTTATATAAATTCGTATATGATATATATTTTACAAATAGGTATGTAAAAACATGCATGTAATCCAGTAGTACCTTCTATCAATATTTCAAAGCATTCCGTCAAGAACTTTCGGAGATATTAGATTTTGAACATAAGACTAAACATGGTTGTAAGTTAGATTTATGAGATACAGGGATGGTAGGCAATGACGAAGAGGTGGAGGAGAGATATACACGTACTTTTTTAATTGCAACCAAGACTCCAAATACGAACTTTTGTAGCTCATGCTTCAAAACTGACTTAATAACAGCATTTTTCAAAAATCTTTTCAACCTCTATTTCACACCCTTAATGGCTGATTTTCAGAAAAAGCTGAAGGACGCCTTTTTAAAATTGTAACCAAGAATCCGTATACCAATTTATGTATATCTAGCGTGAAAATTGACTGGATAACAGCGTATTTTCAAAAAACTTTCCATCCCCTATTTCATCGCTTTGGGACGGAATATAGAAAAATCGCTTCTTAAACGACGCCAACGGTGTAAGATGAACAGCCTCTGCAAATTTCATGTTTTTATCATCAGTGGTTTTGGCTGGACGATGATGAATCATTCATTGAATCAGTCTGTCAGACAGTTACTCGGAACATTGCCTTTTATTTATAGATATTACGCTTTGCAAGACGATGTGATCTCTCTCGAAGGTGGTCTATGCAGTGTCCCCAGTTATATACTGAGTATTACCAAGCGGAGCGGAGCGGAGTCGCTTACAAAGTCACTTAGTAAGTCGGACAACCGCGAGGACAACCCTGCTACTCAATGAATCGATTCACGATGAACATACTCCCCGAGTGCCAAATGATAGCCGTTGACCACGAAATGTTCAGTTTATAAGAATAATTGATTTACTGACAGTGGTTCGTACAAGAACTTATTAACGACAATGCAGGACCTACATTAAACGGTTATTTTATGGTCGAAAAAACCATTCGTTCAAAATATTCATTCTGATATGAATCTTTTCGAATTACCACTGCGTTAAAGAGAAGAACATTCTCAAGTATCTCTCGGGAACCTGATGGTGTTTAATATGTTTGTTAAACTTAAGGGATTTAACTGCGGGGCCATCAGTCCCTGAACTTACAAACTACTTATAAACTACCTTACACTAAAGACGACACAAACAGCCATGCCCGAGTGGGGATTTGAACCCCCGACCGTAGCGCCAGTGCAGACTGTGACTGGCGCGCCGCAGACCTCTCGGCCACAGCGGGCGGCGGAGCCCGATGCTTTCTAATAATGCTTGCAATATAAGTAGCCGGACCTCTAACGATATATAAAGAATGTGCGTCTTTAAATCCCTGCCGACAAAAAATGGACCTTTACCTTCGTAGAATTACTTGGAAATGAAGGTTTCAATTTTACTTACGGCAGCTGCGGCATTTGGTGCTAATGTAATATTTCATGGTAAACACGGAAGATTATCAGCCTCATTGTATGTCACTGAGTTTTCAAAGAGCAGTCAAGAGTTTTTGTAACATCAGCCGCTGCCGCATGTGAAATTTTACCAAAATCATTATACAAATACATCAACATGAAAAATGACGTATCGATTTTAGGTTACAATTATACAAGGAAGCCAACGAAACTTACACAATTCGAAAGGCACTTTGCAACAGAGGCATGAAAAAAGGAAATCATATATATATACGTAACTATTAAGAAAGGAAAAAGGAAGAAGATGTTTCCATATCTGTAGCTCAGATCACGCTTTAAATTCTCCAGCTGCCAAATGAGTGGGTGTCGAAAACTGAAGTGGTACCAACTTCTGCCTTGCGTACCAGTCAGGTGCTATGACAAAAATGCAACAATAAAGCAACAACTTTTCGTGAAAACGCATTTTAGATACATTCATGTTTAATGGTTAAATTTCAGTAAGATCGATCATGATATTATCAGAGGAAATCAATACACCATAGAAACGAATACTGAACAAAACTTTTTTTATGGGCGTCGTTACTTCATTTAATTTTATGTAACAGTAACTTTGTGATATTTTCCAGCAGATAACACATAATTTTTGATTTCTTCATTTTATATAGGTACAACGAGCGAAAGACGATACGTGCATAGAGACAGATGGAGGAGGAGACTGAAGATGTATGGCAGGAAAGGGAGTGATGAGCAGAGGGCAGGAGATACACATAGCGGATGGGAAATAGATGGAAAGAATGTAGAAAACAATAGCTTTTTACTAAAGTGAATTATACGTCACATGGCCCAGAGTTGGTAAACTGATCTGTATGTTTGGCACCACATTTCAAAAGCTTCTTTAAACTTTTTATCTGAACTCCTTATCGTCCACGTTTCACTGCCATACAGTGCTACACCCAAGACAAATGCTTTGAGAAAGGACTTCCTAACATTTAAATTAATATTGGATGTTAACAAGTTTCGCTTCTTTAGAAACGCTTTTCTCCCCATACCCATTCTGCATTTTATATCTTCTTTACTTCGGCCATCAGAAATTATCTTGCTACCCAAATAACAAAATTCATCTACTACTTTTATTGTCTCATTACGTAGTCTAATTCCTTCAGCATCGCCTGATTTTCTGCCTTTACATTCCATTACCTTCGTTTTATTCTTGTAATTGTTCATCTTATATCTTCCTTTCAAGACACTCTCCATCCCATTCAATTGCTCTTCCAGATCTTTTGCGGTCTCTGACAGAATTACTATGTCATCGGCAAACCGCAAACTTTTTATTTCTTCTCCCTGAACTTTAATTCCCTCTCCAAATTTCTCCTTGCATTCCTTCACTGCTTGTTCAATGTACAGATTGAACAACATTGGGGAAAGGCTACAACCCTGTCTTACTCCATTCCCAACCTCTGCGTCCCTTTTTCGCCCTTCGACTCTAATAACCGCTGTCTGGTTTTTGTATAGGTTGACTATAATTCTTCGCTCCCTATATTTTACCCCTGCTACCTTCAGAGTTTGGAAGAGTGTATTCCAGTCGAAATTGTCAAAAGCTTTCTCCAAATCTACAAACGCCAAAAACGTAGGTTTTCCCTTCCTTAGCCTATCTTCTAAGATACGTCGTAATGTGAGTATTGCCTCCCGTGTTCCTACATTTTTCCTAAATCCAAACTGATCTTCCCCGAGGTCAGATTCCACAAGTTTTTCCATTCGTCTGTAAATAATTCGTGTTAGTATTTTGTAACCATGACTTATTAAACTAATATTTCTGTAATTTTCATACTTGTCTGCATTTGCTTTCTTTGGAATTGGAATTATGATAGTCTTCTTGAAGTTGGAGGGCATTTCCCTTGTCTCATACATCTTTCATACAAGGTTGAGTATTTTTTTCATGACTGGCTCTCCTAACGAAATCAGCAGTTCAAACGGATGGGTTTAAAATAATGAGTATCTGCGAAACTCTATTTTTATAACTTTCGTTCACATAGCCACAGTAGCCTAACGAATGATATTGGTGTTATTGAAGCATTCTCTCGGTTATTCTATATTCACATGAATTACAGTATTTCCTTTTCTATTTATTTCATTTGAGAGTGAGCCATAGCGAAGCCTGGCCGGGTTTAGCTAGTAATGAATAAGAAAACAGAAATGTGAGTAAGTGACTGTGAACAGCATTGTGAACGTATTACCGTCCCAAGAGAGAGACAAAGACAAGACCTACCACAATAGTACAAGTTTATAAGCCAACTAGCTCTGCCGATGATGGGGAGACTGAAAATATATGATGAGATAAAAGAAATTATTCAGACAGTCAATGGAGTGATGGTTATGGGGGACAGAAACTCGACAGTAGGAAAAGAAAGAGAATTGAAAAAGTAGGTTAATATGGACAGGGGAAAAGGACAAAAAGCACGTGGTGGAATTTTGCACAGAGCCTAATTTAATAATCACAAATACCTGGTTTAAGAATCATGAAAGGAAGCTGTATACGTAGAAGATCAAGGAGGCACCAGACGGTTTCAGATTGATTTTATAATGATAAGGCATATAATTCTGAATTAGGTTTTAGACTTTCAGACAAATCCAGAGGCAGATATAGAGTGTGACATTAAATTGTTGGTAATGAAATGTAAATTTAAACTGTAGAAAGGTAGAAAAGTAAGGAGATGGGTCCTGGATGAACTGAAGGAACCTGAGGTTGTTGAGAGTTTTAGAAGGAGCAAATATTTTGCTAGCACTCACCTACATAGGGAGACATGACCATCCCAATAAAATAAGAGAAATCAGATCGAAAACGGAACAATTTAGGTGTTCTTTCATCCCGCGCGCTATTGGAGAATGGAACGGTAGAGAAAGGTTGTGAAAGTGGTTAATGAACCCTCTGCCAGGCACTTAAATGTGATTTGCAGAGTATCTCTGTAGATGTAGATTACGCAACGGCATAGTGAAACGGTGGAAGTAGAAGGAAAATGGGTATCTTTGAGAGATAAAATATTGAAAGCACCAGACGGCCAAATAGGTAGAATGACAAGACCTAATGGAATATCCTTAATGACATCGATCAATGGGGAAAATATAAAAAAACGCAGTAAATAAAGCAGGCAAAGGGAATACAGACGGCTAAAAAACGCTGTTCACAGCAAGTGAACAACCGCTAAGCAGTAGTGTCTAGAGGACCAAGTCAAGTCCGGGGAAGAATGCATATCTAGGGAAAATCTCGTAGATAAAACCTACAGTAAAATTCAAAAAGCTCTTGGAAAAAACAAAAGCAGTTGTACGAATATCAAGAGCTAAGCAAAGAAGGGAAAGCAGAAACATGGAAGGAATATATAAAGGGACTCTACGAGGGAAACAAACTTGACGGCTGTATAGAAGAAAGGAAAGAGTAAGTCGATGAATGTAAGATAGGAGATACGAAATTTCGAAAACAATTTGAAAGAGCACAGTAAGATCTAAGTCGATACAATACCGCTGGAGTAGAGGATATTTCATCAGAGCTCCTGATGTTCTTGGGAGTGCCAGCCATCACGACATTAGTGAACATGGTGTGCAAGATGTATGTGACAGGCGAAGTACCACCACACTACAAAAATAATGTAATAATTCCAATTCCAAAGAAAGCAGGTGCGGTTAGGTATGAATATTACGAACCTATCAGATTAATATGTCATGGTGGCAAAACACGAATTATGTGCAGAAGAATGGAAATACTGGTAGAAGCGGACCTCATGGAACATCACTTTGGATTTAGGAGAAATGTAGGAAAACGTGAGGCCATACGACTTATCTTAGAATATAAGATTCTAAAAAGGGAAACCTTCGTTTACATATTTTGTAGATTTAGAGATAGCTTTTGATCGTGTTGATTGGAATACACTGATTAAAATAAAGAAGGCATCAGCGGTAAAGTATAAGGAACGAAAAGTTATATTCAACTTGTACAGAAACCAGTCTTTTGCGGAAACTAGTTACAATTCCGCCAGGTAGTTTTCCATTCAAAGCGTTACTGTTGCTGCTTACTTGAAGAATTCGAAAAATGACATCGCTCCTTCTTACTTTCTGATAATAAACGGCCCTTTTCACAGAACAAAATAAGTTTTTGTATTAACTTTGATAGGCCTGAAGAAAAACTGACCTATCTTCGGCAGGACACGCCTGAATTTTCGTAAAGGTTAAACAGCTACTGTGATACAGCTCTGGTTAGCGGATTGTATAGGTCAGTAGCGACTCCTACCACATTTAGCGGCGTAGCTTATTTGGTAGGGTTTAGATTGTCGACCAAGGTAACATGGGTTAGGCGGTTAGAATCCCCCCGTAATCTTATTTGAAGATTTTTTTGCGGATGAAGCTGCAGTTTATTGAGGATTATCAATGGAAAAGATCAGCGAAATGCAGGATAACCCTCAGCGTATCGAGGCATGGGGTAGTGGCAGTTGAGCCTCAATATAAGAAAGTGTTAAGTGCTGCGTTTACGTAGATAGGAAGACCCTTTATTGTATAAGTAGGCAACAGCAGGATATATTTTGGAAGCAGTTACTGCAATAAAATATCTGGGAGTAGATATAAGGAACGATTTGAAATGGAACGACCACATAAAATTAGTCGTGCGTAAGGCAGATGACAAACTGAGATTCATAGGAAGAATCGTCATTAAGTGCTGTCCGTCAAGGAAGGAAGTAGGATACAAAACTCTTGTTTGGGCAGTGCTTCGGTATTGCTCATAACTGTAGGAACCATATCAGGTAAGTTTGATAGAGGACATACAGTAGATCCAACGAAGAGCGGCACGCTTCGTTACGGGCTCATTAACAAGCTGCTGTGGCAGACGCTGCAAGAGAGACATTCTGTATCATGATACGCGTTTCTGTGAGAGATCCGAAACCATACGTTTCTCGAAGAAAGAAACATTATGTTGCTTCCTCCCACGTATATCTCGCGAAGAAAGGCAGTAGGAGTAACCCACTACACTACAGGCCTATTTCATTGACGCCAATTTGCAGCACGGTTTTGGAACATATCCTGTATTCAAATATTATGAATTATCTCGAACAGAACGATCTGTTCACCCAAGGTCAACACGGATTTAGGAAATATCGTTCATGCGAAACACAACTAGCTCCTTATTCACACGAAGTGATGGGTGCTATCGACAAGGGTTCGCAAATCGATTCCGTATTTCTTGATTTCCAGAAGGCTTTTGACACCGTACCTTACAAACGGCTTTTAATCAAATTGCGTGGTTATGATATATCGCCCCAAATTTGCGATTGGATAGAAGATTTCCTGTCAGAGAGGACACAGTTCGTAGTAATCGATGGTAAAACATCGACTAAAACAGAGGTGATATCGGGAGTTCCACAGGGTAGTGTTATTGGTCCTCTGCTGTTCCTTATTTACATAAACGATTTAGGGGAAAATCTAAGTATCTCTCTTAGGTTGTTTGCAGATGACGCCGTCATTTACCGTCTAGTAAAATCATCTGAAGATCAAAACTAACTGCAGAACGATCTGAATAAGATATCACTATGGTGTAAAAATGGCAATTAACTCTAAATAATTAGAAGTGTGAAGTCGTCCACATGAGTACTAAAAGAAATCCGTTAAACTTTGTTTACAAGATAAATCAGTCAAAAGTTAAGACCGTAAACTCCACAAAATACCTTGGAATTACTATTACTTCAGACCTAAGTCGGAAGGAGAACGTAGATAATGTCGTGGGAAAGGCGAACCAGAGACTGCGTTTTATTGGCAGACCCTTAAAACATGCAACAGAACTACTAAAGAAACTGCATACACTACGCTTGTCCGTCCATTTTTGGAGTATTGCTGCCCAGAGTGGGATCCTTATCAGGGGTGTTTGACGGAGGACATCGAAAGAGTCCAAAGAAGGGCAGCTCGTTTCGTATTGTCACGATACAGGGGAGACAGCGTTACGGAAATGATACAGGATCTGGGCGCTTATCGCTGCGGCGTGGGCTACTTACGAAACTCCAGTTGCCAACATTCTTCTGCGAATGCGAAAATATATTGTTGACTCTCACTTACATAGGAATGATCATCAGAATGAAATACGAGAAATCAGAGCTCGAACTGAGAGATTCAGGTGTTCTTTCTTCCCGCGCGCTATTCGAGAATGGAATGGGAGATAAATAGTATAATGGTGGTTCGATGAATCCTCTGCCAGGCACTGAAATATGATTTGCAGAGTATCCCATGTAGCTGTAGAAACGATCAAAAATATAAAATCAGAGCGGCTTTGGCCTACACGGAGGCTTACCGCCTAACTGTTTGTCCCGTGAACCTTACCCGATTGGAGTAGGGGGAGGAAGTGACAGTAGTACACTAAGTACCCTCCGCCACTCACCGCGAGGTGGCTTGCGGAATATGGGTGTACACGTAGATTCTTTTCCAATTTGGTGCATGTCTTTACTTTTCCTGTTTATTTCTTTATTTTTATTTTATCTTCTTTTCAAATAGTTTCAACCTAAATATTAAAAATGCTATATCGCTGCAACTGAACTTTCTAAGAGCTGCTGGGCGCAATTATGAAAAGTTCACGGTTCATTTAAAAAGAACGTACTTGCTTCAAAATCTCGGTAGATACCAGAGTTACGGTTTTTTATCTCATACATAAATGTGTGTCACTTAGCGCACTATCTTTTATTGAAGACCTCGTTGCGATATATCGAACTATTCATGAAATGAAAAGGGAGCGAGTTTTGGGTGTCTCACAATGTAAATAAAGATACATTGTCTATTATCGTAGGTGTGCTATACCGAAGACCTACATGTGAGCCGGCCTCGGTGGCTAAGCGGTCTGCGGCGCGCCAGTCACGGTCTGCACGGCCACTACGGTCGGGGATTCGAATCCCCCCTCGGGCATGGATATTTGTGACCTCCTCAGTATTAGCTAGTTCATAAGTAGTTTGTAAGTTTAGGGACTGATGACCCCGTATTTAAGTCCCATAAGCTCTACAAACATTTGAACATTTGAACTTAGATGTAAGGAGGCGGCGCCCCTTGGGGCTGGACAGTGAGGCGTGTAGCCTTCAGGCTCCTGCTCGCTGCAGCATCGCGGACGAGCCGTGTCGCTGCCATGGCCGCAAACCAGGCATTGTGACGCCAAACGTTAAAAATGCAAATATTTTACCTGCAAATAAACAAATATGAGCATAGCGTACATTACATTTTAATTTTCTGTTATATGAAACTCGACTCAGGATAGGGAATACAGTCAGAAAACTCCAAAATTTCGAAACAAACGATTTTTTTTCTTAATTAAGTACAGTATTGTTCCAATCGAAAAGTGTTACACTAGAAAGTTGTAGGGCTTCAAACGCTGTATTGATTCCTTTTTTTATATAATTATTGGTAGCTTTGTTAGGTTTCGTGATGATTCGAAAAAACCGTTACAAATCCGTAAAAACCAGATAAATCGTTAATCATTACGTTCCTAGCCGTGCGGGAGTAGTCGAGCGGTCTGGAGCGCCACGTTCCGGATCGCGCGGCCTCCAGCGTCGGAGATTCGAATCCTACCTCGGGCATGGATGTTTGTGTTGTTTTAAGTATAAGTTAGTTCATAGGTAGTTTGTAAGTCTAGGGATTGATGACCCCGCAGTAATGTCCCATAAGCTTTACAAACATTTGAACATTTTTTTTACGTTCCTAAACATTCTAGTTACTCAAAATATAACCCGTGGTACATAAAGAAAGCACTTACATCAGAAATAATAATAATAATAATAATAATAATAATAATTAGTTTCCAAGATATATTGATTTTTTGAAAAAAAAAAAAGGCATTTTTGGAAATTGGCTAGGTCTACTCAGGTGATTGACATATAGTAACGGTTTTAGACTTATTTTCTTCGTAAATGGTTGTATATCCATGCTATTAAATAAGTTTCTTTGAATTTGTTAATTTTAAGAGGCAAAAAACGACAGAAGAACTTTTTTTAAGCTGTATATCTCAATTTCTGTGTTATGAAAATAACATTTAAAAAAGTGAATTTCTGATATTCTTGACTCATTAAAATAAAATTAACTTTTTCCTTCATATATCTGGTACCCAGAAATGTTTTCCTTAAAAAATCGAGTTGTCGTAATTAACAATTTAGGGCAATGCGTTTAAAGGAGGTTCCTGTTGAATACTCATATTGTCAGGATAAAATACTAGGATATGTTTAACTGATTTTTAGTGCTGGCAACCGGCGCGCGTTGAGAGAGAAAACGTATTCTACCACGACCGCGCTGCAAAAACATTTCGATATCTCGCTTTCTGGACATCTGCCAATGTCCTGTATTTCTCAGCGTAGCTTGATGAGATAGAGATGATTATTCTTGTGATTTTCACCTTAGAAGCAAAAAGTCCTGGAAAGAAGTACGAATAAAATTTTATTTACACTTTCTTACGTTTGTGGTCATTTTAATAAGTTTACAGGGTTACCTCCGTACTTTTTATGTAATATTTTAACTGCTGTAATGATACTTTTGCTATTTTTGTTGCTGATTTCTCTAACATTTATTACGTTAATTACTTATTTCTGGTGCAAAATTTACATGAAACGTACCAGGATGCTTTGAGCAGGCGTGCGTCGGTTGCTTCTACTCAACCGATCGCCATTTTCGCTTCATAATCATTGGTAGTCTTCACTTTATTCCTCTGTTACAGATAACACAAAAATAATAAAACGCATCTTGGTTTAAAAATAAAAATGTTCAGCGTCATCCTCCTTGAAGCTTATTGCTGTAAATTATTAGTTACTCTCACTAGATATTTTTAAAGAAAACATTTTCTCGACTCCAGGTGGAGTTACTTTTCTTTCCTTTTGGCTGTGAATAGGCCATCTGGGAACCCCGCTCCAATTTCAGCATTTCATTTGCTCATCCTTTTCTCTTTTCTTTTCTTCCGGTATGCCAGACATTCACATGCATAGAGACATTCCAGCTTCACTACAGTGCTGTAATACCTTGTTTTGCATTCTTGGATAGGCACTTTTTATTGTAGAGCCTTTAGTGATACCATATGCTCCTCCCATTTTTTTAACATTTCCTCGGCATTATTTTACGACGCGATTCCACCGTCTGCTTTGACCCATGACGTCATCAACATGTCGGAAAACCAGTAAACTCGACAATATCTTAATACTTATGTACTGCAGATAATAAATAATCTGTGCTTACCCTCGTAAATTACAGATTATCATCGATCACAGATCTCAGCCCAAAAATTCGCACCTTTGGCGTTCACTTGCGAAAGAAAAACTCCGTTAACTTAGACCTCCTATCTGAGTGAAGCTACATATCACTTTTTAAACACAAAATCTTAATGTATAATCTATGTTTTGCTTGTAAACAAACTATCGTCATTAAGTGAGCCACCATATTACTCACGGTACCTACACACATGCACGCACTGTGCAGCGATGACGTCACACACAACAATACGCCCATGCCACGGTTCAAAGCCGTCGAGTGGAATCGCGTCCAATAAATGACCCCATTTCCTCTATCACACATTTTACAAAGTATTTTCTTGGCTCATCTTCCCTATAAACAATACTTTCATTCAAATCCGTGTAAAATTTCATCAGTTTACTTCCTTAAACGTTATTTTCAGTACACAAACAAATGTTTGTAAAAGTATGGGACTCAACTGCTTGGTTATTAGTCCCTAGCTTACAGACTACTTAAACTAAGTTAAACTAACCTAAGGACAACACAGACACCCATTTCTGAGGGAGGACTCGAACCTCCGACTGCGAACGGCCGCGCGCACCGCAGCACGGCGCCTCAGTGTGCACGTCTATTTCGCCGTGGGTGTAAGGATTACGGAATTATTTATCCGACAGAGTTTATTGTTTCCGACTCAAATTAGTATGATAATGCTCCTGAAAATTTATTTATTATAATAAAGTTGAGTTTATAAACGTTGAGGACTGTTTTATGCTCAACTTGTTTCCTTGTATTTGTAATGTCGTGGGTTAATTTACATTTGGAATGTTTTCCATAAGAAACAGTATTCATTTTGTAAAGTCTAACGACTTTGCCGCAAATCGGTTAGCCGGCCGCAGTGGCCGAGCGGTCTGAGGCGCGCCAGTCACAGTCTGCACTGCTGCTACGGTCGGGAGCTCGAATCTTTCCTCGGGCATAGATGTTTGTGTCGTCTTTAGTATAAGGTATTTCATAAGTAGTTTGTAAGTTTAGGGACTGATGACCCCGCAGTTAAGTCCCTTAAGCTTAACAAACATTTGCACATTTGAACAGCAAATCGATTAGAGGACCCATAAGACAGGTACGTTATTTGAGATGTATATATATCAGGCGGAATGCAATTAGGTCGTTCTGATTTGTTGGCACATAGTATTACATCCATGATCAACATTTGAAAACGGTTATCTTGATTTGATGCAGC
Source organism: Locusta migratoria (assembly GCA_026315105.1). NCBI lineage: Eukaryota > Metazoa > Arthropoda > Insecta > Orthoptera > Acrididae > Locusta > Locusta migratoria. Next base: position 519,505,803 of record CM048755.1, read on the forward strand.
AACATTAAATACTGATAATATCTTGATAGCCATTCTGCAGTTTCACTAATCGCAATAACGTTTCCGTTGCTTAGTTCGCTGGATTCAAATTTTGCACACTAGATAGGACACACAATAGATTGAGAAAAATTTATAGAGCACTTAAAGACCAAAGCAGAATCAAGGCCCCGTGTGTAGAAAACATTCCGTCAGAGCTACAGAAGTCACTGGGTGAGCCACCTATGAGAAAACTATTCCTCCTGGTGTGCAAGATGTGTGAGACAGGCGAAGTACCCTCAGACTTCAAGATGAATCTTATAATTCCAGCTTCAAAGAAAGCAGGTGAAAACAGGTGTGAATATTACAAAATTATCACTTTAATAACTCTTGGTTTCTAAATGTTAAGACGAATTAGTTGCAGAAGAATGTAAAAAGTGATAGAAGTCGACCTCTGGAAAGTTCAGTTTGGATTTAAGACAAATGTAGGAACACATGGTGCTATATTCATTCACGACTTGTCTTACAAGATAGTTTAAGGAAAGGGAAATGTGTTTCTACAGCTTTTGAAGATTTGGAGAAAGCATTTGAAAAAAATTACTGAAATGCACTCTTTCAAATTCTGAAGGTATCAGGGGTAAAATATAGAGAACGAGAAGTCATTTTCAACTTGAACGGAAACGAGACAGCAGTTACGAAGTGCCGAACGACATGAAAATGATGCAGCAGTTGGAGAGGGAGTACGACAGGGTGTAGCCTTTGCTAATGCTATTCAATCTGTGTATTGCGAAATCTTTGAAGGGAAGCAAGAAGGAATTTGGAAACGGAATTAAAGGCCATGGAAAACAAATAAAAATCTTGCGGTTTGGTGATAACTTTGTCATTCTGTTATAGACTGCAAATGACCTGGAAGAAGAATTGAATAAAATATACAGTGTCCTAAATACCGATTACGCAAATTCGCATCACACCGTTGTGGCCTTAACATTTGTAAGAATATGTGTTTCCGAGCGCCAGTGGCGGTTGAAGCAGAGCCCTGTGTGTGTGACGTGCTACCGTATACTCAGCGTTGACTGTAAATGTACGCCGACCTGAGTTTATTGTGTGCTTATTGTGAACAAGGTCCCGAGGTGGTCATTCTTTCGTGAAATACAGCTAAATAAATAGGTTTCATTTTCAAAATTATATTTTGTTTTACTAATATCCATTGGGTGTTGAAATACATGTTTGGATGTGATAAAGTAGTTACAACTTTCAGTGATCTCGAAAATACGGTTTGTGTAAATCATGCTTCATCAGACACTTATGCACATTTATGGTACATACAAGACACGAAGTAAAATGGAGGAAGTACGGTACTTTCCATTTATCTTTTGTGCTAAAATGCTTCATTGCCAAATTGTCTTTGTGACTAACGGTTTTTGCAGTTTTATTTATAACATTGATCAATGCATATAAGTGTGGGAAAGATAGTGCCGGCCGCAGTGGCCGAGCGGTCTGCGGCGCGCTAGTCACAGTCTGCACGGCCACTACGGTCGAGGGTTCTAATCCCCCCATCGGGCATGGATGTTTGTGTCTTCTTTAGTGTAAGGTAGTTCATAAGTTGTTTGTAAGTTTAGGAACTGATGACCCCGCAGTTACGTCCCTTAAGATTAACAAACATTTGAACATTTGGAAACATAGTTTCCTCATTGGAAGACAGATAACTTATAAATATTTTAAAAGGTGGAGAATAACAATCAAGTTCGCAAAATTTAACAATTTATCTGATAAGGAGACCGGTTTCGATCTCTTCTGAGATCAACCTCAGACCTAGTCGTCTCGCTGTTGATGTCGAGACGATGAGCGTGCGGCGCCGATCTCAGAAGAGATCGAAACGGGTCACCTTATCTAATAAATTGTTAAATTTTGCGAATTTGTCTTTCATACTCATCTTTTAATTGATCAATGCATTCACGTGGTCAATATGTTGCAATACGATTTTGTTTGATTACGCTTCACTAGTGGCGTGATGCGGAAGTTCTAATGAATTATTGTCAGTCTATAGCTTTATCAGCGATATTATGCGTACGAAATGTAAGCTACACCTTTGGCTAGACAAAAACTGGTTGTTTCAATCAATTTCATGAGTAAGGTAACTTTAATAATGTGCATTAGGTACAGACATAGACAGAAATGTAATTCAAACATTTGTAAATTATTTTCCATTTGCAATAAAATTCTATTAAAACATTTCCTCAGTGAAGAGTGCTGAGCATTTAATTTCTCAAATTCCTGTTGCTGTAAATTTGACACATACTTAATTATACCAACTATATATAACTTTTCTTACATTTGATATTATAAATGGTCAAACTGATAATGATTTTGAGCACAAAACACGATTTTTCATATTTTTCTTGCAGTAAAAATTGATTAAGGCACAATGGGGTTAACAAGATGAAAACTAGGGTAATGTAATGTACTCGAATTAAATCACCGATGGTGATGGTATTAAATCAAGAAGCGACACAAAAGAGGTAGTAGATGAGTTTTGTTACTTGGGCGTGAAATAACTTACGATGGTCAGAGTAGAGAAGATGTAAAATTCAGAATAGCTACTGGAATGAAAGCATTCAAGAAGAAGAGAAATTTGTTGAAATAGAATATTAGCTTGGGTGTTAGGGAGGCTCTGCTGAAGGTATTTTTCTGGAGTGGAAACATGTACGGGAGTGAAAAGAGTGCGATTAGGAGCTCAGACAAAAAGAGAGTGGAATCTTTCGAAATTTGGTGCTACAGAAGAACGCTGAAGGTTAGGTGGGTATATCGGGTAACTAATGAGGAGGCTTATAAACAGATCTGGGGAGAAAAGAAATTTATGGCATATTATGACTAAAAGAAGTGATTAATTTGTAGGACATATTCTGAGACATCAAGAAATCATCAATTGGAGAGGAATGTTAGGGGTAAAAACAGGAGAGGGAGACCGAGAGACGAATACAGGAAGGAGGTTCAAATGGATATGCGTTGTCGTTGTTATTTACAGATGAAGAGGCTTGCAGAGAATAGAGTAGCGTGGAGAGCTTCATCAAAACAAACTTCAGACGTAAGACAACAACAACAGTAATACACTGGATCTGATATAACTACTATTTGGTAAGATCTTTCTCTTTGACTACTGTTCCTTGTACATTGTCAACCACCCACTCACTATTAACAGGAAGAATGAAAATATTATTTTGCTAATGATAGGGCTCGCATTCGTCGTTGTGTCGGTTAACCGGCCTGTTGTGAACGAAGTTTGGTGACCTTCTTCCTAGAGTAATTATCGAAGCCGGAAGAGGTTCTGTCAAAAAAAAAAAAAAAAAAAATAAATAAATAAATAAAAAAATAAAAATAAAAAAAAATAAAAAAATGTTGAAATGTTTGTAGAACTTATGGTACTTAACTACGGGGTTATCAGTCCCTAAGCTTACAAACTACTTATAAACTAGCTAAGACTAAGGACGACACAAATATCCATGCCCGAGGGGGGATTCGAACCCCCGACCGTAGTGATCGTGCAGACCGTGACTGGAGCGCCTCAGTCTCCTCGGCCACCGCGGCCGGCAGAGGTTCTGTCGCGATGACGAGGTGAGGAAGTGTGTACCCACTTCCTACCGACTGTCCAACGAGTGAACTTGCAGCCTCCGCCCCCGCCCCCTCCCCCCACACGACGCCTCTAGAGGCGTGACGTCAAGGAGCTGGTGGTTGGGAGCAATGAGGAGTCGGTCGCACAGAGGGCAGTAGTGAGTCGCGCGCTGGGGGTGCAGGGAGGGGGAACGCACTTTGATAAGGAGCCGGCGCGCCTCTCGGCCATCAGTCGCGCCTGGACTGGAGGACAGCAGCTAGCCCAGCAGCGGTGAGTCTTATCTCGCCCACTCTTTACTGCTACTGCTACTGCAGGCATATAACAGGTGGCACGTTGTTTTATCTCGATTTAGCGCACTTTCCTAGAAGTGTATGTGGTGGATGCGTTGCTTAGTGACTGAAGCTACACGTGTAGGTGGTGGTGTTAAACGTCGCATTGACATTCCAGTGGTTGGGCAGTAGAAGGTGTTCAGAGCTAAATAATATCACTTGGTCTAGAACATCTCTATACTTGTCCTTAAGTTTGCATTGTTGCTATGTATAGCCTCACAACAGTATTTACTTTTATTACATACTGTAGTGGGAAATGATGCATAGTTTTGTTCTCGAGCTGTTGATCCGTTTACAGTAAACTATCTGTAGTGTTGGCACTGGACGGTATTTGCTTCTACCATCGTGTCTAAACGTTTGGAATTTATTACGGTAAAATTAAGGCGTAATACATGAATAAAAAGGCGATGAATAGGTAGATGTTTATACTTGCCTTCATCGGCTACTCGTATTTTTCTTGTATACTGGTCTCCTTAGATTGTGATTCACAGGGCGAGAGCTCTCAGACAGTCAAAAAGCAAACTCTCTTGTCTTGTTTATTCATCTTCTGCTTGCAAATGAACATTATCTATCGCAATAGAAACTTTACAAATTTGACTAATTATTTGTTATAAGTATAAAAAACGTACTTACTGTAAATCGTATATTATGATGTTATTCAGAGCCATTATTTTCCAGCATCTGTAGCATATGCATCTCAGAATGAAATTCAGTCATCATTTGGACAATTATTTTTATTTTGCTTCGCCACTTTCAACAGTTCATTCTGTCATCTTCCGAAGCTTAATACATGCTCAGCAGATGTTCATGTCTTCTTCACAGAAGCATATTTTCATGACATGGACAAAAATGTTTATGTTATATGCACAACTTCTTCTACTTAGCAAATGACTTTTAGATATCAATTAATGATTAAAAAAGTGAATGTCTTGTAATATCATTTAGGATTCTTTTTATTAAATTGACATGTTCCACATAATTACAAAATGTCGTATTCATGATGTGTAGAAAAAATATTAACTTAATCATATTGACAATTTACAGTAAATTACATTTATTTACATAGTTAGGTTTCGCTAACAACAAGGAAGAAATTGTCAATGTGTGTATAATTTTCACGTATGATATAAACATATTTGGAAATGTCATGTCAGTATGCTTGTGAGAGGAATGTATTGGCATCCACTAGACTAATACTAAGCTTGTGAAGGTGACATATTAATCTGCTGAAACTGATAAATTAAAAAGAAAAGTAATTACACAGTAGATTACAGCATTGTATTGCGAAATAAATCCAGTTTCTACAATAGAGTATACATGCACTCCTTTCCCATCTCTGCTTTTGGTCACTAAAATTGAAAAAAGTTTGTGTAGCTGGTTTAGCTACAGTTTTTCCAGGTGCCGCGTATTTTGTGGCTCAACTGTTTATATATATATGAGTTCGATACTTCTTGGTCTTGCTTATTGTGTCGTCTTAGATACTGTCTTGGGTTCTTTCTCGTCTCGCACCAAGTTTTGTCTCTTTTTTTCATTTCTAATGTGCGTTAAAATGTCTAATACTTTTTATGTGTTGAGCCCTTTCAAAGACATACATTTAACACTTTTTAACGTAATGTTCTCCGCACGATTATGTAAGAAACGTGTACGTTGACCTCCTATAGAAAATGTACGCGTTGCTATCAGAGTTTGCATTGTTATAAAATTTAAATACATTGAATGTAAGAGTGAAACTTTCAAAATTTATTGATATACTTATTTATTTCTACAGTTTTTCATTAATAGTCATGTATATGCGCTTGTCTTATTAAAACGTTTATGCTAAAAAAATTCATAGGGCGTGAGCAACAATCGCGTCCTGGACTACGGCGTTAATTGAGCTGGAAATCATTAAGAGAAAAGCGATATATGTTACATCGAGATATATTTGCGCATTTTTTCACCATTTCTCTCCTACGAATACGAATACATTTTGTTAGCGCCTAAGTACATAGGGAGACACAATCATCATAATAAAATAAGAGAAGTCAGATCGAGCCGGCTGCGGTGGCCGAGGGGACTGAGGCGCTCCAGTCACGGTCTGCACGGCCACTACGGTCGGGGGTTCGAATCCCCCCCTCGGGCATGGATATTTGTGCCGTCCTTACTCTTAGGTAGTTAATAAGTAGTTTGTAAGCTTAGGGACTGATGGCCCCGTAGTCGAGTCCCATAAGCTATACAAACATTTGAACATTTGAACATTTTTGAAGTCAGATCGAAAACGGAAAGATGTATGTTTTCCTTTTTCCCGCGTGATATTAGAGAATGGAACGGTAGGGAAATGTTATGAAATCGATTAGATGAGCTCTCTGCCAGACACTTAATTCAGATTTGCATATTATCTGTTTTACCACTCGTGATATTTCATTAAAAGTGTATCTTTTTCTGTTAAATTATGTAGAGTTGTGAACGAATGGTTTCATTATTTTACACGAATAATTTAAAATGGTAAAAGGGCCCAAATAACCAATTTGCTTAAAGTTATGCCGAAGAGTATATCAGGAAAACTCTTAGGTGGCAACATAGCAAAAGTTACGTGAGAGAATAGCTCTAAAATAAGTCTCTAAAATAAGTTGTATGAGTCCGTGATAACAACTCTCTCCATTTGACTATGAGCTGTAGATTGACGATAGTGGTCATAACAGCAATTAGAAAACGTGTGTACTGGACATTTCATTATTAAAACAAGAGAGATCAAAATCTTTGACAAAAAAGAGTGTATGGCAAGTAAGTAGTATATTTTATGCTTCCTTTCTAGGAGGAAATCTAGTTGTCAGAAGATCAAGTCTTAATCTTAAGCAGCCAGTAACTGTTGCTCGTGGGTGGCAACAGCGTAAAAAATCAGTGGTAGCAACTAACACTGTTTTGATCCGAAGATGGTAAGTGTTAAAATTCAGCACTCTTACGGGAATCAGTTTACAGAACTACGAGTTTGAGTAATAGTGGGCAGGGTAAAGATGAGAATTTGTATCTACTGGGAGGTGTACTTGAGTAATCGGTGCCGACTTGGTGATCGCAGTGACCACAGTAGTGTAGGGGTCCGCGCAACTGCGTAGAAAGCAGGAGACGCTGGTTCGATTCCCGCGTGGGTACACATTTTCAGTTTTGTCAATTCGCAGTTAATGGCATACATTACGAGAATTTGAATTAAGGATATATGAATTAAGGCGACAAAAGTCAGGGATACCTTCTCATATCGTGACGGACCTTTTTTTTCTGGCAAAGTGCAACAACTCGTCTATGGAAATCCCTTCCAGAAATATTGAGCCATGCTTCATCTCGTCCAGAATTGCTGAAGTGTTGCCGATGAAGGCTTGTGTGCACGAACTAACTTCTCGGTTATTTCCAATAAATGTTCGGTAGTATTCATCTAGGGATATGTAAGTGGCCAAATAATCCCCAGGAATCGTCCAGAATATTCTTGAAACCAATTTCGAACAAGTGTACTCTGGTAGCATTGTGGATTGTTGTCCATAAAAATTCCATTACTTTTTGAGAACATGAAGTCCTTGGTCTGCAAACGATCCCTAATTATCCAAACAGTCAATGATCTGTTCAGTGGCACCAGAGAACCCAGTCCATTCCATGGAGAAACAGCCCACGCCATTATGGAATCATCACTAGCTTGCACAGTGCTTTGTTGACAACTTCTAGATGATGGCTTCCTGAGGTCAGCGCTAAACTAGAAGGCTTCCATCACCTATTACTAACGGGAATCGGGGACTCGTCTTACCACGCTACGGTTTACCAGTCGCTGCAGGGGTGATGTCACGGTGTTAGCAAACACACTCCAGTCGGTCGTCTGCTGCTATAACCCATTAATGCCCAATTGTACCGCGTTATCCTAACGCATGTATTCGTCATACGACCCACATTGGTTTCTACGGTTATTTCACGCAGTGTTGCTTGTCACTGACAACTCCACGCAAAAGTCGTTGCCCTCGGACATTAAACGCATGCCTTCGAACAGTGCATTGCCGTGATCAGAGGGGTTGCCCGAAATTTGATATTCAGGGGACGCACTTGACAATGTGGTCCACTGCGTATCCCGCAATTCTGAATTCCGCAAGGAATCGTCAATTTAGCACTGGAAGGAAGTGTATGAGGTAAAAATCGCAGAGGGAGACCGACAGACGAACTCAGTAAGCTGGTGCAAAACGATTTTTTTTTCTTTATTGATTTTTAAAGTCGCCTGTGGTGGCAAGCTGGGAGCAGCTTCAGTGCTGCTCTTCAACCGATTAATTTTACAAAATTTACCAATTAGGTATGATACATTGAACGGTGATAAAATTGCAGAAGTAAACAATTTCACAGGAGATTAAAAATGGAGACTGATACATACAACAAAGAAGTTTAAAATACACATTCAGAATTAAAATAGTCACTGTGGTTAAAACCACATATATATAGAATTTGAAATCCGAGATGGTTAAAAACACAACGGTGGAGCACACAGGACGACGATGAAGGCACGGCTTAAAATCACACGGCAAGACGAATATTCTGCCTAATCGGCGGTTGCTTACGTTTTAAAAGACACTTGCAACACTAAATACAGACACTGGCACAACATTAATGGCGCACTGTTAAAATTGTATGGTACAGGTACCCCACAGGGGATGAGAAAGGGAGGGGAGGCACGGAGAGAAGGGACGGGAGGTGAAGTAGTGGGGGGATTGGGGGAGGAAGGCTCAAGGACTCCAATGGACAGGGAGGAGGGGTAAGCCAAACGTGGGTGGGAGTGGGATGGGAGGGGGAAGTAGAGGGGGCATACAAATATGGGGATGGACTAAGGTTGATAGAATGGGTAGATGTCAGGACGGAGGGCGTCATCCGGGAGGGGAAGGTGTCGGAAGTTACCCTCAAAGAGGATGTGGAGAGTGTGAAGGTGAAGGGAGGCAGGAATAAGAAGGTAACGGCATGGCAGAGGCCGGGGATTCAACAATAGTTGGGAGACAAGCGGATGGTGGGAATCTAGTTTTCAAGTGACATATAGTAGGCAGAGGTGTTCAAGGAATCTGAGCAGGTGTGGGAAAGGAATAAGATCGTACAGGATCCGCGTGGGCACGGGAGGCGGATGCGGTAAGTGAGGCGGAGGGCAGGGCATTCAAGGATATGGAGGGATTGGTAGTGGGCAGGAGGAGCAGAAACCCCAGCGGGATGGAAGCAGCACAGGACAGGACGCGTCATGGATTGGTAGGTGAATAGAATGGTGGAGGTGTGAAGGCCCCACGTCCGGCCAGAAAGGAGTATGAGGAGGTTGAGGTGGGAGAGGGCTCTTTCACGGACTCTTTGAGGTGGGGTTTCCAGAAAATGGATCATTCAAGGGTTAGGCCTAGGCATTTAACGGTTTTGGTTTGCAGGATAGGACGGTCATGGAGCATTCAAAACGACGTAGATAGCCGTTCTTATTCAGAAATGAAGAGGTTTGCACAGCATAGGGCAGCGTGGAGAGCTGCATCAAACTAGTGTTTGAACTGAAGACCATAACAACAACAGCAACAACAACAAGGATTACAGAAATGGAATATCCCATGCATCAAATTGTAACTTGCACTCTGTGTTAAAAGTCTGTTAATTCTCGTCGTACGGTCATGATCACCGGAGTACAAATGACAACTATGCCAAAGTATCACCATCTATACCTGTGCGTATAACTACCATACCACTTCTGATTCCCCAGTGTACAACGCTGCCATCTCTCGTGTGCCTGGGAAGGCCAGTGTTTTGCCACGTTCACCCAGTAAAAATATGAACTAAATGCGGAAGCAAGGCGCAGGATGCCTTGTCAACATATGCGATCTACACGACGAATCCGCTATTCTCTCGGGCTTCATCGAACCATGATCAGCCTGTTTCTCTACCTCTCCAGTCTCGGATGGCACTCGGGAAAAGGGAATGCCGAAGTATTTCCGTTCCAGCTTTGATTTCTCTTGTTTTATTATTACAACTATTTCTCCTTAAATAGGCTGTGTTTAACAAAATTTATTCGCGTGTTGCGAAAATTTTTTTAAACAGAGCTTGCCGGAAGGAAAGTCGCCTTTGTTTTGATTACCGCCTCAACTTGCGTATGATATCCGTTACACTCTCTCCCCTACTGACCTTTGTACTTTTTGGATGTCCTACGCCAATCATTGCGTAGTGTAGGCGGCTTTTTAGTAGATTTATTGCACCTTTTCAGTATTCTGTCTTTGGTTCACCTTCCCTTCATTATGATCTATGTGATCTTTCTAATTAAAGTTGTCTGCTACAGTAATTCCTATGTATTTAGTTAAAATGATATTTCTTGATCGTGTAACAGAAATCAACCGATTTCTTGTTAGTATTCGTGTGGATGACGGCATACATTTCTTGGTTCATGTTCAATTGCCACTTTTCCCACCATACAAATACCTAATCTAGATCATTTTACAATTGGTTAATGTAATTAGTAATATTATGACTATTTATGATAATAATGCATACTAAACATCAACTCTTTGCAAAATTGCTACCAGTTATATAAAAATATTTTCGTTGTTTTATCATCGTAGAGTCTAAGACTGTACTTCGGCTGAAATTTCACTGTCTGAAAATATTCCATTACTCACTGAAAATGGTCTTAGCAGTCAAACAAATCAAACATTTACTTATGGAGTTTCCAGATGAGAAAAATTTGTATTCCTTTCATAGGCACAAACGTAATTCATCTGTATTCATCTTTGAATTTTCAAAAATGTTATCTTCGACAACCAGTGGTTATACGAAGGCAATGTACTCGCCCTACGTTCATCCAGTTGGACCCTTTTTTATTTTTAATTAATTTATCATTATTATTAAAAATCATTGCTACCAAGAGATATGAAGTGCAACATTTATAAATAACAATCAATCGTGACCGTGTTTTCAAAGGCGTATGGCCTGATTAATTCTCTAGAACAATGGCTACCAAACTTCCTTGTAGTGGGGCCCACAATTTTTCTGTTAAAATTTTCGCGACCCAATAAATGTTCGCCGCGGTGGAGTAGCCGAGCGATCTAAAGCGTCTCGCTGCGGAGCGCGCGGTTGCTCGCCGTGGAGGTTCGAGTCCTCCCCGGGGCATGGGTGTGTGTGTTATCCTTAGGTTAGTTTACGTAGGTTTAAGTAGTTTATAAGCTACGGACTGATGACCACGCAGTTTGGTCCGATAGATTTACAAACATTTGAACATTTTTGAATAAATGTTCAAATGTTTTTAAAGTTATGGGACCTAACTGCTGTGGTCATCGGTCCCTAAACTTACAAACTACTTAAACTAACTTATCCTAAGAACAACTCACGCACTCATGCCCGAGAGAGGACTCGAACCTCCGACCGCGAATGGCCGCGCGCACCGCATCAAGACGCCTAAGCGCGCACGGCTATTTCGCCGCGAAGCGCGACCCAGTATTTAGATTGTACGATAGGTAATAGTAATAAAAAATATATCTAACATGAAACTGAAGTAAATGTTATGTGCAATTGCTTTGCTGAGCAAGACGATAATTATGAAGGGATGTATATACTATTTTTCTGAAATACGAAACTTATCTTACACAATTTAAATGGCAAACCCAATTAAACTTTTGGCAGTGTTTCGTTTTGGTCTAAAGATACTTCGATGTCTGGATTGAAACGTGATAGTTTTAGGTGTAATTCGTTTACCTCACCACGTTCTTTCTTGTTTTAAATCATTTGTAAAAATAGAAAATGGAAATGCACGCTCGCGTAGTTTAGTAGTTGCAGATGCCGTTAATATCTTCAAAGCTGTGCTTGTAAATACTCTCCCGCCCCACGCGATATGGGTCGATGCAATCATAGTGAAACAAATACGAAAGAGAAACATAGGATAAATGCACTAAACGACAAGCAAATAAGGTACGATCTCGAAATCAAGGAAAGCATAAAACAATAGGTTACGCCTATGACACTTGTCGCAAGTGGAAGAGGATGCGGAATTGCCAATCGCAATTATGAACTAATGATCTGACCGCATTGTTCTCGTATCGTCCTTAGTACTTTATTAACCACATTGGTTTGTTGTATATAAGGGATTCTGAACATAACTTTTAGATTATGTAACTTTCTCCTTGCAATGAACTTTTACACTTTTGCAGTTCGTAAGACATTTCATTTAGATATTTTAATGTCGTCTGACGATACAGCTGAATAGACCCCACGACCTACTAATGGGTCCCGACCAACAGTTTAGGAAACGTTGGTCTAGAAAATTGCGGGGTCATCAGTCCCTAAATTTACAAACTACCTATAAACTAACTTATACTAAAGGCAGCACAACCATCCATGCCCGAAGGAGGATTATAACCCCCGACGTGGAAAGGCCTCGCGCATCGGAGCATAGCGCCTCAATGCGCTCGGCCACTCCGCCGCGGCTTGCTCTAGAAGACAGACCACACCATCGTGATACGTCCGATACATTAACAAGCCTTTCCTCGGTTACATATGGACTCTGGCGGTCTCGTACATACAATTATGATACTTGATTTTTCAGTTATTAAAGGTCGCTTCATCCGACCGAGGAATTAGATGTTGGAAATATTGCTCTTCGTCTCATCTATTAATGAAACACTCGCAAAATTCTCTTCTCCTGCCAATATCATCCCCGTTCAGAGTATGGAAAAGTCTTGGAATATAAGCCTTAAGTTTTGCGAACCGGAAAAGTCCATAAACACTGCTTTTGCAGATTTAAGTCTCGCGAGAGCATTCCCTCATAGATTTCTTCGGGGATTGTGTGTACGTCTGGATCACTTCTCTATCTTCCGCTATGTCCTTTCTTCACATCTCGCACCATTGCTTCGACTTCAAACTTACGTTGTGTTCTTGTAATTGTTGCCCTTGGTGTTGGTTTTCCAAATTTAATCCCCAAAGTCATCGTATCTGTCATTCTTTGTTTTCCAGTGACACTTTGAGACTTATGTCCGTTGAACGACCGATAACGCCATGTTTGTTTACAATAGTGAAACAAAAGAAAATGTTACGCTTTTTACCACGTTGTGGATTAGTACCATGAAAATTGTAGTTCTATCTCCTTTCAGTAAGAGATATTCAGTTTGTTTAAGAGTGAATACATTATTAGGATACTACATATAAGGCTCCTCAGAAAACTTATCCTAAGACAGATGGAATTCAGCTTTGTTCTTCAATGTGCTTCTTTACCAGTAATTGGTGTCCAGAGCCAAGCAATCGGCCGCGGTGGAGTGGCCAAACGCTCTAAGGTACCTTGCGCGCCGTCATAGAATCGAGTCCTCCCTCGGGCATGGGTGTCTGTTCTGTACTTAGCATAAGTTAGTTTAAGTAGTTTATAAGCCTAGCGACTGTTAACCGCTGCAGTTAAGTACCTTAGCTTTACAAACATTTGAACCAAGCAATCGGGTTACAATAATATTTACAGGGTGTCCAGAAAAGGACTCCCTGATTTCAAAATTAAATATCTCGAAAACAAAGATCGATAGAGGAATGCAGTAAAGGGTATGTTTATTGTGAAAGCTGTAAGAAGTTTATACAGCAGTTTGAAATAATAGTTACAAAAGGTGCTAACAGATGGCGCTGTACAGCTCATGTCAGCATACATAAGTGAAATAATCGTATGAAAACACTCTTTACAAACAATCACATCACAATGTTTTCAAAATGTTCACCACTGGCACTACAGAGGTGGCGCAAACTAAGAAGGAAATTCGCCATCACATTTCGTAGTGTCTCAACCGGAATGGATTCACATGTCACAGAGATCGACGATTCAAGCTCGTCCAGCGTGGCGGGATGCTTCGGGTAGACCATGTCTTTCACTGTGCCCCACAGGGAGTCAAATCCGGCGAATATGGAGGCAATCCATGCCTGCACCAGTAAATTTGGGATATTCCAAAGCAATGACTCGATTCCCGAAGTATTCCTCAAGAATGCGAAACACTTGTTCCGTCCGATGTGGTCGGGCTCCATCTTGCATAAATCATTCAGTACCTGGTCGATCCTCTAACGCTTGCTGTGTGGCGACAAATTGTTCCAAAATTGCAACGTAACGTGCACCAGTGACCGTTTCTCGAATGAAAAAAAGGTCCAATAATGCCTCTGCTGCATACTGCAGCCGACACAGTAACTTTAGGATAATACAGGGGTTTCGCTTCACACCAATATGACTTTTCGAAACCCCAAAATCGCCAGTTATGCTTATTCACGTATCTATTCAGGTGGAAGTGTGCTTCATCTGTAAACCAGATGCAGCCAAATCCTTCACTAACAATCATTCTGAGCATCTGATTAGCAAAGGCAACCCTTTGTTGCACAGCTCGTACGGGTATGGCCTGAAGCGTTTGAATGGAAACATGTGTAGGCTCTTTCTCAGTATTTTCTGCGTGCTGGAACGCTTCAAACCAGTCTCAGATGCAATTCTACGGACTGATGACATTGGATTTCGCTGAATAATTCCAGACACTGTGGCGATATTTTCAGGCGTAACTGCGGTTTGCTTGCGGCCAACATGCCCCACTAGATCATCAGTTACGCTGCCTGTTCGTTGAAGCTTTGCGAAGAGCGTGCGAATGGTTTTCGCATCGGGTCCTTTTGGAACATTAAATCGTGCTTGAAAACTTCGCCTTGTTGCCGTAGGACTCTCTTCTAACCTGTGGTACTCTAGCACCAGAAAAAAAGGCGTTGTTCAATGGAGTACATGGTTTTCATCACTTCCTTCGGTACGCTAACCTCCTTTCACGTTTCAATAGTGGAAAAAATGTTCAAATGTTTGTAGAACGTATGGGACTTAACTACGGGATCATCAGTCCCTAAGCTTACAAACTACTTATGAACTACTTAAGACTAAGGACGGCACAAATATCCATGCCCGAGGGGGGATTCGAAGCCCCGACCGTAGTGGCCGTGCAGACCGTGACTGGAGCGCCTCAGTCTCCTCGGCCACCGCGGCCGGCTTCAATAGTGGAACTGATCACTATGGGCTTCGGATCAAAAATATCAAATGTTTGTAAATCTATCGGACCAAACTGCGTGGTCATCAGTCCGTAGCTTACAAACTACTTAAACCTAGGTAAACTAACCTAAGGACAACACACACAACCATGCCCCAGGGAGGACTCGAACCTCCACGGCGAGCAACCTCGCGCTCCGCAGCGAGACGCTTTAGACCGCTCGGCTACTCCACCGCGGCAGGCTTCGGATCACTAGGCATTACGTATGGCGATTACAGCGCCATCTGTTAGCAGCTTTTGTAACTATTATTTCAAACTGCTGTATAAACTTCTTACAGCTTTCACAATAAACATACCCTTTACTGCATTCCTCTATCGATCTTTGTTTTCGAGATATTTAATTTTGAAATCCGGGAGTCCTTTTCTGGACACCCTGTACGTTAATCCAAATGATTGTCCACAATTTTCAATTACGTATCGAGAAACCTTGAAAAATGACATTCCACTTTTCTTCTTTCTTTTACAGAACAGTATTGGTCACTGAGTTGTTCCGTGGCAATTAACCATGCAGCAGGCAAAGGAGGCTGAGGACGATTTGAGCCGGCAACTGAGCGCCTGGGAAGCGGAAGGGGACCTGCAGCGGCAGCGCGCCATGTGGAGCGACGCGGGGCACGCCCTCGCCGGCGAGCTGAGTTACGGCGCGGGCTCCTCCGACTCCTTCGGTGCCCACGGCTGCCAACGTGCAGCCTCCCTTCACAATCTGGCAGTCATTGGGGACAGTCAAGATATATACCACGCTATGGACAGTAACGCTGACGTATATGCTGCCTTCAGTGGGTGGTCACCAAAACTTTCACACTTCGATGGCTTGTCTACAGGCCACGGAGAAGCGGGTGTGTTTATCACGAAGGAAGTCGCCGAAGAAGGACAAGCTAATGACACCCCGCCAGCTGAGGGTAAAGATGACGACAAAGATCCGATGCCAGCCGCTGCTGATTCCGTGAGGGAGAGACCTGTCAGCGGACCGCGCGAGGCCCTCAACCAGGGAATGAGGCGGCTGCTGGATCGCGCCAGTGACACGCGCTCTGCCGTGAGGCGTGGCGTCAGGAGGGTGCGGGAGATTGTCGGCATCGCCTACCGCCATGCCCGTCACAACAGCGTAAGCCATTATTCTCCGTACCGACTATGTCCGTATAATCATCATTTGGTTCTCTGCCTGGTAGCAGGTTTTGATTTAATAGCCCTTCATGGTTCTCTGTCTTTTGCTTGCCTCTTCAGTTTTTGGTACACTCTTTGTGGCCTACTGACATTATCTAGCAACTGGTATCTTCTCTCCCTTTCCCGAAACGAAACCTTCAATCGCCTCAACCAAAACGCAAGATCTTCTCAGACTGTGACCTAGCCAATTTACATTTCCATCTTTCACAGGCAGCAGGATCCACTGTTCTTCTCCAAATCTACACAGTACTTTCTATATTGTATAAGGAACTCATAGTTCGATGGGTCGATCTATAATTGTTTAATAATGATTTTGCAGCCAAGATCACATTTTTCATTTATTATGTTACCGGTTTCGGCGTGCTCGACGCCATCTTCAGACCTGTCGTAATTTACATAACTTCTCGATATTTTTTATATACCAAAAGAGTACATCCAGGTTGAGGTATCACCAAACATAAAATTACTAGTCACAAATAAAATATATACATCCATCTTCTAATGGTTCTGAAGCGAGGTACTTCAAAGTCTAAGTTCAATATAAATTGAAGTCCAGTATAACACCTGGACTTCAATTAATATTGAAATTAGACTTTGAAGTACCTCGCTTCAGAACCATTAGAAGATGGATGTATATATTTTATTTGTGACTAGTAATTTTATGTTTGGTGATGCCTCAACCTGGATGTACTCTTTTGGTATATAAAAGATGTCGTGAAGTTATGTAAATTACGACAGGTCTGAAGATGGCGTCGAGCACGCTGAAACCGGCAACATAATAATTGAAAAATGCGATCTTGGGTGCAAAATCATTACTAAACAGTACTTTCTTATTCCTGACTTTATCAGTCCATCTGATCTTCTACATTGTACGTCATATCCACATCTCAGGTGCTTCAATTTCCTCTCGTCCTTCTGCTCCGTACAAGGCCACGCCCCACACTAGACATTTCAGAAGTCGATTTGTTAATTCTTGGTTTAAACTACCAGTAAAGAGTCTTTTCTGATTTCGATGTCCGCCTCCGTAGCTCAGCGATAGCGTCGCTGACTACCACGCAGGAGGCCCGGGTTCGATTGCTGGCAGGGGACTGGGTGCTGTGTGCTGTCCTAATTTTCATCATCTCATCATCATTGGCACGTAAGTCGCCCATGCGGCGTCAAATAAAAAGACTTACACTAAGGCGGCCAAACAAACCCGCAAGGGTTCTCCCGGCCAAGAAAGCCATACGCTCATTTCCATTTCTGATTTTGAAACGCTTCTTTCGCCAGACCATTTCAACTTTTTGTCTTATTGGCATGCCTTCCCTAATCCAAATATTTGAACGCTCTTACCTGTCTATGATTTCTAAGACCCTAACTTAAAGTTGACTCTTCTTTTCTTTGTATTGTTTGTATGTTTGTATAGCTTATGGGACTTAACTACGGGGTCATCAGTCCCTAAACTTACAAACTACTTATGAACTAACTAATACTAATGACGGCACAAATATTCATGCCCGAGGGGGATTCGAACCCCCAACCGTAGTGGCCGTGCAGACTGTGACTGGAGCGCCTCAATCCCCTCGGCCACCGCGGCCGGCCTTCTTTTCTTTACATCTATAACCAGGCTTCTGGTTTTCTTTTTCTCAATTTTCATGCCATATGCTGCAAAGGCATTATTCTGCTCATATAGCATTCTGGTCTATGCCTCTTTATTTTTTGCGAAAATCATCATGTCTTCTGCAGATCTTAAACATTACATTTTCCGTCCACCTATCCTGAGGCATCTGTTGTCACCCATACAGCTTTTCAGTATTTCCTCCAGATAATTGTTAAGTAGGATCGGCGACAGACATCAGCGCTGTGTGACACCTCTCCCAATCATTCTGCATCGCTACATATCGGTACCCTTGCCTTTTGATTCAAGAACAAATTTGCAGTCAGCCTTCTAGCGTTCCACATTACTCCATTCCTCATCATAAGATGTATCAGCTTGTCTCACTGCACTCTGTCAAAGGCCTTTCCTAGTTCTATGAAGACATAATAAACTTCTTTGTCCTTTTCTATCTTCAGCCGATGGATCGGCGATAGTCCTTAGAACTCCAATATCATCTCGTGGTCTCCTTCCGCTTCTGAAACCAAATTGTTCGTCTCCAGGTGCATCTTCCAGCATTCTGACTAGATCACAGTATTAAGTAAAGTCTTCTAATAGATTGCATGAATGTTTAAAATTTTGTAGTTAAACTTATCATTTAAGTCTTAGTAGTAAGACTTGATCTTTCAGTCAACTTTTTCAGGTCCAGGACAGTATTTAGAAATTAGTATCTGTTTAAAAAGTATTCTGTCTCTAAAATCAACAATAATTAACCAAACTGGTATTTTTTAAATCTTTGTGTTGGTCATAAGGTACCCGTCTTTCGGGAAAACACTTTATTGGGAGTGTGTTGTATTGTAAAGACTATTCCAAAAGATATTTTCAGGTTCTGGATCCTACTCACACAACAGTAACTGTTTAAAATTATGTTGTTAAGATAATAACAACATAATATATTTTTAAAAAATTTTATGGTGGGTGTAATGCACCCTCTCCCCTCCCCAATTTAGTAAAACACTTTACGGAAAATGCGGTGATACTGCGAGGATTAACATACAAATAATCAGCTCATATGTCTAGTCTGACACACCCTAGAAATCTACAGACTTATAGATGGCAGTTAATTCTAACTTTAAAAGTAGATGGGAAAATGTTATTGAGTGGTACTAATGATCCTTAAAGTTGATCTTGCAAGTTTGATAACAGTATTGTGCGTCTTAAAATCGTTCCTCGACTCACATAAAATTAAATGACTCTCCAAAATTCTCGGATATAATGGGCAGGCTACGTTAGCATTCACCGGCGTCATCAAAATTGTGTTATGCTACTTATATTTCAATACAAACGTGTGGAGTATTCATTATTTCTTGTACTTCAATAGAAACTAATGGAGAAATTATGTTTTATACAGTGTATTTATAATCGCAAGTATTATTTCCAGATCATCTTACAGAACTGATATCCATCATTTTAAAGAAGAAAGAAATAACAAAGTTTCTTCGGCGTAATCATTAAGCTAGATGAATCTTTATACGATCAGTGTGAAATATTATAAGATGCTAGAGCCATCTACTATGTAAACAACCTTCCTTTTCAGTCATCACACATGTTCCGACACTTTTTTGTCATCAACGTCGGTTACTTTTCTTCAATACTAAGAAATGAGGTTATTATGAGTTTGATCAGCGAGGTAAAAACTCATATAAATTCGCCAAATAAGCTCACAATAATACTATTTCTTTGCAGGTAATAAGATATACAACAATGTAAATAAGATCCTAAATAACCTAACATTTTGTGAACTGTGATAGTATTTAATTTTCTTTCGTCATGATTTTCGCGCTGAACAGAGAATTAACTAAGGCTAGCATTACATTCATCCTAAAAATGAAGAACGAGTTTATTTCCAAGCCATTTTGAAGTGAAATGTAAATGGAAAGAATATTCAATAGAAAAAATCACGTCCAAAGCCCACATTGTTTTCCACTTATGATAATCGAATTCTTTTTAATTTGATCAGGTGAATACTATAAATATTTATTCAGCTCCATACCATTTCATTCTGACATTTTTATCAAATAATTTTCAATAATAATATCATTTTAAATGTCATTAAACTTCTACAGACGTGTCTATAAACATTGATGGTCGCAAATGAAATTATCTCATTTTATATCTATGTTGTTCACATGCCATATTTTGATTTGTAGCTATTTACGTTTGTGTACATAAACCATCGCTTTTCGTTTATGCTTAGTATCGCTAGCTTTGCCAGTTAGAGATCTTTCCCCTTTCTCTCTAAACTTAAATACTAATTTTAAATAAGTAACATGTTTCTGTATTAATACAAATTTTGTTTGTGTGATAATTTCTTTGTATGCTTAACAGCCACTAGCTGGGGGAGACAAAGAAATCTGTGAACCACTTCTAGAAGATGATGATTGCACCGGACAAGAAGATTCTGGCAGAAGATCTCTAAAAGAATTTCTCGAGGCTGACAAAAGGTTGTTCAGATAAATTATCTTTCTAGCAAATTTTGCCAGAAGACGTATCAATGAATTTCTCAAAATCGACAAGAGGTTGCTCAAATTAACTACCTTCAAGGAGAACCGTGTTCTGGCAGAATTTCTCAAAGCCAACCAAAGTTTGTTCAGTTTAACTGAGTTCGAGGATATTTTTGACTGATTAACGTGCACTGAAGATATTTTTTTAATTGCTGTCCATCAGCAAATACTTAACAGGACTCTATGTATGAGAGAGTGTGCTGAAATTTATCTTACATTTGTTGTTGATTATCATCCGTCCATGTTAATGTAAGAGTTGTGATGGAAATGTAAACATATAATTTTTAATAAAAATTTTAACCATACTGTGTAATAATAGGTTATCAAACCCATTCACTTTATAGCATTCTTCTGTGATTACAGTGCACAGAAGCAACAGAAGGGAGATCAGTTTAATCAAGTAAGAATTTAAAATAAATTTTACGTGTCTCATTATAATAGATCCATTAGAGACGATTTATATTTATTGGTGTATTATATTTATCGATAGCTATGGTGCGATAAGTAATTCGTAAAGCAGGTCTCTGAACTTCTGTGAAAATCAATCCTATGGAATACTAAGTCTGTAATTGTGAATATATAACTTTAAACAATGTCTTATTACTATTTTGAAGGATCGAGGTTCAATTTCCTTACATCCGAGAACTTTTCTTAGTATTAAACATATGTTTTCATTATTGACGAAAACTCAAAGTACGTATAAAATACCAAATATAAACAGCTATATATAAAAGAATGTCACTTTGATTTGGGATATTTTAACGTAATGAACACAACTAATTTAGACCACACATCATTTCTTCGCCCCTGAAAAATTCCACCTTCGTTTCCGAAAACTCTCCGCTGCTAGTAGTAACCACAACATCACAAAGGCTCCAGGCACCTTCAACCTTACCGTATCCCAACAGGCGAATTAGCCACCTCCTATCCGTCGTACGCTTTAGCGTCGGCGATGCCTTTTCTTTGCATTTCATAATCAGGACTGCCCCTGTTTGCAGTTGGCCAGCACGTATGATGTACATATAGTTCTAACGACTAACTTCCTTTCTAAACATATATAGTACGTAATTATATTGTGAAAAACTCTTTGATAGTTGATTAAAACATTGTATTTAAGAAACCTGTACAACATTTCAATGGTAGTCTTCAAAGTAATATCAACCAAGTTTTTGTGTTAGCCGTTTGTTCATTAATTTTTAAAATTCTTGTCGTAATGAAATAGGCCTGTTTTTACATATGAAGTTGCTATATTTTTAATTGACTTAAGTATTATATTTTACTATTGAAATATAAATAATAATAATACACAAAATAAAGGAAAAAAGAAATCTCCTGGCCTTGGTGAAAATTTACGTACCATGCATTAGCCTGCATGTAGACCCCAGTTGGGGTCTAACGGCCATAAATGCCACACGAAATCAATCATCATCATCCTGATTTCCTTGGATAACTAATTAAAAATCTATTATAACAGTAATTATAATACAGACAGTTTGTGGCCTTTTGAGTCCTCTAGGTTGTATATCTGAAGGACATTGTGATAATACATACGGTATAAATTTACCTTTCCACATGCTGGGTATTACAAAATTACAACGGAAACGTTGATGATTAGTTGCTGGTGAATTTTCCAGGTTGTATGGCCGCCATTTTCGGTCCTTACGTCAGGTGCATAGCTGTGATGGACTGATGGACGTCTCTAGAGACGATCCTGGTTTCATTGAACCCTGCCGACTGACTGACTGGAACAACGCCAGAGAGTGACAAGTGTGCGTGATAGAAGTTTACACATGATCAGAAAGATAATCTATGTAAAACATCCAACTCTCTATCGAACCTAAGTCTATCAAACTTAAAACATGATATCCTTTACTGCTAGCTCAAGGTCCAGATTGAATTAAATCAGGTTAATCAATCAAACTGAACCACTCTTTTCTCAGTATCGGTTTGCATTTTATGACCTTCGACTCCTATAATTGATGCGGTTGATTCAGAAACTCAACATTTCCACACACAAAATCGAAAATCGTGGTTCCGTACGTTCTAGAATGTTTTTAACATTTTTTGTGATGCGTTAATAGAGGTTTTCTGGTAACTTATCACGCCCCGTGGATTTTAGGGATTGAACTTTGGAGACTGTTTCGCAACTTTCTATGTCAACTGCAGATTGCGTTCCAAAACTTTGTATGTGCAAAATACATAAATTTTATTTACAGAAAAAGAAGGGAATGTTCATCTGATATGTTGATAATAGTAAACTAAAACAAAACACGCACATTCGGTCATATTACACACTGTTAGATGATTGATCTTTTTATTTATTTATGTTTGTAATTTCGAGAAGACTCCAAAGGCACTATGTTCATTGAATAGCATGCTGCAAGGTGCAACAGAGTTTTATTCGTGATGATTATAATTATTAACAAACTTAAGTAGCAGGATATAATCAGTATAAACAATTCAAAAAAATCAACAACGTACTTCCACCTTGCACTGGGTTTCGGCCAATGGGTTACAGTCAGTATTATTGAGTGCATTAACTGTAAAGCTGCAGAGCGAAATGGACGGAAAAGAGGTTAGTTTTAGAGTTAATGAAATAATTATTAATGCTACTGAGAGGATGTAGTAGCAATGGAAGAAAAACCAAGAGGTTTTTTTTTCTTCCAAAAGTTACCGATAGATTATGTAGTAATTAGGTTATTCAGATTAATTAAAGATTAATCTTCACTAAATCTCACTTGTACAATCCTTTTCCGCATTTCTAATTTATAGGTATACCTAAAAAATGCCGTTTTATCTATCGCAGTGAATAGTCGAAAATAACGGATTAAAATTTTTTTCAGTATTTCACTCATCCAAATTGTAAGCAGTCTCACACGTTTGATTTTATAAGCCATGATACTAGAATGCAACACATTACAATGTTTCAACGGTCATTTTATGAGTCTCACAATAAAGCCTGCCAAGATTCTTTGGTATGTAACAGAAGAAATTCCCAAAGCGTAAGAAGACCAAGAATTAGTGCAAGAAAGAAAATTAAAATGTCGCACTGAGATACTACATACGTAAATTTATATTTTGGAAAAAAGAATTACTCGAAGTGTGTAAAAACAGTCTTGATATCATTTGAAAATTTCGTAATTTAGGGTTAAAAAGTAAACAATTTCTACCCAGTTGTTTCTGGAGCTCATAGTGATTCATTTTACCTTTTCCTTCATCCCTAAACATTCCTGACATTAATTATAAAACACTGTGTACGACGTGAACAAAAGGATTAAAGTTAAATACGTTGTTTTTTATAAAAGTAAGTATTAAATAGCGACGCGACGTAGAATTTGAGGGATTCGTATGTCAGTGTCGTCAGCAACTGTCAGATTCTTAATGGAGTGTTTAGGTGCTTTAAATTCTTCTTCGATGGGCCAGTCATACACTTTTCGTTATGCTGATAACACATTTTATAATTTGTTTTTATGATGAAATTGATCTTCAGCAGTTCATACGCGTTATTAATGTGGACCATAGTATGATGTTATTGGTTGAAACGTAGAGGACAACACACATACCCATGCCCGAGGGAGTACTGGAACCTCCCACGGAAGGCCCTCTCACACTGCAGCAAGACGCCGTAGCTCGCTCGGCCACCTCCGGCCGGCTTTACTATTTAACGTCACATCAACAGAGTGGTTATTAGAGATGGAACGCAAGCTCCAATCGCTTCTTTAACGATGGGAAACGAAGTCCGCCATGTCTTTCTAAAGGTATCCCGACGTTGGCCTGGAGTGATTAGGAGAAATCACAGGAAACTTAAATCTGGCTGGCCTGAGACGGATTTGAATCGCCATCCTCACAAATGCAAGTCCATTGCAGCCATCATTGTCCTTCCGTTAGGCAGCCATTATTGTCGGGTTATATTGAAAACCCCATATCTCAGAAAAATTAAAACTATTTTAACTGCATTACTAGTAAAGAACTTCATATTTCGACTATTGGTATACCAGTGAGAAATAATGTCCTATCTGCTGAACTCTACAGAGATAAAAAAATAGACCACGAATATTGCTAAGCAACCATTTCATTTGCAAAAGTCACATGGAACTTTTCTAAGTTACGATGTTTTCAATATAAACCGACGATATACAGAGATACGCATCTAGGCTCTCTACTTTCTGCAAACATATCAAATTTCATAACTTTTATACGACGTCGCGATGACGTAGATTGACGGATAGCAAGTACCGTATTGATTATAGAAGCCCAGGACTGTAGTACGCAAAACGCTCTGTTTCTCTTGACGATGGCGACGTAATAAGCCACAGAATGTTACTCAAATGTGACGTATTCATAAAAGCGAAAATATTTAATCCACTGCCAGCTGTTGACTGTGGTAACTGATGATCTGTATATAACACTGTCATTTCTGTCAGCAACAGCTTGGGCTTACACATATGGATTTAGTGCTCTTGTGTTGATCTACTTGTGCTCTGATGGCCATTTTCAATTAAAGTAAGGTGTGATCAGTGGTCCGTGGTCCTGCATAAACGACGTCTACATCTACACCAACTTTTACAATATTACTTTACTATTCCCACTTAAGGTTTTTGTGGAGGTTTCATAGGACAATTTTCAGGCTGTATTTCTATTGTTCCACTGTCGAACATTATGTGGGAACAGTAAACACCTGAATCTTTCCGATAGAACTTTGATATCTTTATTTCACTTTGATGTAATTTCTCCCTGTGGAAATGGCAGTTTGCAAAATACGTGACATACAGAGGAGTATGTGGATATTGAAAATTGTGTGAAAAGATCTCTCTGCAACACCTATTTAAATTATTGTCAGCCAAACACACGTGTCATATCCGTGAAAACTCTTTCGATTATTTCATGATAATACAAAACTAGCTGACATCTTTTGAAAATTTTCGATTTCCTCTCTTAATCCTACCTTATACGGAACACACAGCAATAATCGAGCAAACGACTAAAAACTGTAGTAGCGACAATCTCTAGCAGAATTGTTGCATTTTCTATGTCATCTTCCTGTACCACGCAGTCTTTGGTTTGCCTTCAGTAGAATATTTTCTATGTGACCACATAGGAGATTGGTCATTGTGTTACGGACAAATCTATTTCCATCATCAATGAATTGCAAAGTTATCTGTCCCCTGATTGTCATATAAGGCTTGAAACAAGTATATTTGAGAATTATATTTTACGTCATATAACGTTCTCTCACGGGAAAGATGGAAGTGATAGTATCAATTGTCAGTGTTACGTGGCTCTATAGTTAGTGGTGTACTAGTCTCTGATTGTCTGACAATACGCGATACTACAGGAATCATCCCGACATTTGCCTGGAGTGTTTTAGGGAAACGAGGTTTTTACCGCCGTCCTCCCGAATACGAGTTCACTAGATGCAGACGTAGACATCTTTAAATTCGTGGACTGTTACCGGAAACGCGGTTTTCGGTAAATATTAGAGCGTCAAATGCCACTTTTTTTGTTAAACTTTGTAGCGCTGGCATCAACTATGATATTGAAGCAAGTGCTTTTTTTTATTTTTTTTATTTTTTTAAAGGAACCGTATACTTTTTATAACTGATTGCGAGATCCCTTGAAAAGACAATAACGGTGATACAGCGTTATTAACGTTGACGTTGGAACCTGTCGTGAGAAGATTAGAGAAATGACCTAGATGTGGGGCCGGCCGCGGTGGCCGAGGGGACTGAGGCGCTCCAGTCACGGTCTGCACGGCCGCTACGGTCGGGGGTTCGAATTCCCCCTAGGGCATGGATGTTTGTGCCGTCCTTATTATTAGATAGTTCATAAGTAGTTTGTAAGTTTAAGGACTGATGACTCCGTAGTTAAGTCCCATAAGCTATACAAACATTTGAACATTTTTCCTAGATGTAGGAATGATGTTCAAATGTTTGTATATCTAAGGGACTTAACTACGTTGGTCAACAGTCCATAGGCCTACAAATTACTTAAACTAACTTAGCTAAGGCCAACACAAACGTCCATGTCAGAGGGAGGATCTCAACCTCCGACGGCGAACAACCGCGTGCTCCGCAGCGAGGCGCCTTAGAACGCTCTGCTACTCCACCGCGGCGATGTACGTATACCTACGAATGTCGTATACGGAAATATGAAATAAGCTATAAACTAGCGTTTCACAAACGGCTTCGGACAACTGCTTCACATTTGTTTATCTTCCCAGATTCACGTGAGCTCAAACAGAGATATAAATTGTTCATTCTTCAAAAATAAAGTGGTCTTATATGCGGCAAAAAGAAACTAATGTATTACATATCTAAATGTTAGAAGGAAGATTTGACTTATCTTTTCCTATGCGTGGGGGAGTGCTCGTGAGAGGTAATACATACATATGTTTGTTAAGCTTATGGGACTTAACTACGGGGTCATCAGTCCCTAAAAAGAAACTACTTATCAACTACCATATACTAAGGACGGCACAAATATCCATGCCCGAGGGGGGATTCGAACCCCCGACCGTAGTGGCCGTGCAGACCGTGACTGGAGCGCCTCAGTCCCCTCGGCCACCGCGGCCGGCCGTGAGAGGTAAAATACAAACTGAGAACGAAGTCTTTCGCGATGACACTGTTGTATAAAACATTCTAGAACTTCTTGCCTCGCTCGTTCTGAATAAAATCATGAGTTTTCGACGGTTATCTCCATCGCTTTCTTCAGTTGGTCCTGAAGAAGACGATGGTGCTAATCGTGGAAAGCTTGAGGATTTTATCGAGAATAGGCGCGGCAAAAATTCCGTGAACGCTTTATAGAATTTTTTGAGCGTCAGCTTTTATAATAATCTCGGCCAATGATCACTATCTTTACAGATTAAAGGGTGTCGGAACATCCTATCCCTACTATGTTAAATTTAGTGACTTGGCTTCCCTCTATTTCATGAACCACTGTAGCCATTGGCATGAAGTTTTTACAGGATATTAAACTGTACATTCTGAGTCTACTGAACGGATGTAATTACATTTCAGCCACTGCTTTCGGAAATTCAATTTTTAATTACACAGTTAAAAATTTGCGTAGTTTTTTGTACGTTGTCCTAAATAATTTTAATTATGCTTAATATAATGTTCTTCTTTTGGGTCTGTAGAATCGGGATATATATGTTATTACTCCTTAAAAACCTGAACACTCTATTCCAAGTTGTTTCCGAGATTTAGGGAAAAATACAACAGAAAATATAAATTTTCAGGAACAGCTTCTAAAGATTCAAAAGTCTGGAACTCAATATATCATTTTTCCCCAGTCTCTGAGAAGCACCCTGCACCATGCTGTATTTCATCCTATTGATCTTTTTCCAATTTTTTTCTTATTTTTGGACTTTTTATGCGATGTTTTTAATTCTGGTTGCGAAACAGGCTACAGTTTAAGGTGGCTAATATACTTTAGTTTAAAAGATGTTCAATTATTTGTTAAATCTATGGGACTTAACTATCCTGGTTATCAGTCCCTAGGCTAACAAACTACTTAAACTAACTTACGGGCAACACATACACACACCCATGCGCGAGGGAGGACTCGAACCTCAGACGGGGAGCAACCACGCGCTCCACAACAAGACGCCTTAGATCGCTCGTCCATTCCATCGCTGCCGACAATACTTAAGCTGAGAACGAGCTAAGCTATTTATATAATTATGTATGCATTTATATTAACCTATTGCAGAGTAACTTTATATTAAAATCAGTAGAAAAAAATGTACGCTATTGAAAGAAAATGTGCCAAACATAAGAACAGAATGAAATAGGTGCACATGGTTAAGACGTGAAAACCTTACGTTGTTAATTACTACAAGCCTCTAGTTAACGATCATTACGATAAAAATCATGTTAACACGAAAAAAAAAAATTCAGCGAGCAAATAACTGTCTAAGAGCATAACAGGAAATATGAATTACTGTAGCATATGTATTCTGAGAAGTATAAAGGCGAAACAAAGGAAGTAAAGATTAGAGTTTAACATCCTATTAACAGCGTGATAAGGACGAAGAGTTATTTTAGAAATATTAATGTTTTTCACTATGTGAGTGTGTGTATATATGAATTAATACGCTGCTTGACCCACCAGCTATTAGGCATACCGGTACTTAAGAATTTAGCAAGCAGTAAGAATTTTGTACCGAATGATGCAAAATCGTACATACCGGTTGGAGGAAGGATTGAATTGGAGGTGGTAGGCACCAAAATAAGGGCCCTCCTCATACTAGTTTATAAGGTGTATGTAATTGTGATCGGTTGTGTGTATATCTGGGAAATGTAATGGGTAGGTACATTTATGTTCAGCGAGTGCAAACTGAAAGATAATAATGAATACAATGCATTTCACAGTATACTGGCCTGTATATTAATCGATTAGATAAATATTTGAGTGCAATGTCAAATAAATACGTACGTGATTACGCAAGGTGCATTAAAGAGGACGTCGATACTGATGTTCACGTTATGCAATGAGTAATTCAAAACCAGCGCAGTAAAACTGGAACACTATACACAAACACAGAATCACCAGTAAACCGCCGCGCTGGAGTAGCCGCGTGGTCTGAGACATCATGCTACAACTTGGTTGGTCGCTTCCGTCCGAGGTTCGACTTCTTCATCGGGTATGTGTGTGTGTGTGTGTGTGTGTGTGTGTGTGTGTGTGTGTGTGTGTGTGTTGTCCTTAGTGTAAGTTAGTTTAAGTAGCTTGTAAGTCTATGGACTGAAGACCATAGCAGTTGGTCCAATAGGTTTACAAACATTTTAACTTTTGAACCAGAAACCATATTAGAAAAGTAATGCTAACATTTGTATATACCTGTCTGTAGCATACAAAGAAGATTTCCGTAGTGATCAGTTAATGAGAAATAACAAATGTTTCTAACTGATAACAGATTTTTTGAAACGTAGATAGGGATTTAAAAAAGTCTGTGGTGAAGAGAATGGTAATATACAACAAGTATTACACCTGTCTTCGTAGCAAGTAACGTAAAATATCTACGAATACTAACATTGTTAAAAAAGATGCATATTTTTATTTTCAACAGAAACTTCTTGATCAAATTCCTGTGTCTGCCCTTTCCTTGTATAGTGGTGAAATTGTTCTTGAATAAGTTAACGATAGTGTATATTTCAGGGTATTTCTAGAATTAAGATTTCGTGAAATATAATCTTGACTCACCGAAGGAAACAAAGGATAAGGATTTCTTAAAACTTGTAAAATAAGAACCTCAGCAAAACCTAATTACAAGGAATCTAGAATTAGAACATGGCAAAGATTTTTTTGTGACGTACTTCTATTACTAGTAGTTGTTTAACGTCTTTATACATGTTGATGTATATTTTATAAAACAAGTGGAAATCAATTCTACGCGACTTCGGACGTGTTATAAATTAAAAGCATATTGAAGGCACAGAGCAACGAACCGCAAACATAGCAAAGTCTCGCCCAGTGATTTAAAATAGTGCAGTGAGACGATTTAAGTTCGCAATCGCCAAGTGATGTAACATCTGCAACGCATAAGGAGTAACAAGTTCCCAGTGCTGCGCGGAACAGTGGCACATGTGAACTAATGGAAGATGTGAACACTCACGAATATGACCATGAGGAATGCAACCAGACGTAGTTAGCAAGGGTCCTTCGGTTTCACGACATGATGAAATCTGTCAGAGTCTATGGAATCCGTAGGCAGGGATATAAGTAGTTACCGTATGTGGACGCTACGAACCGATCACACTGTCACGGTCACTGATAATGCTGAGGCGCTTCAGTCACGGTCTGCACGGCCACTACGGTCGGGGGGTTCGCATCCCCCCTCGGGCATGAATATTTGTGCCGTCCTTAGTCTTAGTTAGTTCATAAGTAGTTTGTAAGCTTAGGGACTGATGACCACGTAGTTAAGTCCAATAGACTATACAAACATTTGAACATTTTTTGATAATGCTCTGTGCGTTGTGGAGGGCAACAGAAGGGAGAAACTTGTAGCAATGGAGCCAACTGTCACCGGCGACTCAACGATCACATGAACACAGAAAGTAAAGACCATGAAAATCTTTGTTATACAAAATATGAAACACGCACTCCTCACAAAAGCAATAGTAAAAAATAAATGTCTAATTTAATTAATGAAAGACTATATTATATACGAGAAAATTTTGTAATATTTGTATTGTATTTTGAATTTAAGTAATTCGTTATTATATGATTTAAATGTTCTGTGAAAATATCTACCCAAAATATATAAAGAAACTAAACAAGAGAGAATGTAAATGCGACATAAAGTCATTGAGGAGGCAGGCGACCATGATGAAATGATTGGGTAGTACTGCTGTGAAGCTGGTTAGGTCGCAAATTCTTTGTTATTGGTCACACTTCATGTACAGCGTGCTCTCAAAAATGACGCGTTTCCGCTTTTTCGGCTTTACCATCATCAGATTAGCATCTCTTCCGTGCCATGTGCACACGTGAACAGATGTAAGATGTTTGATATTCATACAAAAGCAGACTACTTTTGCATGTATATCAAACTACATCTTACATCTGTTCACGTGTACACATGACACGGATGAGATGCTAATTTGATAATGGTAAAGCCGAAACGCGTATTTTTGAGGGCACGCTGTACATGAAGTGTGACCTATAATAAAGAATTTGCGACCTAACCAGTTTCACAGCAGTACTACCCAATCATAAACAAGAGAGGTTCCTTAGAGTTGACATATTTTACAAGTAACAGAGTAGTGAATTATATACAAATATAGCCATTTATAAATCGCCAAAATAAAGGTTCCAGACCGTGTGGCCTTAAAAAAAAAAAAAAAAAAAAAAAAAGTGACTGCACCTTGCGTGCCCCTTCAGTAAATAATAATATAGGTGTAAATGTATGTAGGACAGAGGTTTATAATTTGTGCTGCGTATGTGGATCCAAAGCCCACAGTAGTGATCAGGTGTAGAATGACTTCATTCACTCCGCGAGATACGAAAAATAATATCGATACACAGTTGTATTATTATTCTGTAACTTTTTTATCCTCGTAGGAAGGAGGAGTCTGCACAGTATCTCAGTTTTGAGCAAAATAGACAATATTCGTTCTAAATATTTTGTTATTTACTAAGAGGTAGTTTACTTCTCAAAAAAAAAAAAAAAAAAAAAAAAAAAAAAAAAAAAAAAAAAAAAAAAAAAAAAAAAATGTGTCTTTTTAATTAGTTGCGCACGCAACAACAATAAGAAGATAACGGCGGCTGTACTGAAGGCGACCTTCGAAGCAGACAGAAGAGTTAACACGGACTTTCATTGAGCAAATTTAATTCAGATTTGTAAATGATGGTATCTGTTCGGTAGCCGATCGTAATAAAAAGATTTGTTTTAGGTTTTCTACTTATGACTTCAAACTCAGATGTAAGTTTTTCATTTAATTCAATACCCAATAATCGGGAAAGTACCAGATCTCCAAGCGTTAATAGAAAGCTCTGAAACACACATCATTGTAGGCAGTGAAAATTGGCTCAAACCGGAAATAAATTCAGCAGAAGTTTTTGCAAAAGATCTGTGTTCAGAAAGGATAGATTAAACAAAATAGGTGGAGGCGTATTTGTCGCTGTCAAAAGTAGTCTTTCGTGTAGCGGTTGAAATTGATGGTTTCTGTAAGCTATTATGGGTAGAGATTCTACCTGAAAATCGTAAGAAGTTAATAATTGGTTCCTTTTACCGGCCTCCCGTCTCTGACGATACAATAGCAGAAAGGTTCAAAGAAAACCTGAGTCTAATTACAAAAACGTACCCGCCTCACACGATAATAATAGGCGGAGATTTTAATTTACCCTCAATCTGTTGGCGACATTATATTTTCAAATCAGGAGGTACGCATAAAGCATCGTGTGAAATTGTACTCAACGCATTCTCTGAGAATTACTTCGAACAATTAATTAATGAGCCAACTAGAATTGTAAATGGATGTCAAAACACACTTGACCTCTTAGCAACAAATAATGCTGAGCTCATAACGAGCATCAAAACGGATTCAGGTATTAGTGAACACAGAGCTGTCGTAGCGAGTTACAAAAAATAGACGAAAAGTATATTTATTCAGAAAAGCAGAAAGAAATAAAATAAATTGTTTCTTGAAAGAAAGCTTCCACTCGATTTTAACATTAAACGTAAGTGTAGACCAGATGTGGCTCAAATTCAAAGAGGTGGTATCGACAGCAATTGACAGTTTTATACCAAACAAATTAATAAAAGAAGGAGGTGAGCCCCCTTGGTACACAAAACAGGTCAGAACACTGATTCAAAAGCAACGGGAAAGACATGCGAAATTTAAACGAACAAAATCCCCAGTATTGGCGGTCCTACACAGAAGCTCGAAATTTAGCGAGAACTTCAATGCGAGATGCCTACAATACTTATCATAACGAAACCCTTTCTAGAAATTTGACTGAAAACCCAAATAATTTTGCTCATATGTTAAATATACTTGGGGGAAAACACAAACAATATCCTCACTACGTGATAGTAATGGCGATCCTGCCGATGATAGCGCTACTAAAGCAGAGTTCCTAAACGTAGCTTTTAGACACTCATTCACCAAAGAAGACTAAACCAATATTCCAGATTTGGAATTAAAAACAGAGGCCAGAATGAGTAACGTTGAAGTAGATATCCTCGGAGTAGTGAAGTAACTAAAATCACTTAACAAGAACAAGTGTTCTAGTCCGGACTGTATACCTATTAGATTTCTAGCTGATTATGCTGAAGCGATAGCTCCTTACTTAACAGCCATATAAAACCGCTCTCTCAAAGAAGAATCTGCACCAAAAGATTGGAAAGTTGCGCAGGTCACACCTATATTCAAGAAAGGCAGTAGGAGTAAGCCACTAAACTACAGGCTTATTTATTAACGTCAATTTGCAGCATGGTTTTGGAACATATCCTGTGTTCAAATATTATGAATTATCTAGAACAGAATGATGTATTGACCCAAGGTGAACACGGATTTAGAAAATATCGTTCATGCGAAACACAACTAGCTCTTTATTCACGCGAAGTGATGAGTGCTATCGACAAAGGTTCGCAAATCGATTCCGAATTTCTTGATTTCCAGAAGGCTTTTGACACCGTATCTCACAAACGGCTTTTAATCAAATTGCGTGGTTATGGTATATCGCCCCAAATTTGCGACTGGATAGGGGATTTCCTGTGACAGAGGACACAGTTTGTAGTAATCGATGGTAAAGCATCAACTAAAACAGAGATGATATCGGGCGTTCCACAAGGTAGTGTTATTGGTCCTCTGCTATTCCTTATTTACATGAACGATTTGGGAGAAAATCTAAGTAGCTCTGTTAGGTTTTTTGCAGATGACGCCGTCATTTACCATCTAGTAAAATCATCTGTAGATAAAAACCAGCTGCAGAACGATCTGAATAAGATATCAGTATGGTGTAAAACCTGGCAATTGACTCTAAATAAAGAGAAGTGTGAAGTCGTCCACATGAGTACGAAAAGAAATCCGTTAAACTTTGTTTACAAAACAAATCAAGTGAAGGCTTTAAACTCCACAAAATACCTAGGAATTATTGTTACTTCAGACTTAAACTGGAAAGAACACGTAGATAATGTCGTGGAAAAGGAGAACCATGACTGCGTTTTATTGGCAGAACCCTTGAAAGATGCAACAGAACTACTAAAGAAACTGCGTACACTATGCTTGTCCGTCCTTTTTTGGAGTATTTCTCCCCAGTGTGGGATCCTTATCAGGTGAGTTTGACGGAGGACATCGAAGGAGTCCAAAGAAGGGCAGCTCGTTTTGTATTGTCACGATACAGAGGAGACAGCGTTACAGAAATAATACATGATCTGGGATGGGAATCATTACAACAACGGCGCTTATCGCTGCGGCGTGGGCTACGTACGAAACTCTATTCGCCAAGCTTCTCCTCCGAATGCGAAAATATATTGTTCACTCCCACTTACATAGGTAGAAAGGATGATCATAATAAAATACGAGAAATCAGAGCTCGAACGGAGATATTCAGGTGTTCTTTCTTGCCGCACGCTATTCGAGAATGGAATGGGAGATAAATAGTATAAAGGTGGTTCGATGAACCCTCTGCACTTAAATGTGATTTGCAGAGTATCCCACGCAGATGTAGAATCAAATCAAATAATACAAGTGCTTGCCGATTACATGCAAATATGATTGGAACATTGCAATATTACTTTGATGCGGTAAAGCATTTTAAATGCTTTAACAGCATTGTGCATTTACATACATGTTCTGGCACTGTGGTAAAAATTCAGGTATAGTATATAGAAGTAATATTAGGCTTTAATATCCCGTTGACATCGAAGTCATTAGAGACGGACAACACATTCGGATAATTTTTCTCAGGGTTGGGGAAGGAAATCGGCCGTGCCCTTTGACAGTAACCATCCCGGCATTTGTCTGGAGGTATTTAGGGAAATTACGGAAAACCTGAATCAATGGCTGGAGAGGAATTTGAACCGTCGGCCTTCCGAATGCGAGGCCAGAGTTTTACCTCTGTGACACCTCACTCGCTAATTGTATTATAATCAACGAATGGGTGAAAGTGGTTAAGCTATTGCTCCTTGTCAAATGACTTACTACGGTGGAACATGAAAAAGGAAGGGGCACTTGAGAGACTTTTAGTAATAGGAAGAAACTATACCGACGCCCCTGTGACACGAAACACAGCTGCCGTCAAACGTGTCACTCGACTGAAGACAACACACAACACTCGATTCCAGGCCTGCAAAGATTATCTACTTCAAAAGTGAATATTCTACTGAGAATGACCCTGTTAATATTTCTTTGTTATTCTAGTTCGCTCTGGATTCAAAACATACAAAACTATAAGAAAGTAACTGTATCTGAT
The DNA here is from genome assembly GCA_026315105.1 of Locusta migratoria. Classification (NCBI taxonomy): domain Eukaryota; kingdom Metazoa; phylum Arthropoda; class Insecta; order Orthoptera; family Acrididae; genus Locusta; species Locusta migratoria. The sequence goes on from CM048755.1 coordinate 519,540,962, forward strand.
CGCGTACCACAGACCGCCGAAACATTGCTAGTAGCAGGAGACTTTAAGGTTCACATTTTACCGTGGAACTCTCCATCTGACGACGCCAGGTCTGTCTCCCTGTACCAGAGTGCTAATAATGGCAAGCTATGCTAATACGCCAAAACTTCATGCCATACTGTACACTGGCTTGTACGTTGCGAGCACCTGTCACAGTATGGGAGGTGTGTAAGAGAAACAGAGAGGCCTAGGGCTCACTACAGCAGCACCCAGAATCCAGCTTCTCCGACAGTGGCTGCCACGCTTCCGGCTAAGCTCAACACATCAGCAGCTACGGCGACACCCGATCTGGAAGAAGCGGCAACATTATCCCCAGCCGCTATGAAAACTTAGGTCATGAATTGTAAGAGACGCACGTCGTCGGCTCTTACCCCAACTGTAAAAAGAGGCCGTAACGAGAAGCAGAGGCAACCGCTAAAAGACTAAGAATGTTATGAAGTTGTTCGGCGTGGCAGACGGGCGCCGAAATACGTTCCAGGTGCGGAGACGCGCACAAAAAAACTCCTTCGACGCCATCTCAGACTCCGACTGGGAAAGAGGAAACAAGAGCCAAGATGGAGATCCCTCCCCTGGCTATCGGCAAAAAATCATCCTCGCAATGTTTCAGTCCCATCCTTACCACAACAATTAAGAAAAGAACGACCTCGTTAAGTGATTCAGACTCCGCGGGAGCGCTAACCTCCGCCGGCCGCTGTGCACTCTCCAGCAAAATACACTGTTACGGATCACTGTTTTGAAAGCACGTAATTGTCTCGCACTGCAAAAGTTTGAAAGGAGTTTCAAAGGCGCCTGCAACCTTCCTCTGTAAGGTACAAAACCCGCACCAACACCGTCGGTCTCGGATAAGCTTCAAACAGCCAGGTGTCGCCGCATCCAAAGGAAACGCCACACCTCAGACGTTCGTATCAGGTGGCTTAATAATGTCCCATACTCACCATGTTTCTCCATAATTCTGCCCAGTGTCACAGTGGACGGGTCACAAGACTGCAAGCTCGACATACCGCCCCCCTCCCCCTCTTTTCCACATTTCACTCCTTCTTCTGACACTTCTGCGATGGAGGTCAGATCCGTAAGTTCTAGCGTTGAAATCACGCGGTTTTCGTACGAGTGGCCGAGGAAAGCATTTCAGAAGAGGGACAAGAAGAGGAATAAGTAGGAGGACTTGCTGGGCACTACAGCTAAACGGACACTTAATATACTTTCCTATTTAACTTAATCTTGCAGGCTGTTATAACAAGTACACCTCAGTAATTATGAGGTTTTTGGACGAGGAAGGTAATTTAATGCATAAACAAAAAGGTATTTTCTATTTTGTGTTACTGACTATATATTAGCCATCAGTAGAGCAATGAGGAATTGCTGAACACCAAGGTGTTCGATAGATTTGTGAAACGGGGTCATCCTGTACATTGCAGACTGTGATAGGTATTTTTTCTTCTCTCGCATAATGCACTTTTCGTGTCAAGGTGTACGTCTTCTTATATTTTCTGCTGTACTATAGCACTTATTTCTACGTATGGTACAAATTTCGACGAGCAAGATTACATGGCGATGAAAGGTTATGCGAAAGTTTCTACCATCCTTTAGCTTGCACACAAGTGTATTTCTTGACGTAATATGTTCGATGTAAATCACGTCATACACGATATAAGTGTTTCACTGCGTCTCCCCTGACTTGAATCCTGTATTAAATCTAGAGACAAAAAGCATCACGAATATCATATTTTGTTCCCTTTTACGATCCGCTTATAAGAAAGAACGCTCCTCATGACCAACTGATATGTTGCATTCAATAAGGCACCAGAAGAACAATATTAGAACCGAAAATATAAAAACCGGATAAGGGCGTGCAGGACTTGAGTTGGGTACAAACTTAATTTTGTATACAGATAATAATAATAAAAATTTCACGTCTTTCTATTGGACGTCACTTCCTGAACTGCATGTCCGTAACCTACCCCGGTTATACAACTGCGGTTAGGGGATGTGCAGTTGAATTTGTATCCGAACTACCTGTTGTGTATGGAGCCTCCTCACATTATTGAAAGGTGAAGGCAAGGTCAAAAGAAGACTGAAAACTCAATACGAGTATCCCGAGGGAGATTCGACCACACAGTCACTTGCATTCCAGTCACCTTCTTTAGCACCTAAACGTATATAAATTTCATCTATAGGTTTTGATGAGTGAGTTTGCAACTATCTAAATCAGTGACCTGACAGTAAATAGCTGCAGCTTTATATTGCATTAACTTAAAAGCTTAAATTTCCTACTCCTTTTTTATTTTTATTTTTATTATTTTTGTATAGCTTATGGGACTTAACTACGGGGTCATCAGTCCCTAAACTTACAAACTACTTATCAACTAGCTTACACTAAGGCACAATATCCATACCCGAGGGGGGGGATTCGAACCCCCGACCGTAGTGGCCGTGCAGACCGTGACTGGAGCGCCTCAGTCCCCTCGGCCACCGCGGCCGGCTCCTACTCCTTCAACGGAGCGTAAAACCTTAGTATGAAGCATAAAGTGACACCTCTACCCATTGCCGAGAAAATAGAAGAGTGCAGTTTTTACTGACTGAAGTAGGAATCAAAAACTGACCATTGATCAATACAATTACAGCCACGTAACTATGCGCCAACCTGCTTCTTTTCAAATAATTTTTTTCCGCATTAGTTGGTACCATATTTTGATATTTTTCATGGAATGTATTTCTCGAGGCATGGTTGCAACATTGTCTTTACTCGTTCGATTTCATGCTGAAAACCAGAAGACCCTGTCAAATAATATGCACTGTAAAATAATGTAAAGCTTGCCAATGCGGGTACAGTCATATACGTCGCAGGCCAGTAAACTCTCCAGAACAAACTGCTCTTATATTGACAGGCTGTCACGAGCTATTTCACAGGAATATTTTTGCGTAATTTTCTATTACTGGAGGATTATAAATGGATGAGAATTATCTCTGAGCTTCCACCAGACGGATACTTTACGCAGACAGCGAAATGGGATTACAATTTTTTAGGGAAATTATAGTTTATCCAAAGGTGAAAGTCTGATTCAAGATACGACATGGCTATGTAACTAGGAACTAATATTCATTTTAAATATATATGTGTTGACATCCATAAAATTGTCAATAATGTATTTAACAGATTATATGTCACATTATTACTCTATTGTTTACCAATAATAAGTAAGAGAAACGGAATTAGGAAAATACACTGTCAGAAACAAGTTACATATTAAAAGAATTTGAAACAGAAGTTATTGGTAACTAACACAAATGTATTATGGTATGTTTCCTTGGTAAAGTACCTTACGTTTTAAGTTACGATGTTTTACATGACTGACGAAGTGTGCCTATAAATAGTTTTAAAAAGTGTACAGAATTTTCACCTCACCGTAAAACTGCAAGTAAAGAAATAGTTTTTATATATTATACAGCCCTTTAATATGTACATCTCGTAATATTTAGAAACATTGTCAATAATTTATTTAACAGATTATATGCCACATTATTACTCTATTGTTCACTAATAATAAGTAAGAGAAAAGGAATTAGGAAAATATACTGTCAGAAAACAGTTACAAGTTAAAAGAATTTGAAATAGAAGTTATTGGCCACTAACTCAAATTTATTATGGTGTGTTTCCTTGGTAAAGGACCTTACGTTTTAAGTTACGATGTTTTATATGACTGATGAAGAGTGCCTGTAAATAGTATTAAAAAGTATGCAGAATTTTCACCTCACCGTAAAACTGCAAGTAAAGAAATAACAATACCCTACAAATAGTTTTTATATATTATACAGCCCTTTAATATGTACATCTCGTAATATTTAGAAACACTGCATAAAACACTACCTCATTTCCCAAAACTACAAAAGCAGAATAACATGTCAGAAACTACTTATAGTGGTCTGTAGAGCGCATGGGTGTGTGTGTTGTCCTTAGGTTAGTTTACCTTAGTTTAAGTAGTTTGTAAGCTACGGACTGATGCCCACGCAGTTCGGTCCGATAGATTTACAAACATTTGAACATTTGTCTGTAAAGCGGATTGCCGGCCGCGGTGGCCGAAGGGACTGAGGCGCTCCAGTCACGGTCTGCACGGCCACTACGGTCGGGGGTTCGAATGCCCCCTCGGGCATGGATATTTGTGCCGTCCATAGTTTTAGCTAGTTCATAAGCAGTTTGTAAGTTTAGGGACTGATGACCCCGTAGTTAAGTCCCATAAGCTATACAAACATTTGAACATTTTGTAGAGCGGATTCCCTTATGTGATTCTAAAATCGGTCACTTCATTTTCCTAGATACACCATCCACCAAGTGCAACTCTCAGTAGTCGAAGTACATAGCGAATAGTGTTGCGGTCAGGAGACATAGAATTCGGCGCGTATTGGACTGATGCTAGTTTTGCTACTCCTTGTAATGGAATAGCAATACAGTTTATATAATTTGTTGTTAGTAATAATAAAAGCAAACTAAACCCCGTCGTGCAAACCTCGAACGGCCTAGCAGGTTGTGCGCGTGTCACCCTCCGGCCTAGGCGCGGCGGATGCGGTAATGCGGGGCACGTCGTTGACGGCCGCAGTGGCGGTCTTCTTGGCCGAGCCGCTACCTCTCAATCAAGTAGCTCCTCAATTGGCCTCACTAGCGCTGAGTGCACACCGCTTGCCAACAGCGCCGGCATATGCAAGTGCTAGCCCAGCTCGACACTTCTCAACTTCGCTTGTATAACGGGAACCCGCGTATCCACCGTAGCATAATAGTTGACTGTTAGTCAAAATAAGCCTCTATAAAATAAATCTATACACCAGTTTTATGAAACTAATGACTGTATTCCTTTCTCAGTATTTACTGCTCAACAGATTATTACACTGTTCGACAAGGGTCATTTTTCTCATATGAAAATATGTGTTTCCAAAGGAGTTTCATGTGAGAAATTCAAATCTGAAATCAGAAATTCACTATCAGGCACAGTATTTTATCATGCGATGATAGATGTCTAATGTAACTAACTAAAGAGTCCTGTGGCGTTTTGAAAAATATGCTGCAATTAATTATGAAGACCATAAGTGGAAAATATGTGACGACTTGAAAACAATTGCAATGATATTGGGAATGCAACAAGGCTACACTAAATATGGGTGTGTTCTGTGTACGTGGGACAGTCGTGACAGAAATTCCCACTATAAAAGAAAGCTTTGGCCACAAAGGAGCTGCAAAGTAGGAGAAATAAATAGCACTGACGTGTTTTACGGCCCACTTTCGATTTGCTTGTAGTTTTATGATTTTTTGCAAACTCTTCGTACAAAAATAATAAAAATGTAAATAATAAAAAAGTATGGGCAATGCGATCACGAATCTACTATTGTGATAATATCTATGCACCCAACACGTAACATTCTTTCTGACCGTATTTTAACAAACAGCCAAAAGTATGTGATATCTGACTTCAGCTTTGACAAACATACTCTTTTTTTCTTAACTTTTGGCCCACTTTAGGTTACAGTACTAACACTAAAAGTGGGCCTATGCGATCGTCTTTTGACAGCTAGAAATTTAAATGCAAATAACGGGTAACCATTCATCTGACACGAAAATTGAATAACCGAATTTGTAGAGGAGAAAATTATCTAAACTTTTCTCTCTTGTGTTTTTTTCTCATATCCCGTATCGTTTCAGAGATATTTAAAAAAATAACGGCGATTTTGGTATGTCTGTCTGTCCGTAACGTGTCCCCACTTTTTAAGTCGAACCGTTCAACCTATCAGCACCAAATTTTACAGACATAATTGTAGACCGCCAGAGATCAGAACCTGTCTTTTTCAAATTTTTAGGACACAAAATACGTTAGTAACACTAAAAAAAGCCGTTTGTAATGTAATTTTAATTGCAAACGAACTGTTCATCTGGCACCAAAATTGAATAACCTAATTTGTAGAGGGTAAAATTCTCTACAACTTCGCTCTCTTATTTTTTTTCTTTTATTTTTTTCTTTCTTTTTTTTCTTTCTTTCTTTCATATCTTGCATTGTTGCAGAGATATTTACAAAAATAGCGTCGATTTGACGATGTCTGTCTGTCTGTAACGTGTTCCCACTTTTTAGGTCGAACCGTTCAACCGATCGGCACCGAATCTTACAGACATAATTGTTGACCACCAGAGACCAGAAACTCGCTTTTTCAAATATTTCGGACAAAAAATACGTTAGTAACACCAAAAAAAGCCGTTTGCAATGTAATTTTAATTGCAAATAAACTGTTCATTTGACACGAAAATTGAATAACCGAATTTGTAGAGGAGAAAATTCTCTACAACTTATGTTTTTTTCGTATCTCGTATTGTTTGAGAGATATTTGCAAAAACATCGGAGATTTGACACCCTCCATTGAATTAACGAAAGCCAGCCGTTCGGAAATGTCACGTGACATTCCTCGCCCAGAACTCTCTCTGGCATACGCCATCTTGCGTTGCGTATTTGATGAGTTTCTTATTGTAACTTACACGTTGTCATTTCAAAGCACTGGCGCACTGAACAATTAACAAAAACAAGTCGTTCTTCGTACTATAAATGATAATCTAGTATCTAAAAATGCCATATTAGCATCAGTTAACAACTGCCATCAATAGTATCAGATTAAAGGTCGCATGTTCTAATTGTTAGCCGCAGTGTAGTGGGCAGCGCGCTGGACTGTAATGCTCATGATCAGTGCTTCGGAACCCGCCACCACTAAAGAACAATTTTTTCTCCTTTTTTCCTAAAAGGGTTTCTGGCACTCTTATTAATTAAATAGAGCTATGTTCATCAATGATTAGATATGACTTCGTTCATGTTACTTTGTTCTGCGCTAAAATAAAGAGCAAATATTCTATTTCAAACCGTGATTACGTTTTCTTTTACATCTAAAATCACAAACGGAATAAGTATGGTAATACCGAATTCCACATAAATCTTGTACTTAATATATATACAAAGTTAGTACTATCATTACATCATTTACAACTGTCATTGTAACAGTATCTCCCGAGTTTATGTACATGTTTACAATTCGTTGGCATATATTTCATGGCATGTTCTCGAAACAGAACAATTGCACTTTTCAGAGAAAGCGCTGTTACCTTTGAACATCTCGGAATATTGCAGAATATAGTTGTGTTCAATCAACAAGAGTGTGCGAAACCTTCTAGGAAGCAATGGACATTGGTTTCTTTTGTTCCATTTTGATCACTTCGTCGATCACTCAGTTTTCTCGTCACAGAAGGCGTCGAGTTACCATGCCGGCAACCCTAATAAACATTAGATTATAATTCATTGTCCTAAAAACGACGTGTTTTTTTATTTTTTTATTTATTTTTTTATATAATTTTCAGTGTGCCAGTGCTTTGAAATTACAACGCTTGAGTTATAATAAGAAAATCATGAAGTAGAGAAAGCAAAATGGTGTACGCAAAAGAGATTTTCGGGCGAGGGATGTCACGTGTCCGATTTACGAAGGCCAAATGTACGCTGTAATCCATCCAGGCGATAGTCACTCGACGCTACTGTCGTCCCAGGCTATAGTCATTCGTAACCAGTGCAAGCAAACTTTGAACAAACTACCAAGGGAAGACAGGTGATAATATTTTAACGGAAAAATATAATGAAATGTGGAAGAGATATTAAAATGATAGTTTCAAGAGGTAAATGTTCAAAGAAGAGTATGTTTGTCAAAGCTAAACTCAAATATCATATAATTTTGGTTGTTTGTTAAAATAAGGTAGGGACTGATGACCGAACTGTTTAGTCCCCTACAACAAAAAACAACAAAATACGGTCAGAAAGACTATTACGTGTTGGGTGCATAGATATTATCACAATAGTAGAGTCGTAATCGTATCACTACATTTTTTATTATTTACATTATTATTTTTGTCCGGAATGTTTGCAAAAGAATTATAAAACTACAAATCTAAAGTGGGCCGTAAAGCACGCCAGTGCGATTTTTAAAATTATTTATGAATTTGGCCAGCTATGGACCGCATACAATTTAAGACTAATGGTGTTTCTTTCTCTCCCTTTCTTCCCAGTACTTCTTTATTTTCTCTCTAACTACTCGTCTCTGCTCACCTGTCGACACTCTCTTTCGTCGAGGTTTTGGCTTATGTTCTTCATAGGTTGTGTTTTCTATCAGTGACCTGAAGCGATTCCTGTCACATATTATTTCTTCTGTAACATTTTTTCCATCTTTCTTCACTGATTGCATACATCCTATAGTTTTCCTCAGTTTATTAACAAAATTAAAATTTTTCTTTGCTATTCGTGTGCCTTCTATTCTTTTATATCTCCATAAAATTTTAGTCGTGTTTTCCTGATTGTATCTGTGAGTTTTTTTTTCTATATTCTTGTATAAATCTTCATTCAAATATTTTCATTGTTTTTTCGGAACCCATAATATTTCTTAATATTATCCACTCTCTTTTTCCTAGTTCTCTTAGTTCGCCTTTTTTATTCAATGTCAGGCACTCTAAATTATAATGTCAAAGCTTCGCCTAGATTGATACTGATTTCTTATTGTAGTAGTTTTGTATTAATTTGTATGCAAATTCTGCCTTCTTTACACTTTCTTTATATGTTGTGTTATCTAGCCCCTTGGCGTGGATCCATTCCCCGAGGTATTTAAATTTATCAACTCTGCTAATTTTTCCATACTTTGTTTTCATAATTTTTCATCCATTATATGTGTGTGCTATATACTTGGGGTTTTCGTAAGATATTTTTAGCCCAGTCGTGTCAGCAGTCTCGTGTAATAGTTCAAGCATAACAGTTGCATCTGTCTGGTTTCCTGTTATCAATGATATATCATCCGCAAAGGCTAAGCATTTTACTTCAAATTTGTGATTTTCTTGTCCCACGTTTATATATTTTATGCCTCTCTTTTCTGGTATGTTTCCCGTGTTTTAACTATTTTATCTATAATCACGTTAAAGAGGATTTTGGCAAGTCCATCTCTTCGTCGAACACCTGTTTTGATTTTGAATGGTTCATAAATTTCGCCTTGAAACTTAATCCTTGATGTTGTATACGTGGGCCTTTGTTCAACAAGTCTTCTGGTATTTTCATCCATCACTGATCCCTAAAGTATCCTAAAAAGTGATTGTCTGTCAAATGAGTCGTAAGCCTTCTTGAAGTCTTTGAAAGTAACTACTGTGTTCTTATTTTGATAAGCTCTCACTCTCAAAGTTGTTTTTTTAATTAAGAATATGTTCTGCACATGATCTACCTTTCCTAAATCCTGCTTTGTACTCTCCTATATTAGATCCTACTTGTTTCTTTGTTCTATTTAGAAGTGCATTCGACAATACGGGTAACAAGGAGATGCACCTATAGTTGTTGGTGTCAGTTTTATCTCCTTTTTTGTGGCGAGTGTGGATCAGTGCTTGTTTCCAGTCACTGGTTATGATACCTTTTGTCCTACTGTCTTTCTTATTGTGTGAATTTTCTGTCTTGCGGATAACTCCCTAGTTTCCACATTTCTGCTATTATTCCATCTTCTCCTGCTGTCTTGTTATTCTTCAACGAGTTGATAATCTCTCATATTTCTTCTAATGCAGGTGGCTCCGATAGTGGATTTTTCAAAATGTAATCTGTCATTAGGCTCTTCACAGTTACATAGATTTTCAAAGTAATCAGCTAACAGTTTGCAGTTTTGTTTATTGCTTAAGATCATGTTCACATGTTTATCTTTAAAATATAGACTTAGTGATTGGAATCCTGTTAATATGTCGTTGAAAGTTTTATAGAAGCCTCTAGTGTTGTCCTTTTTAAAATCTGAATCTATTTCTTGTAATCTCTCTTTATTATATTTTATTTTGACTGATCTGATAATTTGGCTGTTTTCTTCTTTAAACTCTTCCCAATGTTCGTGTTTTTTATTACTGTGCCATTTGTACCATGCCTTTAGTGGACTGTCAATCGCTGTGTCTCGGTATTCTCCGAGGTTGTCCCACTTCTTTAACTGACTCCATCATTGTTTCTTTAATTTCTTCCCAGTCTCCCATTTTTTGTGTATTTAATATATCACAGAATTTATCCCGATTTTGCTTGAGAAATTTACTGTTTACACTTTGAAATATTTTTGGTTTTGCTTTAGCTTTGTTGTGTTGCAACGTGGGCTTTATTTCTGTATCTGATTTAGACCATTCCTCACTCTAACACCGAAATTCTTATTGCCACATGATCTAGCTTATATTTACCTCGGTTTGGATTTGTGCTATCCATGCTCTTTTCTTCCTTGAATTTAAATGTTCTTTCTTTGCCAACTTCAGCATTAAAGTCTCTCGCTAAAATTTTGATATGTTCATTTGGTGATCTGGATATTTCACATTCTACTACCATTTCCCAAAATTCTTCCACTTTTTTGGTGTTTGTTATGTTGTTTTGGTTGATTGTTTGACAGGTACGTGTCCATTTATAATAGTGTAATGTCTCAGAATGTGTCCAACCAATCGACCCCATTTCTTAGTCAAGATAAACCAGAAATTACTTTTCTCCCCAGTCCTCTTCAGTACCTAATTTGTCATGCGATCCACCCATCTAATTTACGTATTCGTCTGTAGCACCACATTTCAAAAGCTTCTACCATATTTTTGTTTGAACTTCTTATAGTCCACGTTTCATTCCCGTACAATGCTGAAACCCAGGCAAATTCTTTCAGAAAGGACTTCTTAATATTTAAATTGATACTGTATGCCAAAAAATTTTCTTCCTCAGAAATCCTTTTCTCTTGATAGCCATTCTGCAATTTATATTTCCTTTACTTCAGCCATCAGAAGTTATTTTCTTAATAAGTACCAAAACTCATCTACTACTTGTATTGTAATTTGACTAAATAAATGGAATAAAAACAATACATTTCCAGCTTGGTAGGCGATATGAAGTATTTATTAAAATAAATTACATGTCGATTTCGTTATCGTGATGGAACATCAGTGCAGAGTGCACGTCATGATGACTCATGTACTCCGCAGAAAACAAAACAGTCAGGTCCATAAAAAACTAAAAAGGTCTTCTTAGTATACGTTACAAGTTTTAAAGTTTTATGCACCGGACTGTTTAATGTTTTATGCGGAGAACGTGAGTCATCATGTCGTGCATTCCGCACTGATGATGTTCCATCATGGGAACGAAATCGACGTGAAAATTAAAAAAAAAAAAAAATACTTCATATCGCCCACTAAGCTGGAAATTTCATGTTTTATTACTACTTTTATTGCCTCATTAATTAGTCTAATTCCTTCAGCATCGCCTGAATCCACTACCTTCGTGTTGCTGTTGTTAGTGTTCATCTTATACGCTCCTCTCAAGACATTGTCCATTACATTTAGGTGCTCAACCAGGTCCTTTGCTATCTCTGACAGAATTACAACGTCATCAGAAACATGCAAAGTTTTTATTTCTTCTAGCTCATCTTTTAATTTTTTCCCCAAATTTCTCCTTGCTTTTCTTCACAGCTTGCTCAATGTACAAATTGAATATCATTGAAGAAAGGCTACAGTCATGTCTTACTCCCCAAGCACTGATGTTTGGTTTCTGTACAAGTTGCAAATAACATTCCGTTTCCTATATTTCACCCCTGCTGACTTCAGAATTTGAAAGAGTGTGTTCCAGTCAACATTGTCAAAAGCTCCCTCCAAATCTACAAAAGCTGGAAATATAGCTTTGTCTTTCCTTACTCTTTCTTATAAGGAAAATTGTAAGGTGAGTATTGCCTGCCGTGTTCCTACATTTCTCCTGAATCCAAACTGATGTTCCCCAAGCCGCGTGGAGTAGCCGAGCGGTCTAAAGCGTCTCGCTGCGGAGCGCGCGGTTGCTCGCCATGGAGGTTCGAGTCCTCCCTGGGGCATGGGTGTGTGTGTTTGTCCTTATGTTAGTTTACCTTAGTTTAAGTAGTTTGTAAGCCACGGACTGATGACCACGCAGTTTGGTCCGATAGATTTACAAACATTTGAATTTTTTGATGTTCCCCAAGGACGGATTCCAAAGGTTTTACCATTCGTCTGTAAATAATTTTTGCAACTATGACTTGTTAAACTGATAGTTATGTAATTTTCACATTACATTTGCTTTTTTGGAATTGGAATTTTTATATTCATCTTGAAGTATGAGGGTATTTACCCTGTCTCACACATCATTCATACCAGGTACAACAATTTCCTCATGACTAGCTCTCCGAACGATATCAGCAGCTCAGAAGGAATATCATCTACTCTAGGGGCCTTCTTTCGACTCAAATCTTTCAGCACTCTGTCAAATTCTTCTCGCAGTATCGTACCTTCTTTACTTCGTCTTCCATTTCTAGAATACTGCGTTCAAGCTCATTTCCTTTGTATAGTCCCTCTATATATTCCTTCCATCTTTCCCTTCTTTGATTAGTACTGGTTTTCCATCTGCGCTCTTTATTCATGCAGCTGGTTTCTTTTCTTCAAATGTTTATGTGGTATCCATCTCTCACCTTCTTATATATTTCTCTACGGTCTTTCATTTGTCCTATAGCGACTCCTGATTAGGCAGTCTGCACTTTCTGTCAACCTCATTTTCCAGCCGTCTGTACTCCCATTTTTGCCTACTTCACTTGCTGCATTTTTATAATTTCTCCTTTCATCAATTAAGTTCAGTATCTCCTGTGTAATCCTGGGATTTCTATTAGGCCTAGTCCCGATACCTACATGATCCTCTACTGCCTTCAGTACCCTATCTCTCAAACAGCTTCCCATTCTTCTTCTGCTGCATTGAATTCCCCCTTTTTCGGTCAATCCTTGCATAACTCTCAATCATCTCTGTATCCTTCAGTTTGTCCAGGTAGTTTTAGTAGCGGTAGCAAAAGCCAAAACGAGCGGACGAACTAAAAAGAGCAACCTACTTCGCGGCCGAGCTGCCAACTAAAAGGAGAGCTACCAGTCGTGAACTAAAATATGCGTGATAGGTCGCGAACTAAAACATGCGCGATAGGTCGCGAACAGAATTAAAAATCACGTGTTTGCCTTCTGCTGATGAGATCCATTTTGAGATTAGCATCTGCCTGCTAGATTACATAGTTCAGTGCTACAAAATTTCTGCTTTGAAGTATTCTGCACTCTGCAGTACCTGACTATAAATTCCATAATGCCAAGATACAGAGATAACTCTAAACTTAAACGCGAGAAATGATCCACAAACTGTTTCTTTTGGTTTGCGTGATATCGTTAGCGGCTCAAGCAGCAAGCGCATGAAGCAGCTAGGTGGGGGAACTTCTCCCTCCAACTGCAAGCGCAGATCACGCCGTTCAGCCGTCACTGGGAGCGGACGAACTAAAAGAACGAACTAGTTGGCGACAGAGCCGCGAACTAAAGTGAGCGCTACCGATTGCTAACTATTATGCGCAAGTCTAAATACAGTGATGGAAACGTTGCAAAGGTTTTCGTTTCTCATGCAGGTCTTGGAATAAGAACTGTGCGCATATTTTAACTGCCTTTTGAAAGAACAAGTGCCAATATAGACGCAGTGATCTCGCCATACGGCAGAGTGATTAGTAATATTGCTGAAAGATGGTCTACTGCCCATCGATTTCCGGTACTGAACGGGGTGCGACAGCTGAAATTCACTTGCATAAGCATATTCCGTCATACATTCAGGTTTGCGGGTACCGAGCAATAGTGATGTATGATGACCAGCCTAATGCCCAATTTACACGATGATCGGAAGTTCACAAGGAAGATCATGGTCTACTGCCGCGCTCCAAGCATACTAATTCGGTACTAATGACGTGTAGCCGTACGGGCTTGGTTGCGTTAACTCTTATAAACTTCTGTTTACGCATGGGTTTACCACTGACCGCAGCGCCTCTGTGAAAATTCGGCGGTACTACTGTATGAGTACGTGGAAGAGTTTACTGCGATTGTGTCACGCTTGAGTATTTTCTGTTTTGTTATGGCTGATAACATGCAAATTATGCAGCTTACGCTGTCGGCTGTTGCGGTTGCTGTGGCAGTGTTAGTTAACAACACAACAACGAAGAAGAAGAAATCGAAGTTGGCTGCGCCCCTGGTTAAGAAGAAGGGACGAAGAACGCGATGTGTATTCAATGCTTATGAAAGGAGTCTTGCTGGAGGACACAAGTGAATTTCATGATTTCTTACGTATGAATGTGGACTGTTTCACAAAATTGTTTTCATTCGTCCAAGAACAGATACAAGGCAAGAATACGGTGATGAGGAAGAGTATTTCGCCAAGCCGAAGGTACAAAATATTTACACTTCAATTGCGATCTCAGCTTTGTTTAATTTATGTCTCAGCTTCTTTCTGTAATTGTTATATTTTCACAGGCTCGCCTTAACATTACGTTTTTTGGCGACAGGGGAATCCTTCAAAAGCCTCTCCTTTGCGCACAAAATATCCGTGCGCGCTGTTGTCGAAGTTTGTAAAGGAATTTGCAACTCTATGAGAGACGTATATTTAAAGGTAAGTGACACATATTTAAAAGTTAAACATGTGTTATTTATACATAAAAATATATTTAAGGTATAAAGATTTGTTATAGCCCTAGACATTAACTGGATTACAGCTTCCAACGTGTTTGAAAAAGAAAATAACGATTGAATGGTTTCAGCAGCAAATGACATACTTGTCGATCCAACATAACAACACAGTTAACTTTTCGTTTGCAAATCCATTTACCTGATGAGATCAGCAGTTTTTATGTACTGCCTGCATCATAATTTGCCATTTCAAGCCGAAAATAAATACTGGCTGTGATGGATTTAAAGATTAAGTAAAAGAACACAAAAGTGGTCGCAAGTAGTGTGTGTCATTTGTTTTATGTGACGGCTTCAATGCTAATATCAACCATTTCTAGAGTTATATTTGTGTTCATAAGTATTTATTTGCATTTGTCCAATGTGCCTGTTGCAAACTTAAGTGGAGCATGTTACAGTACTACCAAATTTCTCCATTTAGGCCTAACAACAAAAATTAGGATCTTTCATCTCTTATTTCGAACAATTATTTATAGGGAGTTTCTTATCAACTTTTACAGACATTGTTATTTGTTACAGGCACCAGATACCAGTAGCAAATGGTTGCAGGTTTCGAAAGAATTTAATGACCTATGGCAATTTCCCAACTGTATAGGTTTTTTTTTTTTTTTTGCCGCAACTGTAGACTGGGATACTACCCGTCTGCTTTGACCCATGAGGTCATCAAGATGTCGGAAAACCAGTATACGGGGTTTATTAATACTTCTGTATTGTAGATACAGATAATCTGTAGTTATTATATATAACAGAATAAATCATCGATCACAGGTCTCAGCCCAAAAATTCGCGCCTTCGGCGCTCACATACAAAAAATAAAATAAATAAATAAATAAAATCTCTCTCGGTTAACCTACACCTAACTATCAGAGAGAAGCCACAGATCACTTTTTAAAGACAAAATATTAATCTGTTTTGTTTGTAAACAATCTATCGTCTTTAGCTCAATTATCACATAATCACTCATGTCTTCTACAAACACGCACTCACCTCAAAACTACCATGCTGCGATGACGTCACGGGTCAAAGCTGACGGGCGGTATCCCCGTCTACAGGTGAGCCTTCTTTTTTTACTATACATAGAAATTTAATTCCAGTTTACGTACTAGACATTGTCTGCAAATAGTGCACACGTTGAGTGTGTATTTAACTTTTGTCTACATTTTTCCAGGTGCTATGGACGGGCAGCATATCGCTTTTGACCCCCCCCCCCCCCCAAGATCAGATGGCAGTGTGTATTTTAATTACAAGAAATTTCACAGCCTCGTGCTGCTGGCAGTTGTTGATGCACGCTATCGTTTTATTTTAGTAGATATTGGCTGCAATGGCAGAGTCAGTGATGGAGGTCTATTTGCCACCAGTGATATATCTGTCGCACTGAAAGACAACTTATTGAGTGTACCACCAGTAAAAGTTCTGCAAAATAGCAATTTATCAGTGCCTCATGTCATTGTGGCAGATGATGCTTTTCGGCTCCTTCCATACATTCTGAAACCATATAAAGAATGTAGCGAAAGTAAAGAGAAAAGAATTGTTAACTACAGGCTGGCAAGGGCCCGGCGTCTTGCAGAAAATGCATTTGGCATTCTAGCAGATAGATTCAGAATATTGTTGAGCACAATTAGGCTCCTTGTTGAAAAGGTGGAGCTAATTGTGGAAACACTGTGCATGCCGTACAATTTTTTTGATTGATATGGATGAAACGTACATTTTAAGTACTGATACAGAGAATACAGAGGACTGTGTATTGGAGGAAGTACTTTGGCGTGTGGATCCAGCTGTACCAGATATTGGAACTCAGACTGGCAACAGGACCTCATCAAATGCTAGAAAGATCCGTGACAAGTTTTGCCAATATTTCAGTAGCACAGGATATGTCTCATGGCAGTGGGAAGCAATTAAAAATTTCAATTTTTAATGACACTTTATTTTACATTGTAATGAATGTTGTTTATTAATATTGTAGCCTGTGTTCTTGCTGAATAGTAAAATTAATTTTGGTGAATAATAAAATTGTTTTGTATTTTTCTCTCATCTGTGTTGTTAAATTTTATTTTGACGTTAAAATAATTAAGACACTATACACAAGGAACTTTCGCTTGTTTTGTAGGTGTCATAAACATTTTCTACAGTACCTGATAGCAACCTGGACTAATTACCAATAACAATTGCCCATCCTGTATGTGCATGTTTACGTTACCTCAAGTGTTCTCGCCTATATGATTTTCACATGAGTCGATTCATACCAAACTTAAGTTCAACATTGACTTGCTTAAACAGTTCTCTCAAGAGATAAGCAGGAACCAATATTAAATTTGGAAAGAATAATTGACTGATTAGTGTGAATAACAAAGCAAACTTACTATTTTATGTATCTTATTATCATTCAGGTGTGATGAAGTAAATGAGTAAATGGGATTAACTGCCTGTTACAAATCAACATTAGTTGGCTGTATGTTTAGACAATATGTTTTAGAGGACTTTTTAAACGTATCATAAATGTTTCTGAAGGTAAGTGCATAAAACTGTTCATTGGCAAGATATGACATTGCCCAAATATGGTCCTCAGTGTGTGTGTGTGTGTGTGTGTGTGTAGTAAAACTTTTTCAGATGGTTTGTGAACAAAAGACTAAGCAGCATAAAAACACAACAGGGCTTATCTTACTGTACTGTTTAAGTTGAATTCAAAGAAAATACACCAGGAAACATGCAAATTCACATAATAGTCAGTATTTCGTATTTTAGGCTTAGGTGATTTCACAGAACAGATTGCACAAAACTTATTCAATGGATTAAAGATGTAAAGAGTAAGCTCAAGGGCTTTTTGTAAACCCAATGAAAAGAAAGAACATTCAATGAAGCTCAACGTTTTTCCCCAATTACAAATATAAATTTATTTAATTAATGAATACTTCAAGGAATCTGCAGTTCATTGTCAGCATTCTTGATGCCCTGTAAGCAACCAGTAACCCCTTTATTCCCACTTATAAATTCAGCTTTGAAAAAATTTAAATTCAGTATTTTCTGTGTTAATACAACGCACTAAACATAAAAGAATGTTCCTTAACGTTTTGATAAAATAATTATAATTTTGCTATGTCATGTTACTCATGCACAGCTTATTTTTATTGAGATATGTTTCATTTAATACTTCAGAAGTTATTTCATCAATTGTTGGCACTATCAGATCAACAATGATAGTGTAAGCTTCACTACAGCACCAAAGACAATTCACTGCTGAAACTCAAATGCACATACACGACAATGTAACATTACCTCCAAGTGGGAGAGATTAATGCCTCTGGAGTTGGTACATACTCCACAACTTTAAGAAGTGATGCACATAATATTGCGTAAAGCAACTTTTAATATGGTGTTGTCGAGGAACAACTCTTGAGAATGGAAAGGTTAAGGCTGTGCCAACAGTTACTACAGAAGGCTCAATGGCCCAAACTATCCCACACCCTCCACAGTTTTCACCTCAATCTGAATGAGCTATCAGTCAAGTAAAAGGTATCAGTTTCAGTATAGGTGCTTTGGTGTACACTGTTAACTCATATTAACTCTCAAACATCCTTTATCCTTAATAATAGTTGTAATGAACTGTGGCTGGAGTGTTCTTATTTTCACCCCAACATAGTGTTATGCCTCAGTCTAGCACAGTAATCAAAATGGGTGATAATATTGCTGTTTCAACTCTACAGTTTTAGGTTGGGTGATTTGGAACACACAAATTTCTTCCACAATACTGCATTCAGTTCAACAACGAGGTGACTGGGGACAGTGAAGATTTTTTTTTCATTTTAAATATGTCACACCAATTTTAGTGTCTTTTAAGATGAAATAATCAAAATCATGATATATTAAAACAAATGTTGAACAGTTAAAAAGAAATTTTATGGCCTCAAAATAGTGTTTCACATATAGAAGTACAAAAATGAATTGTTTCATTAATTACAGTAACTACATTTTTTTTACATATTACTCTACATTTTCATACAGGAACTTGTAATGACCATGGCAGACAAAGAGGTGGAAATAGTTTGCAGGGAACGTGTGAAATAGAAACTTCTTAAGTGTCTTCTTCATTTGGAAAAACAAATGTCTGATTGCTCCTGAGACTTTCTCATAAATGAAGGTTTCACTTAGGAAACTTTTATGGCCAATATTTTTCCTATGAATGTTTTCAGAACCTCAAGCTAACCATAATACGCACATACTAACAATGACTCAAATTTATATAAGAAACAACTTCATTTTAATACGCTTTTGTACATACAACTCTCTTCAGTTAAGTCTAATGAAAGGTTTCTGACAATCAACAATATGTTCCAAGTCACCTCAAGTTT
This sequence comes from Locusta migratoria, assembly GCA_026315105.1. Taxonomy (NCBI): domain Eukaryota; kingdom Metazoa; phylum Arthropoda; class Insecta; order Orthoptera; family Acrididae; genus Locusta; species Locusta migratoria. The sequence continues at coordinate 519,559,901 of CM048755.1, forward strand.
TAAAAATCACAATTTTCAGTCGGAAATATGGGTCTAAATTTGTATCTTTGTGTATTTATTATTAAAGATACAAGTAGGGCCCTCATTTAAACATTAACTACATTTCCAATATTAATCCATAACAACCAGCAGGCCTTCGTATTTCACTATCATTTTTGTCAATATTCTGACAATTTTCAAATATTTAAAAGTAGTACTTAAATTGGTAACAAGTTGTTCCCTTCAATCTGAGGACATCAGCACACCCTCTCACAAACGATAACAAGCACCAAAACAGTTCAGGCCACCCACTGCTGCCATCATAACAAAAAAAAATGTCAAAATGTCCCGAGTCACCCCACTGCCCCAAGTCACCCCATTTTACAGTACTAATGAGTAAAACACTGATGCTGGTGTTATGATTTAATGTTAGTGAGATGCTCTCTTTCACCGCATTAAGCAGTCTAATAAAACTTGCTAGGGAAACAATTATTCAATACTTTCATATTCACTCACAAGGTGACAGCTTTTCACATCTGAGTACTACAGAAACCAATATTCAAGTTTCAGTTGAAAAATATGTGCCTGATAAAAGATATGGTACTTCAAATACTACTGATGGTAATAGGAAAAAACAAACAAAAAACATTGACAAGGGAACAAACATATCTGCAAAACTGTTCAGAAATGTATAAAAATGGTCACATATAACCTATTGTTAGATCGCCCCATGGGAATGGTAAGGCATGCTATGGACAAACAGAAGTTACTTTTCAACAATTACACTTTATTCCACAATAAATTACATTTAATCCATGGAACTGTACAACTCTTCTTCCGCTTCCTTTATAATCTCGAGAATTGCCCATTTCACTTTTGACTTTATTCGTGGGTTATTGTCAAATTTAGACAGCAAGTCGTCCTCATACTGGGCAAATGCACTTGGCTGCCTGCTTCTTGTATGTTCTGTGCTCTCTTCCCTATGCCTAATTTGGCCCCGCAGGGAGTCTATCATTTCTACTGTAGAATGAAGAAGAGCATTATCACTTCTATTTCGGCTTTTGAACTGTAAGGTGAGCTGACATTTGGTTCTTCTACAGATTCAACAGCACTTTCATGTGATGACAAAATTATTTCCAAAGGACTATCACTGCACATATTGTCCTCTTTTGGAGAGGATACGTGAAAACTAACAGAGGAGATAATCATGAAATTTGTTTATGCAATTATATTGCAATACATTACCATAAAATTCCTACTATGAAAGACATGGTACACATTCCCATAAGTAATTTGTTCAAAATTTAAAACACCTCAGCCTCCAGTTAGAGGAATGGTTGTTTTCAAAAGTACATTCATAAAAGGAAAGCGTTTCAAGTTCACTGTCACTGTACTATCTAACAATAAACTGCCTACACCATTAGAAATCGAACATTTTTGTGTTACGTTACTGCATATCTCGATGGTACAAAAAAAAAAAAAAAAAAAAAAAAATGCAGTCTGGAAGAGCATGTGTTAATCCAGTCTTAATGAATGACACCACCACAACTTTTGTCTTTGAATGGACCTACTGCAGCAACCACAAAACAGAAAAAGTCCGAGTATACATTAAGATAGAAATACATTTCTGTAGATGTATGTAGGACTTTCTGAGACTTGCAATTTGGTACTTCACACATTAGCCTATCTTTTGGGCTTTCTAATGGCACAACAAATATGAACACACACTCAGTTTACAATGAAACAGAGCTTGGCATTGCATATGGTGGAGAACAACCTGGGCAAATATTTATGCAAAGTACTAACTAAATGCAGAGACTTACATTACACCAAGTAAAACAAGATACATATTAGAAATGCTCACAAATGCCACTTGATGGATAAAAGAACTAGCATAAAATAAGAAAGTACTGGTGAATCAGATTTTAACTTTTGGTCTTTACACATTTCACTGTGGCTCCTCAGTATGCCTACTACATGTGTACCAAACAAAATAAACTCTTTAATTTCTCATACAATATTTTCCAAGGGATACTTACACTGCTCATATCCTGTGAATTATCTGAGATTAGTGAAGAGGCCTCAGGTGCTGAAGCACGTGTCGACTGTAAAATGAATAAATGTTAAGGGCGACTAAAAGAAACTTAATACTGCAAAAAATTAATATTTTATGGCCCTCATGAAAGAAATAAAAACAACAGCATTTCATCAGTGCCTGAGGCTCAGCAATATAAATGAAGTAATGTATGCAGAATGAAAAAAAAAACTTAATTTTAATTCACATTAAAAAGCTGCTTATAGAAGCTACTGTTGTTATGGTCTTCAGTCCGGAGACTGGTTTGATGCAGCTCCCCACCCTACTCTATCCTGAGCAAGCCTTTTCATCTCCTCATAAGAACGGCAACCCACGTCCATTTGAATCTGCTTACTATACGCGTCTCTTGGTCTCCGTCTGCGATTTTTACCCCTCACACTTACCTCCAATGCTAAATTTACGATTCCCCGATGTCTAAGAATGTGTCCTACCAAGCGAACCCTTCGTTTAGTAAGGGTATGCCAAACATTCCTTTTCTCACCAATCCTGTTCAGTACCTCTTCATTAGTTATGCGGTCTACCCACCTAATCTTCAGCATTCTTCTGTAGCACCACATTTCAAAAGCCTCTATTCTCTTCCTGTCCGCACTGCTTATCGTCCATGTTTCACTCACGTACAAGGCACCACACCACACAAATGCCTTGAGAAAAGACTTCCTTACACTTGAATTAATATTCGATGTTAGCAAATTTCTCTTTTTCAAAAATGCTTTTCTTCCCATTGCCATTCTGCATTTTATATCCTCTGTACTGCGACCATCGCATGTTATTTTACTACCCAAGTAACAAAACTCATCTACCACCTTCATTGTTTCGTTACCTAATCTAATTCCTTCAGCATCGCCTGATTTTCTAAGACCGCATTCCATTATTTTTGTTTTGCTCTTGTTAATGTTCATTTTATACGCACTCTTCAACACACTGTCCATTCCATTCAACTGCTCTTCCAGGTCCCTTGCTGTCTCTGATAGAATTACAATGTCATCAGCAAAACGCAATGTTTTTATTTCTTCCCCCTGGACTTTAATCCCTATTCCAAATTTTTCCTTGCTTTCCTTCACCGCCTGATCGATGTACAAATTGAATAACATCGGAGAAAGGCTACAACCCTGTCTTACTCTCTTCCCAACTGATGCTTCCCTTTCATGCCCTTCGAGTCTAATAACTGCGGTCTGGCTTTTGTACAAGTTGTAAATAACTCTCCTTTCCCTATATTTTACCCCTGCTGACTTCAGAATTTGAAAGAGTGCATTCCAGTCAACATTGTCAAATGCTTTCTCCAAATCTACAAAAGCTAAAAATGTAGGTTTGCCTTTCCTTAATCTATCTTCTAAGATAAGACGTAAAGTGAGTATTGCCTCCCGGGTTCCTATGTTCCTCCTGAATCCAAACTGATCTTCCCCGAGGTCATCTTCTACTAGCTTTTCCATTCTCCTGTAGATAATTCGTGTTAAAATTTTGCAACCATGACTTATCAAACTGATGGTTCTTTAATTTTCACACCTGTCTGCGCCTGATTTCTTTGGAAGGGGGATTATTACATTTTTCTTAAAGTCTGAGGGTATTTCGCCTGTCTGATACATCTTACACATCAAGTGAAACAGTTTCGTCATGGCTGACTCTCCCAGAGACTTTAGTAGCTCTGAGGGTATGTCATCTACTCCTGGGGCCTTGTTCTGACCAAGGTCTTTCAGGGGTCTGTCAAATTCATCTCTCAGTATAGTATCTCCTATTTCATCTTGATCGACTTTCTCTTCCCTTCCTACAACATCGTATCTAACTTCATTTCCTTTGTAGAGTTGCTCTATGTACTCTTTCCACCTGTCTTCTACATATCCATACAGTAAAGTAGACACCATATAATAAATTATATTGTGGATACACCTCTGATTCTAAAAGCAGTTTGATAAACAGGTTGCAAAATGAATATTTGCAAAGAGAAGTGGGCCTATTTAAAGTTCGCTAATAAATTATTAAGAGGACAGTTTTGATATTAGCTTATTTAAATAAATAAATACATATAACTAAAAACGTTTGCTTTTGTAACTACTTCCTTAATACAAATAATATTTCAAAAACTGCTTGTGAATGAGGAAAGTTTCAGCATTTACACTTTTGTTTGGGACATTTGATTGTGAAGCTCTCGGTGTGATATGGTCCCTTAAAAAATCCATCTGTGGAAACCACCACACCCCAGGCTTGTATACACTTTTTGTACCGCAACCACTCTTTCCAGTGTCCTTTATTATATATATATCCGCTCCATAGTGCGATCTCAGCGACTAAATTTCGCTTTGCACATTTGCGCAGTTTCTCCTGGCATGATGCTTTCGAGTTTTCTGGCAACTTCTTCCAGCTTCTACTTTCTGGCATGCTACAACATCATACACTTTTTAAAACAAAGTTAAGCAACAAAAAGTATTGAAACTTCATTTTAAAGAAAGTCATCCAATTATTTTTCTTTATAAATAACGATCATTGTACCTTATTGTGATAGAGATGATTTTCAACATCAAACAGCAACGGTTCGTCGCGATACGCTTCAACCAGAAACGCTATTGCACCTTTACTCCACTCCATAACCGAAACACGAAGTCACACCAAATTCGCGTTCACAACTCAAGCAAACAGCAAAATATGGACGCTGCTGATTCCAGTGCCACACGTACGGCACCACTTCTGCGCATGCGCACTCTGGTCTCTACTAGCAAATTTAGAACCTGTCCTATAGCGTATTAGCTAGTACGAAACGACGTCTACACTCACGAAATGCTAGAAGTTCCGCGTTTACGTCGCTAGATGGCACGCAACATCATCCGTTCGTTACTAGCGCGATCATCGTGTAAGCGTGGTTACTCGCCTTCGGAGGTTCGAGTCCTCCCTGGGGCATGTGTGTGTGTGTGTTTGTCCTTAGGTTAGTTTACCTTAGTTTAAGTAGTTTGTAAGCTACGGACTGATGACCACGCAGTTTGGTCCGATAGATTTAAAAAAACATTTGAAACATTTTCATCGTGTAAATTGGGCATAAGACGTGTGCCGCGTGCAACTCGACGGCCCACCTGAGAGCCGAGTGCGTGCAGCTGCGGCAGGCGAGGCGGCCTGGCCCCCCGTGTTGACGACTCTGCCGGTGACGTATGCGGCCGCGGCGCGCGGACTTCCTGCTGCTGCGGCCCCCGAGGTCGACACTCGTCTTGACACGTCTGAGGTAGAGATGCCGACGGCGACAACTGAACCAACTGAACAGACCCTGCCTCAGACTTCTGAGACACCGACACCTGCTGTAGCCGTAGAAGAATAGTCCCCTGCAATGCATGCGACAGAATCGACAATCTCCGACGTCCTACCAGAGGCCCCTATGGAAACTATTCCAACATTTGCACAACCCGCACCGATAGTTTTAGAACAACCAACACCTATCGAGAGTATTAAGGAACAGCTCTTCGTCCCAAACGCTGTATAGCACCCACCAGCAGAGACTCCTACACAGACGGAAGCTCCGCTTGGAAACGACCAAAGTCCGTCGAGAGGTTTATCTCCCAAGAGAAAAAGAAAATGGAGGCTTGCGCGTCAGGGAGCAGAGGTCACTTCACCACCCTTACCGGAAAAGGCAAAGCAGGTAGGTGCTCAACTTAGGCAAACAATGACCGAAAGCAGGACCTCAGAACACACGTCAGCCAATGTATCAGGAACACTAGAAAAGGCCTCAACTTATTTGTTATTAAACACTGAATACACCTCACACCGCGACTCCGGACTTGATGACCAGAATGTCGCTGTACGTTCTCCTGAAAAGGTACTCAGCACGTCGGAAAATTTACTATCACCTACCTGGGCCGAAGAAATGAAGTCTAGTACAGAAGCGTAGAGGGATACCTCTGTAACCGAGACCGCCACAGCTCCATTCCAACCAGACAACGACTGTACATCCCTCCACGATGCCTCTACAGAAATTCACGCACAAGCACGCTCGACTGATCCATTTCCTAATGAATACTATTAAACAGCTCTTGACGCGCCTGGATATAGATTTTTTCACAAGCATCTTTCGATATGCGTTTAGAAACTTTCCTTTAGACTTACTTCATAGTTACTACTACAATCTTATTTTCTCAGCTTAATTTGCGCACAGTTACCCATAATTCCACTACTGGCCTACAGGCTCGCAACGGTAAATCTTAATAAGATACGTAGTGTGCTGAAATTACAACAACTAAAAGACTTCTTACATGAGGCAGACGTTGACATAACCTTCCTGCAAGAAGTAACAGACATCAGGCTTGACTGCATAACAGGCTATAATACCTTCATTAATCCTGGTATGCGTTCTGAAATGGGTACAGCCTTACTTGTGAAGGAAAGCATCATTATCAAGGATGTCACGAAATTACCCAATAGTAGGGGTATTTCTGGCACCTTCCATAACATCAGGCTAATCAATGTCTATGCTCCATCTGGGCCCAGTAATAGACGACTACGAGCAGACTTCTTTAAGGAAGAAATCGTACCTCTGTTTGGTGCTAACAACGAACACGTCATCTTAGGAGGTGACTTTAATTGCGTTCTGAGTGCTAAAGATCAAATTCCCAACATGAACAATTCGATTGAATTGGAGCGCATAGTCCGAGACTTATGACTCATTGACTCGTAGGAGTATATAATGGAGTGGCACCTGGTTTTACCCACATAACCAATCATTCAGCAAGCCGTTTGGACAGTATATATGTCACATCTGCCTTGAGCACTCACATTCTGCAGTCTGACGTTTGGCCAGGGGCTTTCTCCGATCACGCAGCATATTTATGTACCATAACTATGGAACGACAAGGCACGTGCAGATACCGAGGCCTGTGGAAATTAAGTTTATGGCATAAAAACAAAACAACAGAATTTTATTTTCACTGTTTAAGAGAACTCTACATGCTTGGCACATTAGCTACTGGTTACTATGAACGAATCAACAGAATGCAGGCCAAAATCTTGGCCCTACGACGTAAAAAATGTTCAAATGTTTGTAAGTCTTATGGGACTTAACTACGGGGTCATCAGTCCCTAAACTTACAAACTACTTACGAACTAGGACGGCACAAATATCCATGCCCGAGGGGGGATTCGAACCCCCGACCGTAGTGGCCGTGCAGACCGTGACTGAAGCGCCTCAGTCCCCTCGGCCACCGCGGCCGGCACCCTACGACGTAAACAACTAGAAGGAAACCTATTTCGATCACGGGTCCAAACTATAGCACAACAAGAAACTACGTCCATTTATTATGTCATACAACAAAGGAAACGAGCTCACTGCAAGATACTGACAGAACTAACAGCGGAAGATGGTACAACATTGTCCACACATAGACAAATCAAGAAATCCATATTAAACCATTTCAGAGCCTTGATGTCTCATAAAGAAGTGGACGAACAAGCACAAAATGTTTTACTCCAAAATGTGCATGACAGAGTCAACCACACGGAAGTAGAGAAAGTCGTAGCTCGGACAACCGAAGAAGACGTGGAATACGCTGTTAGGGAAAGTGCCAAAATTAAATCTCCAGGAGCAGATGGCATCCCATCCGAATTCTATCAAGTGTTCTGAGATCAAATCAAAACAAAAATCACACTCCTCTGTAACGAACTGCTGGAGCCCACAAATGAGACCCCAAAAGAATTTCACGACGGCGTCATAGTATTGATTCCAAAAAATCCTGTTAGTAAAAAAATTGACAATTAGAGACCTATCACCCTTCTTAATAGTGACTACAAAATCTTTGCTTGACTTTTAGCACAAAGGCTTAAATCCGCAATCAACAGCGTAACTGTACCCTACCAGACGAGTGTGGGCAAACATAGAAGACACTTACACACCTTGTGCGACTACCGCGATCTCATATCAACGGCCGAGGTCTGTAAACTTAAATGTGCCATAATATCGCTAGATTTTGACAAAGCCTTTGACATGGCCAATCAGCAGTATCGCCACCGTACCATATATGCGATGGGTTTTCCACCTAGGTTCGTAACCATTTTGCAACATGTGGTAACGAACCATATTATAATCAATGGACAGCCTACCAGAAAAATAAAAATAGCCAGTTCTGTTTGACAGGGTTGTACAGTTTCTATAGCGCTCGTTTCCATCGCAATCAAACCCCTGCTTGCCACATTGATGCAGCGTCTACAAGGATTACAAATACACGGAAACAAAACAGTGTACAAGGCCTATTAGGATGATGTGGGTTTCCTTGCAATAAACAGTCCTGAAATAGAGACCGCTTTGCAGATCGTACAACAGTATGAACGGGCATCTGGCGCGCTACTCAACATGACAAAATGTGGAATTTTTAAAAAATGTGGAGATCTACATGAGCTGACGCTTTTCAGGTGCTTAGGTATTGACTTTCACAATACTATTCGCTGTACCATAGCAGCAAACTACAAGGCCCTGTTAAATAAAATTCGCGCCAGTGCACAGACGCACAACATCAAGAAACTCAATTAAATCCAGAAAGTAACAGTAGCCAACATCTGCCTTACTTAATTATGTCGCTCAAGTCCTGTCCATACCTACAACTATGACAAAACAATACATGTCCGCACTTGACCACTTTGTCAGTCGCGGTCACATTTTCAAAAAATGTTCAAATGTGTGTAAATCTATCGAACTAAACTTCTAGGTAATCAGTCCGTAGCTTACAAACTACTTAAACTAAGATAAACTAATCTAAGGACAACACAAACACCCATGCCCTAGGGGTGACTCGAAACCCCGACGGCGAACGGTCGCGTGCATCGCAACATGGCGCTCCAGTACGCGCGGCTAGTCCGCCGCGGCACACACATTTTGAAAGTCAATTATGACACCCTAACGCTTCCGCCAATAAATGGCGGTCTAAATCTCACAGACATTGGTAAGACGGCAAAAGCGTTATATATCGCTAAGACTTTTGAACAATGGAAGACGTGTACCAACAGTCTTGTTGCACACTTGTTGAATGAAATAGCACCGGATGACCTCAGTCCACCCATCAGTGTACAACATGTCCCGAACGGACTAGTAGAGTATAGCTACTTACAAGCACGAATCCCCGATGTCAGAAAGAAGAAAGTTAAGGAAATATACCGTGAATTAATGAAAGATGAAAAGAAAAACATCATAGAAAACAAATACAGATCTCACAACTGAAAGATGATTTGGGTAAATGTCCACTGTCGTAACTTACCTTCCACGATGAAGACTACGTGGTACTTAGTTGTAAATCGCAAAATTGCAACTAATTATAAATTTTACGACATCCACACGGCAAACTCACCACTTTGTGTAAAGTGCAACGTATTGGATACAGAAGAACACCGATTCGTGTGTGACAAAGAAAGTCAAAGAAATATGGATGTATAAAAGACGGAATTGGCATCCATCTGCAGAACGTCACCAAACTACATAAAAGCTTCCGATTTTCTTTTCCCAGAAGACGTACCGGTCCCTAAAACAAAAAGAGACGCAATCAACTGGCTATAGGGGGCATCGGTCCACTACATTTTTACAAAAGCAGACATAAAATTAGAAGATTTCAGGGTACACCTTACCATGGAGCATCACAGGATGATGGAAACAAAACATTACGCTAATTTCTTACTAAACACCTTAGCATAACAAGGAAAGAGAAATTTTATTTACACGAAATTCCTTATATGTTTGTTTCGAAATCATATTTATATCTCGCCTTTGTTTTACCTTTTCTTCAGTTCGGAGGAAAAAGTTTTATGTTTTTAATATTGAGGACAGTATGGTCCCCACGTTTTACCAAAAGATAGGACATGATTTTAATTTCAGTTGGTTTATTTTTAACAGTTAATATGCCAACATTACCAAGAGAAAAAATTTTATGTTGTAAACGGCAATTGAGCCTTAAGGCTTTTCAGGTCAACATTTAAGTGGAGCCAGAAGAATTTTTCTTTCTTGGAAGAAGACATTTCTATAATTAAGAAGACACAGTTTTCCTTTCTGTACGGCTTTGAAGGTCATGCCGAGGAAGGCGATTTATGGCGAGCGGAAGGACGGGCTAAAGGGGAGGAAGGAAGCACGAATAATAATAATAATAAAAAGATGGTTAGGGCTCGGACTCTTACGCCAGAGGTCTCGGGTTCTATTCCTCCTCCGGCACTTTGTTTTTCTTCTGTTTCATTTTCTTTTGTTATTCCGCTAATTATTCAGAAAGTTTCCCAAACCCACATTATCTTTAACAAATTAGTTACGATATAGATTAAAAATTATTTTCTTTTTGTCCAACAACACAATTCATGGCTGTGGGTTTTCCATTTTTCATTGTAAGTTAAATGAGGGGAAACATTGGTTTTTTAATCAGAATAACAAAGTTTATTGGGAAACATTCGATATTTATACATATAATAATTATAAACAAGAACCGCAGTGGTAATTATCGTAAAAACAAACAAAGCAATAATGTTTGCGTAGTCTTGCGGAACATATAAAAGCGTGATTTAATTCCTCTTTAGTTACGAATGTTTTTTCACCCAAAAGTTCCAATGTATTATTATGAAGTTCTCCGGCCAATAACATAGCATCGTGAGACATTTCTTCCGAAGATATCGATGCAATTAAATTATTTTCCGTCAATAGCTTTTCATAATACACCACTGCGTCCTTCAATCGTAATTTTGATCGATCACTATCAATGGATTCTTCAGGAATTTCTTCTCCCATTCTAGATGAGCCAGCAACGTCTTCAGTCGAGATGTTTAACCTCGGATCGGAATAACACGTTGAAATTTGAAACAGGCTCGTCTGTTCACAACGAAATTGAGAAACAAACTGCCGTTTACTTCTCACGGCTCGCGCACAGTCCTATGCGCAGATGACCGTTATAATCCAAAGGGGACCCTTACAAAGCCCCTTTAAACCTTGAAGCCCAATAAAACGAAATAGAACAACGAGCACAAATATTTTTCAGTGACTGAACAATTTTACGTTCTTGAGCTGGAATAATGTTTTAAAATAATGTAGGTTTGAGAAACATTTTGAATAATTGGTGGAATAACAAAAGAAAATGAAGCAGAAGGAAAAAAGTGCTGGAGGAGAAATCGATCCCGAGACCTGTGGCGTAAAAGTTCGAGCCCTAAACCTCTAGGCCAGACGGAGGCTCGGCAATGTATCACATTTTAAACTCATAAGGCACCTAAGAAACTTTGGATCGATTTTCTCGGGATTTTCCGAGTAGTGCGTCGTAATATTTTAACCACGTGAGGTGTTAGGGATCCTCTTTCACCATACGAAATTTTGGACAAATCCCCGACACCAAGGTCGTGCCGTCTCTTTGTAAGATCATTTCCATGAAGGAAGATTTGCCTTTTTGGAAGTACATATAAGTGTGAAGATTTTTTTTTTTTTTTTTGGCTCATGAAAACAAATAAATGCAACACACGAGTTAGATTAACAGACGACAACCTGGAAAATGCGTTAAGACTCAGTATCAGTGATATAAATCCAGATATCAACAATCTTGTTTTACTAGGCGGCGGCCGGGGGAAAATGAAGTTAATACCGGAAGTTGCAGTTAGATAAGAGCGCGCTATGTAAGTCGTGCCTCTGGTAAGACAGCGTCAGTCGTCGTGTGGCGGCCGCTCAGGCAACAGCATGGAACGGCTTCAGAGATGCCTCGTTACAGCAGAAGATTTCGACGTTCTCGTCTGCCAGTGTATAAGAGTGTGAACACTATTGACTTTAATCCTGGTGAATCAGGTGTTGGTAGCACTGCTTAAGAGGAGATTTTGCATGGGTCCATTACTTTTGTGGGGGCCAGAGTTGATTTTAGTATAAAAAGTCTTGAAGTGGCTGGTGGATCTGGATGGCTTACTGTAGCTATTGTTCGCACAAGTGATACGAAAAAGGGTAGCCTTGAATCTTTTCCAGAGAGGGACATTGTTGCATTTCGGACGTGTAGTATTGCAGAGGTACCTAGTAAAGCTGGTACTTCGTATTTTGTAGGTAATAAACCATTTTGTTTGAGGACAAGGAATGGGCGACGTGTTTCAGGTGACGGAGGAGTACATGTGTGGGGTCAAAGTGTCTGGCCCGTTTGAAGAAAAATTTAATGTTCAGGATGATATTATATTATATATTATATATTTGATATAATAATTTTTGACAAGTCTTGACGGCAAATGTGGATTATATTCTCCGATTGCAAACTATCGAACTTCGATACTAATGAAGTCGACATTCGTTAGATGTAATCCCCTCAACTTTCACTCTCGAAAGTACAATGTACAGTTGACCGTATGTGAACAGGGAAGAATCAATCAGTGCACTGATTGTACCTTGAGGTCACGGTGAAATTCGAATCATTTATCATTTCTGACGACTCCTCACATCGTAAAAAGGTGACGGCTAGGATAAAATGAAAAGAGATTATATATATTCTGAGATTTGTCTGTTGGGAGTTCAAGACTTTACCACGAGACCATTACAAACACGTCGAACAGGACGGAAGGAAGCTTAAGGTTTAACGTTCCGTCGACAGCTTGGCCATTACAGACGGAGCTAACGCTCGAAGTTTTTGGATAAGAATGGAGAAGCAAATCGGCCGAGCCCTTTGAGAGAAACCATCCTGGCATTTTCCTGGAGTGATTTAGGAAAGTCACGGAAAACCTAAATCTGGATGGCCGGTGATGGATTTGCACCACCGGCCTCCCGAATGCAAGTCGAATACACTTCCAAGTAAGTGAACAGCATTTCGTCAAGCGACGATGTTTTAATTATTCCTTCCATTACACGATCTAAATATGTAATTGGAAATCTGTGTCAGCTAAACTACCTTAGAATTTTGATGATCGGTAAATGAGTGAGTGACAGAAGTAGCGATCGTCGACCGCCAGTATTTCGTAAGGTATAAGGTGTGGAATAGTATAATATGGAAATATAACTAGTTATTGTGGTACTCTTGGTCACCACACATACAGGATTGTAGCCCTATCCACAATGACGATCGGGGGGGGGGGGGGGGGAGAGAGAGAGAGGAAGGGAGGTCGGAACTGTCGTAAACGCCTGCGAGAAAATGATGGTACGGCTGTGGGCGATAGACTCCGGTCGACTTGGCGGAGGATTCCAATTTCTATCCATCTGAAAGACGCTGTAATTTATTAGATTGTGGGCAAGACGTATTTCCACCGATTCTTTAATTACCAACCCTTTAAAGTTGGAAACTGGAGCTAAATATTTTCTTCTATTATAATCCAATACGTGTCCCATGAAAATACTGTGTTTTTTTACTGCTGAGTTTGATGGTTGCAGAAGACGGATTCCCTATCGTGTTCTGTACACCGCTCCTGAACATTTGGTATCGTTTGGCCTTCGTCACCTGAAGAGGACCAGACGTCTCTGGGCCGAAGTATTGTGGCAGAATGTCCACGGGATCCGGCTGCACACACAAAAATTATAAGAAGACAGTCTTTGCTTGATAACGAGCAGCGTGTTTTCCTTGATACAAATATATTCGTTTGTTACTTGTAGTTGGTGTTCGAAATGCTGCGTGCATGCTGACCTAATCGGAGACTATTCTCCCAGAGACTTCCGGAGGCCTTCTTCAGTGTTTTCGTATTCGATTTTATAGTCTTCTGAACCACAGTTACGATCTTGGGTGTTATCGTTACACCTTCCGTCGTATATAAAAAACTTTTATCTGACATGAACAGGCAAGTGGAATTAAAACTGAGCCAGGTCGTCTATTTCAGAGAGATGTTTTGTTTGTAAATCTATAGGACCAAACTGCGTGGACATCAGTCCGTAGCTTACAAACTACTTAAACTAAGGTAAACTAACCTAAGTACAACATACACACACACACCCATGCCCCAGGGAGGACTCAAACCTCCGACGGTAAGCAACCGCGCGCTTCGCAGCGAGGCGCCTTAGACCGCTCGGCTACTCCACCGCGGCTACTTCAGAGAGAAATGTAATCGGTTACATCCACATGAGAAAAAAGTGAATGTCGTTTTCTAGGTACCGCTAATGATGATGTAACTGGGTCTTTTGCATCAAAGATATTTAACGCAGATAACTTCAAGGATGTTACTATTAAGATAAAGACGTAAACAGATACCGTGTAAAACAATATGTCGTTTCTAAGTGTTAATATCTGGACCAACCATAATTTATTTCAACTTCTTGGTGGTGATAATGTAAAGAATATATTCCGCACCTAATTCGTTTTAACTGCGAGAGAATAGTTATTGCTTTATGACACTGTTTGTTTATTTAGAAGTGTAATAAATATTCTAATCATTGTGATGAGAAAGGAAGTTTGTATTTTCTTGTTATGAGGATTCATATGAAGTTTTAACTGTTAATTGGAGAAATTTAAAGATCTTATATCATTCAGTAGGAGTAAATTAATCAGAATAGTACCATTATTGAATAAATTTTACTTTAAAATAGCGAACCCGACAATGCTTCGCAGTCACTAAATACGCATGTAAATTGGATACACAAGCTACATGCCTTCCTTGAACCTCTATGTCCATCACTTTTCCCATCTTTATGCCTATTTTTCACGTTCTCTCTGTGAAGGCTAGCCGAAAAGCCGTGGTTGCTTATGTATTGTGTTAGTCTATGTGTCCCTGCCTGATCTCCCGCCCCATTTAATCCACCTCTTCCTCTTCCACCACCTCCCCGCTTCTTTCTCCTCCCCCTCTAGCACCCCTTCCCCTGCTTCTTTCATTACCACCCCTGCTCTCTGCTGGCCGCTTCATATCCCCTCTCTCTGTTCATCTCCTGCCTCTTACTCTTCCTCTTCCACCACCTCCCCGCTTCTTTCTCCTCCGCCTCCTCCCCCTCTATCACCCCTTCCCCTGCTTCTTTCATTACCACCCCTGCTCTCTGCTGGTCGCTTCATATCCCCTCTCTCTGTTCATCTCCTGCCTCTTACTCTTCCTCTTCCACCACCTCCCCGCTTCTTTCTCCTCCGCCTCCTCCCCCTCTAGCACCCCTTCCCCTGCTTCTTTCATTACCACCCCTGCTCTCTGCTGGTCGCTTCATATCCCCTCTCTCTGTTCATCTCCTGCCTCTTACTCTTCCTCTTCCACCACCTCCCCGCTTCTTTCTCCTCCGCCTCCTCCCCCTCTAGCACCCCTTCCCCTGCTTCTTTCATTACCACCCCTGCTCTCTGCTGGTCGCTTCATATCCCCTCTCTCTGTTCATCTCCTGCCTCTTACTCTTCCTCTTCCACCACCTCCCCGCTTCTTTCTCCTTCGCCTCCTCCCCCTCTAGCACCCCTTCCCCTGCTTCTTTCATTACCACCCCTGCTCTCTGCTGGCCGCTTCATATCCCCTCTCTCTGTTCATCTCCTGCCTCTTACTCTTCCTCTTCCACCACCTCCCCGCTTCTTTCTCCTCCGCCTCCTCCCCCTCTAGCACCCCTTCCCCTGCTTCTTTCATTACCACCCCTGCTCTCTGCTGGTCGCTTCATATCCCCTCTCTCTGTTCATCTCCTGCCTCTTACTCTTCCTCTTCCACCACCTCCCCGCTTCTTTCTCCTCCGCCTCCTCCCCCTCTATCACCCCTTCCCCTGCTTCTTTCATTACCACCCCTGCTCTCTGCTGGCCGCTTCATATCCCCTCTCTCTGTTCATCTCCTGCCTCTTACTCTTCCTCTTCCACCACCTCCCCGCTTCTTTCTCCTCCGCCTCCTCCCCCTCTAGCACCCCTTCCCCTGCTTCTTTCATTACCACCCCTGCTCTCTGCTGGTCACTTCATATCCCCTCTCTCTGTTCATCTCCTGCCTCTTACTCTTCCTCTTCCACCACCTCCCCGCTTCTTTCTCCTCCGCCTCCTCCCCCTCTAGCACCCCTTCCCCTGCTTCTTTCATTACCACCCCTGCTCTCTGCTGGTCGCTTCATATCCCCTCTCTCTGTTCATCTCCTGCCTCTTACTCTTCCTCTTCCACCACCTCCCCGCTTCTTTCTCCTCCGCCTCCTCCCCCTCTAGCACCCCTTCCCCTGCTTCTTTCATTACCACCCCTGCTCTCTGCTGGTCGCTTCATATCCCCTCTCTCTGTTCATCTCCTGCCTCTTACTCTTCCTCTTCCACCACCTCCCCGCTTCTTTCTCCTCCGCCTCCTCCCCCTCTATCACCCCTTCCCCTGCTTCTTTCATTACCACCCCTGCTCTCTGCTGGCCGCTTCATATCCCCTCTCTCTGTTCATCTCCTGCCTCTTACTCTTCCTCTTCCACCACCTCCCCGCTTCTTTCTCCTTCGCCTCCTCCCCCTCTAGCACCCCTTCCCCTGCTTCTTTCATTACCACCCCTGCTCTCTGCTGGTCACTTCATATCCCCTCTCTCTGTTCATCTCCTGCCTCTTACTCTTCCTCTTCCACCACCTCCCCGCTTCTTTCTCCTCCGCCTCCTCCCCCTCTATCACCCCTTCCCCTGCTTCTTTCATTACCACCCCTGCTCTCTGCTGGTCGCTTCATATCCCCTCTCTCTGTTCACCTCCTGCCTCTTACTCTTCCTCTTCCACCACCTCCCCGCTTCTTTCTCCTCCGCCTCCTCCCCCTCTATCACCCCTTCCCCTGCTTCTTTCATTACCACCCCTGCTCTCTGCTGGTCGCTTCATATCCCCTCTCTCTGTTCATCTCCTGCCTCTTACTCTTCCTCTTCCACCACCTCCCCGCTTCATTCTCCTCCGCCTCCTCCCCCTCTATCACCCCTTCCCCTGCTTCTTTCATTACCACCCCTGCTCTCTGCTGGTCGCTTCATATCCCCTCTCTCTGTTCATCTCCTACCTCTTACTCTTCCTCTTCCACCACCTCCCCGCTTCTTTCTCCTCCGCCTCCTCCCCCTCTAGCACCCCTTCCCCTGCTTCTTTCATTACCACCCCTGCTCTCTGCTGGTCGCTTCATATCCCCTCTCTCTGTTCATCTCCTACCTCTTACTCTTCCTCTTCCACCACCTCCCCGCTTCTTTCTCCTTCGCCTCCTCCCCCTCTAGCACCCCTTCCCCTGCTTCTTTCATTACCACCCCTGCTCTCTGCTGGCCGCTTCATATCCCCTCTCTCTGTTCATCTCCTGCCTCTTACTCTTCCTCTTCCACCACCTCCCCGCTTCTTTCTCCTCCGCCTCCTCCCCCTCTAGCACCCCTTCCCCTGCTTCTTTCATTACCACCCCTGCTCTCTACTGGTCGCTTCATATCCCCTCTCTCTGTTCATCTCCTGCCTCTTACTCTTCCTCTTCCACCACCTCCCCGCTTCTTTCTCCTTCGCCTCCTCCCCCTCTAGCACCCCTTCCCCTGCTTCTTTCATTACCACCCCTGCTCTCTGCTGGTCGCTTCATATCCCCTCTCTCTGTTCATCTCCTGCCTCTTACTCTTCCTCTTCCACCACCTCCCCGCTTCTTTCTCCTTCGCCTCCTCCCCCTCTAGCACCCCTTCCCCTGCTTCTTTCATTACCACCCCTGCTCTCTGCTGGCCGCTTCATATCCCCTCTCTCTGTTCATCTCCTGCCTCTTACTCTTCCTCTTCCACCACCTCCCCGCTTCTTTCTCCTCCGCCTCCTCCCCCTCTAGCACCCCTTCCCCTGCTTCTTTCATTACCACCCCTGCTCTCTGCTGGTCGCTTCATATCCCCTCTCTCTGTTCATCTCCTGCCTCTTACTCTTCCTCTTCCACCACCTCCCCGCTTCTTTCTCCTTCGCCTCCTCCCCCTCTAGCACCCCTTCCCCTGCTTCTTTCATTACCACCCCTGCTCTCTGCTGGTCGCTTCATATCCCCTCTCTCTGTTCATCTCCTGCCTCCCTGTATATGATAAAATACACATACCTGCCTAATTTCGTGGTGTCGCTCAAACTAAGTCAAAGTCTGGAATAACGTACCATACGCCATGTACCGAACTAAATGTTATTTAGACAGTGACCTTCCTGTTCTTGTTGAGGTCAGGTGTGCAAAATGCCTTCAACATTGCAATAAAATTGTAGAATGGTGTTGACTGTTGTAAAGACCCTCTGCCGTGGACAGTTACTTCCTCTTATTTTTAAGATCAAGGTGCAAAGTTTCATCGCAAACGGATTGACGAAATGAAAGCGCATGAAACACAAATCTAATCCGTAATGGAGACGCCCATACCAATTTATCAATTTCGAATCATTCGATTTGTCAGTTGTTCCTTTGGGTTTTCACTTTCTTTTTCTAAACGACTCTTGTATTAAAGCGACGAAAACAAAAATATTATTCAAATTGGTGAAGCCATTTCCGAGTTTTAGGGTGACTAAGGCACAAATAATTTGAGGGTGCGAAAAGGATTTTGATAACTTTTCCAGTAATATGCGCATTGATTTACAAGTAAAGTTGGTGGGAAAATTTATAAATATTTACGTTAAAATTCTTCTGAGCTATTTGCCGCGTCATGATAATAAAATCTTTCCAACGTTTCGGATCCGTTGCAGGAATACTGAGGAAGGCTCCTGCAACGGATCCGAAACGTTGGAAAGATTTTATTATCATGACGCGGCAAATAGCTCAGAAGAATTTTAACGTTAACAATAATGACCGCGAAAGCCTACGTTCGTACTTATAAATATTTGTTCAAAACTGTTCAAATGTTTGTTAAGTTTACGGGACTTACCTGTGGGGTCATCAGTCCCTAAACTTACAAACTACTTATAAACTAACTTATACTAAAGACAACACAAACATCCATGTCCGAGGGAGGATTCGAACCTCTGATGGGGAACAGCCTCGCCCATCGGGGCATAGCGCCTCAATGCGGCTCAATATTTGTTACGAACTGGCTGAACTACGATAACTTAACAGTCTCCTGCTGCCTTTTTGCTGTCTGAATATGAAAGCTCCTCTCAGTATGTACTATAAGGCCATGGTTCTCAATCTTTTTCGTTAAAATAGTCTTTGTGACCCGGTAACTATATCATTATATATAACAGAACCACAATGACACACCTCAATGTACGACATATGGTCAGTTGGGCCATATGGGCCATGATTTTGCAACGTGAGTGCGTAGTTCCTAACCTAATACTATTCTAGGAAGTATTAATACTTAAATTACCGTCTAAAACATATTTTCTTATAATACAACATTCTACCGACAAATATGTTATACCAGAATATAATCTGCATTATATTTTACCCTGAGAAGGGGAAAAGGAACAAAAATGCCCAATGGGCCCAGATACCCCCACAGAGTGGGGTAGCTGGACCATAAGGATATATGTTGTTTCAGTTGAGGTAATTGGACCTATTGGGTAACATGTAAAATCCATGAGAAATTTAAAACAATTCATTTCAATGACACTGTAGTCGAGTTATCGACAATGCAGGTAAACCTCTACTGAATGACTGGGTGTGATTATTAATTCAAATGTTTGAATAACTCAACTTTTATTAAGAAACAAAAGCTACAGTTACACAAGTAAAGTTAATAAGCCCAAATTCAGTTATTAACATTTAATTGTATCTTGCTGAAAAAAGTTACAGAATGTTCACTAAGTCACTCATATCATCAGTGTAGCTAGCCCACTTACTCCAATTTTGACAATTTTTGGGAGTAACTGGGCCACCAGGTGAAACTAATAAAATAAAGGAAAACACATCTTGCCAGTAATGTTTGAAGTGACCACAACACTTAGACAGGTGAGAATGCTTGTTCAAGGGAGAAGCCATTGTTCTTCAATGCTGCCAACCACTTGAAATTATTCTCACAACATTTATGAAAAAAGCCCATCGCGCAGTTACCCTCTGGGCCCAAATACCCCAAGTGACCTTATATGTACAGTACTTTATGCCTCTGCAGTTATCATATGTCTTTGAATTTGCGTCTGAATGCTGAATATGTAGGCGTTACTGCATCGTATCTTGTCGTTTTAAATAAAATAGTGAACGATAACCTGAGCTGTTATCTATAACAGTGGATTATTAATATACAGAATGAGTTTTCAAAGTAGCCTGAAATTTTACCTACGAATATTACAGGCAATATTCAATTACAATTTTTTGTCTATTTTTTATTATTTTCGAACGACGTAGCTATAAAAATTATTGTATACGCATAAGTATCTTAATTTCATTTCTAGAACCTAGACAATTACAAATTACAGCCAGATGCGAAGAAAACTCAGCGAATATTAATACAGCAATATCTACATCGGTATTGGACATATTTGAAAGAAATTGGTTCAGTTCTCGGGAGCCATCCACATATCGATTTTCTGCAATCTACCAGAGCACTCCTTGAGATTGCCACGATCAATCCTTACAAAATCCATGGCAGCTTCCTACCCCTCCAGCACAAAGAAATCCGAGCAAATCTCCGTCTCTAATATTCTTAGCTGTGGCCGGTTTATAAGATACTAATCTTCCTGAATGAGCAAATGCCGGCTGTTTATAATTAAACGTTCCCTATGGAAACGAGTCCAAACTTGTTGCTGTTAATGTCAAGAATATGGGGAAGAAAGAAATGCAGAATCAATTGAACTGGAACACGTTTAATGTGCTGCTGCGGCGCATAATTCTATTACATACGGTTACCGTTTCTGATACAAAAGGGGCTCAACATGGCGACCATCAGTGTCCAGGAGAGTCTGATAGCGCAGTATTCCATTCAGCACCGCAGAGCGAAGATGTCTGTTGGTATGCTGGCTACCTCTCTTCATATGCTGCAGTTGAGAACTTCATTCACAGTGACTGGAAGTTAAAATCCACACTCTGGGGAATTGTGTGTATTCGTCTCATCCGTTAGAGATAAATTAGATTCGTCCGTCCATAGCACTGTTGCGAGAAAGTGGAGAGCGCAGTCGTGTGATGCAAACTGGTGCACGATATGGATTTTTGTACGGGTACAATTTGAGGATGGTTCAAGTACCTACTGTACTGAGGGCCAGCTCCTTTTGCCCAAGTTCCTGTTGCCACGTCAACAAGTGCATTGCGGTTGATCAGATGTGTAAATGACGGAGACTGATCACGGTGGCTAGTGGTAATAGTCGGAACTGAACGGTGGCGCTGTGACGCATGGAAATCATGCACCGTTACTCTGGATATTAATTCTACCAAGTATGGTACTTGTACGACAATTAATTTCCGTTTTATAACGAGTCAAATAGGGAAAGGTTAATAATTCCACCCGGTCCAATAAAGTCGTTGTCAATAATTTTGTTCAAATATTACCAGTCCGACAGATTACAATCGGATTGTGCCATGTTACGTGTTTACATCATAACTAGGCAGCCACTGGCACAGTGTGTGCGTAAAAATAATAATCGTAAATCAACAAGTGAGAAGGCGCGCTACGAGCATTTCTCTCACACAATAATTCATTTGCATAATTGTGCATGTTATTAACACGATAGCGTGGCGAGCGTCTCAGTACCTCAGTACCTCCCCGTGCACCGCACTTTCGCGTCGCTCAGTGTGCCTGTCACAGTGAATCGATTGTGCAACAGCGCCATAAAATGCGGCATTTTGCTCATCGCTCGCCTATCGGTGTAAGTATTTTTTCTTTTTTCATTTCATTTGGGCCTGCAGCATTATGTATGTCTTTTAAGGACATATTGCTTCACTAAGTAATGCCAAAATGCTGCTTTACTTTATAGATGTAAAAGACTGTTTATTAATATAGCAATAGGCCTGTTTCGGCACTGTGGCCATCATCAGGCTATTTCCATATGGCATCATGGAGGTATAATTTATTATAATAACTCCATATGATTGCAGTATAAATGCTCTTTAGATGTTATATATATATATATATATATATATATTATTTTATACTTATCAGGTATTAATTGATAACTGCTGTTCTGTCAGTTTGACATATCCTCCAGCGATGCTCTATAACAGTTTTTAACATCTATAAAGTAAAGCAGCATTTTGGCATTACTTAGATAAATCGTATTTTTTCTTGTTATGTAAATGTTTATTTCTTACTTTATTATATTTTAACAAGCGGAAGGTAATTTTATTTTTAGTTATTATGTTCTTTATTATATACGGCTTATAATAATCAGTATGGATGACCGACAAACAAAACAAATACTTGCATGGCTGGAAGACCCTGATTTGGACGAAGAATGCATATTGGATACAGACGACAATCGTGTAGATAACCCAGAAAGCAACTGCTTCGATATTTATAGTCCCAATCAGACAGATACGGACCCAGTTACTTTTGTGCGCTTTGTCCAAGAAGGAAGAAAAGAAGCTCTAAAACGGCATGTAATTTGTGTCACAAATCACTCTGCACTGAGCATGTGACATTCATGTGCAAGGGATGTGATGAAAGACACATTTCTCCAGAAGCTATGGAAGATTGATTACTTAAAATATATGACATTTTTTTATTTTTTTATATATTATATTCGTTATACATGCCACAAGCTAATAACCAAAGTTCAGAAGACATTATTTATGCCTAAGACGGAAATTTTTGTTACTTATTCATTAATAAATACTATGAATCACGTAGGTAAGTGCCTCTCATTTCATATAATATTTATTTTATTATAGTATTATATTTCCATTTTCTAAAAAAAAAAAAAAAAAAAAAAAAAAATACGATGTAAATGGCGTGAGCATTTTGCTCCCGCGCGATAATCCGTGTAACTTTCTAAAGCGCGCCTTCTTACAGGTTAAAAATAAAGAATGATGGGTAGGGTCGGCCGCGGTGGCCGAGGGGACTGAGGCGCTCCAGTCACGCTCTGCACGGCCACTACGGTCGGGGGTTCGAATCCCCCCTTGGGCATGGATATTTGTGCCGTCCTTAGGATTAGCTACTTCATAAGTAGTTTGTAAGTTTAGGGACTGATGAACCCGTAGTTAAATCCCATAAGCCATACAAACATTTGAACATTTTGAAACATTTGAGGAGTAGGTATCGACGTGACAGAGCGAACCACTGACCTAAGAGTGTTAATGGATTGCGACATGGCATTTTATTTCTTATTTCACTGTGTACTCGCTGACGGCCGAAGAGCATTTACCTGAGCTCTGACTCTGGAGCAGCGTTGGTGGGGCAGTGGCACGCTGCCCGCGGCGCACGAGTCTTCCGCGGCCGTGCTTTGGGAACGGAGCCTTGCAAGCGTGCACGCTACTGGTGTGCGGGTGGACAGAATGCAGCGGTGATGTGCGAGTGACAGCGACAGAAGTGGCGGAAGATGGCCGATGCTTTCCGAGCGAGTGGACGGTTGCATGGCCACGCAGAAATCACACGAATGAATTCAATTTATAATTTATACACGAATAGTTCACCCTTAGTCGTTACTGAAATTAATATGAATTGTTTTGATGAGTTTACAGATCGAGACATGCGATAAATTCCAGGTACATTCAGTTTCTCTTCACCTGAGTTAACTCTTTCAGGATTGGTGGTATATTTTGTGTACTATAAGTCCGCCTTGCATAAATACATGGTGGTACAAAAATCATACCACATAATCATGTACTCTGACTCAGCATGAACCACCCATTGTATGTAAGGTGGTAGTTTCCACAATGACCAAGAGGTGTCAGAAATAGGTTTGCTCATCTATGACGATAATTATTTCCCAAAGCGTGCACAGTGTTGGTGGTTTTTTTCCCTCTGCTCAAAAATGTTCAAATGTTTGTAAATCTATCGGACCAAACTGCGTGGTTATCAGTCCGTAGCTTACAAACTACTTGAACTTAAGCGTCTCTCACACGGAGCAAGATTTGCGGGAAGCATGTCGCGAAGCACACAAGGCGGGGCCGGCCGCTGTGGCCAAGGGGACTGAGGCATTTCAGTCACGGTCTGCACGGCTACTACGGTCGGGGGTTCGAATCCCCCCTCGGGCATGGATATTTGTGCCGTCATAGTTTGTAAGTAGTTCATAAGTAGTTTGTAAGTTTAGGGACTGATGACCCCGTAGTTAAGTCCCATAAGCTGTACAAACATTTTATTTTAAACACAGGGCGGGTGACGGCCGGCCCTGCGGCCTGCTGGAGGGCTGTTTGCGGCAGGATTCTGGAAATAGCGCGTGTCCTATTATTCTCGCATGTTTTCGGAATGCCATCTGCGCTGGCCAATCAGGAGTCCCGTATGGCGTGTGACCTTGCGGCCAGCAAGGCGGGAACTCGAAGAGAGCACTCCAGGCGGAACGCAGTGCCACGCGCCCGCCAGCGAAGTGCAGTCTTTCTCAATCGATTATAAAGAAACTATTCGGTAAAAAAATATGATTCTCACACAACTTATAGATGCATTCTTCTGCTTCAAGATAAAGTGAATATTATTTTAATAGTGGTCACAGTTCTTGTGATATTTACGGATTTAGTACAGTACTACAAGGAATCCGAAAATTTTACATTGAAAAATAGAGGTCGCTATGAATTTGCGTTTGGTACATGTTAGGTCATATGTTGCTGCGGATGAAATGTAGCTGAAATATTGAATTATTCTTCGAAGTTGGAAGGATGTCGCTATCTATCACCAATCTCGAGATAATGCGTTGTATGTAAAGCACTTGTTCCCGATCCCTTGCGTCAGCGAAGAAAACGGGACGAAATTTTTATATAATCCCTTATATCTCATAAATGATTGGAGGTATCGAAGCAAGATTTTATCGAATGGTAATACGCAAAGAGAAGTTTATTTTGTCACGTTGTTAATTTACGAAACTTGCATATGAAGCGCGTTATTCGAGCAACTACAGATTTTATTCAATGAAGTAATAGACTTTTAAGGAGTCACAGATACCTGGTGAAACTAAATTTGCTTTATCTTTATTTTTACAACGCAAGTCAGCAATTTATTTGTTTAATTTTATACCGTTTATGGTCATTTTCATATACTACTAACTTGTCTTGCCATCAGTATTACTAAATACAGTTCAATATTGTGTGGCAGCTGCAAATGCATAAAAACGTTAGTGAGAGGAAGATTTTTAAACTCTACTGTTTTGGCAAAAGAAGCGGATTTTAGCATTACAACGAAAGTGTCTGCATATTAACAAAATCTCATCTCTGAAATATTACTCTGGATAAAAGGAAAAAAAAAGTAGTGCTGTGAAATAAATAGCTTCTTGATTTAAATTACAGTGGAATTAGATATCGCAGTAAATGATGTAGAACAAACCGCTGAGATGATTATATATGTATACGTTCAAATTTCTGAGAAATAAGGAAAACCATTTAGAGTACATATATTTTAGTTAGTGTCCCAACAAAGTGCGATGTGTGTTTTTTTTTATTTTTTTTTTTTTTTATTTTTTTTTTTTTTTTTTTTTTTTTATCACAAACATATTTTCAGCTTGTCAGAAAAATTCAATTTAGACCATCTTGGCTGGTTTACAGGATTTCAGTAAGTTAAACGTTTTTGTATTTCTAAGATTTAGATACAAAAAATTGATTGTTTCACATGTTTTCAAACACAATTTTCACCATTAAAATATACAAGGGTATCGGATTCCACGAGAGTTTCAATGTAACTACACATTTATGTGCCCTACCAGACTTTTCTTCTTCTTATGACAAACATATTTTCACATCCTGTCCCTGACAACGTAACGTCCCTTGTTCTGATGTTAAAATCCGGTTCTTCTGCCAAAACATAGCAGAGCTAACAAATATTATTTTCACTAACATTTTTATGCAGATAAAATAGCAACAGAACATCGAGTGTTCCGATTCGTAAGGGGACTAAACGGCAGGGTAATCAGTCGTCCAGAATATTGAAACTAATAATACAAAGGGCAAGATAATTTGTACTTCATGGAAATGTCCATTCTAAAATTAAATGAGTAACTTCTTCACTTAAATAGAAAAACGACAATTTTTGTTTGGCCAGCTACTGATGGACCTTAAAAAGCCAACTACTTCATTCATTAAAATCTGTACTTTGTTAAATATTGTGATTCATGTGAAAGTTTCGTAAATTGATCATATGAAAAATAATCTCCCCTTTTCGTGCTATCGTTTGATAAAATCTTGCTTTGATACCTCCAATCATTTAAAATATATAAGGGATTTTATGAAAATTTCTTTCCGTTTTCTTCGCTGACGCGCGTGATACGGAACAAGTGCCTTACATACAACCCATAATTTCGAGATTGGTGATAGATAGCGACATCCTTCCAACTTCAAAGAATAATTCAATATTTTAGCTACATTTCATACTCAGCAACATATGACCTAACTTGCACCAAACGCAAATTCATAGCGACCTCCATTTTTCAATGCAAAATTTTCGGATTTCTTGCAGTACTATACTGAACCCGTTAATATCACAAGAACTATAACCACAAACAAAATAGTAGATAGATCTTCATGAAGCTGTAGAATGCAGCTATAAGATGTGCGAGAATCAAATTTTTTTACCGAATAGTTTCTTCACAATCGTTTGATAAATAAAGCAGCTCGGCCGTGTTGTGCTTCTTGGCGTCCATCCAGCGAAACCAGCCTGCACGCTTCCGCACCCAGTGTTGCACCATGTGAGAGAGACGCAGTGTGTGTCAGCCGCATTCCTACTCGGCAGCCGACTGACGAGCGCGCCATCCAGGAAACTTCTCGCGAACCATGATCCGTGTGAGAATGGCTTAAGGTAAACTATCCTAAGGACAACACACACACCCATGCCCCAGGGAGGACTCGAACCCCCAACGGCGTGCAACCGAGCGCTCCGCAGCGAGGCGCCTTAGACCGCTCGGCTACTCCACCGCGGCTTTCCCTCTGCCATCAAGTGCATATTTTGTCTGTCTTTATGTGATATATTATTGATTCATCTCTTTAATACAGGTAAGATAATGATATTTATACATTTGGAATCGCTGTAAACTCCACAGTTCTTGGATTTCTTCTACATAAAATGAATAATTCATGAATAACTCAGAGTTGAAAATTTGTACCACTATGCATCAAAGTTCTTCCACATAACTCGAGGCGTTACCTTCCATATCAGTTAATAATGAAACACTTTAGGGAAGTACTAAAGGATGATGAGTTAATGGCAAAACTCTATGCAGCAATACCCTCAGGATACAGTTCGTCAACTGAAAAGGCACAATTTAGTAATGACGACCTAGGGTTTCGGTACACTTAACGTACCACCACTTTTTCGAAAAACTTTTTAAACAATATTATAACGTTTATTACAATTCTCATTATAATGTAATTCTATAACATTTCACAATTTTTATAAATTTTTTTAAACAAATAAAAGTCTTCGGCAACAAAGTCTAAATTTATCTTATATCGCTGTGCAATAAAAATATATCGTGAAAAGACAGCGAAGTTAAAAAATCATAGATAGATTCGAGGTCACACAGAGCGATAATTCATACTGCAAACATTCGTTAACTAAACAAAAGTAGGAAATAGCGCTTTTACAAAAAGTACCCTCCTCCACATACTAGATAAGAAAGCAAGCTAATATGGCACTATTGCAAAAACGACATATTGACCATAGCTGTTTATTTTCTCTCAATGCTTTCGGTTTCGGTCAGTTAACCATTATCAAGCGTTAGCAGAAATTAGCTAAGAGCTTAACATGTAACACAATTTTGAATTGAATCTCTGTTAATCTCTGTACCGAAACCGGTAGCATTGAGAAAAATTATACAGCTATGGTCAATATGTCGTTTTGCTATTATGTCAAAGCTGTTATGCCCCACCTGTTCACCTTTCTAAATAGTATGGCACTGTCGTCCAGCTCTGAGTTACGTTGAAAGTTTCAGGTCCTTAAGTAATCGGGAAAACAGAAAAATATAGCTCTCCCCAATACCAGACAAAAGAGCGATATTATATCTGCATTGCCACCCAATGGCCCCGTGTAAAGGGTTTCATGTTTGTAGCTGACTTGTCACACAACTGGCCAAGCCGCCGGGTGGGGCGGGGGCTGGCTGGCTGTCACGGCCACGCACTCGACGAGTGTGCGGCGCCTTTGACGCGTGAGGCTGCCGCTGGTCCACCACTTCCGCGACCGCGCGAGAATCGTGTGGCGGCCTCCGAGTGCTACTCACGCGGAACTTGTGCTGCAGCTGGGGACTGCTGCTGGCGCGACCGACGCGCCAACAAACAAGCACACAGGGGACGGCGCGTTTGATACAGGCTGCCACTGTCTGCCACTGTCCTTTTACGACTTTTGGCGTTACCAATGTTCAAATGTTTGTTAACCTATTGGACAAAACTGCTATGGTCAACAGTTGCTAGACTTACAAACTACTTAAACTAACTTACACGAAGGACTACTATCTCTCTCTCTCTCTCTCTCTCTCTCTCTCTCTCTCTCTCTCTCTCTCTCTCTCTCTCACACACACACACACACACACACACCTGCTTGACGGAGGACTCGAACCTCCCGCGGAAAGGGCCGCCCGGTTCGTAACATGCGGCCTTAGACCACGCGGTCATTCCGCGCGGCTCTGTGTTGCAGATCGCCGGAAAGGGGCGTATGCTGACCTTACGCGACCTTTAGGCGGCAGCAAGATTGTTCTGCAGTCACCTTCAAATTCCGGCCCTCTAAATTTCCTCAACAGAATTTCTCGAAAGGAACATCGTCTTTCCTCTAGCGATTCACATTTGAGTTCCCGGAGTTCCTTTATAGATGAAGTACATCTTTCCAAAATTAACCAAATAAACAGAAGTCGCTGTCCGCCTTACACCCAACTGTCCTTACATGTTGGTTCCATTTCATATCGTTCTGCAAAGTTACGCCTAGATATTTGAACGTCGCGACAGTATCAAGAAGCTCACTATTAATGCTGTATTCGAACATTATTAGAAATTTTGTGTAAGTCATCCTGTATGCTATTACAGTCAATTAATGACGACACCCTACCATACACCACAGTATCATCAGCAAACAGCCGGAAATTACAAGTTACTCTGTTTATCAGATCATTTATATAGATAGAAAAGAATAGCGGTCCTATCACACTCCCCTGCGGCATGTCTGACGATACCCCAGTTGCCACGGCGGAGTGGCCGAGGTATTGAGGCGCTATGCTCCGATGCTGATGACTGCGCTCTGTTTTTTTATGCACACGGAATGTAATTCTTCACATATTGCTCAACGTCACTGCGGCGTGTTTTCCACCAATAACTCTCAGCTACTCTTCGATCCGTGGCAATTTTTCCTGCGTGATCTGACAGTGTGTGGTTGTGAGCCTGATGGAATACTTTTGCTCTCAGTGATTGTGGAACTACGACTTGCGGTCCACACTTAGCGGATCTACATCACAAACCTTCTTCAATCTCAAACTGAGACTGTTTCTTAAACAGTTGACATTCACTGTTTGCTGCTGCTGCCTTAATCCAATCTGCTTTACTTCAACCAACTATTTTCACAGCTGCTACCTTCCTACTTAATGAATCGCAATTTGTATGCTTTACTCCTAGTATGTGAATTATCTCAGAATCATATTCACTTAATTTCAATGCTCATCTTCTGAAGCAACTTGACTGGTCTTTTAGGCATAGTAGCCATTTTAACAACACGTAATCAGTAACTAGCTTGAACTTACAACCATATAAATAACAACGAATGTACGAAATCCCACACATAACTGCTAACATCTCTTTATCTCTTTTTGTATGATGGAATAATTCATCTCATCTTTATTCAGTTGTCTGGAGCCAAATGCAACTGGATGTTCTTTTCCACTGACTACCCCAGACACAATACAACTCAAAGCTATGTTGGAAGCGTCGCAGCACAGTATGAACTCTTGTTCAAAATCAGGAAATATCAACACCGGATTCGACGTTGAAATCTGTTTCAATTTATCAAATGTTTCTGGACACTGTGTTCTCCATAGAAAAGTAACTCCTTTGCATAGCAAGTTAGTTCAAATGTTTGTAAATCTATGGGATTTTACTTCTTTGGTTATTAGTCCCTAGGCTTACAGTCTACTTAAACTATGTTAAACTAACCTAAGGACAACACTCACACCCACGCTTGAGGGTGGACTCGAACCTCCAACAGCGAGCAACGCGCGCTCTGCAGCAAGCAACCTAGAAGCGTCGGTAAGTCCTCCATAGCGGCAACTTACTTAATGGTTGTGATATTTCAGCAAATCCCTTTACGAATTTCCTTTAATAAGAACATAATTCAATGAATGACTGTAACTGCTTAACAGTTTGTGGTACTGAAATATCGTTTACAACTGATGTAAGTCCCGGGGTCTGTCTTGATTCCCTCTTTTGTTATAATGCGTCTGAGATAATTGACTTCTGCTTGAGCAAAGTGAACCTTCTCCATCCCCAGTGTAAGTTTTGCTACTCTCAACCTATTAAATTTCTCATTCAGATGATTTATGTGATCATGTATAGCCTTGAAATACACAATAATATCGTCAAGTTATTCGATACAGAATTTCGGTTTTAATCCACGCAGCACACTATCTAGTAGCTGCTGAAATGTTTCCAGAGCATTTTTCAATGTTCAAAAAATGTTCAAATGTTTGTTAAGCTTATGGGACTTAACTATGGGGTCATCAGTCCCTAATCTTACAAACTACTTATCTACTACCTTATACTATGGACGGCACAAATATCCATGCCCGAGGGGGGATTCAAACCCCCGACCGTAGTGGCCGTGCAGACCGTGACTGGAGCGCCTCAGTCCCCTAGGCCACCGCGGCCGGCCATTTTTCAATCCAAGCGGCATTATATGATACTGGAAATCGCCTTAAGGTAGTGTGAAAGCTGTCTTAGGTGTCTCTTCTGGAGCCGCGGCAGAGCGGTCGAGCGCATTGAGGCGCTATGCTACGATGCGCGAGGCCGTTCCCTGTCTGCGGTTCGAATCCCCCCTTGGGCATGGATGTTTGTGCTGTCTTTAGTATAAGTTACTTCATAAGTAGTTTGTAAGTTTAGGGACTGATGACCCCGCAGTTAAGTCTCTTAAGCGTAACGAACATTTTGAATTTCTAGCTTCTGGACACACTTCTATTTGGGATACCCTCTATGGAGGTGTAACGTGGATAAATACTTACATTTACAAAGTCTTTCTTTTTTTCTGAATTGTGCTGTGAGTTATTAGGTCTCCATACGCATCCTTTATTCTCTCCTAGAGTGTCTTTATATGGGGTGCTCCACCTGACACTTGTTCCAACAACTCGTCCACATTCAATTTGATGATACTAAATATCTCCTCCATTGATGCAGAAATATCTTCATCTTCCGGACGCCCTCTCTTTCTAGATGCAGATCCAGACGTTATCAGGAACTTTTTATAGTAGTCCTCATGAGATATATAATATATACAGGCGCAGATCCATTACTGTTCAAAATGTTCAAATTTTTGTATAGCTTATGGGACTTAACTATGGGGTCATCAGTCCCTAAACTTACAAACTACTTAATAACTAGCTAACACTAAGGATATCACAAATATCCATGCCCGAGGGGGGATTCGAACCCCCGACCGTAGTGGCCGTGCAGACCGTGACTGGAGCGCCTCAGTCCCCTCGGCCACCGCGGCCGGCGATCCATTACTGAATGGATACGTCTTAGAATGGTGTCTTACCACACTCATCTTTCCTCTCCTGTGCACAGATCGTAATTGCATTGTCGTAAATGAAGGATAGAAAATTGTAAACTTTCCAACACAAATCAATGGGCTGTTTCTTTTTGTTTGTTACAAAACACTTCGTCTATAGCTACTGCACAAAACACACAGATTTAAAATCAAATTTCACTTCAGCTGAACGCAGAAGTTGGAAATAATGAGAAGATTAAGTCTGTTACTCTGAAAGAGTACCTCTCTGAAGTATTTTAATTAAATGTGCTCTGGCGTATTCTTTCCTGCAAGACTTATGAACAACACTGCATTTCTTGTTCAAAATACCTTTAGCTTACTTGCATGAACCACTCTACTAATTCCTGTTTCCCCAATGTTACAAATGTCACTAATAACATCACATTCGCAAACTAAACACTTCTCTGCCATTCTTCACAGATCCCTTAGCAACAAACTGTAGAAAGATCTTCCGCATACTGACTGGAAGGAACTAAGTATGACACAGAATTGCTGTCAGGCTGTTGCGTCTGCTTGGCAAGCGCCAGGTGGGAGTTTGCACAGCAGAGGTAGGTGCTCGGTGCGAGCGTGTAGGTCGGGGTGAGAGTTTAAAATAGGGAAAGATTAATTTTTAAAACTCACAACCACCAACTGCGAACCAAATTCCTAAACATGCAAAAACACTGGAACTGTGATTGCGACTGTTTGACTCGTTTTCTAGAGGATGATATCACACGTTCGCAGCTTTCCTTCCCTGCATATGATTAACAAAACAAATTCATAATAAAATCAAGTTCATGAGAGAAAAGGGTGTGCTAACTACTATTTTTGAAAACACGTAAAAGTTCACTTTATGTTGTTTATTTCACAATCTTAGAACCCTGTGGCTGATACGTCTGTACGTCGGCACATTTATCAAATAAAGTTATAGCTCATGAGCCCCCAGACAAAAATGAATATTTGTCGCAAATTGTTTTCACACCATGTGGCTGTCTCAAACACCGTTCATGTTCGTGCCTATGCGACGACACGTGTTACATTAACAAATCACAGTCACTTTAATTCAATGCTATGCACATCTTGTTCCACCGGCTAAATATTCACAACACACAGTAGCACTCGATTCAACTTGGTGCAGTCTACGACGAGCAACCAACACGTGGCGATTGGCCACACACAAATCTATAATCTCCACCTGGAGGTCCACATGCCGACTGACGCAGCTCGACGCCGCCCGGCCAGCTCCCCAAGTGCTCCCGCCTCGTCACTTCCTGCCCACGCACGCGCGCCAAAAGCTCAACTGCCGGGGTTTTTTCCCTACGTCATCAACTTCCCCATGTGAGCTGTTCTAACCGATTTACCAACGTACAGCGCTTAGCCAATACATTTCTAAAACTTTACTTAAAATCAAAATAATTACACTACACATTAAACAAATATTTTCTTACGTTTTTATATTAGTATAAACATCCTTTGTACTATTTATTATAATCGTGCAATTTCTTATATCATAGATAAGTGATTTAACTGAATATTTCAAGGTAAAATACCCAAGATTAATTGAAAATAAAATGAAAAATAGTTAATATATTATTGTTATAAACAAACATTGCCATGCTAGTTGTGTAACTGTCTTGTCTTCGTTGGTAATTTATTACTTTTCATTGTCAATTAAACATATTACGCCAGATGTGACTATATCAGCTAATGTATTGTTTATTTATCAACAGGCTACTTTGTAATGAGGGCCTTAAAGGTTCCTAACTGCATCATATTACTTCAAGTGCCAGTAGTATTAGAATATTTTATTTCACGATATGCACTGCACTGTGCCTGGCACTCGCCATTGTCCCTCTCTCCCCTCACCGGAAACGAACTGGAAAATCCTAAGCTGGAACAAGCCACCAACGTCGGCCTGCTCGCTGGCCTCCCGTCAGCTACAAGCACACAGCAAATCTCAACGTGGAGAATTTCTACCTATGGCCTAACTATAAATGTTGTCACCCAACTGTGTACATACATTGCTACCATAATTAATAAGATTAAAATTGTGTAACATTTAGTGCATTGGCATGGTCAATGGTTGCAGTGAACTTCATACTGTTTAATTATCAAATGCTATTAATTACCAATATTTCTATTAGGCGGTAATCTTACATCGGCCACACTCCAGTCGGCTTCCTGCCACTTCACAGCTCAGCCATCCAGTCCCCTCCCTTTCCCTTATACAACATCACAATTTATCAAAAAAAATGTTCAAATGTTTGTACAGCTTATGGGACTTAACTACGGGGTCATCAGTCCCTAAACTTACAAACTACTTATGAACTAACTCATACTAAGGACGACACAAATATCCATGCTCGAGGGGGGATTCGAACCCCTGACCGTAGTGGCCATGCAAACCGTGACTGTAGCGCCTCAGTCCCCTCGGCCACCGCGGCCGGCCACAATTTATCCCCAAAGACTTCATGAGGCTATTAGGTGTCGATGGCCATTTTCATTCGGTCGAAAACTACTTCAATCGACCGTACATTTTAGGTTTATAGCATAAAAATTGGGTTTTTAAGAAGTAGCTAAGTTTGCTTCTCCCGTATCTCGCAAAATATTGATCATAAAAAAATTACGAAGACGAGCTTTTTTGTAGGAAATTTCATGCAATTTAATTTTGTACTGTTGTACTAGAGATAAGGGTTTTCGAGTTATTTAAGAAAAACTTTAACAGTTTACCTTTAAACGACCACCCACAGCCGTCCGCGTTGGTGGAACGGTCTGCGGCGCGCCAGTCATGGTCTGCACGGCCACTACGATTGGGGGTTCGAATCCCCCCTCGAGCATGGATATTTTTGCCGTCCTTAGTATTAGCTAGTTCATAAGCAGTTTTTAAGTTTAGGGACTAATGACCCTGTAGTTAAGTCCCATAAGCTGTACAAACATTTGAACCACCCACCCTTGAGCTCACACCACAGAGGTCGGGACTTTCAGTATGTCCTTCATGACGATCTTCCCTGCCAGTGTAAAAATTTTGCGACTGCACGATTTTCCCTATTCCCTATTTTTCGGTCTTTGTTGACTGGACTAATTCTAGAGTTAACGGTATCACCTTGGATATCAGCATCCCTTGCGACATTGATTCATATACAGATGTCGAATCCATTGGAAATAAATTACCACTAAGTTCAACTGTACCCTGTTCAAGATTAATTTGGTATGATGTTAATCCAGGAAGTCCGAGAATTGTAGAATATCCTTGTCCCACAGTTGGCAACTCTTACATATGCCCAAATGTTCAAATGTTTGTATAGCTTAAGGGACTTAACTACGGGGTCATCAGTCCCTCAACTTACAAACCACTTATGAACTAACTAAGACTAAGGACGGCACAAATATCTATGCCCGAGGGGGGATTCGAACCCCCGACCGTAGTGGCCGTGCAGACCGTGACTGGAGCGCCTCAGGCCCCTCGGCCACCGCGGCCGGCTACATATGCCCCCGAAACTCTATAGTTCCAATCTTGAAAACGAGCTGTGTTGTTCCTAAGGATATCAAATCATTATTTCCCACTCCACGTAAATTATACGTTGGAGTAGTTAGTCTTCAGCTACTCACGAAGTATAGACTAAATACAGATACATGCGCACCCGTATGTACTAAATACTTACATTCTGCACCATTTACTGTGCCCGCCAAGCAATAATCCGTCTCTCTTTTACTGTCTGTAGTAGTCTTATTTATGGAGAATGTTCTCCGACGGACGAAATATTCCCGTTCCGTTTAACGCCTTGTGTTTTTTTATTTCTTCCGGTCTTCTTCCTACTTCAACATGAGTAAACTTTATGTCTAAATCGTCCACACGTGTAAACCTGTGACTTATTACACAGCGCTTTCAATTGACATTTTAGCAACAATGGTAACAATTATTTTCTGAAGCAAAAATACGTTTATCATTGCGTACCCCTGTAGCAGTATCTGTTTCCTGCAAATGAGCAGCAAACCCCAAAGCTGTCGGCAAATCCTCTGGATTTTCCATACGGACTCAGCGCAAGAATTCTGCCGGAATCCCTCATAGAAATACATCGAGAGCTCTATTCTCTGCCTCCCGAAGTATAACATGATGTACCTCTGGAATCTGCGTTAGCTGATACATTTGAGAATTATTTTACGGATTCTATCCGAAGAAGTTTCTACAATTTCGCCTATTTTCTGCGTTAACCCACACAACTTTTCCTTACAAAATGTAGCACTGTTATGCTTACGGAATCCTTGACGTAAACCCTCTGCTAACTGTTCAAAAGTGTACGCTTTGCCAGTGTTTCATGATACATGACATATGTTTTGGCATCACTTGTAAGGCGTAAACTGGCCATCCGCAGAGTAGTTCCATCTTACCAACCACACATTCCAGCTGTTGCTAACACATCATTAATTAAAATCGCGACGTCTTCTGTTAATTTACCAGAGAAAGGTTTTCTACAGAATAATCTAGTGCAGGTGGCTACATTGTTGAAGGCAATTCAAATTTACTTGTACCCTACCACGAACTCTGTCAGTCCAAAAGGACTGAAGCTGTAACTGGAAATCCTAATAATTTTAAATGAGCATTTTTTTTCTAACAAAGACGACACTTTCTCCGTCAGAGCGGTTATACACTAACTAGTCGAAGCTTACATTGTTTCTGGCATATTTGTACAACTTATTGTCACTACTTCTTAGAAAACACTCACTTGACAAAGCGGAATAGCATTACAAATTTACATCTAATCATTGCTCAGCGACACTCAGTACAGTTGTGTACTGTGTGACCATAGGGGCTACATGTAGAACACGTCAATAACTTAATGCATGACTCTCTATGTTCCTTTATATAACATGTTCCACCATATTGGTTACAAAAACATCTCTTTACAGTTTCCTCTAATCTCTGGATTTTCAAGAGCTGCTACGTCCCCTAGTCTGAACAAAAATGCGTTAAAAATAGCTCGTCCCCCCACTCATTCACATTGTGACATATTCTCAACGAAATAAACAACAAATGTGTGTTTACTGTGCTTACCGCACTGCGGCAGATGGAAGTGAGATTACACTGGAGTCCCTTTTTGTCAGTGTCGGAACTTCCTGCTACCAATCCTCTGGGCTCGATCCTGATCCACTTTCGACAACTTCTGATACCAATTTGCTGGAGGCCGAGCGGTAGATTCCCAGCTTTATGTCAGGATGAGGCGAAGATAGATAGTGGAGCACCAGAGAACGCTAATAAAACAGTATTATTGTTTACAGGTTTATACATTTGTTAGAAGATTTCGTGGTATAGGCGCTAGCTCGGCAAGAGCTAGATCAGCAGGTGACATCTCGTCGGCTTGCCATCTTGCTGCGTCTTCTATGTGCCGACTGCCGTGAGCCGTTCGGACGGGCGGTAGCCGCGCCGTTTCGACTGGGAGTCGTAGAAGAGACCGCCAGGGCAAGGTGCGCTCGATCCCACCTTAGGTCTATGCAGCTGCTTGTTGGTCCATACTTGGAACCACTGGAGTCGGATGCCATGCTAACAGATGAACTCTTGGTGTCGGCTAGCAGGGTTAGCACCAGTGCTAGCATGTCGACATGGTCATTGGCTTTTAGCGGA
The DNA here is from genome assembly GCA_026315105.1 of Locusta migratoria. Classification (NCBI taxonomy): domain Eukaryota; kingdom Metazoa; phylum Arthropoda; class Insecta; order Orthoptera; family Acrididae; genus Locusta; species Locusta migratoria. Next base: position 519,597,065 of record CM048755.1, read on the forward strand.
CCAACCAATGAAGTCTGAGCTGGCCTCAGGCAGAAACCATACTGGGCGTTGTGAAGACGGTAGTACCACAGTTCATCATCTTCCCTGGATGATGATTAGTTCAAAGTGTAGTAGTTTCTGGGCTCCATTTCCTAGCTGAGACTACTGGCTACTAGATTGTACTGGTTTACCTAAGAAATAAGCTTAATAGAGTGATTAGATCATTGCATCGACGACTTCTCTCCTGAACATCATTGATACCGATGACCAAGTGACTACAACTTCCAAATGCCGGAATATATATACAGAAATGGGCTAAAGCTATGACGGGAGGATCGGTTCGTAAGGACCGAATGTGTCCCACTTGTTTGTCCAGTTTTAACTGAAATTTTCAAATGTTTGTTAAGCTTAAGGGACTTAACTGCGGGATCATCAGTCCCTAAACTTACAAACTACTTATGAACTACATTATACTAAAGACAACACAAAGATCCATGCCAGAGGGGAATTCAGACCCCCGACCGTAGCGGCCGTGCAGACTGTGACTGGCGCGCCGCAGACCGCTTGGCCACTGCTTCCATCTACAAAGGCTGGCAAAGGACGTGCCTATCTCATAGGTATTAGTGAAAGTAAGAGAAATGTCTCGTTTTATATCTGAGATGTAAAGGAAAAAATTTCAATTTGTTATGCGTGCGGCTCATTTGTGTTTTAATTAACCATTTTAGAATATCTGACCACGCTTAACCTCTCATTGTGGCATGAAATGCTTTGCGAGCGTGACCATCACTAATTTTTGGGAAGAGTGACTCTAATTAAGTAACAATTATTTCTCTTTGTCATATAACATTTTATACATTTTCACTACATTTGTTTTCACTACTTTTAATAAAGATGTTTAAAATGTTACCACTGACAATCAATAAACTATAGTCTCTAACACACAGACAAACGCAGTCCATGTCCAAAACACAACAGCTATTTATGTCTTTATAGCTTACAAAGTTGCACGACTATTTATACCTGAAATATTTAATGACACTTTGTGATAGAAAACAGAGGCGATACATGACTTGAGAAACAGAGATACATCCATATGCCATATTACATTATGTTTTCAGTTAATAGACTGATGTTTCAGTAGAGGATCTGGTTCTGTTATTTACCATGCGACGAATCGCCACGCGGTATGAGGTGCCATGTCACAGATTGTGCGGCCGCTCCCGCCGGAGGTTCGAGTGCTACCTTGGGCAAGGGTGTGTGTGTGTGTGTGTGTGTGTGTGTGTGTGTGTGTGTGTGATGTCCTCCAATCGTCGGGCACTTCAGAAGGATTTCCACATAAATGCTGGCACACGCTTCTTGAATTCGTTGCTAGAGATGGTGTCTGTCTCTTATTTTCTCTCATATATGATTTGTTTTAAATGGACCCACAGATTGAATTCAGCACCTTCAAATCTAGGTTGACCAAGATTGTTAGCATATTGACACATTAAATGACTGTTCTTTATGAAGAACAGTCCAATCTGTACGTCCAACCAAAATGTGTTGTAACTTTTGAACCATAACTGCAACGTCTGAAGAGTTTACAGGAATGAACTTCTCAGAAAATGCTGATGTTATTTTTGACTACGTAGGCTTTCCCATCGTTACATGATATGGTATTCTTCCCAGGTTGTCTGCAGGAACAGGACGTCATCTGGGCACAATATTTCGGCGACCATCTGGCCGCCATCAAAATGTTTCAATGTTTGTATAGTTATGTGACCTAACTGCCATGGTCATCGGTCACTAAACTTAGAAACTACTTAAACTAACTTACCCTAAGAACAACACACACATACCCATGGCCGAGTGAGGAGTCAAACCACCAAGACGCCTTAGCGCGCACGGCTATTCCGCCGCGGCTGCCCGCCATCCTGAGCTGTGTGTGCTGTTGCACCAATTCGCAGGAACGGAGTTCACACGACGCACTTTAAGTTTAAGAATATTTTAAAAATCTGACTTGGATTCAAGATGCCGCCCACACTAGGTAAAAAGCGTAAAAGACAGACCACTTCACCCATACTTTGATTTGATTTGATTTTCTCAGGGAAGCCAAAACAGTCTTGGTCCAACCCGCCACTGCCCGCACCGAAACTAAGTTTATTGTGCGGTATCGCTCCCTGTATATCTAGTAAAGCCAACCAATACCCTTCAACAGTGCAAGGAGTCCCTTTACCAGTTCTTTATTAGACACAATTTCTTCGGGTCTGATTGTCCCAAATGTTCTGCGCCTTTTACTCTCCAATGCAATGCATTCGAAGATTAGATGTGATGCAGTTTCATCACCTTCATCACAGATCCTACATTTAGGGTCTTCTACTGTTATTCCCATTATATGTAGGTGTTTTTTGAAATTCCCATGGCCTGTCAGCAATCCAACCATGAGTCTAATCTCTCTCCTGTTCATGCCCAGGATTACAGAGCTTCTATTCAAACATGGCTTTGGCATCATTACCTTGCCATGTTTTTGTTGATAGACTTTGGTCCAATATTCTACGTGCTGTCTTCTGAGCCAGTCATGTAGCTCCAATTTGATCATCGCCTTGGTGATTGTCAGGACAGGTTCCGGTCCAATAAATGGAGTCTCTGCCCCATCCTGCCTAATCTGACGGCATGTTCGTTGCCACTGATCCCCGAGTGGCCAGGGACCCACAATAGGTTTACTCTATTGCTTTCCCCTAGCTCCACCAGAACCCTGTGACATTCTGCAACAATTTTAGACCTTGTTGCAGGAGCAGCCAGTGATCTCAGGGCTGCCTGGCTGTCTGAATAGATATAGATGCTACGGTCTTTGTAGCACCTACGCAAATTCTCCTCCACACACGCCCTGATGGCAGTGATTTCGGCCTGGAATACTGAGGCCAGTTTTCCTAGGTAGATGACACTCTCCAGTCTTGGTTGCACCCCGTATACCCCGGCCCCAACGCCTTGGTCTGATTTTGACCCGTTAGTGAACCAGACAATATCCCCCGTACGGTGTCGAACTATTTTCTCCCACTGCTCCCTACTTCCAGTTGTTATATTGAAAGGCTTGTTGAAGCAGTATGGGGTTATAATATAGTCGGCTGGCATTTCCCCAACCTTTCCTATATTTACCTCATTCACTATTTTAATGTGTGATTCTGGATATCCCAAAGAGTTCCAGTTTTTGCCAGTTTTGAGCCTGTATGCACCAGCCTCTGCCTCCATCTTGACCCAAAGGTGTAATGGGGGCATATCCAACATGGTTTCCATCCCAACAGTTGGTGTCCTGCAGCCTAATTCCGCCTGTTATGGCTAAGCAGGCTAATCTCTCCACCTTACCAAGCTCCTTAGCAGCAACCTGCTGTTCTACCTTCTTCCACCACACGACCGCCCCATAGGTGATCCTGGGTCTAATCACCGTGGTGTATATCCAGTGCATACCCTTGGGGCTCAGGCCTCAATTTTTGCCACAAGCTCTCCTGGTACTTACCAGAGTACCTTTTGCCTTGGAGCAAATATTCCTAATGTGAGGGGTCCATGTCAGTTTCTCATCTAAGGTAACCCCTAGATATTTCACTGTCCCCTTCACAGGTAGCTTTAGATTCCAACTTGAATGTTGGATATACTTCTTTGTGAATGGTACAACAACAGGACTAACCCCCAGATCCTATTTTCTGCACCAGTCTTGCACAATGTCCAACGCACCTTGTGCCATATTCTTGACTGTGTCAGCAAATTTGCCAAATATTACTATGACAAGATCATCTGCGTATCCTTGGCAAAATTACTGCCTAGAGTTTAATTCTCCAATGAGATTATTCACCACTAGATTCCACCATAAAAGGGAGAGAACTCCTCCATGCGGGCAACCCCTAGTGGTGTTGATTACCATTTTTTCATTCATCATGGTAGCCTCTACCTTTCTTCCACTGAGCATGGCCCTAGTCCACCTACATATAGTGGTCCCTAGGTCATGCACCTCTGCTGCCCTAACCATGGAATCGAAGGTCGTGTTGCTAAAAGCCCCGTTGATATCCAGGAAGATACAGAGGGCTATTTCCTGAAAGTGGAGTGCTTTCTCCACCTTCCCAACGAGTTGGTGAGAGCTGTCTCACATGATTTACCTGGCTGATATGCATGCTGATTTGAATGTAGAGGAGCCCTACTTAACCTCCTTTCTCCAACATGCACATTAACCAGCTTTTCCAATGTCTTAAGAATGAAGGAGGACAGGCTGATTGGTCTCATATCCTTGGCCTTGGTATGATCAATTCTCCCTGGTTTTGGAATGAAGACAACCGTCACTGCCCTCCAGGCATTGGGATTGATTCCTGCTGCTAGGCTAACCCTGAATAGCCTGCATAGAAATCTAATAAGATTTTCTCCCGCTTGTTGCAGGAGACCTGGAAAGATTCCATCGGGGCCACACTCCTTGGCCAAATCCCAGTCCTCTTTGCGAATTCCTGAGAACCGTTGTCTCTCAGGAATCGCATTTTGGTCTGCGTTATCCACCAGAGTATATTGAGGAAAGTGAGTCTTGAGGAGCAGTTCCAGCGTTTCATGTGCTGTCTTTGTATACTCCCCACCCTCCTTCCTTAATGTCCCTCCTGGATTAGTTGGTACCCTAGTGAGGATGTTATGAAGTTTCGCTTGAGCAGCCGTGCCCTCCACTTCCTCACAGAATACCTTCCAGGATGCCTCCTTTGCCCGTCTAATGGCAAGGTTGTAATTGACAAGGGCCTCACGATATTTTGCCCATTGTCCTTTGCGCCTCGCCAGGTTAAACAGTCTTCGTACCTGTTTCCTTTGCATTTCCAGGTCATTATTCCACCAAGGCACACTCCTATTTGTGCACTTCTTCGTGATTGAGCACTTGTCCTGGTATGAGGTCACTATAGCGGAGGTTACGGCCTCTGCTTCTTCCTCAACTCTGCTGGATTCCTTATCGAGGTTTTAATTTTCGATAGGCTGAAGTCAAGGTCTCTCCTATATGTCTCCCAGTCCGTTTTCCTGAGATTCCTATAGGCCATGGTCTGTCTGGTTCCCATTTCAACCTTGAATTTAATATACATGCGATCTGATGAGGATGGCTCCAGGACCACATGCTACTGTTTGACGTAACTCCCCATCATCATGGAACCAAACCTCTTCCACTATTCCTGAATGTAGGTTCATCACCCCTATTCAGGATCTCCAAGTTGTTAGATAGGAGAAATTCAAGAAGGTGCTCACATCTACTGTTGCTATCCTCGCTGCCCCACGATAGATTGTGGGCATTGGCAACACATCCCACCAACAGTTCGTCACCTTGCCGATGGCAGGCTTCCGTCAGTCTCCCCACTTCGAAAGGAGGAGGAGAGCTGTCTTCGTAAGGAAGGTATGCTAAGGCCAAAACAATTTCCCTCGTGATACCTTCCTCTCACCCATACCTTACTGCCATATTCAGGTTTACCAATTCCTGAAGAGATTTAGAAATAAAAGCGTGTAGTGCGACTTTAGACCCACCCTGTACAATAATGTGTTGGGAGTCCAGATATCCTCTTATTAACAAACACGTAAGAAATAATCTAGTGTTCATTTACATCTACATATATACTCTGCAAGATACATCACAGTGTGTGGCGGAGGGTACCAGTGTTTCCCGGTTTTCTTGTTCAAGACGCTTATTGTTTGCAGGGAAAAGGATTTCCTCTGAGACAGAGTGCAATTTAAAGTCACCCGATATGACTCAAAATATTGTTTTATATAGTCGAAGAAAATCGACATCCTTCTCTGTATTAAGTTTCTTTGTAACACTTTTATTTTTTGCGTAAGGAAAAACAAAATGTGCGTGTTCTGCACTAACGCAATTTCCTCAATCAATTTCACCGAAACTATTCAGTAGAAAAATTTAATTTTCTGCATCTCATATCCAAAAGTCAATGCATGATAATGGACTGGTTTCATTTAGTTATTGCCTATAGTTCTTGGTATAATAAGAAGTAACGTACAAAACCGCTCATAGTTTGGAGAGTTTTCAGAGAAAAATGAAGTTGTTGGCCATTTTCAAATGTTCGTAGAGCTTATGGGACTTAACTACGGGGTCATCAGTCCCTAAACCTACAAACTACTTATGAACTACCTTATACTAAAGACGGCACAAACATCCATGCCCGAGGAGGATTCGAACCCCCGACGGCGAACTTCCGCGCGCACCGCAACACGGCGCACCAGTATACACGGCTAATCCGTTGTGGCTGTTGGCCAGTTTGCTTTTGGTGGGTTTTACACCATACAGTACTGAGTACGAAATATAGCTAACACATCGAAATTGTATCTAACGGTGGAAGGACAGATATACCTCTTTCCATTATCGAGAAAATTCGTGAGATACGTTTTACGCGACGCGTTCGGTACCTACGCGCCACACGCATGGCTGTTTCTTGCTTTGCCGAGCGTGGAGCTGCCTAGTGTTTATCTTCTTCGTATGCTACCAGTAGAAACCGAACTAGAAATGAACAGCTTACTGAACACCGGAAGTTATCAGGTGACGATGCTAGCTGTGTGCTTTTCCGGTCTTTAGTGCCTGATTCGGTAAACTTATGACAGGAATAAAAGAACTACGTAAGCTAAAATTCCTGTTACCTCTGAATGATCAGCTGCGAGAAGCCAGGAGGCAAGCACAAGGAGTTTCTTTATCATTAGGGTCCTTCTTCTATTTCATGAAACACGTGGTCCACCCCTACGCGGTGTTTACCATCCATTGCTATACCAATGATGACGAATGTTCTACAAATCTGGTAAATTTCGTATCGGTATTCCTCAAGCTGAATTGTATACTACTTTGTGAAATGGAACAGTTGTAAAAATACTACCCTAGCCGTACTAACCACGGGCCGCGGTGGCCGAGCTTACGGCGACGCGCCAGTCACAGTCTGCACGGTCACTACGGTCGGGGGTTCGAATCCCCCCTCGGGCATGGATATTTGTGCCGTCCTTAGTAGTAGCTAGTTCATAAGTAGTTTGTAAGTTTAGGGACTGATGACCCCGTAGTTAAGTCCCATAAGCTCTACAAACATTTGAACATTTGAACCGTACTGATCATTAACAAATATGATGGCTGCTGACGGTAATTACTATGTCTTAAGAAATTATGACAGACAAAACACGAACGCAATGTAATGAAATATGGACTTACAAGAACAGCTGGAGCCAAAGACCAAGAAAATAGCAGACACCAATGTCATAGTACACAAGACCATAACGAACTGCGAATAAAGAGCTAAGGAATGAGACACTTTACGTGCAAAAGCAGATAAACAAGGAAAGTATGGTTGCATGAATTTGTCATGTCGCTGTATCTTTCCATCAAAAACGTGCCAAATGCCCACCAGGTGTCACTGAGAATAAAAGTGTCTGTGATCGTATAAACTGCACAACATTCATGATTAAATATGTCAGATGTATTAAGGAAGCTTTCCGTTATTGAATTTAAAGTGAAATTTGTCTTAATTATACAAGAACTGAGAGAAAAATGAGTCTGATTTTAATTACATGCCTAAAGAAAAAAATTTCTTTGATACGCATGGCTTGTCACAAGCTACATTGCTTCTCTTTTAAGTCTTCCTCTATCAGCATGTGAATCTGAACTATAATCTGTTTAATCAGAAGCGTTCCCTGAGTATTTGGTAAGGGACTGACGTAAATTCGCTATGTATTCTTCGCTTTTGCCTGTTGCTCAACAAAGACCTTTCATTGCTCCTCATGCACTTTACCTGCACACACACACACATTCAAACAAATCATATTTCATTAAGTTTTGATTCAGACACATGAGTGAACTGCAACTGCATTCAGAGGTGTGGAGTGGACGTGCAGCTCGCGCTGTGTTATGAGCGCTACGCGCTGCACTGCACTGCGGTGACGGGCAGCAGTCTCGCGCCTTTGCTCTACCCCTGCTTTGCCTGTTAACTCGGTCACCCCTCGAGCCAAGTATACAGTGCACGCAGAATGGAGGAGAGAATTTAAATCGTAGCGTGTAGCACTTACAGGCTATCCTTTGTTTGGGCCCAGACATAATCTTTTCTCGTGCCACGTACACTCTATTTAAAAATCCTTTGAGTTTTATTAATGCAGCCGCGGCGGGTTAGCCGTGCGCACTGGGGCGCCGTGGTGCGGTGCGCGCCGCCCTTTTGACGTAGGGGGTTCGAGTCCTCCCTCGGGCATGGGTGTTTGTGTTGTTCTCAGGTTATTTTACGTTATTTTAAGTAGTTTGTAAGCTACGGCCTAATAACCCAGCAACTGAGTCCGATAGATTTACAAACATGTGAACATTTTATTAATGCAGTATGTAGAAGCGTTTTCATACTAAAAGTCGTGATCAAAATTATGAGAGTGAATTTTTCCATAGTGCAGTTTCAGTGCGCTCAGTTACAGCAGACAACCATGACACACATGCGATGCGGGCGCGCGCACTCTGCCGCTCAGTCTGCCTACAGAATTTATCTATTCTTAACCACGTTCTGTGAAGTCCATGCGTGTGAATATTGTTCAGGGCTGTTTCAACGGTTTTGCGTGTGTCAGAAATCGGTATTCTGTGATGGAATCTTCCATCAAAAGAAAACACGTTCACTTGTCTAAGGAGCAAAAGTGCGCATTAGAGACTGGATAATGGAGAAATCGTCAGTGATGTAGCTAAGGACTTGGGGGTTGGCAAAAGTACGATAGGAGACTGGAAGAAGAAGTGGACTGAAATCGATTCTTGGTATGTTAAGCGAATGAGTACAGAAACACTGAAAGAAAGGAAAAGTATGAAGAACAGTGAGTTTAATGAGATAAGTGAAGCACTTTACATTTCGTTTCGTCAAACAAGAGATAAAGGAACGCCCGTTAGTGGTCCGATCTAGCAACAAAAAGCCATGAAGTTTTATGAGGAATTAAAAAAGGACAACGACTCTAAATTTGTCACCAGCACAGGCTGGCTTGATAACTGAAAAAAAAAAAAAACGTTATGGAGTCAGACAGCTTACTATTTGTGGGGAAAAACTATCTGGCGTCAAGAACGCAATGTCTCAGGTTAAGAAGACGTTTCAGAAAGTTATCGAAGTTGAAGGGTTGACTAGAGATCAGTTGTACAACTGTTATCAAACGGGGTTAAATTATAAACTGTTGCCATCTAAAAGTCTTGCTTTCAAGGAAGAACAATCAGCCCCTGGTTTTAAAAGGAGTAAGGACGGGATGACCATCCTAGAATGCAGCAAAGCAATAAAGCAAAGCACTCAGCAAGGGTCTAAACTTTGCAGTGACTCCCAGAAATGTGCCAGTGGCGGCCTTTATCAGTGCAGTTGAGCAGGCATCCAGCACACTTCCTTCTAGTGTAGCGGAAGAAATCCGACGAGAAACCTGCAGGGCACTCACCAGGACCAGGATGCCCAAGTCTAACATCTCAAGTGCAGAAATGAGGGCACTCAGGCAACTCCGGGAAGATGAAAACATTGTGGTGTTGCCAGCTGACAAAGGTAACGCCTCCGTGATCCTATTGAAGGCAGATTATGATAGGAAGATGCAACAACTCCTGGAAGATCCTGCCTATGCGCCAATAAGGAGTGACCCCACCGACAAAGTGGACAAGAAGACAAGGACGCTACTGAAGAAGACAGGCCTACCTGACAACGTCATCAAGAAACTAGTATCAAAAGCGCCAGTACCACCAAGGATGTATGGACTACCCAAAGTCCACAAGGAGGGGGTGCCACTTCGACCTATCGTTAGCAATATTGGGGCAGCCACCTACCCCACAGCAGCGTATTTGAAGAAGATGTTGTCACCTTATGTAGGGAAGTGCTCACACCACATTCGAAACTCAGAGGATTTTTTACAGCGCCTTCAGCAGCTACGCATCTCGGACTCAGACATCATGGTTAGCTTTGATGTGGTGTCCTTGTTCACCTGGGTTCCACTGAATGACTCGCTTAAGCTCATCAGGGAACAATTCGATGGTGCCATCTTGGATCTGTTCAAGCATGTACTGACCTCTACGGAGGTCAATTTTATGAGCAGACAGAAGGGGTGGCGATGGGTAGTCCCCTTTCACCAGTAGTAGCCAACCTATTTATGGAGAAATTCGAGGAAGAGGCACTAACATCAGCCACACATCAACCAAAATGTTTCTACAGATATGTTGATGACACCTTTGTCATCTGGCTCCATGGTAAGGAGGAGCTGGACAACTTCCTGGAGCACCTGAACTCACGCCACCCCAATATAAAATTCACCTTGGAACTGGAGAAGGATGGACTACTCCCCTTCCTGGATGTGCTGGTTAAGAGGAAGGCAGATGGCACCTTTGGGCACAGTGTTTACCGCAAGCCCACATATACGGATTTGTATCTACAAGCCAACAGTTGTCACCATCCAGCACAAAAGAATGGTGTGCTCAAAACTCTTATCCATCGGGCACAGGTGCTCTCTGATGCTGACAGTCTGATAACAGAGATGGCACACTTGCGGTCAGTATTCGACAGGAATGGATATTCTGCCAGAGACATCCAGAGGGCGTTTCACTCAGTAAGTGCGGTGAAGGAACTGGGAGAGGAACAGGAAGAGGCCAAGAGGGTGGCATACCTACCATATGCAGGGCCAGTATCTGCCAAAATCAGCAGAATTTTGTCCAAACACAACATTAAGAGCATATTCTGCCCACCCACGAAGATTGGTGCACTATTGGGCAACACCAAGGACGACCTGGGACTACAGAGGCCAGGAATTTACAGCATACCGTGCCAGTGTGGGTTGGCATACATAGGCCAGACAACCAGGACGGTTCAAATCAGGTGCAAGGAACACCAAAGGCACACCAGACTGGGACAAGCCACGAAATAAGCGGTGGCTGAACACTGCCTAGAACTTGGCCACTCCATGGACTACAACAACACCAGAATAGTAACACAGACGCCGAGATTCTGGGACAGTGTCATAAAAGAATCCATTGAGATTAAAATCAGTGAAAACCTTATCAACCGTGACACTGGATACCAACTCAGTGCAGCATGGAACCCAGCACTGGAGCTCCTAAAATCGCAACGAAAAACGACTAGGAGAGCACCTGGCACGTTGCAGACGGCAGAGGGAACCCCCAACGCGGCGCAGACGGTGGAGGGAGCACCTGCAGCGACGCAGACGGCAGAGAAAGCGCCTACAACAGCGCGGACGGCGCAGGGAGCGCCTGGCGCGGCGCGGACGGCTGAGGGAGCACCAGGCAGCAACCAGACACCCCCTCTCGGGAATGGACCAATCACAGAGCACCTGACTCGGCGCGGACCGCATATGGAACGCCTAACGCCTGGGCATAAATACTGGACGCGTTCCCAAAAATGGAGACCATACAACTACCACACACACAACCAAAGAGGACCTCGTAACCAAACAATTCAAACAACATTGTCAACCGAAACAGTACAAAGCAAAGCACCAATCATAACCGTCCAGCCACCGAAACCACAAGAACGGCTACTGCCAAAAACAGCCCAACAGACAACCTCCCCGAACAGGGAAAGCCAAGCCTCCTACGCGGAAATCGCAAGTGGGTCCAGGCAAAGGCGAACCAGCAAAACCCAAAACCAAACAGAAAGCTCTCCAGAAACAGCCCAAAACAACACACAACTCCCAAGAGACACACTAGGATCTGCACTTAAGGAAATCCTAGCCACATTCCAACTTTTTCAAAAGGAAAAATTCGTTACCACACTCCTAAGTACAGCTAAAAAACTAAGACATGCAAACGACAAGGTAACAAAAGGTATCATCCTACTGGAAGGAGTCCTAAATCTGCTGGACGATTAAGATGGCGATGCCCAGAAACATAAAAAGAAACCTGGTGTTCTGCGCGTGGAACGCGGAAGGCATCAAGAACAAAAAGATTGAAGTACAAACATTCATTCAGGAACATGAAATAGATATCCTTCTAGTAGGCGAAACTCACTTAAAGCCTTGGGACAATTTTAAACTTAGAAACATGGTTAGTATCAGAAACGACAGACCAAACAGACAGTGGCGGAGGCACTGCCATATTCATTAGGCGCTCCATAACACATGAAATGTTAGTGACCCCACCACTCCTGTCAATGGAAGCAACACAAATCAAAATCAACACACAAGACGGACCCACGACCATCACAGCAGCTTACCTTCCACCAAACCAGCAACTTCATGAAGAAGACGTCGAAGCCCTGTTTCACCACCATCCCAGGGCTATACTAGGAGGCGATTTAAACGCTAAACACCCGGTGTGGAATTCCAGGGTCTCAAATCCGAAAGGGAACAAACTGTTACGGTTAGAGGACACTCACAACATCACAGTGCACGGTCCAGACGACCCAACATACATCCCTAGAAACCCAGCACACCACCCAGACATAAACGACGTCTTCATAGTCAAAAACATAAACAGCGAAATTTCTCTAGACTCAATAAACGACCTCACTTCCGACCACAATCCGGTAATAGCCTTATTCACAAGAATCACACCCACAGCAAATTGCCCACCAAACAAAAAACACCAAATAAACTGGCAACAATTCCAACATACTCTTACACAAACCGTGGAACCCACACTCACAATCAACAATAACAATGAGACAATAGACATAGCCATACAGGACCTGACAAACAAAATAAAGCAAGCAGAGAAACAAGCATCCACCATCACTGTTTTCAACAATCGCTACCACCACGAACTCCCCCCACTTCTAAGAGAACTAAGATACCTGAAAAATTATCACAGGAAGAGATGGCAACGAACCAGAGACCCAAGAGAACGTATTCAAATGAATGATCTCTCTCGGGAACTCTCAAGAAGGCTCGTAGAATGGCGAGCAGAAACGTGGGAGGATAGATTGAGCGATTTTGAACTCACCACACAGGACGAGTGGAAGCTAATTAAAAATATCCGAAACCAACAACAACCAAAAAGAGCGATCGAAAGTGAACGAGGGATGGCTTACGATTCCCTCGCAAAAGCAGAGCTCTTCGCGGACACCTTCGAAACACAAAACACGCTCCCACAATATAACCTAAATGCATAGGAACAGACAGAAGCAGATTAAATAAATCGTGCAGCCCAACACTTCAGAAACTCCCCGCCCACCACTCAACCAACATTAACAACTCCGTCCGAGGTAAAAAGGATCATAAGAAATAGAAAAGGGAGAACAGCCCCAGGGCTCGACAAAATTCCCAACTACCTGCTGCAAGCCATGCCGAGGAAAGCCCTAGTATTACTCACTAGGATCATAAACGGATGCCTGCTAAACAATTACTTTCCCGAACCGTGGAAAACGGCAAAGGTGATTACGATCCCCAAGCAGGGAAAAGACCCGAAATTGCCAAGTAACCACAGGCCAATAAGCCTCCTCCACACAATGGGGAAAATTTTAGAGCGAGTTATACTAAAACGTATCGAAATCCCATTACAGGAAGACCGCACCATTAGACCGGAACAATTCGGCTTTCAGAAGAAAGTCTCGGCAGAACTACAAGTTCTACGCCTCACGGAACACGTCACTAGAAAATTCAACACTTCCAACTCTACTGCAGCGGTCTTCCTGGACTGGGAAAAAGCATACGACAAAGTGTGGCACAACAACTTAGTCCACAAACTCGCAAACAACACCTCTATCCCTGACACTTACATCCATCTATTGGACAGCTATTTAGCCGACCGCTACTTTATCGTCCAAGTGGAAGGGAAAAGATCGACCAAAAGAAAAATTGAAGCAGGCATCCCCCAAGGATCGGTGCTATCTCCCACCCTTTTTAATATCTACGCAAACGAAATTCCACTCACACCACTAGTTAAAATAGCCCTATTCGCCGACGACACAGCCTTCTTCACAAGCGGCAGACACTTCCCCACACTAATAAGAAGGTTGCAAACACAATTAAACGAAGTAGAAATATGGTGCAAAAGAAACAAATTACTACTAAACGCCGACAAAACAGCTGCGATAGTCTTCACACACAAAAGGCCCATACTAGACGACCACCTCACCCTAAACGCACAGGAGCTACCTTGGAGGAACGAGGTAAAATACCTAGGCATCACACAAGATAAGAAACTGACATATTCCCACCACATCCAGGAAAAGAAAACAAAAGGCCTCCAAATGGCGAAAGCACTCATCCCCTTTTTCATAAGCAAAGAACTGTACCTAGATACAAAACGGACACTCCTAAAAACGACATCCTACCCGCACTCACATACGGTTGCACTTCTTGGGGAACGGCAAGTAGGACCAACTTGAACCACCTCCAAATAGTCCAAAATAGAGCCCTCCGCTGGATCCTAGACGTCCCACCCTGGACCAACATCGACATGATGCATGGGGAGGTGGACATAGATAGGATAACTGTCACTATTAAACGTTTCGCCACCAAAACTTTCGGAAAACTGGACTACATCCGAGAAAACACCAGACAACTGGAAGATGTAGGATCAGTTAAGCCCAGACTGTGGCATCGGTACAAGGTGCCCAGAAGCATAATTGAAGCACCCACCTGACTCCTCCCATCTCAATAGTTAGCAAGAGTTTGAAACAAACAAAGAACTACCAAAAAGCAAAATAATAGATAGACAAAAAAAAAGTGAGAGGACAACCCGGAAAAAAACCAATTATAACAGGACAAACTCCAAGCCTCAAATCCAAATGCCCAAGGCTGGTCGAGGGTGACCATGACCTTGAAAGAGTAATAAAATGTGACCAACAGCATAAACTTCAAAACAAACCTACACGGCAAGTCAGCAAAGCTGACGGACCTGCAAACGCAAACATGTACAAAAAAAAAAAAAAAAAAAAAAAAAAAAAAAAAAAAAAACAAGTCCCCGGAAGCACCTGAGGAAGACAGTGAGGCACACTGTCGAAATATTGTGCAAGTTTGGCACAAACATCCGGCAGAACACTCGACTACTCCATAATGTCAACAAATTAAAACTTGGCCTCACTGCAAAATCAAGGAAGCCACGTGATTTTAAGCAAATTGGCATGAAAAAACTTCCAGTTTGGTACCAAAACCAGTCTAATGCCTGGATGAGCGGTGTAATTTTCAGACAATGGTTTCATGAAGTATTTGTCCCATCGGTTGAATAGTTTTTAACATCTAAAAATCTGCCAAGGAAGGCTAATCTTATTCTGGACAATGCGTCTTTGCACCCTGACATTGAAGAGATAAAAAGTGGGGACTCTGGAGCGATCTTTTTACCACCCAATGTTACAGTATCATACCAGCCCATGGCCCAAGGAGTGTTAGTTAGCCTTAAGAGAAGATATAGGCGCAAGCTGTTGTCCTCCCATCTTTCTCTAAATGCTAATGGCAAAGAACTTATCCTGAAGTTGAAGAAAATAGATCTATTGTATCGTTGGATGGGTGTCGGACTCCTGGAGCGAGTTAGAGCCATTAAAATTAGTTCGTTCCTGGAAAAATGTCCGATGAAGAAATTATTTCTGCTGTCACAGCTAATGAAGAAATCCCAGAAAATGATGACGGCACTGATGTTGTGGAATCAACCGTACTACAAACTAAAATATCGCACAGTGAGGGACTGCAGGCTGTCGAAATCGCCCTTCAGTATTTTGAGCAGCATGGAGTGCTGGTATTGGACTGTTCCTTCATAATCTTTGTCAGGAAGCATCAAGACACAAAATGAAGTGCGAAAAGCAACAAGATATTACAAACTTTTTAAAAGAAATTTAACCAGTTTCTAAAGCGTAGGCTAGCTAATTTCGTATATTTTAGTGAAGTATGTTTTATGAAGTAAGTCACTGCAGTCAATAGTTTTTATTGTTAAAGGCTATATGCCTTCTTAAAGTAATTTTCTGTGTGTAAAGTACATACTCGTAACGAATATAAATTGTTAGACAGATTTTTAATTATTTTGTTATTGTATTACATCATTTGTATTATATTTTAAAGTAACAATAGAAAGTATTTTGTAACAAAAAATCTTACATATTGTTTTTTAACACCGTTCCCGATAAACCGGCAATTTCACAAACTCGGTTAACCTTCGGTCCACATTAGACAGAGTATTCGGGACTCTTCTGTATTAGGAAGGAATAAAATGGACGACTATTCGAGAAAGGTACGCTCTCGAAATGTTGACAGCAGCCCCTGTCATGAAACAGAATGCCAGTCTTGCAGGATCTGCGGAATACCGCGCGGCACGGTTGCCATGGATACGCCCTGCACGTCAAGGTCAGGGTATGTTCCCACTCTGCTGCCGGCGGAAACAGCGCCGCAGCGGCAGGTTGTCATGGGAACGCACTCTACGGCAAGTTCGGCACCTTTGATTGTACATGGCAACTGCTGCAGCTGTCGGGTGACGTAAACTGTGTACACACGCAGTCCGTGACAAATACTAGGCCCCATGTCGTGCGTTCTAGGCGAAGAGCTGTAGCGGACGTAAGGCCTAAGCTCACTATCATTCAATTTTAAGAAAAATATGCCACGCGGGTATTGCCGCGCCATGTCAGGGACTGCAACGACACTCCTGACGGAGGTTAGAGTCCTTATGGGTGCGTGTGTGTGTTTTGTCCTGACGTTAGTTTATGTAGTTTGTAAGGCAAGGGGCTGATTCCCCCCCCCCCCCCCCCACACACACACAAAGGGGGCTCACGGTTCTTTCGTGAGTATGTGGGTGGTGAGCACGGGGCCCCGAGCTAAAGCAGTCTTCTTTCCGTCTTTCCTATCCCCCTCCCCTCCTATCCTACCCCACTCCACTGGTGGACTGATAACCTTAGAACTTTAGTCCTCCTATCCCAACCAAACAACCCAACCCAATCCGACTGCTGCCCACAGTATTTTGGTCCAAAAAGTTAGAGAGAGAGACCACTATTCACTTTAAAAATTATTCTTATTTTACAACTCAATACATTTGCTTTATCATGTGTCGAATTTATACCTCGCGGTTACTGAACTGTAGAAGACATAACGAAATTTTTAAGAGTTTGCAGACGTAACAACTCATTGCATAGACTTTTCGTATGATTCAATTTAGGCCATATGTTGTTGCGAGTGGACCGAAGGCAACCCATCGAAATTGTATTTGAAGTTAAGAGCAGTATGATACCTTCTTCCACACTCGAGACATTGGTATAGTTATTCCACAGCCGCGCGGGAGTAGCCGAGCGGTCTGGAACGCCACGTTGCCCGCCTCGGAGTTTCGAATCTTCCATCGGGCATGGATGTTTGTGTTATCTTTAGTATAAGTTAGGTCATAAGTAGTTTGTAAGTTTAGGGACTCATGACCCCGCAGTTAAGTCCCAGAAGCCTGACAAACATTTGAACATTTGATTTTTTGATTCCACAGACGTGTAGGGCCCCGTGGTCGTAACGATCAACAATCGTCAAACTTCAAAAATGTTCACGTGTTTGTATATATATGGGACTTAACGAGTGGGAATATCACTCCCTAGGCTTAAAAACTACTTAAACTAATCTAAAGACAAAACACACACCCATGCCCGAGGGAAGCCTCGAACATTCGACGGGGAGCAACCGGTCACACTTAACGGTTTAAGGGCCATTGTTTCAGACAGAAAATGATCTCAGCTAAGGCTCAAAATCTGCGTTGTATAAACGTTAATCGTAGATTATGTCGACGCGAGCTCAGACCATATTTGACTGGCCAAAACTCACCGATCAAAGTTAAGTTCAATCGTAATCGTCAATTTATAGTGTAGTGGTGTTACAAAACAACGCTTTTCTTCTTTAGAAAATAAACTAAAATAATTAAAAACATTCGTAATATGTTAAGTAAGTACCTCCCACGCCACTGATTCTCAATTTACTTTTTTCGATCTGTAAGGTCAGTTAAAGTAAAATACCACCTATATACGAAATGACTAATCTCATAGCAAAGGGTGACGATTTGTAATTTATGTGATTAGGTCAGAAGCATCTTATACAAACTTAGCTGTAGAATAGAAAAAGAAAGACGGCCGCGGTGGCCGAGCGGTCTGCGGCGCGTCAATCACGTTATGCACGGCCACTACGGTCGGGGGTTCGAATCCCCCCTCGGGCATGGATATTTGTGCCGTCCTTAGTTAGCTAGTTAGCTCACAAACATTTGAACATTTTTAGAAAAAGAAAATTCGAAACATTTTGATTGAACAATTAAGTTTATGAATAATGACAGCATTCAATAATGATCCCAGACCTCTTATGTGCTCTTTCAGCTGGAGTAGCAGAAACAGTGCAACTTGTATTAATGTTTTAACTATTGAGCACACCATGCGATGACAAATGCGTACACTTATAAAGAGCAGCCATTGCATGTAGGGGAAGCGAATGTAAACTACGTTATACCTCCAAAGATCATACCGTGGATGTCACAAATACTAAGAAATTATATCTTTGCCGCTGTCACTATCAGCTGTTGAAAACATCCAATTCAATGTCCAAATGTTTGTAAAGCTTATGGGACATAACTGCGGGGTCATCAGCCGCTAAACTTACAAACTACTTATAAACTATCTCGTACTTAAGACGGTACAAACATCCAAGCCCGAGGGGGGATTCGAACTCCCGACGAGGAAGGCCCTCGCGCATCGCAGCATAGCCCCTCAATGCGCTCGGCCACTCCGCCGCGGCTAACATCCAATTATCCAGCTGTCGTACTACAAATATATTAAATTACTTTACTGACATGAAACCAGTTAATTGAATAAATAATTGTAGCGACTTGTGGCTGTTTATAAAATCAAATTTAAATGCATACACATTGATGAATAAAACACAACTAAGGTTTTCATTGATATACTATTAACGATAAACGCAAAAGACATATGTGGTGGTGAGAGATCTCAATGCACTCTTTAATAAAAACAAACACGAACCAACGACCGCAACGAATCAATCCACACGAGAAAAAAAAGCGGTAGTGACGCAGACTGTGATATAAAACTTTTCGTGTTCGGTTCCACTTATAAGATGGATATTTCTTTCTTTCTTTGATAGAGTTGTCTCTATTGCATCGGTCATAAACAAGAATTGTAACAACGTTACCACACCATAATACTGAAGCATACTGGCAGTTTTCAGAGAAATTTAGGATACTTTTGGGCAACAGAACTATTTCACATTTTTGTTTCCGAACATGCAGGGCTTACTTGAAAATGAAACGTACCGTAATTATTATAAAGAGAGTGTAAAAGTTATTATTTATAGTGTGCAAGTGCATTAGCTATCCTCTTCTTAATATTTTCATAACATAGTTTCAAACTCCTCCAGTCACGATCTGTTGCAATATCGTGTGAGTGCGATATTGTGCGAATTGAAATCAACAGAAACTTCTTTCCATGTCTGTAACTTCTAGGGCGTCGTAACTTTATCCCTTTTCTTTCAAATGTTTGTTTAGCTTATGGGACTTAACTGCGGGGTCATAAATCCCAAAACTTATGAACTAACTTATACTAAAGACAACACAATCATCCACGCCCGAGGGAGGATTCGGCCTCGCTCATCGGAGCATAGCGCCTTAATGCGCTCGGCCACTCCGTCGCGGCTCCTTTTTATTTTATTTTATTATTTATTTCTTTCTTTCTTTTTTTATTGTGTCTTTATATTGGTACAAAACTTTCTAGAAGTAAATCTTTTTCGTGTTGGGAGCCGTTCCAAGATGGCTCTTATTTCTGTTTATTTCATTTCATCTTTACAATATGAAAGATTTGATAACAAATATTGTGTATCGATTAATATCTGTGGTCGAGGCGTAATTGGTTGGATGGTTTGTTGTTTGTTTGGGACATGGCGACCAAACTGCTAAGGTCATCACTCCCCCGATGGGTAGGGAAAGGAGTGAGGGCCGCGGCGGATTAGCCGTGTGCACAGGGGCGCCGTGCTGCGGTGCGCGCGGCCGTTCGCCGGTGGGGGTTCGAGTCCTCCCTCGGGCAAGGGTGTATGTGTTGTCCTTAGTTTAGTTTACCTTAGTTTAAGTAGTCTGTAAGATAGGGACTAATAACCAAGCAGTTGAATCCCATATATTTACAAACATTTGAACAATTTAAAAGGAGTGAGGATGGGGATAGAGGGGAGGTATAGGAAATGCAGTCCAGAAAGGAAAGAAGGAAAAAAGTCTGAATTAACTCAAGGCCTCATGTTCGCCACTCTTGTACTCACAAAAGAACCGTGAGGGCCACTAGGGGGGGGGGGAGACGTAATGAATGTGTCGATAGTCGCTTTCAGTACGGTGTTGTCAAGCATTTTTCGTGCTAATTCAGATCAACGTTGAACCAGCTTCGGCGTATGTAGCTTTGGAGTTATTCAAAAGAGAGCGGAGTCCTGAACGCAAAGAGGCACGTATTTTGTCATATGATTGATACCCGAAATATTTGTTTTTGGGATTGAAAATGCTGTTTTCCTTGCTGCAGTTAGTTTATTTTATCCAGATGCGTTTCGCTATCGTCTATTTCAGTGGGCTGATTTATCTAGAAATTACATTTTTGTTCTCAGGTGTAGCTATAACAAATTATAAACAGTTCATGTCATTTTATTGAAAATAAATAAGTGGCTACTCACGGTGTATCGTTTTGAGATTTTGGTATTTGTCGCTTGTGTCAGCTGGTCACGGGCCGAAGTGTCTTTTGTGTCCCAGCCTCGTCGCCGCTTTTGTGTCTCCTTTCCGTCGTAGGTGTCGGTGGCCGAGTAGAAAGAGACCGACTCAGGAATAAAGGATGCACGCTTGTGCGGTATGGAGGTGACCAGCCAGTGGGACAGCAGAAACTAGAAACACTAGAGTAAATTAGAACGAGATATAGATTGCACAGAATTTATACAATACTTAACTTTTACATAGCTCAGTACTGCAGAATGCTGATACATAGTTGAGCTAGAGGCCTGCCTAGTGCCTATCCTATTCCGAAGTGTTAGCTGGTTCCTATCTCAGTCCCAAGTGAACGATGCTGTTCAGTCGTGGCCACGAGCGGAGTTGCAGCAGAGGGCGCTCGTGGCTGTCGTCGTAAGAACGCCGCGCCGTGCGTGCATGGCGGCGCGCGGCGAAAGTAGATGGCGCGCACTTTGTACTTGTGCGACACCACACCCCTCCCCCCCCCCCAACCCACGGCGCCGTCGTGGCGTAGGGCTGAGGGCCACTGCGACGGCACTGGGAGGAAGGCCTGGGCGGGGGCGTTACTGGTGGGACGCGCGTCGTAGCAGAGGCTGGGATCGAGACGACGTCCGCGCCCCGGTATCCACCTTGCGATCCCCCGGGAAACCCACCCAAACCCCCCCTCCGCCCAGAGGGAGCAGGTCATCTTCTTCTGAGGTGCGTGGCCCAGGCGGCGGGGGCACGCACTGTCCCGGTGTCCTTCTCGGTGACACTGTCAGCTGCGGCGGCGACGGAGGCGGAGAGGCGGACTGCGTAGGAAGCGCGTCCACCTCCATGGGTATGATCGTGTAGTCCGGGGACGCTGGGCCCGGCAGCGAGCGATGTGGCTGTGCTCCCTGGCGATGAACTGGGTCTGGAATCAAGAAACCCGAGACAGGATCGCGCGGCCTGTGCAGGCGCAATTGGTTTGCGTGGTGCCGCAGATCCGACCCTGTGGAAGAACGTACAACATACATATTGCGACCGAGCACGCGCTGAATGGTGCCCGGCGTCCATTTTGTCTTGTTGTCAGCAAACACCTTGTACAGCACCGGCGTCGAAACCTGAAAACGCGTAGCGCCATACGAACCGAATCGGTGCGTGGGAGGCTGCAGCAGGTGAAGGAGAGTGCGGTGACGGCGGCCGTGTAGCAGCTCGGCAGGAGACGGGCCGTCACGTGGCATGCACCGATACGTAGACAGGAAAATTTGAAGAGCTTGCTGCCTGGCGTGCTGACCTTTCATCTTTTCCATGTGTGACTTGAATGTTCGAACGAAACGTTCTGCTTCACCATTGGAGTGAGGGTGAAAAGGTGCGGTTGTGATATGCTGAATGCCATTCACACGACAAAACTGTTGAAATTCCGCACTAACAAACTGAGGTCCGTTGTCACTGACGATAGTTTCAGGCAAACCTTCGATGCAAAACACTGATGTTAAGACACTGATTGTACTAGACGCCGTCGTTGAGTTCAAGGCAATCACAAAAGGAAACTTGCTGAAAGCATCTACAACAATTAACCAGCGCGTATTCCAGAAAGGTCCGGCAAAGTCAATGTGCAAACGTTGCCATGGTCCCTCGGGGCGTGGCCAGTCTGAGAAACGTTGCGGAGGAGCCGCCTGATGTTCTGCACAAACTGTACACTGTGACGTCATGCCCTCTATCTGGGCGTCCATACCAACCCAGGTACAATGACGTCTGGCCAATTGCTCTGTCCTAACAATACCCCAATGTCCTTGATGCAGGAGGCGTAATACTTCTCGTTGCAGGGAACGAGGAACAATCACTCTTGTTTGGTCGTTGTTGGTATGTAACAACAGAACACCCTGACTTAAAGATAATGCATAACGTTGTGCAAAATAACGTCGAACCAGAGGCCGCTCAATGTCCTTGGCTCTGGCAGGCCACCCTGCGTTAACAAAACGTGCTACCACACTTAGGTCTGCATCCGCAGCTGTTTCCTGTGCAACCCGACGAGAGTTGAAAGAAATGTCTGCGACAGCGGAAGCATCTCTGGAGTCTATCTGACAACATGTCATTTCCGAAGAATCAAACGACACATCCTGACCAACCGGAAGTCGGGAAAGTGTGTCCGCATTGGCGTGTTTAGTGGTAGGTCGGTACAAAATCTCATACTGATAATTAGACAATATCAAGGACCATCTCTGAAGCTTTTGTGCTGTTCGTGGCGGAATTGGCTTTGTGGGTGAGAACAACGACGTGAGAGGCTTGTGGTCTGTCAACAAATAGAATTTTCTGCCATAGAGACAATGATGAAATTTTGTGACGCCGTAAATGATTGCTAAGGCCTCCTTTTCTATCTGACTGTAATTCTGTTGCGTTGGCGTCAGTAGCTTGGATTCAAAGGCAATAGGACGATCGTGAGAACCAATACGATGTGACAATATTGCACCCAGACCGTACGACGAGGCATCGACTGCTAGCACTAAAGGCTTCTGTGGGTCAAAGGGAATCAAACATGCATCACTGAGTAGTGCAGACTTTAATTTGTCAAAGGCAACCTGGCAATCTTTGGACCATACAAAAGGGACAATCTTGCTACGTAAGCGATGCAGTGGAGCTGCAATCTGAGAGGCATTGGGAATAAATCTAAAATAATAGTTAAGCTCTCCCATTACTGCTGGCAATTCCTGCACATTCCTAGGAGGAGGAAAGTCTTTGATTGCTCGAAGATGTGACTGTAAGGGATGGATTCCTTGGGCATTAATCACATGGCCTAGGTACTCTATTTCAGTTTGAAAAAACGAACACTTTGCTTTATTGCAACGTAGACCTGCTGCAGTCAAAACTTTGAAAAGGCACTCCAGGTTTGCTAAATGTTCTTCAACTGTACGTCCGGATACCACAATATCATCTAAGTAGTTCGAGCAACACGGTACAGAAACTGTCAGGTGTTCCAAAAACCGCTGAAAAATAGCGGGGGCGGAAGAACTGCCAAAGGGTAGGCGTTGAAGTTGAAAAAGGCCCATGTGAGTATTAATGACGAAAAACTTTTTTGACTCGTCATCAAGCGGAATCTGTAAGTATGCCTCTGCTAAATCAATCTTAGAAAAGAAGCGAGACTGTCCTAATTTGTCCATTAGTTCGTCAGGTCTGGGCAGGGGATAAGTGTCTACAATTGTTTGACGGTTCACTGTTGATTTAAAGTCCGCATAGAGACGAAGTTTTCCCGACGGCGCTCGTGGCTGTCGTCGTAAGAACGCCGCGCCGTGCGTGCATGGCGGCGCCCGGCGAAAATAGGTGGCGCGCACTTTGTACTTGTGCGACACCACAGTCGCACCCAATTTTCTGTGCATTTCATCACTTTCGTATGTGTGATATTTATCCCTCTCACAGCTTTGCATCTGTAACTCTTTTCAGAATTCATTTGCTTCCTATGTGTTGCCAACTTATCCCTGTGCACACCGATATGTTGACAACGACAGGAAACATGTATCAAAATCTTCTAACGACATCTTTTCTGAAATATATATCATCCACGTTTCACTCTCATCCAAGGCTACAATCCAAATACATGCCTTCAGTAAAAACATCCTAACACATTAATTTCAGTGTCATCAAATTTCACTTCTTCGCAAATTTTCTGCCCACTCCTATTCTGAATATTTTAACTTATTAATTTCGCCTATCATAAGTTATTTTACTACACAAAGGGCGACAGAATCGAGAAGGTGGAGAAAAATACAGTTTAAAGGTCCTAGCGGTCTAGTAGACAGGTGTTCCTCCATTCTGCAGTAGGAAAGATTTTTTGGTTACAGGGATATCTACTGTTAAAAACAGTAATCATGACCCTTTCAATAGACAAGTGGTAGGCAGTAATTATTTCCTTTTCTTTTTTTTTTTTTTTTTTTTTCGTAGATGTGATATGTATTCTACGCCTAACGTCATTCTATAGAGACTGTACTTTGTTTTTGCTTCTCTTATTACACTTCAGTTAAAATGCATTAATATTGCCGGCCGCGGTGGCCGAGGGGACTAAGGCGCTCCAGTCACGGTCTGCACGGCCACTACGGTCGGGGGTTCGAATCCCCACTCGGGCATGGATATTTGTGCCGTCATAGTTCGTAAGTAGTTCATAAGTAGTTTGTAAGTTTAGGGACTGATGACCCTGTAGTTAAGTCCCATAGACTATACAAACATTTGAACATTTTGCAATAATATTAAATGGAACAACGCACAATTTTACTACTATAATACAGTTACAAAAGACATAATCATATTTCTTTTCGTTTTGCACCAACAGTCACTAACGGTACAATATCGCTCTTTAAGATCTATAGCTTCTGGGTTTAGAATTACCAACTAATATGAAACCTAGCCGGCTGCGGCGGAGTGGGCGAGCGCATTGAGGCGTTATGGTCCGATGCCCGAGGCTGCTCCCCGTCTGGGATTTGAATCCTCCCTCAGGCATTGATGTTTGGGTTGACTTTAGTATAAGGTAGTTCATAAGCAGTTTGTAAGTTTAGGGACTGATGACCCCGCAATTAAGCCCCGTAAGCGTAACAAACATTTGAACATTTTTTTGAGACTTGGCCGTAAGGAAGACGGTCGTGTTCCGTGCCGGACTGGTCTGCCGGCTAAGCAGTGACTCCGCCATTTATTGCTCCAACATTCCCGCTGGAACAGCATAGCGGCTGGTGCGGCAAGTGGCCATTCGGACGAGAAGAGATGGCCGGCGTGCCAACAGCGTGCGCGCGGACCAACCTGTGGCCGCCCTTCATCCAGGACATCTGCACAGGTAAGGGGGAGGCATGTTTATAGCCATAATCAATACCATTGTATCGAGTGAAATTAGTACAGATTCGGAATGTGAAATAATTTGGGAAAAATTGAGAGTGAAAAATGCTCAAAGGCGGCCATTTAAAATTTTTACAAAACCACCAAGCTCCCGAGCAGTAGTGATGGGACATCTGAGGGAAAACGTGGAAAATATTTCCCGTAGATTTCCTGCCATGTTATAAGTTTAGGTGGAGGTTTAAACTTTCCTGATGTAAACTGGGAGACTAACGTGTATTAGACTGTAGCAAGGACAGAAAATCGAGCAATATTGTTCAAATGTTCGTAATTCAATGGGACCAAACTACGTTGATCATTAGTCCCAAGACTTACAAACTACTTAAACTAAGCTATGGACAACACACACAATCATGCCCGAGGGAGGATTCGAACCTCCGGCCCGGGAGGCTGCGCGATCCGTAACGTGGTGCTACAGACCGCTCGGCTACTTCCACGCGGCGAGCAATATTGTTCTAAATGATCTATCCGAAAATTATCTCGAGCAGTTAAATAGTCTACACGTGAAGATGACGTATTAGACCTGCTGATGACAAACAGACCCGAAACGTATGACTCAGTTATTGTAGCACGTGCAATCTGCGATCCTAAGGCCGTTACAGTATCAATAATTACAGCTGTAATTAGAAAACAAGGTAGGAAGATCTTTCTATTTAGGAAAAGCGAAAAGGGGCAGATTTCAGAGTACTTGACTGCTCAACGCAAAAGTTTGGTCTCTAACACTGACAGTGTTGAGCATCGGTGGTCGAAGTTCAAATGTACCACACAATACACGTTAGATAACTATGTGACGAGTAAAATGATGATAGATGGGAAACTTCCACCGTCGTTCAACAATCGAATTATGAAAAGCAAAGAGAACTTCACTACATATTAAATGATGCCAAAATTATTGCTACCGTGCGAGAGACGTTCGATGACTTTGAGAACAATGTTTTGCATATTGACTTAGTAAAGAAAAAAAAAAAAAAAAAAAAAAAAAAAAAAAAAAAAAAAAAAAAAAAAAAAAAAAAACGAGAAATTTTGGTCCTACGTCAGACTGGTAAACGGATAGGAAGCAGCTATCCAGACAATCTGTGACCATAATGGCGTTGAATCAGAGGATGATACATAAAAGGCTGAAATATTACAAGTCATTTTCCAAACCTATTTCACGGAGGAAGAATGCACTGTTGTTCCTTCTCTAAAGCATCGCACTAACAAAATTATGGTACATATTGGAATAAGTGTCAGAAGGTTAAAAAAACAAATGAAATCGCTCAACAGAGGAAAGACCGCTGGACCTGATGGGATATCAGTTTGATTTTACACGGAGTAGGGCGAAGGATTTTCCTCCCTTCTAACAGCAGTGTACCTAAGGTCTCTACATCTACATCTACATCTACATAGATACACTGCAAATCACATTTAAGTGCCTGGCAGAGGGTTCATTAACCACTTTCACAACTTTTCTCTACCGTTCCATTCTCTAATAGCGCGCGGAAAGAAAGAACACCTAAATCGTTCCGTTTTCGATCTGATTTCTCTTATTTTATTGGGATGGTCATGTCTCCCTAAGTAGGTGGGTGCTAGCAAAATATTTTCAGATTCAGAACTAAAAGTCGGTGATTGAAACTTCGCAAACAGATCACGCCGCAATGAATAACGTCTTTCTTTTAATGATTTCCACCCCAATTCGTGCAACATTTCCGTAACGCTTTCCCCCCCGTAACGTGATAAAACAAAACGAGCTGCCCTTCTCTGAACCTTCTCAATATCTTCCGTCAGTCCCACCTGGTGAGGGTCCCACAAGGGGCAACAGT
Source organism: Locusta migratoria (assembly GCA_026315105.1). NCBI lineage: Eukaryota > Metazoa > Arthropoda > Insecta > Orthoptera > Acrididae > Locusta > Locusta migratoria. Next base: position 519,624,281 of record CM048755.1, read on the forward strand.
ACTCCAGGAGAGGACGCACAAGTGTGATGTAGGCAGTCTCTTTGGTGGAGCTGGTGCATCTTCGAAGCGTTCTGCCAATGAAACGTAACCTTTGATTCGCCTTCCCCACAACATTCTCTATGCGTTCTCTCCAGTCAAAGTTGTTCGTAATTGTAACTCCTAGGTATTTGGTAGAATTTACGACCTTAAGGTTTGATTGATTTATCGCATAATTGAAGTTCAGCGGATTTCTTTTAGTGGTCATGTGTATTACTTCACACTTTTCTTTATTTAGTGTCAATTGCCAATTTTCGCACCAAGTAGAAATTTTGTCTAAATCGCTTTGCAGTTGCTTTTGATCCTCTGTTGACTTCACTAACCGATAAACGACAGCATCATCCGCGAACAGTCTAAGGGAGATATTCAGATTATCTCCTAAATCGTTTATAAACACGAGGAAGAGTAGGGGACCTATAACGCTTCCCTGTGGAACGCCAGATATCACTTCTGTTTTACTCGATGACTTACCGTCAATTACAACGAACTGTGTCCTTTCTGATAGGAAATCGTGAATCCAATCGCACAATTGGGGAGATATTCCATAAGCAAGCAATTTCATTAGAAGCCGCTTGTGAGGTACAGTGTCAAAAGCCTTCCGGAAATCCAGAAATATGGAATCGATTTGAGATCCCTTGTCGATGGCAAACCATCCGCGACTGGAATAAGAAGAAATGACAATGATATGCAATGTACCCTCCGCCACACTCCGTGAGGTGGCTTGCATAATATGGATGTAGATATAGATGGAGATGTAAAAATGGACTCAAATTCGGGAGGACGGCGGTTCAAACCCACCTCCGGTCATGCAGATTAAGTTTGTGGGCATACATTACAGTACTATGGCATGCATTACAGTAGTGTGTTGCAATAATCCCAATAACGACGTAATTTCTCCTTCATTGGTTTGTTGTAGAGCAGGTTATCTCAGCCTTCAGGCTCGCTCAAATGTTTGTAAACCGAAGGGACTTAACTACGTCGGTCATCAGTCCCAATCCTTAAAAACTACTTACACGAACTTATGCTAAGGACAAGACAAACACCTAATCCCGAGGGAGGACTCGAACCTCCAACGGCGAAAAGCTGCGGGCACCGCAGCTGGGCGCTTTAATGCGCACGGCTATTCTGCCGCGCCGATCAGGCTCGCTCATAGCTCGCCCCCGTCTTGCGCCATACTCGCAGTCACAGCCCAACACCACCTAGAGACGAGGCGTCACAACAACACACGTCACGTCACACCGACCAGGCTGCGATTGCCAGGTGCCTGGCTGGCCGTTACGAGCAGGGAGCTGTGCCCCACCCGCCAGAATAGAAGCTGGCGGTCGCGGTGTGACGTGACGCGTGCTGTTGTGACGCCTCGTCTCTAGGTGGTGTTGGTCCGCCGCGCCAGTCTGCTACGAGTTTCCACTTCGCTCGTGGGACTCGTAGATACTCGTACACTCGTTACGCTCGTAAATACTCGCAGCGCCGTTTCTTACAGAGCAATGACGACGAAAGAGGACTGTCTGCGTATGTTAGCAGGCGGGGCGTACGTCCGGCTGAACAGTCCAGGGACAAACCGCGGTAGTTCCTGTCTGGATAAGTCTAAGTGACTAATTTAATTAGAAATGTGTGTCATTCCATGTTAGAAGAACGAGTTGCACATGATAATATACGATTTTTCTGAAGTTAATTTTTGCAGTCATTTTAAACAAGACTGCTGACGATTTGTTTTCATATCACTATCTTCTAAATTGTGACACGTTAAAACTTACAGTAATTATAATATTTAAGCGTTCAGTTTATTTGAGAATGTTGTTACAGATGCGCACTTTGTGTGCTCGTAACGTATATGCTTTGCGAGTAAGACATACCTGTATGCCTTTGTATGAGCCCTAATTTCTCTTACTTTCATCTTTGTGCTCTTAATACAAAATGTAAGTTTGCGGCAGCAGAATCGTTCTGCACTCATCTTCAGATTCCAGCCTTCTAAATTTCCTCTACAGCGTTTACTTCTAGTGGCCAGTTGGTCTAATTAGGACTTTCTTCGAAAGGCACGATTTTTATTTAATAGTGGAAATAAATAATGTTTATAAGATGTTTGAATACATGATTTAAACCATTCTACGGTGTCTCGCTGCGGAGCGCGCGGTTGCTCGCCGTCGGAGGTTCGAGTCCTTTCCGGGGGCATGGGTGTGTGTGTTATCCGCAGATTAGTTTACCTTAGTTTAAGTAGTTTGTAAGCTACGGACTGATGACGACGCAGTTTGTTCCGATTGATTTACAAACATTTGAACATTTTATTTAAACCATCACATTATCACAAGTTCAATTAATTACTGATGGACGTAGATAATTGTTCAGTTTTTTTATGAGGCATCGGCTCCACTGAATGAAAGTTAATTAAAGATCCTGCTGTTAAAGACTACTTTTTCTATAGGGTGAATTAATAGTATTGTAGTGAGCAGTGCAATATTTCGTTATCCGGCGTGTTTCTCTCTCTACACCATACTATAACAATTAGGAACCTACACTCGGTTTTATTGAGACAGATTCCAAGTTCTTCAACATGACCATATTGGTTCTAAGGTTTAATACACGATTAACACTAGACTGCCAGAACGTTTGACGTGCATATTACAAACTATGGCAACTGTAGCATTATTTCCGCTCATAATCTAATTTAACTTAGTTCCACATAAAGCTAAAAGGTCAGTCTCAAAGGCTGCTATTGAAACGAAATAAAAATTAAAATGGAGCATAACTTTTTCGGACACAATTAAAAAATACGTTTCTTCGAGTTCACTGAAATTTGAATCATAGTTTTTATTTACTGAAGGTAGTGCACACACGATATTTCAACTTGAAACCATTTTATAAGTAATAATCATATTTTGCGCTTTCCTTGTTGTTGACTTCTAGTTTTGAAAAAATTACTTCATTATTTAAAATAGTTATAAGAAAGATATAGGACCTGTCGTCGACAGAGCAGATGTGTGTTACTGCTGTTTTTAATTCCAAATTGTGGCATAAATTGATACTTGTAATCCTTTAGGTTACGTACAGTGAGAATAAAAGTCTATTGTGAAGTATCATCTGCCACGCACCATACAAAACTTTCTGTAGACGGTGGTCTTCCTCTTGTTTTGAAGGTGAAGTGTGTACAATTTCATCAAGATTGATATAAAACTAGATTTTTACACACACACACACATACACAAAACCCACGCGCGACGGACATTGTCGTTCTAAATGATTTGGCAGTCCTTGCGACATTTATATTTTATAAAAAGTCGAGCAATGAACTGTTGTCTTTTAAATGTTAGCGGTTCTTGTGGTTCTATTTGAGTGAATGTATATTAGTGGCATTCAGCGACAGTGGATTGAAAATATTTACTGATGCCGCTAATCTCACCAGCTAATATGCGGTAAAGGGTACTATTATACATTAATAAAAATGTAAACACCGCTAAATATATGCCCTTGTAAAACTAAATACATTACTTATTAGATGCGTCAGCAGATCTACATCAGTACTACCAGAATAGCAGACAACCGAGACAAATATTGCCATTCTCTATTATGTAGTTTATCGGTATTGTTTTTTTTTTTATCTCTGCCGTCGTTCATGACTATTTACTCATTGTCTTTTGAAACATTTATTATCAACGCATTTAGCCGCGGAGAGTGGCCGAGCGCCTTGCTAAGGAACGCACGGTTACTCGTCGTCGGAGGTTTGAGTCCCCCTTCGTGCATGTGTGTGTGTGTGTGTGTGTGTGTGTGTGCTGTCCTTAGCAAAAGTTAGAATGAGTAGTTTGTAAGTCTAGGGACTAATAACGGCAGCAGTTAAGCCCCTTAGATTTACGAGGGTTTGTTTTTTTTTTTTTTTTTTTTTTTTTTTTACATGGAGTATTTTCTCAGTAGTTTTCTTTTATAAGACACAGTACAGCTGTTAACAGTTTATCATGTTTATTATTATTATTATTATTATTAAGTCCTTTCATGTGCCACATTAAAAGAGACGGTACACTTAACTTGGCCGCTTTCCCTTCCCCTACGAGTCTGAGCGAGTCGCCTCGCTCACGAGCGCCTGTGCTCGGGCCACGAGCTGCTCGCTGTGCCACTCCCAAGCAGCGAAAGCGCTTACGAAAGCGCTTACGAGCTTGTTGCGCCGACTGACCGACTCTAGTTTGTTGCGTATCTCTTTGCCAAGCTATAGGTTTCTACATTTACTGCTACGTAAACGTAACATAATGGAAACTTTTATGCCTCTGATGATATATCTAGGAAGTGTTGCACATTATTTGCATCTTCTAGCGTCGGATTTGCTATGAGTAGCTGCTATAAAATCTTTTTTATAGTCTTGTGACTATTCAGATAGTTGGAACGCCTGAATGTGAGGCTCATTAGCGTGCAATCGCGATGAAAGTACCCACACAAGACTATCAATGCTAATGAATCAGAACAATAGGACCACACGTGTAGTAACGTGTTTTTATACTTTTACATCCAACACAACGACCATTCATTGTGACATCAGCCCATGGCAGCTTTCTGGACGTTATAGCACCAGAAATTCATGGAATTCTCGTCATATTCCGTGCAGCAAACTGTGATTTTCATTCATTCAGACGTAATTCATAGTAACCTCGAGAAGACGGAGAATGCACATCAGTGAAATGTATTTGTTGGAGAGAAACTCAGACGACCGTACAGCAGTAGTTGTGACAGGTCGCAGTATTATCCGTTGAATTGCCATCTTAAGGACGTCTTAATAATTCGTCTTCTGACTCAAAAGTACAATTTATAATTACCGAATTTGTGCTGGTTATTCTGCAATATCCGCTTGACAGAGTTTCTAGTATGTGTTCTTGTGTAATAATTACGCAAAGTTACAAAATGCCTGGTTATGTAAAGGATATTGTTGTCTCGCTTCCTTTGGGCTTCCGTTACACTTATCTCTTTGCTGAGTTTGACTTTTCTCCTCGCGTGTTTTTTCGCAAAGTGCTACTGGCCTTTCTAACTTGCAACTCATCACAATGATTTCTGCTTGCACTTTCAGCTCTGCCATGCTTTCGTTCGTGGCGATATGACTGGACTTCTAACAAATGTTTATGTTCTCTTACTCTTTACTGTTCTGTGTGTTATATTGTTACGAAACGTAGTGCACATCAAGTATATGCCTGACGCATTGTCCATACACGTTCATAGTGTTGTGTGGACTGCGTCATTGTGACCGAGGAGAAAAAGATGATGACAGTACTCACAGCGAAGCAGCAAGTGTTCATTGTGGAAAGTTACCTATCGGAAAAGTCGTGGAAACTGTGTGGTCAGTTGTTTGCTGAGATGTTTATGGTGTCAAAGTGCCAAGAAAGAGTACCATCCAACACTTAATTAGGAAATGGCGTCAAACAGGATCTGATGTCAACATGCAAAGAAACATTTCTAAACCAGCCCGCACACATGAAAATGTGGCTGCAGTTCACCAGAAAATGCTTTAGAGTCCTACCAAACCAACCCCACGCCAGTAGACAGGCATATCACATCGGTCACACGGATGAATATTCTACCTGGAACTACGCATGCATCCGTGGCGAGTGTCTGTTCATGCACTAAAACCAACAGATGCACCTCAGAGTATCCAGTTTTTCGAGTAGCTATTCGTTGAAATAACAATGAATGGCTTCGAAATTGATCTTCTCTTCATGTCTGATGAAGCCTGGTTTCCCCTGAGTGGTTGTGTCAACTCATATAATCACAGGTTCTATGCACCGGAGTCTCTGCATACCTTACACAAAACGCCATTGAGTGGTCACAAGGCTGGGGTTTGGTGTGCAGTGACTGCTCGCCGCGTTATTACTCCCATCTTCTTTCGTCAAAAACTGACTTCGGCACTTTACATTGGCAACATTTTGAATCATTTGTGACAGCATTAATGGAGGAGGAAAGGACTTATAGTTACTTACTTCAAGATGGAGCAACTGCCCACATACCGGTCGAACCTTGGTGAACATTTACACTTCTTCAATTATGACAATGTTATTAGCAGAGGTGAGTCTAGTCACGGCCTAGCTAACGACACAGGTCAGGATCTGCCAGTGTACGATTACTTTGTATGGCGATCGCAAACGTCTAAGGTATGTGGCAGCAAACACTCATATCCTTCAGGAACGGTAGCAGAACATTTTGAATGAGCAACAATTCCAGCGGTCCATCTTCGATTTGACTTCTGCATCTGGCTGACCAGAGCCGAAAAGTGCCAATAGATGAATGGTGGTCTCTTAACATCTACTATGGGCAGGTTAATACTGTATTTCCTTTTCTGTGTTTCTTACGAGCCCGGAACTCTGTTCTCCAGGTCATATTTATTTGCCATAAGATCGAAAAATAATGCATAAGATTGGAGTTAAAGCGTGAGAAACACGGCATTAAAAACTGTTCTGTCCATTTCAAATACGAAATATATAAAAGACAAAATAATTTCATTTTAAAACATAAAATGATGAGTGTTCTAATAAAACATGGTTCTGCGTTTTCACAGTATAGTCGGATGACCTGCACTTGGAGAATGGGATTGGGGAGGTTTAAAGGTGTCCATTAATGTTGACGGGCTTGAGTTTAAAAAATTGTGGTAGTTCGTTGGGTATGAAATATGGAGGAATTTGGGAGAAGGCAGATAACGAGGTGAGGTGATAAAAACATTTTTTTCTTTATTGTTATTTTAATACTAAACGTTACAAACAATAAGCTGGCAGCAGCTTAGGCGCTGCTCTACAGCCGAGCGATTTTTAAAAACATGGACATGAGTGTTTAAAAACAATAACAAGTGGTAAAAAAATGATGTAAGTAAAACTTTGTCATAAGGAAGTTTCTGGTAGAAAAAATAAACACAGAAAGATGAAAGGTTTGTGCCACAGTGGCGTTTTAAAAACACACATTAAGTAACTTAACACTGAACAGACGAAGAAACACTGATGGGACAATGAAAAACTGCGGCGACGAAACCTTTTTGTTGACGGTAGACGCACTATTAAAAGACACTGATGCACTGTGGACACGGAACACTGGACGATTCAACATGAAAAGTCGGCACTGAGGACCACCGCAGGGAGGGAAGTCGGAGGGGAGGCAGGAAGCGCAGAGGGACGGGGTGGAGTGGGGAGGAAGGAGTGTGTGGGAGGGGAAGAGGAAGGGGATAGCCAAGTGGGGGCAAGAAAAGGTAGAGGGGGCAACGCATCTACTGGGAGGATATCAGGGATGGAGGGTGGCATCTGGTAGGGGGAGGTGACGGAAGTTACCCTGGGAGAGGATGTGGAGCGTATGCATGTGAAGGGTGGGAGGAATGCAGTGATAAAGGCGTTGCAGAGGACGAGGATTGGAAAGGATTGCGTAGACCAGAGGTTTATGGGAATCTATTTTTCAGGCTATATAGAGGATCTGGATGTGTTTTACGTACTGCAGGTGAAGGAACTGGATTAGATCGTAAAGAATCCGTGTTGGGGAGGGGAGCCAGATGCGGTAGGCGAGGCGGAGGGCGTGGAGTTTGAGGATTTGAAGGGTCGTGTAGTAGGTAGGGGGAACAGACACCCAGGTGGGATGGAACCTGCAGCAGAGAATGGGACAAATGTTCAAATGTTTGTATAGTCTATGGGACTTAACTACAGGGTCATCAGTCCCTAAACTTACAAACTACTTATGAACTACCTAAGACTAAGGACGGCACAAATATCCATGCCCGAGGGGGGATTCGAACTCCCGACCGTAGCGGCCGTGCAGACCGTAACTGAAGCGCCTCAGTCCCCGCGGCCACCGCGGCCGGCAGAATGGGACACATGATGGATCTGTAAGTGTATAGGATGTGGTGGGTTGCGGCCCCACGTCCTGCTGGAGAGGAGTTGAGGAGGTTAAAGTAAGACATTGATTTTTGGCGGACTGTACGGAGGTGGGAGTCCAGGAGAGGGATCGATCAAGGGTGAGGCTGAGGTATTTGAGGGTAGGGGTGTGGTGGATGGGACGTCATCGAGAGTGAGGTAGAAATCATGGAGACGGAAGTAGGGGGTGGTACAGGCTATGATGATTGCCTGGGATTTGTCAGGATTAAGGGAGAGGAGCCACAGTTGCACCATGCTGTGAACGCAGTGAGGTGAGATTGGAGCAAGTGCTGGGAGCGGACAAGGGAGGGGTCGAGGACTAGGAAAGCTGTGTCGTCAGCATATTGCAGGAGATGGACACGAGGTTGAGGTTGGGACATATCAGCAGAGTAGATGAGGAAGAGGAGAAGAGTTAGGACAGATCCTTGTGATACCCCAGTGGGGAGGGAGGGGGGTTAGAACAAACGGGAGCTGGAGTTGCACACAGTGACATAGGAGGGGCGGTGGGTGAGGAAGGATGCAATGAGGCAGACATAATTAACAGGGAGGGCGTAGAACTGGAGCTTGAAAAGGAGACCAGAGACAAAAGTCATGAAAGAGCGCCTAATATATTGTGGGAATTCCTTTCCCAGGTGACGTGTAGCAACTCGACATGGCATGCGCTCAACAGGTCGTTGAAAGTCTCCTGCAGTAACTGTAAACCACGCTGCCTCCACAGCCGTCCAAAATTACGAAACTGTTGCCAGTACAGGATTTTGTGCACCATCACTTTTCCTGTACCTGACACTGCCGCCATCTGTATCTGATTACATCGCTGTCTCTTCACAGTACATGCATAATATGGTGCTTGGCAGCAATCACACCAAGAGGCTGAACTGAAGTTTACAGTGATGCTGCAAGGTCAAATGCACTCCATCTACAGTGAATATTGAAAACTGGATTGTACGGAAACCAACTACTAGCAACACCCAGTAGATACGCAGAAAAATATTGTTTTGTGGAGCATATGACGCTCTGTCCTTACCGCAGATGGGAAATGTACCCTCACCACACATGGGAACCTGAAGCAAGTCATCAACTGTACTTCAAATGTCAAAGTGACGCACAGAAAACAATTTTTTTCTCTTAAAAATGTTATGAATGTAAGTTACCAAATTCTCATATTGTGTATATCATCAATTCATTACATAGTATTTCTTACATGCTATGAAGACACAAATAAATGAAACCACTACAATGGTGAAACTTCATAGAGATATGTTCAGGTATTAAACAAGAAAAAATTCTTTTCCCTCAGCATAGAACAACATTTACATCATTATATACTGTTCGACCAAAAACTCCCCAGACTTTGGACATGGACTTGCTAACATAGTACGTCACATATTTGTTTCACTACTCACAATGAGATACCATTTTATATCAAGTCTTCAAGGATTCCCCAGAATGTTTTGCAGAAGGTAAAACTATGTGCAACGTTTATCAAGCTCACCTTCAATTTCGAACAAAAAAGGCAGAAATTATTTTCTGTAAATAATTATGAAGGGACTTGAGACATTGTGTTGGCAATACAGCCGGCCGCAGTGGCCGAGGGGGCTGAGGCGATCTAGTCACGGTCTGCACGGGCACTACGGTCGGGGGTTCGAATCACCCCTCGGGCATGGATATTTGTGCCGTGATTTTTGAGTGATTCATATTTTGCAGAGACAATACAACCGAATTTTCTGAAATGTGAATTCTGCATGCCATAAATACAGAGACTGAACAAAAGTGGGCCTCGGGATGAGTCTCATAGCAGTTTGTTGTGGAGTGTTTTGGCGGAGATAATAACTTGAAACATTCTCCTTGTGAGCATATACCCAGTAGCGAATATAGCATATATTTTTGGGGGCCAAGATTAATGTAATTTGAAGTAGACACCCCATGATATTTTGTATCAGTTTTGTTGCTCATAATCAGAGGATAGTTTGCGCTGAATCCCCTTTTACTTTACTGAGATGAAGTTTTCTTTTTTTTTACATTAAATTATAAAAATATAGCTTTTTTTTTCTTTATAGTCATTATTTTGTTGGGTAGGCTCCTGACATTATCAATGAGAGAGATGGTACAGTTGAATTATCTTAATTAGTTTGTAAACTTCAGGAGGATTATACAGTAGTAGTTCATAAGTATACAGTTAACTATGTCTTAGTCCCAGGGTTTTTCAAACATCGTGTCATGGCTCCTAGACAGAAAAGGAAAGCAGATTATGATTGAACGTACCGTCGACAAATCTGATTGCTTTTGTTAAAGAAGGTGAAGGAATTCGAGCATACCTGTCAAAGTAACCATTCATAAATCACGGGAATCCAAAAGCGAGGTTGCTGGGTATGGGGTTTAACTACCGTCGTTCAAAATGCGAGTCTAATTTGCTAACCACTGCGCTACATCGTTCAGTATGTCTCCCATAGTCGAATTGTGATGCTCAAAAGAGTTCTGTCGCCGTGGCGGAGTGACCGAGCGCATTGAGGCGCTATGCTGCGATGCACGAGGCCGTTCCCCATCGGGGGTTTGAATCCCCCCTCGGGCATGGATGTTTGTGTCGTCTTTAGTATAATGTAGTTTATAAGTAGTTTGTCCGTTTAGGGACTGATGACCCCGCAGTTAAGTCCCATAAGCTTTAAAAACATTTGAGCATATTTATTTTTAGAATTATCTCTATAGCTTTCTCTGAAAACTTGTTATACAGCGAGCGTTACTGCAGCCACTGCTATCAGGCGCCAGTCAAGCGAAATGGGAAATTGAATACTTCAAAGAGATTTTGGCAGAAGACGTTGATGTGACCTGCTTCAGGTACAATGACGAACAATAGTGAGGACAGGTTTCTCGGAATTGACTGTCGCTGGACAAGAAATATACAATGTGGCACCGCCAGTCTCTTGAGACACATTAAGTGAAGGACCATTGCGTTCTCCTAGCCTTGCCATCAAGTTTGGTCAGTGAACCTCGTTGAAATCAAAGGAATAGCATTTTTCTGTTTGGCACTCCATCTATGTTGTCAGAGGAGGTTGAACGATGTTCCTGTATACGCTCACAATTGCTTTATAAGTAGGCCATTGGCTGCCTCAAAATAATAACTTGAAAAACATATAGTGTTGTAAGCTGTGAGAGCGCCGATTGGCAGGCATCTTCTAATGATGTGTGCTGAAGAATGGAAAGTGCTCTTTCTCTCCAGAGCGCAGACACAGCTTACAAAACGTACTTCTTCCAGACATTTAATTGCCAACTGCTGCCGTGACTGTACGTAACAGACACCGTGTTCAGCTTGGCTTAACTCTGATTGCTGTCAAACCGAATTTGGAGAACCTTTGGCTAGAGATCACGCAGCATATAGATTCTGTGGTGACCGTTAGAAATGAGGAGGGGTATGATGAAGTGAGGGTAGAATCTCCACTCCACAGACAGGATAACAATTAAGCCCAAATGTTTCATCGCTCGCTGGAAACATATAAATTACAGATGATCGTAAATTGTATAAAATACATGAGAGAGGTAACGAATGAACAAAACAAAACGAATCTGGGACAAAAGAACGAGATGAAAGAAATGATATGACAAAAAAACGCGAAAACCAAACAGATGATCAAATAAACAGCTTAGGAAACAGTCTAAGAACTAGGCGTGGTAAAGCAAACAGTGGAGAGAAGCTGCAGGCAGACTGACGAATTAAAACAATCCTCGATATTCGACCAAAGAGTACGGTTAATTGAGGCGCAATGCAATAAGAATTGCTGAGGTAACGAATCAGCTTTTTGTAATAACAAAGCATAATGAACAAATTCCGAGGATTGTGCAGGCAGCCAAGGAACTGAAACAAGTTCAGGTGGTTCACCAACGATACCTGAAAGTGCGAAAGATCCAGAGCCAAGGCAGACGAACAGAATAAAAAACAGTGGAGGCGATCGAACTGCTCATTAGAAATAATCGCGAAATCTCAGTTCAAGAAATTTGCAAGAGCTTGGATTTAACTGCACCGTAGCCTGCAGGCATAACTGATTGCAGATAATATATGGCGCAAGCATAACATGATCCTGAATAGCCTGCTTAAAACGTTCAAGAAATGTGAGCTGACTTGAATATGGGGAAATCATGGTTTGGTACATCTTATGTAAAGTTTCTATGTCACGTAATGTCTGTTGAGGGCATATCCCACGAAATTTGAAGACATTGAACACATTCCCACATCAACCTCTAGGAGATATCTATGAGGGTTTCTGGCGTTGGTGAATTTCTATAAACGGTTTATTTATATTGATGAATTTGGCACCTCTTGATTGTGTGCTCTTACTGGTAACAAAACCGCTTGTGTTTTGAATGAAGCCATTGAAAGATAATTTTAGTTGTTGATGGCTGCACCAATCCTGTCTCATCCTGACATTAGCAAGGAACCCATCACGGGTTTAGGTGCTGTCATCTTCCAAGGGTTTTTGAGATTGAAAATTACATGGAATGTCAATAAACTGATTTTGGAAGCCATTAGCTGTCGAAGAATGAAAGGAATTGTTCAGTCACAGAGATTGAAAACCTGGCTGTAGTCTGGGAATTTGAAAAATTCAGATTTTTTTTCCTGGGAAACCAAGTACTGAAGCCCTCCCGTTTCTTCTACCATCAAAATTAAATCATGGTAAACTTGGCCACTGAGTACTGTACTTAGAACAGTATACAATCACCCACATTCCCGGCACAACTAACATAATTACAGACGCCCTCTCTGGATCCCCAGTAGGTTTAGTTGAGAAGTTTAGAAAGGAAATCGAAGATAATAACTTCAGCATATTCTATCTGTGAAAGGTGGCATCCGAAAATTTCGTAACCACCTCTTTGAACGACATCACGAAAGAACAAGATCACGACCCTGTTTTTCGCTCCATTAAGGAAAAGTGGAAGGATAAGGACAAGTCCGAATCCACCAGTTTTATCTGTTCAGAGCAAAATCCTATTGCACTGAAAGGACACGGAAAACGCGGTATGGGTTCGCTGCATTCCACAAGAGCTCATCAAGAAGTTTATATAGTACACACATCTCTCATATGTTCAATTTTGCGCACGAATTTTTTTAATTAAAAACCATTTGTCACTTTAAACATATGGAAAGACGTATTAGGAAGTTCATTTCTATCTGTAAGACTTGCCAATGAGCAGAGAGTAATACGAAACATTCCCAGAAAATTAAAGCTGCAGCCACCTACCTATCCGATCCCAAGAACTAGGCGTGGATACTATTACATCTTCGTAGCGATTGAATTAACGTCCAAATACGTTGACACTTACTCTGTTACGCAAGAAGATGGCCAAAGCCTTTTGTTAAGACTCTTCAACAACTGGGAGATGTTGAAAGTATAATTGTGGACAATGGTCAGCAATTTAGGTCAAAAAGATGGCTAGACTTGCTGAGAACAAAGAAAATTAAGCCCATCATCATTCCCTCATTCCACCTGTCGTCCAATTCCACGTAACATGTCATGAAGGATTTACGTAATTTCTGCCATGCGTATTGCACCAAACAATATGCGAACTGGGATTTATATATCGACAACTTCCAACAAGTTTTAAATGAATTGCTTCCTCCGTATTTCCTGGGTTTGTGCCAATGTCTAGATTTTAATAATTTTGTTTGCTTACAGCAGCCGAGTTAGAATTATAGATATTGTTTTGTGAATGAGTGAAATATGAATGGAAGTAAATGGCAGACTAAGCCATGATACTGTAAGCTTGTTTTGCAAACTCCTAGCGAATGAAGGGTCTAGCCTCAATGCTTGTAAAAAGCAAAATTAAGTGTGGGGCTGGGCCAAACAAACTCGTTATAAACCTTTAGTTTAGTTCCTTATGTGAATTAAATGGATGGGCTAGTTCCCTTTCTTAAACGCCGACTCCATTGCTTGAATTAAATATCAAATATTTAGAGAGACAAAATAATAAACACAAAACTCAACAAGCGCCACTTTAGAGTCGTGTCCAAGGTGTTCAGTCAATTTTCTTTTTTGTAGTGAATGAGGTCAGGAAGAATACATTAAAAATTAACTTCACAGGTTAGAAATGTTACTATTAATTAAATTGTAGGATGCATGGATGAATATGTCACTGAATGTAGGCCTGAGTCGTACTTAACAATCTTGTCTGCTCAGAATCCAAACAAATTAGGGAGGATCGAATTAAAAATAAATATCAGCTATTGTGGCTTTGCCACAGTTACTGTGGACAGCTGAAAGTGAGGGGAAAGTACAGCCGTTACTTTTGCTGAGGACACGCAGCTCTACTGTATGAATATATCATGACAGCATCCTCTTGGATAAAATATTCCGGAGGTAAAATAGTCCCTCATTCGGATCTCCAGGCGGGGACTACTCAGGAGTATGTGATCATCAGGAAAGACAACACTGGCATTCTACGGATCGGAGCGTGGAATGTTAGATCCCTTAATCGGATAGGAATGCCAGAAAATTTAAAAAGGGAAATGGATAGTATAATGTTTTACTGGATTTTTTAAGTAATTACGGTTCATTCTACCACTTTCTACCGATATTCAGCTTTTCAACATTACGAAATATGGGGGTTCTGCTCGCTGCAACATTATTCTCCTGGGGCGTCGTGGTAGAAATAAATACTCGTAGGTACAATTTTTCACTTCTTCTTTAATTTCCAATCAAACTGCTTCTCCACCAAAACATTACAACTTCAAAACGTATACAATGCAAGAGAACTTAGCTGACAGAACTTCCATTTTAAAACAACAGACTGACATAGCTTCCAGAGCACTTGACAAACGACTGAAACTCGAACTCCCCCACGCAAGGCGGCGAGGCAAATATATAACATTGACAATAATGGCACTACATTACGCATTGTTCATAACAATTGAATATACTAATTTACAGTTACCAAACACACAAGTAAAACATTTCATGTACACTAAAATAATCACAATATAAAATGAAAACTATACATACAATAATTTTAGATGGCGCATATCTTTTTAAGACGAAATCGCGGTACTTTTTGTTTCATAACAAAGAGTAATGTTAAATGTCAATTAATTTGTTATTGAGTACATCATACATGTTCCTAACATATATTGAACTATCAAATAGCTTGTCCATTCTCAAAGTATACTCCAAATCTTACGTCAGTCAATATATACAAAGAATAACAATATTCAAATCTCGACTATTACATTAACACAATTAGCAGGTCAACACAACTTGTTTATGAGCCTAGCATATATACAATGCTATTTATTTTAATGTCTTTATGTAGATACAAAAGTTTTTACCATTCGTCTATTTATTGAAATAATATACAATGACAAAACTATTGTTTATAGAACGGTCTGGAAACGTCTTATACAAATCTCTTAATTAATGAAATCTATCGCTTGTTTTAATCACAGTATAACCGAGACACTGTCCTACACTAAGTCCTAGGCTGGTTATTTCGTTTTTAACTTCACACGCAACATATATCACTATTAAACCACACGATTCCGGGTCCGATGCAGACGGTATCGTACGATTACATTGAAATGAGAGGGCAGCAGTATCATCACAATAGGTTGAAGTTGGATATAGTGGTGATTAGTGATGTTCGGTTGCAGAATGAACAAGATTTCTGGTCAGGTGAGTACAGGATTATAAATACAAAATCAGTTGGGAGTATTAACAGGAGTGGGTCTGGTAATGAATAAGAAAATAGGAACACGGGTAAACTACTATGAGCAGCGCAGTGATCGCATTATCGTAGTCAAGATAGACGTGAACCCATCAACGGCCACAATAGTACTTATTTATATGCCAACTAGCTCTGCCAATAATGAGGAGATCGAAGAAGGGTATGAGGAGGTAAAGGAAATTATTCAGACAATTAAGGAAGAGGAAAACTTAATTGTGATGGGAGACTGGAATTCGGTAGTTGGAAAAGGAAGGTAAGAAAATAGTAGGTGAATATGGACTGGGCAAAAGGAATGAAAGAGGAAGCCGCCTGGTAGAATTTTTTCATAAGAAACACCTGGTTTAATAATCACGAATGAAGATTGTATACTTGGAAGAGACCAAGAGACTGCGGAAGGTGCCAGATAGATTTTATAATGGTAAGACATAGATTTTGGAACCAGGTTTTAAACTGTAAGATATACCAAGGGGCAGATAGAGACTAACAATGTATTATTGGTCATGAACTATAGGCTGAATCTAAAAAAAAAACAACGCAGAAAGGTAGGAAAATATGGAGGCGACACCTCGATAAATTGAAGGAATCTCAAGTTATTGAGAATTTCAGAGGGAGCTTTAGGCAACAATGGACAGGAACGGGGGTGGGGGCGGAGGGAGGGATAAAACAGTAGAGGAGGAATGGGTAGCATTGAGAGATGAAGTAGTGAAGGCAGCAGAGAATAAAATAGGTAGGAAGGCAAGACCCACAAAAAATCCTTGGATATCACAGAATATACTATATTTAATTGATCAAAGAAGAAAATATAAAAATGCAGTAAATGAAACAGGAAAATGGAGTAGAGACGACTAATAAATGTGATTGACAGAAAGTGCAAAATAGCTAAGTAGGAGTGGCTAGAACGCAAATGCAAGTCAGTAGAAGAATGTTTAAATAGGGGAAAAATAGATACCGCCCACAGGAAAATAAAAGAGACATTTGGAAACAAGGAAAGCAGCTGAATGGTTAGAAATAACTCAGAAGGAGAACCAGTTCTCAGCAAAGAGGGAAAGGTGAAAAGAGTATATAGAGGGGCTGTACAAAGTAAATGAAGTTAGAGACAATATTATAGGAAGGGAAGAGGAAGTATATGAAGATGAAATAGAAGATACTATACTGAGAGAAGAAAGAAGAATTTGACAGAGAACTTAAAGGCTTAATTCGAAACAAGACCCTGCAGTGGACGGCATTCACTCTGAACTACTGAAGTCTCTGGGAGAAACAACCACGACAAAACTATTTCACTTGGCCCTAAAGATGTATGAGACATACTAATTACCCCCAGAGTTTAAGAAAAATGTAATAATTCCTTATTCCGAACAGAGCAGGTGCAGACATGTGTGAAAGTTACAGAACCATCAGTTTAATAAATCATATCAGTAAACACTTCCGGGCTGAGTTGCCGTGGTCGATCTATAAAACTTCTTCTCCCTGACGTTTCGTTCTCGACTACGGAGAACATCTTCCGAGGTTGAGTCGACGACTGGCTTCTGGGGGCTGAGGCCGCTCCTTATATAAGATCGTAGAGGGCGCCACCTCACGTCACGTGGCGTCGATGTGTGGCTGTCTCTGGCTATCGCCTGTTCTCTCGATTGCGAGCAATCGATTGTCACGTGATTGATACAACGTCGATCGCCATATCTTGTCTAATTTTAATCCTTCTTCTTTACGATTAAAATTGTATTGATGTTTGTGGATTTCAATTGCCTCCCTATACATACGTGTATAATAGTGTGACGTCCTCGCCAGCACACTTGTCTCGCCAAATTTTATCTCGTGATCTCCTTCCGTGAAAACATGTTCCGCCACTGCCGATTTGTCGATCTGTCCCAAGCGACAATTTCTTTTATGCTCTGTCAAACGTGTATTAATGCTTCTTTTTGTGGTTCCTATGTAAACTTTGCCACAACTACACGGAATTTTATATACCCCTGGTGTGGCCAGGGGATGACGAGCATCTTTAGTTGATCTAAGGCAGTCACTAATTTTCTTAGTCGGTCTGAAAATAGTCTCCACCCGAAACTTGGCCAGTACTTTTCCAATGCGATCCGTGATGTTATGAATGAACGGAAGAAATACTTTTCCAGCTGATGGTTGTTGCTGTCTCCTGTTTTTGTGCATTTTACTACTTGGGTGAAGTACTCGGTTAATCTCGCTATTTGTGTAACCATTTTTCGCAAAGGCCTGTCGCAAGTGGTTTAGTTCTTCCTGTAAGTAGCCTGGTTCACAAATGTTATTAGCTCTATCCACTAGCGTTTTTATAACCCCTCTCTTTTGCCTAGGGTGGTGGTTTGAGTTTTTATGGAGGTAGCGATCAGTATGTGTGGCTTTCCTATAGACCTTATGGCCTAAGGTCCCATCCGCCCGTTTAATAACTGAAACATCCAGGAAGTTGAGTTGTCCATTATTCTCTTTCTCCATGGTGAATTTGATCTTTGGGTTGATGCTATTTAGATGCACCAGGAAATCATTCAGATCCTCTTCCTCGTGATTCCATATTACGAAGATATCATCGACATATCGATATCGATACCACTTTGAGGGTCTTTTTTTGGCCGACTGCAGTGCTTGATGTTCAAAATATTCCATGAAAAAATTTGCAATTACGGGGCTTAGGGGGCTTCCCATGGCTACCCCATCGGTTTGTGCATAAAATTCACCATTATAAAAAATATAAAATGGAGGATAGCAATGGGAAGAAAAGCGTTTTTGAAAAAGAGAAATCTGTTAACGTCAAATATTAATTTAAGTGTAATGACGTCCTTTCTGATGGCATTTGTGTGGAGTTTTGCTTTATATTGGACTGAAAGAGGCACGATAAACAGTGCGAACAAGAAGAGGATAGAGGCTTTTGAAATATGGTGTTAAAGACGAATGCTGAAGATTAGGTGGGTAGATCGCGTAACTAATGAAGAGGTACTGAACAGAATTGGTGAGAAAAGGAATTTTTTGCATACTTTGACTAAAAGAAGGGATCACTTGGTAGGACACCTTCTTAGACATCGAGGAATCGTGAATTTAGCATTGGAGGGTAGTTTGTGGGGTAAAAATCGCAGAGGGAGACCAAGAGACGAATACAGTAAGTAGATTCAAATAGATGTAGGGTGCCATTCTTATGAGAAGATTGCTCAGGATAGAGTAGGGTGGAGAGCCGCATCAAACCAGACTCCGGACTGAAGACCATAACAACACCATTAGAATTGTATAATTGTGAAGGTCACGTAACCAAGAGGTATCAGCTTCACTTTCAGGCCCTTTCACGGTGGTCAGACATGTAAATTTTATTCCAGGATGTGAATGGGATGGATGAATGAGACCCCTTCATCTATCGAATTTCAGCCGACAGTCGTCAGGTAGTCGGCAGCAGTTGTTTGACAAAATATAATTTGGTTTGAGAATTTCCTCGTTATAATTAAAGCAAGTCATTCCCTACACAAAATTTGTTTGTGGCAGGAAGTTGATCAAATACGTCACTAAATTACGTGAGGCTTTATATGAATAATGAATATCAGTAAAAGGAAAGACATCCTGAATTTAGCATAATAGTCACGATTTAAGCGTAATTCCGTGAATAATGAGAACGACCAGCATTGAATGTGCAGTAATTCCTGTATTTCTAACTGAGTTAATTCAGTCTTGATAATAATTGCCAGTACTGTTACTAATTTACCGAGCGGGGTAGTGCAGTGGTAACGCACTGGAGACACATTCGGGAGTAAGGTGGTTCAAATACCACCCGGCTATCCAGCTTTAGGTTTTCCGTGATTTTCCTGAACCACTCGAAGCAAATACCGGGATGGTTCCTTTCAGAGGTCACGGCCTATTTCCTTCCCCATCCTTTCCCAAAACGCAGAGCGTTAGATCCGTCTCTAATGACCAAGCTGTCGACGGTACGTTAAACTCTATGCTTCCTTCCTTCCTTTGTCACTAATTTAATAGGTAGTTATCAGTATTATTAATGTTTGCTTTGTGCAGGGTAGTAATTTTATTTCAGGTCATAGGGAAAATTTTCTTGCTCGGTAGAATTTTGTCCATAGCTTTCTCAGCAAACTTGTTATTCAGCGAGTGCTCCCACAGTCGCCGCTACCAGGGCTGGCGTCCGTCAGGGGAAGTGGAATACATGAAAGAGATTTCGGCTGAAGCCGATAATGTAGCATGCTACAGGTTCAATGAGACGTACAACTGAGGGCTGGTTTCGCAGAATTGGCTGTCGGTGGACATGGAATACACGAGGCGGCACTACCAGTCTCTTGGGACGCATTAAGTGAAGGACGCTAGTGTTCGTTTTGTCTCTCCGTCAGTGAACCTTATTGAAATCGCGCACAAAGTATTATACTGACTGGCATGACTTCTGTGTGTCTGTGCCGTCAGAGGGGGCGGAACATTGTTCCCGCCACTGCCAACAATTTGTCTGAAAGTAGACCATTGGCTACGTCAAAATACTAATGTGAAAAACATAAGCAGTTGGAAACAGCAAGGGCCGCGAATGATAGCCGTCTTCCTGCGCAGTGTGGAGAATGGATAGTACTCTATCTCATCCGAGTGTTAAAGTAGCTTAGAAAACTTAGTTCTTCTGGACATTCGATTGCTAACTGTTGCCATGTCATCTGATGGACACCATGTTAAGCCTGACTTTACTCCGGATGTTCTGAGACACACACTTGTCTCTAGATCATACGTATT
Organism: Locusta migratoria; assembly: GCA_026315105.1. NCBI lineage: Eukaryota > Metazoa > Arthropoda > Insecta > Orthoptera > Acrididae > Locusta > Locusta migratoria. The sequence goes on from CM048755.1 coordinate 519,644,590, forward strand.
AAAATGTGATCGAGTAAGAGAAGGGCATAGGTTTTTCGATCAAAAAGCAATGAGGTTGTGTCACTGTGCGGTTAAGTTAATCACGCAAATCAAAAATTTTCTTGCAGTGAATGAAATGAGTTTACAATCACGATTTTACTTGCTCTGGATTCACACCATAGTCATTTATTAATTAAAATTCCTTTGAGTGAGGTTTTCGGGTTTTCTTATTTCAGTGTAGGGAAGAAATCGTAACTTCGATGATAACCATGCTTGTCTGTAACCACAGACTGGCCATGCTGCAAGTTGCGACAGTTATAAGAACCAACACCGCAGATACTGGTATGGTAATGTGTCGCCGTCACTGTAAATAAGGAATGTAAAAATACTGTTTCTGCTCTATTTCATTGTTCTTCTAGATAAAATTCATTGCATGTTAAATCTGCTCTTTCTTTCCCTTGTCTAATAAGAGAGTGCACATTCATGGCCGACTCAATTCTGAATCCATTTTTCATGAAGTTTCTTTCTCGTGAGCTAGACATACTGCTACCAACGTACTATTTCCTTTTTTTTTACATGTCAACAAACGCTGTAAGTGTAAATTGATAATTACGTGCTGGGTCACAGATAAATGTTGTTCCTTTATTTTTCTTATGATAATAAATATTTTAAAAAAAAACTCGTTTTATCAATTCAGCATATTTGTTTTTCCCCCATTTACACCTAATTCACAAATTTAATTAACAGTTATTAATCAAGATAGTGCTTAATGCAGATGCTTGTCTGGAGAGGGAAGTCTCGTTTAAATGCAAATACCAGTAACTGGTACCATAGAGGCATTATGCAAACTTCACACATGTGTATTGTGCTGTGAAAGTGTTTACGGCCAAAATTATTCAATTTTCGTGTTCATATCATTGTACGGTGTTAACACGACTCACACAATGCATCCTAATTATGATTATTATTTAGTTTATTTGTATCTTTATGAGATAGCCCCTTGAAGTAGTACTGTTTGTGAGGGAGAGGTTTGCGTGTTCATATGACCCCACGGGCTATGCTGGAGGTATCAAAGGTAATGGCAGGGTTTTCCAAACCGGAGTGTAGGTCTTCGTCGATGAACATAGTGTGTCTTCCCACTCCCACTCCTTTATCCATACACTTATTTAAGAAAATCGGAGATGTTCAAATGTTTGTAAAGCTTAAGGGACTTAACTGCGGGGCCATCAGTCCCTAAACTTACAAACTACTTATGAACTAACTTATACTAAAGATAACACAAACATCCATGCCCGAGGGAGGATTCGAACCTCTGACGCCGGAGTCCGCGTGATCCGCAACGTGGCGCTCCAGACGACTCGGATACTCCCGCGCGGCAAATCTGAGACGAACCTCAACAGCTGTAGAGAAAACGATTCATCAGAAACACTGGTTTTGTGTTGGCGATGGCTTATTACGCGCCGGCCGCGGTGGCCGAGGAGACTGAGGCGCTTCAGTCACAGTCTGCGCGGCCACTACGGTCGGGGGTTCGAATCCCCCCCTCGGGCATGGATATTTGTGCCGTCCTAGTTCGTAAGTAGTTTGTAAGTTTAGGGACTGGTGACCCCGTAGTTAAGTCCCATAAGCCTTACAAACATTTGAACATTTTTTTGGTTATTACGCCATCAAGGAAAACTTGCTAATGATAAACAGGCTACAAAGGAAGCCACGGAATTACGTAACAAAAATACACAAAAATGCAAGAACAAGGTATAAGAATTGGAACATGGAATATTCGCAATCTTTATAATCAGCGTAGTCAAGGAGACGAAAGATATAGAATGGACTCAGGTGATTTACAGGAATTTAGTTGAGAGGAGACTGGTTCCCTCCATATCGAAAACTGTACAATGTTTTATGGAACCTGTGAAGCAGGACATATACTCGGTATAAGTTTCTGTTTGAGTAATCCTCTGGCTCCCAATACATGTGGCGTTTAGTCAGTGTCCCCTTCAATACCAGCATTAACTGCTGATACGAAGAGTTCCAAATTACCATTTATAAACTGCCATGCACCCACAAAAAAGGCACATCCCAAGTGAAGGATTAATTCTATGTGGAATTGGCTTTAGCCGTGGATTACACCCCAAATAGCACCTGTAAAGGTCTGCTATGCAACATCATTGCCAAAGTAGGAAAAGAAGACATATTCCATTGAACGGCTGGGGGACACAGTTTACATGACCACAGCAACAACGATGTCATCAGGTTTATAACGTTTGCAACACTGAAATGGATGTTCATTGATAGCACAAACTTCTAATGGAAGAACACACATAGAAGTACATAGAAGTACATGGGTTTCTTCAGATAGTAAAACAGTTAAACAGATAAACCACTCAGGGACTGATAACCTCGCCGTTTAGCCCCCTTTAAAAAACCGAAGAACAAGATAAACCACAATGCAACTGACACTAAAACAAAGAACTGGCTGATAGACGCAAGTTCACTATTGGGTGCAGATTGCGGGTTGAATCACTTCCTAGTAAAAAGCTTGCTATAAGTAAAACCCACAGCTAGGCTCAGAAGCAACCTGCGTAATATAGTAAGCTAACACATCGATGAGCTCAAATATACCGCAAAGAAAGATTAGTTTCAGCACCAGTTCAACAACCGTTCTGAGAGTCTACAGAAAGACGATTCACAAAAGAACCATGAGAAAGAAGGGAAAGAAGTCAAAAATCGAGTAAACGAGGTTGTAAATGCAGTCATCAACAATCGGATCATGTCCAAAAATATTTGGTTTCGTCACGAATGTGTTGAGGCATTAGCCAAGGATAGATAAATGAAGGAGAGCTGGCTGCGAGGGCAGCAAAATTTCAAGAAGTTAGGAGAGCTATCCAAGCAACCTTGAAGAGAGCAGAGATAAAGTACATTACAGGAATAATAGAAGGGGTTCAAGAAGATTTCTTGGTAAACGAGTCACAAAAGATATATATTCATACATATACATGTGGCGTCTGTTCCGAAAGAACAGACGTCATTCTGATCCTGCAGTTGTTATTCTTTCATGTTCACAGAGTACATGACACCAACTGCAGCCCATTCGCAGCCGATGTCATGTTTTCTGTGAATATGAAATAATAACAACTGTAGGATCAGAAGTGACGTCTGTTCTTTCGGAACAGACGCCACATTTATATGTATCATATGCCGATGACGGGTAATGATCCTTTCGTTAGTGTGGAGCGGTGGGCACGTTTGTGGCCCTGACTACCGGAATTAGTTTCATAACTACGAGTTTGAGTACTGTAGGCAGGGTGAAGCTGGGAATTTGTATCTGACGGGAGGCGTGCCTAGGTGGTCCTTGCAGGTGTGGTGATCACTGTGTCCCCAGTGGTGTAGGGGTCAGCGCAACTGCCTAGAAAACGGGAGACCCAGGTTCGAATCCCAGCTGGGTACACATTTTCAGCTTTGCCCATTCGCAATTCATGTCATGTATTCTGTGAATATGAGAGATATATACATTTAACTTCTTTAAGAACAGATATCACAGCTGTCAAAGACAACAGTGGGACCACACTCATCGAAGATTTTAACATTGCTGACGGGTGGAAACAATACTTCAGGGAAGTCCTCAACGTCTGTACGGCTGCTACGGTCGGGGGTTCGAATCCCCCCCCCCTCGGGCATGGATGTTTGTGTCGTCTTTAGTATAAGCTAGTTCGTAAGTAGTTTGTAAGTTTAGGGACTGATGATCCCGCAGTTAAGTCCCTTAAGCTTAACAAACATTTGAAGTCCTCAACTGTGATCAGCCAGAAGAACTGTTCGAATTTCAATAGCCTGACATGGTAGATTTACAAGATCCGTCACCTACCTTGGAAGAGATAAAGAATCAGATAAAGTGGATGAAGAAGAAGAGAAGTCCTGAAAATGGAATCATATATATAATCATTCAATCTGGAGAAAAAACACTCTACAAGAAATGTTACCATCTGATCAAGATAATCTGAACTTCTGAGAAGATCCCATAATAATGGAAAACAGAAGTGATCTATCCAACACACAAGAAAGATGACAAAACGGACTTCACTGACTACAGTGGAATCGCCCTCATGAATGTCTTCTATAAAATCATGTCCAACTATATATGGATTTAATTCAGAGTTTTGGAGGCGAAGTGATTGGTGAATATCAGGGTGGTTTTAGAAAGCATCATTTAACTGTCGATAAATTTAAGTTCTCCGGGGAGCTATATGAGATGATGTGAGAATACGATCAAGACCTTCATGTGCTCTATATAGATTTGAAGACGGCATAACATCGCATCCACTGGAACAGTATGATGAATTGCCATCGCGAGTTTGGGATACCCAAGAAACTCGTCACCCTAGTTTGAACGTGTCTGAGTCCAAAGGCAAAGCAAAGCTCGTGAATCAGGGCACGGGGAGCTTTTGTATAAACACAAGGCTGAGAAGACGAGGTGGCGTGTCACCGGTATTGTTCAATCTAGTATTCAAAAACATAACGAAGGAATCTCTGCAAAAGGGCTTTAAGGGGATCGATATAGAGGGTAAGAAAATCACAGTTTTCGCTTTCACCGACTAGGTGTCCGTGTTGTGCACATCTAAGGAAGAACTGACACGTAAGCTTAAAAGCAGCAACAAGCAGGACTCTTGCCAAATCAATAGACCACCTACAGTCTCTGATAGTTGGAACCCAATCCTAAAAAAAGGGTTCATAATTTTAAATATCTTGGAGTTATCTTCACAGAGGATGTACCGTATGAGGCAGAAATTAAAGAGAGAATCCAAGCCGCAAATCAATCATAATTCAGTCTGAGTCAGCTTTTTAAATTATGTAGCCCAGTGGCGTATTATAGACCGAAATTTAGTACAGGCCAGGAACCGTATTGGAAAAATTCTTTTTCTTTATTTTTAAAGTAAGGTATTACTACTATTGCTGCTGCTACTAATACTACTTTAATAATAATAATAATGACTAATTGATTGGAAATTTTCGCACTGTTACTTGTAAAACAACTCGACGATTCCTCTTCCAGAATCGTCCTATGACATCGTCGTGCTATGAGCCTTGGCTTTCAAGTATTCAAAAAACTAGTTTTTCAATATAGGTAGGCCTACAGGCAAGAGCTGATAAGCGATCCTGGGTCTTATTATTCCTCAAATACGTATTTACCCTTAGAACGGAAAAACTCCTTTCAACTTAAGCACTAACTAGTTGCAAAAATGATACCAATTAAACAAAATGGCTTGAAAGCTTCTCGAAGAATTTGGTTCGCTTTATTTGATTATTTCTTTCAAACTGACAGGCCGAAATGTTCCTTCATGCTGGGAAGAAAACATAGTTTCCAATTCCACAAGAAAATGCAAGCGACTTAAGTACTCAACAAACGTTTGTAGTAATGAATCCACACCGTGTACAGGCAACTACCAAACTGATTAATATCGCCTAGTTTAAGAAAGCGCAATTTATCACAATTGGAGGAAAGTAGTCCAGTATTTAAAAACAAGCCTTGAAAAATGGAAAGAAGAAAACTAAACTCGAAGTTTAGGATACAATTTTTGGAACCACAGGCTTCTCTTGTAGGCGTTGCACTAGAGTCTGGACTGTCAATTATTTCATTTAAAACGTCAATTAGCCCCGGATAGTTTTAGAAAATGGCAGATATTATTCTGGCCCTACAGTTCCATCTCGTTTCACTATTCGAGAGAATTCATTTACCAACAAAACCGTCAGAATTGCTGTGCTTTTGTAACACCGGTGAAAGACAGCAGGAATATTCTGAAGCGTGGAGAAAAAATAAATCATTATTGGTTTTATAGAAGAACAGCTATGTTGCAAAACTGAGCTCGAATGGTGCTCTGGAGTGCCATCATACGTTTGATTCACCAGTTTGTTCTTCATATCATGACTGTGAAATGCGCCTAACAACACAGTGAATAAAGCAGCAGCTGTAACGTCTTGGCTGACATTATGGCAACCAAGAAAATGTTCTTATATGTCTACCAACTGAACAACATCAGCGCATAGAGACTGGTAGGTTGCTTCATTCACGGTTCAGGCATAAAATTACCTTAGGTTTCATCCAAATTTCAATGTTGTAGATGTCGTGTCTGGACATGTCGGAAGGAACACCACTGTTGACATTAACAGACGAAAATTTATGAGGTAGAGATATTTAAACAACTAGGCTGTTTCATGGGATTTAGTTTCATAGTTTAAAATTTGTGACGGACCGGGACTCTCGGACGATGATGATGAAACTGGAAAATATGTATGAGAAAGGATAACTTGATTGGGATGCGGAACTGGAACTCGATTGCAGGAAAAGGAACATAAGCAAAAATACTAGATGAATATGTTGTTGTTGTTATGGTCTTCAGTCCGGAGACTGGTTTGATGCAGCTCTCCACCCTACTCTATCCTGAGCAAGCCTTTTCATCTCCTCATAAGAACGGCAACCTACATCCATTTGAATTTCCTTGCTATATGCGTCTCTTGGTCTCCCTCTGCGATTTTTACCCCACACACTTCCCTCCAATGCAAAATTTACGATTTTTTGATCTCCAAGAATGTGTCCTACCAAAGTGATCCTTTTTTTTAGTCAAGGTATGCCAAAAATTCCTTTTCTCACCAATTCTGTTCAGTACAACTTCATTAGTTACGCGATATACCCACCTAATCTTCAGAATTCTTCTGTAGCACCACATTTCCTGTCCGCACTGTTTATCATCCAAGTTTCACTCCCGTACAAGGCAACAGTCCACACAAATGCCTTCAGAAAAGACTTCCTTACATTTAAATAAATATTCGATGTTAGCAAATTTCTCTTTCTCAAAAATTCTTTTCTTCTCATCGCCATTCTGCATTTTATATCCTCTGTAATGTGACCGTCATATGTTACTTTACTACCCAAGTAACAAAATTCATCTACCACCTTCATTGTTTCGTTACCTAATCTAATTCCTTCAGCATCACCTGATTTTCTAAGACTGCATTCCATTATCTTTGTTTTGCTCTTTTTAATGTTCATTTTATAAGCTCTCTTCAACACACTGTCCATTCCATTCAACTGCTCTTGCAGGTCCTTTGCTGTCTCTGACAGAATTACAATGTCATCAGCAAAACGCAATGTTTTTATTTCTTCACCCTAAGCTTTAATCCCTATTCCCAATTTTTCCTTGCTTTCCTTCACCGCCTGCTCGATGTATAAATTGAATAACATCAGAGAAAGGCTACAAACCTGTCTTACTCCCTTCCCGACTAATTCTTCTCTTTCGTGCCCTTCGAGTCTAGTAACTGCGGTCTGGCCTTTGTACAAGTTGTAAATAACTCTCATTTCCCTGTATTTTACCCCCGCTGACTTCAGAATGTGAAAGAGTGTATTCTAATCAACATTTTCGAAAGCTTTCTCCAAATTTACAAAACCTAAAAATGTAGGTTTACCTTTCCTTAATCTATCTTCTAAGATAAGTCGTGAAGTGAGTATTGCCTCCCGTGTTCCTACGTTCCTCCTGAATCCAAACTGATCTTTCCCGAGGTCAGCTTCTACTAGTTTTTCCATTCTCCTGCAGATAATTCGTGTTAAAATTTTGCAACCATGACTTATCAAACTGATGGTTCTGTAATTTTCACACCTGTCTGCGCCTGATTTCTTTGGAATGGGAATTATTACATTTTTCTTAAGGTCTGAGGGTATTTCGCCTGTCTGATACATCTTACACACCAAGTGAAACAGTTTTGTCATGGCTGTCTCTCCCAGAGACTTTAGTAGCTTTGAGGAAATGTCATCTATTCTCGGGCCCTAGTTCCGACCTAGGTCTTTCAGGGCTCTGTCAAATTCATCTCTCAGTATAGTATCTCCTATTTCATCTTCATATACTTCCTCTTCCCTTCCTACAACAGTGTCTCTAAGTTCATTTCCTTTGTAGAGCTCCTCTAAGTACTCTCTCCAACTTTCAGCTTTTCCTTCTTGGCTGAGAACTGGTTTTCCATCTGAGTTCTTGATATTGGTAGAGTTGTTTTTCTTGTCCCCAAATGTCTCTTTTATTTTCCTGCAGGCAGTATCTACTCTTACCCTTGTTATACATTCTTCTAAAGATTTGAATTTGGCTTCTAGCCACTCCTGCTTAGCCATTTTGCACTTCCTGTCAATCTCATTTCTTAGTCGTCTGTACTCCATTTTGCCTGTTTTATTTACTGCATTTTTATAGTTTCTCCTTTCATCATTTAAATTTAGTATTTACTGTGATACTTAAGGATTTTTTTGTAGGTCTTGCCTTTCTACCTATTTTGTCCTCTGCTGCCTTCACTACTTCATCTCTTAATGATACCCATTCCTCTTCTACCGTTTTAATTCCCCCCGTTTCTGTCAATTGTTGCCTAAAGCTCCCTCTGAAATTCTCAATAAGTTCAGGTTCTCTCAATTTATCCAAGTCTCATCTCCTTATTTTCCTACCTTTCTGCAGTTTTTTTTTCCAGTTTAAGCCTACAGTTCATGACCAAGTTATGGTCAGAGACTATATCTGCCTCTGGGTATGTCTTACAGTTTAAAACCTGGTTCCGGAATCTATGTTTTACAATTATAAAATCTATCTGGCACCTTCCAGTGTCTCCTGGTCTCTTCCACGTATACAACCTTCTTTCGTGATTCTTAAACCGGGTGTTTGCTATGATTAAATCCTTGTCCCTTCAAAATTCTACCAGGCGACTTCCTCTTTCATTCGTTTTGCCCAGTCCTTATTCACCTACTGTTTTTCCTTCTCTTCCTTTTCCTACTACCGAATTCCAGTCTCTCGTCACAGTTAAGTTTTCCTCTCCCTTAACTATCTGAATAATTTCCTTTAACTCCTCATACATTTCTTCGATCTCCTCATCATTGGCACAGCTAGTAGGCATATAAACCTGTACTACTGTTGTCTGTGTTGGCATGCCCGAGGGGGGATTCGAACCCCCGACCGTGGTGGCCGTGCAGACCGTGGCTGGAGCGCCTCAGTTCCCTCGACCACCGCGGCCGGCTTGACAACGATAATGCGATCACTGTGTTGCTCATAATAGTTTATCCGCATTCCTATTTTCTTATTCATTATCAGTCCTACTCCTTGATATCCCCTAACTGATTTTGTATTTATAATCCTGTACTCACCTGACCAGAAATCCTGTTCATCCTGCCACCGAAATTCACTAACCCTCATATCTAACTTCAACCTATCCATTTTCCTTATTAAATTTTCTAATTTTTCTACCCGATTAAGGGATCTAACATTCCACGCTCCGATCCGTAGGATGCCAGTATTGTCTTTCCTGATGACAACATACTCCTGAGAAGTCCCCACCAGGAGAACCGAATGGGGGACTATTTTACCCGAGATGATGCCATCATCATATTTTCATACAGTAGAGCTGCATGTCCTCGGGAAAAGTAACGACTGTAGTTTCCCCTTGCTTTCAGCCGTTCGCAGTTACTGTATGGCAAAGCCACATTACCTGAGGTTACAAGGCCAGCTCAGTCAATCATCCAGACTGTTTCCCCTGTAACTACTGAAAACGCTGTTGCCCGTCTTCAAGAACCACGCGTTTGTCTGGCCTCTCCACAGATACCCTCCGCTGTGGTGGCACCTACGGTACGGCTATCTGTATCGTTGAGGCACGCAAGCCACCCCACCACGGCAATGTCTGTGATTTATGAGGGTGAATATGTACTAGGGAAAAAGAATTCTGGTAGAGCAGGGTATTTGACTGATTTATGGAAATCGTCTTAAATTGTTAATTATTTCATCTTATGATCGTAACGTGCCTTTTCCTCCCAATAATTGCAGTATTTCGATTAAAAGAAAAGGGAAATGAAATTAAAATAATTGAAAGCCCAATAGATCGCTCCATTAGTAATGTGACTCCTGTGACGTCAATTGACACATTTGTACTCCTGCTGCCGTATAATTTACTAACAGTGATATATTGTTTGGACTCTCACGTTTAACCCGCTGCTCTGTAAAACCATCACGGCACTGCAGTACACTACACTCTGTCGTCAAGATATTCAACTCGCTGCCCTCTCGGGTAATATGTTTTCGCGGGAAAGTAACAAAAACATTCAGCTGCGCAGTGTATGCCGGTGTGTTGCTGAGGATCATGAGGTTACATATATTGTATTACACTGTATTATCTCCTGAGTTGGCATAGTTCTGGTACGAAAGGTCATGCATTCTAGAGTGGACTAATATTTTAGTTTGATCCATGTCTTGGAGAACTTTATGCAGTCGACCAGTGGTTTCACTACGTAACTATATATACTAAAAAAAAATATTGTAAACACTCGAGTACTTTTCTCAATTCATATATTAGATTTATATATCATTTGTAATGTAATTATGCAAATTAAAATTATTTTACAACTCAATTTGGTTCCTTGGGCCACAAAGGGTTAAATGCTCTACAAATATTTCGTAGTACCGCTCTGTGCGATGCATCTTAAAAGCTATAGAAAAATTTGTTTTTTTCATGTTCCAAGTATTCGTAAATGCGTAATACGTGGTTGGATGTCGCTCTCAGGGAGAGAATTAAGATAGCGGTCACTTTGTTTAGTTTTATGAAGATCATTTTGATGTAAGTAAATGCTCCAAACGATAATTATTCAAAAATATCCAAATGTTGAAAGGTTTGTAAATCTATCGGACTCAACTGCTTGGTTATTAGTCCGTAGCTTACAAACTACTTAAACTAACGTAAACTAACCTAAGGACAACACAACCACCCATGCCCGAGAGGAGATTCGGTCCCCCGACGGCAAACGGCGATAATTATTGTTCTGTTTGTTCATAATTGAGTAGCATGCTCTACAGCTGAAAGATGAAATGATATTTATAGATTAGTTACCTGATGCTTACATTTTCGAAACGGCAATACAATATGGCAACGAAAAATTCCTCTCCGGGGGCCACTACCTTGACGAAGCACTGTCTGTGTGGGTGGAGAGGCTTGCGCATGCGTGGGAAGTCGAGGACTTTACCGAAGGTAGTGAATCTACTGCCGGAAAGGCCTCAGTCGATAGATCAGACTAAGAGTGTCCCACAACGTTCCGTCCTCCTTATCCACTCCCAGTTCTTTCCCAATAACCTTCTTGAACCCAAGGTGTGATGCGATCCGTGCCAAGGGGTGCGTGGCACAGGGGTAGATGTGTCGCAAATTGAGCCTCAGAAATACCGACCGACCTCCCTGAGTAAGTAGCCTTACACCACGAGGGCCTATCGTGGTGTGGACCAAATAAATCCTCAAATCTCATGGGACCGAAATGGACACGACTGAAGAAAATTAAAAATTAAATTTAAAACAAACTGAGGGACAAATCGAGATCTCAGATGCCCAGAAATCGGGATCAAGATCGATAGAGTGCACTCCTACTTCCACTTCTGAACAAGAAGTGGGAACTGTAACTGAGAAATTGGACCAGGCTTAAGGCGTTGTCTGAGGCACAGAGGAGGAAACTTCTCAAAGAACAAAAACAAAAGGAACGGATAGAATGGCTTCTTAAACACAAGTGGAGGGAATCAAAAGGGCTGGAGCCCAAGAACCCCAAGAAGAAACTGCCTTGGGTTGAAGGGGACACACAGACCCCTTCGACGTCAGAGACTGGTGGCAAGAAGGTAAGGGAGAAATACAAGACTCCCTCTTCTCTGGACAAGCATGAGCCTAAAAAGCCGAGGCAGTAAATAGGTAAGCAGACCTATATTACTACAGTCTCGGTCTTTAGAATGGCGGTTGTCCAAGAAGGATATCCACTGGTATCACCTCACAGCAACAGGAGCTCGTGCAATGGCCCTCTTTGAAAAGACTGGGTTTGGGGGGGGGGGATGGTCCAGGACACAAATTCAGGATGATCTATCTAGATCGCGGTGCCCTCAGTTTTGACTGTGAGGGGGAGCACTCAGCAGAATGGCTCAAGGACAAAGTGCCCATTACATCCCCGAGGGAGGACGAGAAGCTGCTGGTCAAGATAGCACCCGAGCTCCTAAAAACTGCAAAGGTATCAATATGGGCATGAAATACCCTTAAGGATGTCCCTCGAAAGACCGTGTTTGAGAAAATAACAGTCCAGAATCCAAAATTCTAGACAGAGGATTGAAGGGTAATCAATCAAAATGTCGCACCAGAAGGACGACCCCTGGTGGTGGAAGTCGGCGAAAATTCCCTGACGGCAATGCGAGAGCAAGGCCTAAAATTGTTTTAGGGTTTTCGCCGTCATGGTGATCAAATATCTCAAAAGCTATAATTCCAGCAAGATGAGGACTGAAAGTGCTGCAGATAAACCTGCAGCACCGAAAAGGGGCCACTACTGCCTTGAGCCGTCGCCTGGGGAGACAGAAAGTGGACGTGACCCTCATACAAGAACCCTATTTATACAAAGGGGGTGTACTGGGCCTGGGTGGTACTGGAGGTAAGCTGATTTACGCTAGAAATCTAAGAAACTCCGGAACATGCATTTACGTTAGAAATAGTATCTCCTTCATACCAATGAAGGGGTTTTGTTTCAGGGACCTGGTGACCATCAGGATGCAGCAATGTGGGAAAGGTATCAATAGGGAAATAGTTCTGGCCTCAACATACCATCCTTCGAAAGACAGTTCTCCTCCTTCTTTGGAAGTGAGAGACTGACAGAAGACTGCCTTAGGCACGGCGACCAACTGCTGGTGGGATGCGATGGCAGTGCCCATGCCCACAATCTAGTGTGGGGCAGCAAGGACACTAACAGTAGAGTTGAACACCTTGAAACACGTCTACTGAATGTGTGGTCGTGTTCCATTTTGATTTATTCTTTAACCTAAAATGTTTCTGCACCATGAATGTTATCTATCTGTGTGTTAATTATTTTATTATTTTTATTATTTATTATTTATTACTTATATATTTTATTTTATATATTTTATTTTTATATATTTTATTTTTTATTATTTTATTATTTTTTATCAATGATCAATGCCACGTGTTTATATATGTTTGCCCCATATTTATATAGGTTTCCAATCGTGTTATTAATTTTGACAACACTGTCATAGGAGAAAAACAGCGATCTATTTGATATGATCAATATACAGAAAACAGTCTTGATCGCAGAAATTAACAGTTTTAATTAACCGGCTTCAACCTGATGTAGGTCATCTTCAGAATTACAAACAGCCCATGTGGCCAGTGCTGTACTTGGCTGGGCTGGGCTGTCCTGGGCTGGCCGGCCGCGGTGGCCGAGGGGACAAAGGCGCTCCAGTCACGGCCACTACGGTCGGGGGTTCGAATCCCCCCTCGGGCATGGATATTTGTGCCGTCCTAGTTCGTAAGTAGTTTGTAAGTTTAGGGACTGATGACCCCGTAGTTAAGTCCCATAGACTATACAAACATTTGAACATTTTTGTCCTGGGCTGTTCTGCTGCCAGTAGGTAACTGTAGTTAGTCAAGACTGTTTTCTGTATATTGATTCCACCCGTGTGATTGAACTTGTATCTTCATTTGAATGTGAATGTGTGCTTTTAATATCGACTGACTACCGCGCAATGGCTTACAGTCACCGCTTCCCGCTCTAGGCCTCGTTTTGCTGCAGTTAAGAAAGCATGGCTTCGTTTGTCGTCTGCGCTAGCGTCTGCTAGGTGGCCAAAGACAAGCTTACTTAGCAAGGTGGCGAGGTGGCCGTGTTCTTAGTGTCGTACCAACCTAATCTTGGACGAAAGAGATGACAGGAGATCTCTCTGGGAGCGGTTCTAGAGGGAATTGTCTTGGCCAGGTAGCAAGGGTTGGTAAAAACTAGTCTCTGAACGCACTCTGCGTCGCTTTTAGCGCGCTCTGCTGTGTAGCCTTGTTCGAAACGTGAACGATAAACATTTCAGGCAAGATGAGGATTGAAACATTCTAAATATAGTGCTACAAAGGAATTCTGAAGATCAGATGGATATATAGCGTATCTAATGAGGGGATTCTGAACGCAATTTGCGAGGAAAGAAATTTGTGGCATAACTAGAGTAAATAAGTGAGAAATTGATAGGACACTTTCTGAGACATCATGGAAACTTCAATTCCAGAAAGAAATTTTCACTCTGTAGCGGAGGGTGCGCTGATATGAAACTTCCTGGTAGATTGAAACTGGGTGCCGGAAACGGGATTCGAACATGGGACCTTTCGCGGGCAAGCGCTCTGCCGTCTTCCCGTCTTCTTTTTTATTTATTTATTTATTCTTTCAGCTTGATCGATGCTTTGCAGTCGTTCGTTCATAGTTGTTGGTATTTGGCACAGCTTTTTTTTAATTTGCAGAGGGCGTTGAGCCCTCAGACCGGGTGTGCTGTGCTGAGCCACGACGCCCGGCATCTACCATCTGAGCTATCCTGATGGCACGCATCACGGTTCGTCCTCACAACTTTACTTCTGCCAGTACCTCGCCTCCTACTTTCCAGATTTCAAAGAAGTTCTCCTGCGAACCTTCCAGGGCTAGCACTCCTGTAAGGAAAGATATGGTAGAGACATGGTTTAGGCACAGTCTGAGGGATGTTTCCAGAATTCCATGAAGTTTGGAAGGTAGGAGGCGAGGTACTGGCAGAAGTCGTGAGGACCAACGATGAAGCATGCCGGCATAGCTCAGACGGTAGAGTGCTTCCCTGCGAAAGGCAAACGTCCTAGGTTTAAACCCCGCTTCCGGCACACTATTTTAATCTGCCAGGAAGTTTCATATTCAGCGCACACTCCGCTGCAGAGTGAAAATTCCATTCCAGAAACATTCCTTAGGCTCTTACACAGGTAGCGAAATGAGGAGCGTCAACACAGTCTTCAGATTGAAGACAACCACAACAACAACAACAACAATAACAGAATTTATGAACAAAGCTCTTATGGTCACAATAGAAAATATGGAAAACTAAACTTGATCTTTAGCATCTCATTTTTATTCTGACACGTTTCGAGCGTGTTAATCAAAAAGTCAGTGGAAAGAAAAGGTGTTATATGCACCTAGTGTGATGACATCAAATTTCTGATGATGAGTACTCATGAAATATGTTAAAATGAGTCGTTGAACATCGATTTACTTTTGCCATTTACTATCGGAGGTATAATAGCTGTTCTCATGACTTCAATAATCATTTATTTTATTAAGTAACTATCAGTTTGAAGCTGCGATATGTCGAATGCAGATTGTTTCTATTGTTGTTCGTAACAAAATGTGATGTTTTAAATGCATCAAGCAGTTCTACAAACAGAAATAGACGAGAATGTAGAATTAAGCCGCGGTGGAGTAGCCGAGCGGTCTAAGGCGCCTCGCTGTGGAGCGCGCGGTTGCTCGCCGTCGGAGGTTCGAGTCCTTCAAGGGGCATGTGTGTGTGTGTGTGTGTGTGTGTGTGTGTGTGTGTGTGTGTCCTTAGGTTAGTTTGCCTTAGTTTAAGTAGTTGTAAGCTACGGACTGATGACCATGCAGTATGGTCCGATAGATTTACAAACATTTGAACATTTTTGTAGAAGTATGACATCAGTGTCTTGAATTTTGGTTTGACGGGTTCTGCTGTTGGAAACGAAAAGCGGTCATATATTTTTATATGTTTCAAAGTCAAGCATTCCTTCTAATGAAATAAAACCACATTCGAAGTTCCGTAAAAAGAACCCTGAGAATACTTTCAAGCAAAGTAAAAGAAATAACAGAAAAAGAAATTTCTCTAAAGAAACTACGATATCTAAAAGGTTATTCTTTCTTCCTAAATGTTGGCTGCAGTTTAGAAAGAGTAATAAACCTCACACAACAGCGAAAATCAAAATTACGTTTTCCAAACAAACTATTACCACGAAAGGAAATGTTGGATGATAATGAGGTACTGTACGTACATTACCCTCTCCTTGCCATTCATACTGTTTTAGAAGGATATGTCTTTCAGTTGACTGAAGAATTGAGGTTTGTTATTGTGTTTCATGTAGGTGAATTCATTGAGTACTATCTAACGTGCTTTTCAAGAGAAGTTGATCAGTACATCGAGATCAGTTATCCTTTCAGTACGAAACTTACATTAACATTTACCAGTGAAGAACAGTTCATTGATAGTTTTAAAACTACATTTTGAAACAGGATTTAGGTTTTTTCATCATTGCTTCAGAGCTGGAATTCGTGAATCAAGAGTATGAATGTTTAAGTAACAAGGCACTACAAGATTTGATACCTGTTGCATAATCTTACTGATGTGGGATAGATTTTTCAGTATTTGTAGCAGTCAACATGGAATATAGATCGCGGATGAATGTAGAGAAAGAAATGTGAGTCGAATTTTAAATGTCACTGCAGGGATTTCAAAACAGAATGGTGATGAAGTAAGCTCATCCTATTCATTGAATTCTTGCAAAAATTCTATTTAATAGCATTAAAATTTGTTTAAACAGTGTTATGTCAGAATTTAATAAAGAATTAACTACTATTATTCATTCTGTCGAAACGTAAATCTACTTACGCCACACTTTCAGTCGGATATGATATGTGACAGGAGCAATGGATTTTTATGTTCCGGTCAAGGTAACCAAAACGTTTTAGAAGCATTGACTTAATTAGCAATTCAAACACGCGCTAAGGAAATTTTTATTCATTTCTGTTTGCGTTATGTAAGAATTTTAATCATATCACTAGTGGAACATTAAGATGTGAGGGTAAACAAATAAAGTAAGACTGTTTTGTGCCTTCACGGGAAAACAATATTTGTTCCGAGTTTCAACAAAATTAAAAGGGAGATAAACTGCATCAAGGTCAAACATATAACTGGACAAGACTTTCAAAATGCCACGTAAGTGGAAAAACAAAGCGCCGTCAATGAACGGATGTATCCGATTGCATTTAACATTCTCGGCCGACATGGATATTATATTAGTAGATCTGTGAACGATACGATAATTGTATGTTTTCAGTTTTACATTGTGAATTGTTTAGTGAAATATAGATGTAACGTGCTTGGCAGATAGTAATAAGGTGGAAAGATTATAGTTTAGCATTTGGTGGTGGCGGCATGAATGTATTTCATTCCCACGGCAAGAAAATATCTTCGGATTTTTCGATGGATGCGAAACAATGTTTTGGAATGTCTGCGGCACAAATACAATCCTTGTCATAAAAGAAGGCCCCACAGTCTCCTAAGTAGTCTACAGAGAACAGCGATCAATTTAAAACATATGTGCCATCCGTTATAACACATCTTCGTATGTCACAATCATAGTGTTCCATATAAATATATATGTACAAATAGTAATTTATTATAGGAAAAAACAGAAGTGAGTCCTTTTTTAACGAGTTTTTTAGGCACCACAAGAAATTTAATGTACCTGCTAAACCACAATTACCTGAAATATACAGAGACTTGAACAGAAAATTGTTGTCAGTTAGACCCCTGTTAAAAAGTGTTACCCGAAACTTGATCTCCTAAATTTAGAGAAATTAGAAGCTTATCACAATACTGTACGTATGTGCCGTCAAAGATTGTCATACTTGAGACATACATTTTCCGATTATTCCTAAAGCCGTAGTGTACAAAGATCATCTTGTGCTTAAAAATAGTGTGTTACACTCTGACGTGAACTATGCTTCTGTAATTTTGATACTACCCTTCCAACTATTTGCAGTGTGCAACGGAATGATCTGAATACTGATGTATCCTTGGCTCCTGCAAGGAAGACGTCAGCAACATGTCACGCAGAATTCAGAAAGATGTTCCTTGTCTACTTACAATCGGTCAAACTTTATTACATATGTAAAGATAAACGTAGATGACATATCCTGTAAGAAAAATCGTAAAAATAACAAAGTGTAACTAGTGAGGATCAGTTCGGGTACTAAAGTAATGTCGCTAGTTAGTGAAAAAAAAAAAAAAAAAAAAACTGATTGTGAATTTTATGTTTATTAAATCAGTTAAAAAAATACTCAAGTAGATAAAACCAAATTGGATATATAATTCCAAGTAAGGTATAAACAATAGCAAAAGAAATAAAATTCGTTAGAATGGCTGAAGAACAGCGCCTATTTGACTTTAATGAAGTTCCGTCAGTTTACGATCGAAGCTGTCGCGATTTCAGAAATGTTACACATTGTTGACTTAGGGATGGGTGGAGATCGCCTAAAGCGTTCTCACACAATACCATTAACTGCACCGTTGGCTGCTACCTGCGTTTTCGTAGAAATCAAAAGTAAACTTTTGCTGCCTTGATCGACTGCTGCCAATCGCACTTTCGCAGCATCTTGATTATGTCTAGAACGGCCTGTCAACCCTAGTCTAGCTGTATACTGGCGTGGTACGTCAGTCTCAAACCAACGCAACGTGTTGCCACTCAAAAAATGCGCTCACAAGCGTTAACTAATTCACTCTGTCTATGTTCACACTGGATATTAGGTATCTCGGTCAAAACTATGAACAGCGCGTAATCCTTAAGATTATTCACTAGAGATTACTAAGATCCGCTCCACGACAGAGGTGCTCCTTACAGTGCAACACTGTACACGAGTCTTTATCGCCTCTCCACACAAGAAATCGCTGCGAGAGTCGAACCGCAATCCTGCGTGCAAAGTACCACACAGCCGGCACGAGCGAGAGCGTCTTAATTTCGCTCGTACTTCTGTTTATATCAGGCAATGCCGACAGCATTTCCACGTCAGTGGCCCGCCTACCTATCAGATGGTGCGTCTTAAAAAGCCATATAGCTCGCCGGTCAATAGTGAGTCGGCTAAAGTCTTATTTAGGCGTCTCTTTCCCTCTTACTGGCGCCAACTTGCAATTGCGTCAGTATTCTGCCTGGTTTTTCTGCCTCTGGCTAAAAGTTGCGAGTAAACATCTTTTGTTCCGATTTGTGTTTCTCTCTTAAAAACATTTAAAGGGTCAGTATTTTCCGGAGTAGTAGGGGGATTTCTAAGTGTGTTTCGTACCAAATAATCGCCCGAGGCGACACGGTGGAGTGAGGAATCCATTGTCCCTCGCCACCTGCCTCATCTTTACTTCTGCCAGTACCTCGTCTCATACTTTCCAAACTTCCCAGAAGTTCTCCTGCGAAACTTGCAGAACTAGCACTCCTGGAAAAATGGAGGCTAGGTACTGGCAGAAGTAAAGTTGTGAGGACGATCCGTGAAGCGTACCGGGATAGCTCAGCCCTGGCGCCGTGGCTCAGCGCTCCCGGTCAGGGGGCCAAACGCCCTCTGTAATAAAAAAAAAAAGCTGAGCTAACCAATCAATGAGCACCCAGATGGAAAAAAAAAGAAATTTTAATCTGCCAGGAAGTTTCGTATCAGGACACTCTTCGCTGCAGAGTGAAAGTTTCATTCTAATTGTAATGGCTTTTTACAAGACATGTCAACGTCTGATGTAGATGTTATGTAACTTCTGACAAATTATTTTGAGCTTTTGAAACTTGAAAAAATGTTTTTACAGCTTGATTAGAACTGGTTTTTTTTTTTTTTTTTTTTTTTTTTTTTTTTTTTTTTTTTTTTTTCAGAAATGTCACAAGGTGAAAGCAACTAAATTAGTGCGAGTGCGTAGTGACATTAACTGGAAATTACGTCTTAGGGCAACGCAAATGTTTAATGTCATCAAATTTTGCTCTGTCCGTGTTTTCTTTAATTGCATGTGGAAATGTAAGGATGGTTGATTGCTATGCACGAGGTCTGATCAAAAAAATTCTTTATCTTTGTCCACAAAATATTTCTAGGCTTACCTTTTACATAATGAGCACGGTGTACTTCGAAATAGTCTCCTCGAAATTGGTACACCACTCCTTATGCTGTTTCCACTAACGGAAGCAATCTTGGTACGCCTATCGATTAAAGGCGCGTAGCGCTGTCTACGAATTTTGTTTTATCTCTGTCGTTGCAAATCTCCGATCTTTCAACGGGGTTTTCGACTTTGGACATATGACCGCAGGGGTGATTTCTACAGATTACGGAAATGAGGCAGCTCTGTGACTTCGCTTTTTGTACAACAGTCACGAAACAACAGGGATGAGTGCACAGGTGCGTTATTGTGAAGCAAAAGCCGTGAATGGTCTTGCCACGTATCAGGCCAGGGTCATCTTAAACTTCGTACGGCCATTTTTAAACCATTCGTAACACCGCGTATGGTTTAAACATTCATCACCTTATGCTTCCTGCATTAGGTGGTGTATATCTGTAACGGTTTTTTTAAAGTTTAACGCAAAGCTTAAAACCGACGCGTTGCTCCACTAACTCTGCTATATCGAAATGCGTAATCTCTGCGACACAAAGATCTAGTCAATAAAGCACTGAACTATAAGGAAAAGTTATAAAATAATGAAACGTTCGGCAGTTACACATTCAACACAGGCGTGTGCAGGGATGTCAACCGCAAATCAAAATGTTCAAATGTTTGTAAAGCTTATGGGACTTAACTACGGGGTCATCAGTCCCTAAACTTACAAACTACTTACGAACTAGGACGGCACAAATATCCATGCCCGAGGGGGGATTCGAACCCCCGACCGTAGTGGCCGCGCAGACTGTGACTGAAGCGCCTCAGTCTCCTCGGCCACCGCGGCCGGCCAACCGCAAATTGCTCCAACGCTCTGGTGTCGCGAACTTACATAGGAAGGAAGGTTAATGTTTAACGTCCCATTGACAGCATGATCACTAGAGACGGAGCACAAGCTCGGGCTGTTTCCTTCCAAGGATGGAGAAAGATATCGGCTGTACTCTTTGGTAGGAACCATCCCGGCATTTGCCTGCAGCGATTGAGGGAAATCACGGAAAACTCAAATTAGGATGGCCGGATGCGGGCATTGTGGGACAATGAAATACGTTATGGCAGTAAAGGACCTCATTAATGCCTGCCAGTGCAAATATACTGACAAGGATTCCAAGTACCTCGCAAACATTAATCCAAATACACTCAGATTGTATGGGTCACCAAAGCTAGATAAAAGGAAGGGAAGAAGATTAGGGTTTAACTTACCGTCGACAACGTTGTTATTAAGACGGAGCACAAGCTATAATATTTTTATATTCTCTCACAGTTGTTTCGTTGTGGTTAATCGCACACTTATTTTTTATTTGATTAAAATATTTGACAGGTTAGTGATGACTGTATTTCATTATCCAGGTTCTGTAAAACGTTTATACTTATATTTATTTTTCTTCAAAAATTCAAATGTTTGTATAGCTTATGGGACTTAACTACGGGGTCATCAGTCCCTAAACTTACAAACTACTTATCAACTACCTTATACTAAGGACGGCACAAATATCCATGGCCGAGGGGGATTCGAACCCCCGACTGCAGTGGCCGTGCAGACCGTGACTGAAGCGCCTCAGTCCCCTCGGCCACCGCGGCCGGCTTATTTTTCTTCTTGGAACAATTGTTGTTATGCGTTATATAGTTCATATTTAAAGAGTCACAAATTTTATCCATTTCAAATAATATACAGAACTATTTAAAAAAATTGTAAATCTATGGGACTTAACTACTACGGTTATCAATACATAGGCTTAAAAGCTACTTAAACTAACCTAAGGAGAAGAAACACCGAGCCAGAGAGAGGACTAGAAATTCGGACGGGGAGCAACCGAGCGCTCCGCAGCAAGGAAAAAACAATTTCAATGAAATAGGTCCCCTGAGGTTAGTGCAGAACCTACCACAAGTCTCATCTTTGAAAATGAAGTAAGGAATTTGAAATTGTTGCGCAACTAAAATGTTCAGGACCCAGTCAAGGAGATGGCCTCTCCTGTCGGTTTAATTTCGCCCTCGGTTAGATCGTGCACGAAACCTTCCAACAGATTGAAATCGAGGGAAAGAGACTGGCATACGTGGCCTATGCAGGCGATATCTGTCTACTCTCTCTGTTCTAAGAGTAGTTGAAACAAATGACAGGATCGCTACGCTAAAAGAGGCCGCCAGCAAATTTGGGCTACTCATAAATGGAGCCAAGACAGAGTTATGACGCGTGGGAAGACTGCTGGGCATCTACAGTTACTGCAGGTGGCAGAGCAGTCCTTCAAGAGAGTGCGTGAATTTCAAAAACTGGAGCCTAGCGCAACTGCTTCACTCCAGAGATATCTTCAAACAGCTCAAGATCCGATTGTACAAAACACTGAACCAGCCTGTTGTTCTTTACGCCTGTGAGACATGGAGTATCCGAAAACAGGACTTTCGCAAGCTCCTCGTTTTTTTAGAGAAAAGTGCTTCGAAAGATTTTCGGTTCGGTTTTGGATGCAAACACATGGGAATGGAGGACCCATCAAAAAACTTGAGGAATTATACCAACAGCCCAGCATAGCACGAACCACCAAAGTCAATCGGATACAACGGGCCGGCCATGTGGCCCGGATGGAAGATGGCAGATGGCTACACAAGCGCCTGGGTATCATTCCTGCAGGAATCAGACCCCAGGGAGACCAAGGAAGCGTTGGAAGAATGTCCTCCATTAAGACCTGAAGCAAGCAGCGATAGAATGATGTGAACAGGTGGCGGATAGCAGCAATGGAGACGGAAGCTTGTAGCAGCGTGCGGTCCACTGGGCCTGATCACCTAGAAGAAAAGGATAATGAAGAATCTGGCACACAGAACGTGTACTTCCCTTCGTTGAAGTTATGGGGGGTAGTAAATTATTACCATTAACTTGTAAATATGATACAGAAAAGCGTAGATAAACATAAATGAGATCACATTGCCAGGAAGACACCTTGATACCAACTCCCAACCACGTGGTAGAGTCAAAATAGTTTTCACATTCGACGAAATGATTGACATAACTCACCACAAATCGCGATCTAAAGTCTCTTTGTTTGTGCACAGTACTTCTGAAATGTCAGTAAAAGTGAAAAGCAACAGAGTGCTCTTAGGACTCAGAAAATGGCTCACAAAGTGTAAACCCATGCAGTATTCTAATCTTTGGTTTGCAGATAGCTTGCAGACAGGAATTCGGGTGCTGAATCAGCTACGGCAGCGAGAATGTAATTAGGGAGGAAGTGGTGCGTGTGGCACATGCCTGACGCAGCACCTCCGCGTCTGCGCTCCCGACGACTTCAGCACAGCCTCGGACACGGCCCACCCTGCGATAAGCTTCCGTATTATGCAAGTCTTACACTTCCACGTAATCTACTCCTCACGGCAGTATTTCTCGCTCCCCAGAGCCAGACAGACATTCCAAGATAGGTGTGCCATGAAGGCAACGACGTACCTTAAGGTACCTGCCAACTTTCCCGTACAGTCACTAATATTATTATGTCCCTAATAACTATGGTCGGTGTGCAGCTACATTTTGAATACACATTCTTTTATTCGAGATCCACTTGACTACTTTCATGTCCAGCATCTAACCGCGCTGAAAATCGTTGTAAGCTGCGATCCTTCAGCCTAATTACCAGTTCATTCGCATGTGATGTCAATGATTAAGTAAAACAAGTAGCAATGAAACACAATAATAATTATGGAGAAGTGTTATATTCTGTTGAGTAATTGATGTAGACGACACCTATGTTTTAACTGCTAATTTATTCAGTCAATCAATGATGCTCCTACAGAAAAAAATCACTCCAACCTGAAAAGGAAATAATAACAATAATGTAAAGCAGTAAATTTTGTTTGAAAGCGTAACTGAATGTCAGAATCCCTATGTACTACACCTATTATAAAGTTTTGTGTCACTAACGAACAAATTTATTTTTGAGAGTGGATAAATAAAAAATGCAGAAAAGTAAAGACGATAATTGCTCAGTAGCTGCACATTGTCTCCCCCACGTGAGTACAACGCACTGAATGCTCATACAACAATCTGAATCTCTCAGGAAAGTTCTACTTTGAGATGTTGCATATATGCGTATCACATTTCCTTCAATGTCAGATATGTTTTCAAAGTAATGTGCTGTCATGTGTAATTCAGTACTACGTCAATTTGTGATAGGTTTGTTGTGACAATATTAAGTCTTGTCACCTCTCATGACTTTTCCAAAAAAGATGTGACCTTGTTTTTCAATTCAGTCAAATTGCGGTAGGCATCCACATATGTTGCTGATATTGTTTGGGACGCAAATATGCGGCACCAACTTTGTACGCGCTTCTTTCTTCTTCAAAACATTCTCCAGAATTTCGTGGACACTTAATTTCGAGATTAAGCTCCATTGTGATTATGACACAACAGCTTTCACGCTCTTAAAGTCGCACTGCCACTACTTACACTGCCTTTTCACAATTGACACTCGAATTCGCATTTGTCGGTTACCGTTGTTGGTAGAAGCTGCCACCATGGTCACTGTGTTGACGTCACATACACCAGCAATATGAAACCGTAATATTTCTGGACGGATGATACATAATCGTGGTTGCGACAAGTTGAGAGCAAGTGATAAAGGAATTCGCTACAGTTGGTTTTCGGTTGGAAGCTGCGTCGGCTCCTGTGTCTGATACAGATTTCGCCTTTGAGGGAGCGACAGTGTGGTCTACACTCGTGAACGCGCAGCAGTATGCCATTTTCTCCTTTCGCCGACGTAACCTGCAGAAAACCCTGGTCTGACAACAATTCATCACTTTATTGTGTCTAGCAGGCAGTGCACAGATATGGAGCTGTTTCGAAAAGGCGCTTGAATGTGGTTAGTGGCTAAAACTGATATTCACAACACGCTAACGTACAGGTTTTAGGCTTTGCCTTCTACTGATAGTGAGACAATTATCGCTCATTTCCTATGAAGCTTACAGCGGTCCCTCGTCCGCTGCAGTCAGAGCAAATACACAAATGGAAGACTGGGTTGTTGGTTGCACCTGTAACGTTGGGCACACAATCGCAACATTTAAACGGCTTCTTGCTTGTGTCCTGGGAACAGGTCATCGTACACTATGTCATCAATAAATATCTAGCTTTGGTTCTAAAACTAATCTCTGAGCTCTCTTCCACTGTGAAGACGACAGTCTTGAAATAGCAATAGGCACAGATACAGTACCGCACACACAAGGTATAACAGTACGGTGTATATATAGAGTTGTCATTTGTACTCTGGTGAGTCATGAGGAAAGCTTTCCGACGTGATTATAGCCGCACGAAAGAAATCAACGGACTTTGATATCGAAGTGGTAGTAGAGCTACACGTATAGGACCTTCCATTTCGAAAATCATTAGGGAATTTAAAAATCCGAGATCAACAGCGTCACGGGGGTGCCTAAAATAACAAATTTTACGGATTGTTTCTGATCCCGAAATATGCGGTGCCCGACGGCCTGCACACGACGAGCGAGAGCAGCGGCGTTTACGTAGAGTTTTCAGGACTAACGAACAACCCATACTACGTGAAATAGCCGAGTATATTAATGTGGGATGTACGATGAGCATATCCTTTAGAAAAATGCGCCACAGTTTTGTTTTAATCAGCACTTATAGCAAATGATTGCCTTGCTAAGAGCACGACGTCGTCGGCAACGCCTCTTCTAGGCTCATTACCACATCAATTGGAACCTAGACGGCTGGAAAACCTTGCCTAAGTCAGATGAGTCCCGATTTCAGTTGGTAAGAGCTGATGGTAGAGTCCAAGTGTTGCGTAGTCCCATGAAGCCGTAGAACCAACTTCTCAACAAGGCACTGTGGTCGCTACATAATGGCGTGGGCTGTTTTTGTATGGAATAGACTGGGTCTTTTGGTCCAGGTAAACCGTTCATTGACTGGAAATGGATATGTTCAGCTACGTGGAGCCCATTTGCAGCTATTCATTGACTTCTTGTTTTCAGACAACCGCGATATTTGTATGGCTGACAATACGCCACGTCACTGGGCCATGATATTGTTAGAGACTGGTTTGAAGGACATTTTAGACAATTTCGCAAATAACTTGGCTTCCCAGAAAGTCCTAAATGAATTTCATCGATCATCTATAAGGCATAGGTCAGTTAGTTAAGAAAATCATGCATCGGTAATACTTACGAAATCGCCTTTCTTGTAGATTGCGTTTTCCCCTTCGTCGAGTCTGTTCACTTCAAATCTGCAGTCATTCTTCCCCGAGGTTCGTCTTGTACAGTATTTTGAAAGTGGGACTTCAATTCTCGCATTCGGAGGAGATAGTCGGTGATCGAAATTTCACCGCAACGAAAATTGCCGTTTATGTAATGATTACCACTCCGACTGCTGTGTCATTGCTGAGACACTCTCTTCCCTGTATCGTGATAACACAAAACGAGCTGCTCTTCTTTGTAGTCTTTCGGCCCATCAATCACACCTGACACTTGATAAGGTTGTCATACCGCGCTCCAATACTCCAAAACAGGATGACAAAGGTTGTGTATGCTGTCTCTGTAGTAATTATATTACATCTTCTAAGATTTCTTCCGATAAATCGGAGTCTTTGGTTCGCCTTTCCCACAACATTTTCTGCGTCCAGTTCGAAGAAAATGATTATGACAATTCTACTTTTCTAAGATTAGTCTGTTAGACTTTCCAACAGAAAGCAATGATAATGCATTACCTTTAGCGATGAAATAATTGTTCTAACTTTAGTGTTGGAATGTTGTAGAAGTCATAGCAAGCTATATTGTGTGAAGTTTAGACAGGACAGAAAATGTAAAGAATGTTTAAGGACTATCACCATGGCCAACGGGAGCTAAACGTGTAAAAATGGAAAAGGAACAGTGATACTGGCAGTGAAGCTCACTATTGCAGTTTTCCCTTTGCAGTCATCTTCCAAACAGGATTCTGGGGGCTGAATCAACTAAGGCAGGAAGAATATAATGAACCAAACGCAGAGTGTGACAAATACTTCTACCGCGCTGCACTCCCACTGGCTTCCGCGGGGCAATGAACAAATCCTCGATCACGGACAACCTTCTCATAAGTTTCAACGTAAGCAAGAATACTGAAGTGCTACCCCTTTAGCATAATTTATACCGAGACCGTGACGAGATGAGCGCCCGCCAAGGGCGCAGGGACGGACGGGGCGCAAAAACTGACCATAAAAGAAATTTCGAATTTTCGAATGTTTGTAACCCTAAGGGACCAAACTGCTGAAGTCATCGATCCCTAGACTTACAGACTGCTTAAACTAACCTTCTCTAAGGACAACACACACACTTACTCTTGCCCGAGGGAGGACTCGAAACTCCGACGCCGGCCGCGGTGGCGGAGGGGACTGCGGCGCGTCAGTCACGGTCTTCACGGCCACTACGGTCGGGGGTTCGAATCCCCCCTCGGGCATGCATATTTTGTGCCGTCTTTAGTGTTAGCTGGTTCATAAGTAGTTTGTAAGTTTACGGACTGATGACCCCGTAGTTAAGTCCCATAAACTATACAAACATTTGAACATTTTTTGAAACTCCGACTGGAGCGACCGTGCTATCCGTGACATGGCACCTCAGACCGCGCGACCATTCCCGCCAGGCACAGAAAATTAAGAAAGATAGATAGTTCATATGTTCTGCCTGCCAGAAGCCTTTCCATAGACCTACGACTTCCAATGCACGCTGTTATCACAGTATCATGTCTCAATGTCATAGGTCAAAGCAGTGGCTAAAAGAAGTGACTACTACCCAACAAGAGACTTACGGATTCGGGGTCAACAGTGAATCTGGTTCGCAAAACTACAAGGGGTTGGCAAGTTTTATAATTGAAAGTAAGGGGTGTTCTGCATATTGCAACGTTATACGATGGAGGATGTAGCACTACACTACCGACATTTCCTATAATATTTTTTTGTGTAGCTTTGATGAGTCTACCGGTAGTATTACTCTCACACACATAAAATATAAAATAGTCAAATATAGAAACATTTACAGTTTTATTTGCGTTCGGGTAGAAATTTAATATTATCTTTCACATATATGAAAGTTCTTTAAGATTAAATTTAAATTTATTTTACCGCGCGAATTCAAAACTTATTTTCTCTCGGTTTGAAAAATAGACAAACACAACTAGGTTTCTTCTTACTCACGACATTTATCACCTACAGCGTTATACTCAAGCAAGGGATGACGTACCGTAGCTGTACAACAGAGAAGAGACAAACATTTTGCACCTAACTGCCAAAAAACACATAAGCAAAAGAAGTTCGAGGAACGTTTGAAGAATTTTACCAATTCCGTATCTTCAGCTTCCAGTCTCCCGCTTAAAAAATGTGTTTGTAAAGCTTATGGGACTTAACTGCGGGGTCATCAGTCCCTAAACTTACAAACTAGGAAACACTAAGGACAGCACAAATATCCATGCCCGAGGGGGGATTCGAACCCCCGACCGTAGTGGCCGTGCAGATCGTGACTGGAGCGCCTCAGTCCCCTCGGCCATCGCGGCCGGTGCGAATAAATATTAAATATGTGACATGATTATGATAACTGTGAAAATCGCTAGTAGGCATTTATATCTTCTTCAGGACATACTAGAAGATCTACCACAAGATTCAGACCATTCACTGGCTGAAGACATTCCTCGCCCCGAACTCTCTCTGGCATACGCCATCTTGCATTGCTTATTTGATGATTTTCTTATTGTAACTTACACGTTGTCATTTCAAAGAAATGGCGCACTGAAGAATTAAGAAAAACACGTCGTCCTTCGTACGATAAATGATAATCTACTGTCTAAAATTGCTTTATTAGCACCAGTTAACAACTGCCATCAATAGTATGAGATTGAAGGTCGCTCGTTCTAATTGTGAGCCGTAGAGTACTGAGCAGCGCGTTGGATTGTAATGCTCATGGTCAGTCGTTCGGAACTCACCACCACCCAAAAATGTCTTTCTCCTTTTTTCCGAAAATGGTTTCGGGCACTCTTATTAATTAAATAGAGCTATGTTCTTCAATGTTTAGAGTTGTGCATATGTAAGAATGCTCCCTCTAAAATGCGTGTTTGTTCTATTTCGTGAATATGCCGTGCAATACGTAACAACGAATTAAACAATGGTCTTCGGAAGCATATGCACGTAAACTGTGGCAAGTTCAGTTCCTTAATAAAACGGAAGTGTATACATTGCAACAAATTACCTTGTTTATTTTTTTTCTAAGCGTTTATTCATTATGTATGGAATATACGGAAAGTCATTAATTGGAATCAATGCATCTACTAAAATATTTGTCTTTGACGTGGTTGCTATGCACGCTTTTAACGTAGATGGTAATACCTTTCCTGTAGTTCAGATATGACTTCCTTCATGTTACTCTGTTCTGTGCTAAAATAAAAACAAATATTCTATTTCAAACCGTGATTACGTTTTCTTTTACAGCTAAAATCACAAACGGAATATGTGTGGTAATATTGAATTCCACATAACTCTAGTACTTAATATATATTCAAAGTTAGTACAATCAATAAGTTATTTACAACAGTCATTGTAACAGTATCCCCCCAGTTTATGTACATGTGATAAAGAGGTCTATGTTAACAATTCGTTACTATGTATTTCATGGCATGTTCTCGAAATAGAACAAATGCACTTTTCACAGAAAGCGCTGTTACCTTTGAACAACTTCATTTAACAAGAGTGTGCAAAAACCATTTAGGAAGCAAGAGGAAAAATAAAGTGAGCCAAAAAAATTGACAATCGTGGTATATTTCTTCATTGAGATCGATGCTTTGCGGTCGTTTGTTCATATTCGTTCTGGGTGGTTCGTTGAGAATTTTACTCAGTTTTTTTATTACAGATGGCGTTGAACCAACACCGTCTGAAAAGAAGGCTTGTGCACTGCCGTGCCACGTCACGTCACACAGAGTAGGTGGCGATCGCGTAGCTCACTGGGTGGCTGATGGGGCACAGCCCACCGCCTAACATCGGCCAGCCAGTGAGATACGCGATGTGGCACCTGAGCGTACACGCCTTCTCTTCAGATGGTGTTAGTTGAAACCTCTTTCGTTTTCTATCTTTTCATTGGTTCTTCGGTTTGAACAAACTACCGTTTGTGGACGATGGTTTGTTTTGTCGTATTTTGCTCGTTTTGGACAACTCAGTTCTCTCGTGACAGAGGGCGTCGACCTAACATGCCAGCAACCCTCTGACCGAGCGCGCTGAGCCACCGCGCCCTAGCAAGTTCCGAACCACCGTCTGACATGTTCGTACATCACAAACTAATTCCTCTCCTATTACGCCATGGTGAACAACTGCGAGAGTAATCCGTGATTCTCGTACCATCGATGGCAGGTGTTAACTAACTAACCAACATTAGATTATAATTCATTGTCCTTTTTTTTTATTACAGAATTTGGCCAATTATAGACCGCTTAGAACTTAAGACTATGGTACAATATTTTTCTTCTTATCTTCCCAGAACTTCTTCGTGCGTTGGCTGATGGCCTGCCTCTGTGCTTCTATGTTATTCAGCAGAGCTTTGGATATAATTTTATATGTAACTGGAAGTAGAGATATGCCTCTGTAGTTGTTTGTATCTGTCCTGTCTCCATTCTTGTGTAATGGGTGAATTATGGCTTGTTTCCAATCATCCGGTATTCTTTCTTTTTCCCAGCAATCTTTAATAACGTCATAAATGGTTTCAGCAGCCCGCTTCCCTCCCAGTTTCCACATCTCGGCTACTATCCCGTCTTCACCTGGTGCTCTGTTGTTCTTCAACTGGCTAATGTATTTCTCAATTTGATGCAGTGACGGTGGTTCTGAAGAAGGATTTTCTTTTTGAGGTTTACAGAAAGTTAGTCGTTGTGTTGGTTCATCGCAGTTTAGAAGGTTCTTGAAGTATGCAGCAAGTAACTCACAGTTGTCTTTGTTGTTGGTGATCAGTTTGCCTGTCCAGTCTCTGAAGTGGAGGCTCATCGGTTTGTACCCTGTTATTTCTTCTTTAAAAACTTTGTAGAAATCCCTAGTATTGTTCTGTCTGAAATTTTTATCTATGTCCTCTAATCGTTTTTTGTCATAATTTCGTTTCTCTGTTCGAATAATTTTTGATGTTTGTTTTCTGATCTCAGTGAATGTGTTCCTGTCGCTTTCCTTTTTGCAAGCGTTCCATTTTTTCCAGGCTGTTTGTCTATTCTCTATTGCTTCATCACATGTCTTATTCCACCATCTATGTTTCCTTCTTCTTGGTGGTTGTTCTAGTTCTTTTACCGTTTCTATCATTGCTTCTCTGATCTCGCTCCAGTTTCCCATCGTCTTTGTCTCAAGCTTTTCAACGAATTTGTCCCTATTGTCTGACAGAAATTTTGTGTCAATTCTAGGGACTTTTTTATTTTGGGATTTGGTTTCTTTGGTTAAAATTTGGTTTTAATTTCCGTTAAAAAGTGGTCAAAATCTATTCCTAGTCCTCTTCGGACCCGTACATTCATAATTTCTCTATGGTTATGTTTGGTTATTGCCTCATGATCCAGCTGATATGAGCCTAAATGTGTATTAGGGGAACACCAGATCTTCTTTCTCCTTGCCAATTTTCTGAAGAAAGTTGACATTAGTTTCAGGTCGAATTGTCTGCAGAAGTTGATGAGCCTTTCTCCGTTCTTATTGGTTCGTTTGTGTGCAGGAAAATTTCCTACTATTGCCTCGTATTTCTCTTCCCTGCCGACCTGTGCATTGAAATCCCCTACGAGTATTTTTATGTGATGCTTTGGCATTTTAGATGTTTCGTCCTCTAGTGTTTCCCAAAATTGATCCACTTTTTCTGGATTTTTCCCATTGTCCTTGTTGGTAGGTGCATGTGCATTTATGATGCTATAGCCTTTGTTTGCTGATCTGAATGAGAGAAGTGATATTCTCTCAGACGGGGATGTAAAATTTGTTATAGATTCTGTCAGGTTGCGTTTTACCATGAAAGCTGTTCCAAGAATAGTGGCATTTTGTTTATTCTTTATGGCTGGTTTCCCTTTATAAATCCTGTAGCCCTCTGATTCAAATGCATTCTCATCTCTGTATCTGGTTTCCTGAAGTGCCAGTATGAGTATGTTGCGTCTGTTTAATATGTCCGTCAGTTGTTTCAGTTTTCCAGTTTTTAATAAAGTATTGATATTTAATGTGCCAAGAAGATGTTTTATTCCAGACCTTATGCGAGAAGTTCTAGGAAGCTCCGACTCTTCCTCACATGATGTTCTAGGCTCTCCAGAATCCAATGGCCTAGTTGCATCACTGTTTCCAGTGATGGAGGATTGTTTACCTCCTGGAGTAGTTTTCCTATGAGTGTTTACCATCATGTCTTGGTTAAAAGTAAATTAGGAAGGGGTGTTAACCCCTTCGTGGGATGTTACATCTGTGATCGTATCGCCAGATGGGTTTTAACAGGCCGCCCAATATGGAAACAGACGCCCTTTGTAGCCGACCACTTTGGTAACAGACGCTACTGTGAATGACTCATCCGCCTTCTTTGCCGTTGAGATTAGTATCTTCATCCGCCTCTGAAGCCGTTGATCTTCTTCACCTGATGTGTGTCAGTGGCTCTTCCGCACTCTCTGCCGTTGGGAAGTGAAGTTCCTCTTCCGCCGTCGAGACCATTGGCCAGTGTTCACCTATAACCCCAGGTGGGGGCCCTAACTGGGTGCTACCATCCGGAGCCAGATGGACCCAGGTTTTTTAACGAGGTTGTTACTCCTCCCCCTCCTCCTTCCCCAACACTTGTGAGATGGGACCCCGGGCTTGGGACCGGCAGTGGCGGAGTTAATTCATTGTCCTAAGAATGACGTGTTTTTTATAATTTTCAGTGCGCCATTGCTTTGCAATGACAACGCTTGAGTTATAATAAGAAAATCATCAATGTAGAGAAAGCAAGATGGCGTACATAAAAGAAATTTTAGGACGAGGGATGTCACGTTATTGATTTATGAACGCCAAATGTACGCAGTGTTCCATCAAAGCTATAGTCACTCGTTCGAACGCCAAATGTACGCTACGTCAGTCGTAACCAATACAAGCAAAGAAAAACTTTGAACTACCATGGCACGACAGGCGATAATATTTTAACGGAATAATATAATGAAATTGTCGGAGAGATATTAAAATGGTAATTCAAAGAGGTAAAAGTTCAAAAAAGAGTAGGTTGTCAAAGCTAAGTTTGCTAAAATATGGTCAGAAAGAATATTACGTGTTGGGTGCATAAGTATTACCACAATAGTAGATTCGTAATCATATCACCATAATTTTTTATTATTTAGATTATTATTTTTGTCCTAAATTTTTGCAAAAACTTATAAAACTACAAATCTAAAGTGGGCTGTAAAACACGTCAGTACGATTTTTTCCATTTCTTAGGAATCTCCTCTAGAGACCTTCAGGACACTGGTTACTAGAAGGGGGACAAGAACCTTCGCATACTCTGTGTAAAATCACATTGGTATCACATCAGGTCCAGCAGCTTTTCCTCTGTCAAGCGATTTCAATTTGACACTTATTCCAATATCCTCTTTTTTTTTTTTTTTTTTTTTTTTTTTTTTTTTTTTTTTTTTTTTTTTGCGATGGGTTAGAGTAGGAATAACAGTGCAGTCTTCCTCCGTGAAATATCTTTGGAAAAAGGCATTTAATATTTCGGTCTTTTGTGTGTCAACGACTGTTTCAACGCCATTAATGCTACAGAGTATCTGGATGCCTGGTTTCTACTAGTTTACCGATTTAACGTAGGGCCAAAATTTTTCAGGATTTAGCACTAAGTCTGTACACAAAACATTGCTCTCAAAGTCGTTAAATGCCTCTCGAATGGTAGCGCTTACGCTAATTTTGGCATCATTACTCCCTGTATTTGTGCACAATTTGTCTGAAACCCGAAGGAAGTGTAAATATGGAGAAGGAACAATGTTACTGACAGTGCAGATTAACTCCAAGCGTGCTCTGAGGGCACATTCCAGTTTTTCAACTTCCAAACAGAAATTCTGGGTGCTGAATCAGCTAAGGCAAAAAGACTAATTTACGAAACGCCGTGTGTGACACATGCCTGACGCAGCACGTCTGCGGCGAACTGCCTGCACTCGGACTGACTTCCGCAGTGGAAAGTGCAAAACCTCAGGCAGTGGCGACCCTTCGATAAGCTTGCGCATGATGCATGAACTACCTTTTTCACATGTTATAATTGTCACCAGCGCCCCACTGAACGAATCCATGAAGAGATGGGCGTTCGTTAAGTCGCAGACATGGAGAGAGTACGAAAACTCACTCTAAAGAAAAAGAGTGAGAGAAAAGAAAAAGGAAAGGTGCGGTTTCTATCATCTGCCTGCGAGAAGTTTTTTCCGCTGCCTGAGGCTTCCAAGATATACGCTTCTCATAGTGTCATATATATGTGGTGTCTGTTATTTCTGTCATGAAAATTTATACACAGCCGGGAATCGAACCCGGGTCTCCTGCTTTCTAGGCAGTTGCGCTGAACCCCACAACACTGTTCGAAATAACAGACACCACTCATATACATATAACTTATACAATATGCCGATGACGGGCAATGATGTTTCCTCAGTGCAGAGGCCCTTAAGGTTGGACCGCACTGGGCGGAACTGCAGTGCAGCAGAGCGGCGTGGCTCTATGTGGTATACCGTATCTGAACTGCAGTGGCGCGACAACACGCGGATAATTTTGTATGTCAGTCGTTGGATAACCTCCGAGTACAGTGGACGATAGGGACACGGAAGTAGTAATAATTTCTTTGTTATGTAAGGAAGAAGAAAGGTTGAAGCAAAAACAAGCAACAAAATGGCGAAGACCATGGATGCATAACATTTCTAATTGGCGATATGAAGAAGAAGAAAATCACACAACTTTGCCACGGCTTAAATAGATTCCAAAGAGATTTCAAACGTACTTTAGAATGTTTCACAATAAATTCATCGTGTTAGTACAAACTATGGAGTCACTTTCACAAACTAAAATAAAAATTGTTTCCAGAATGAAACTTTCACTCTGCAGCGGAGTGTGCGCTGATATGAAACTTCCTGGCAGATTAAAATTGTGTGCCGGAACCGGGACTCGAACCTGGGACCTCCCAGGTTCGAGTCCCGGTTCCGGCACACAATTTTAATCTGCCAGGAAGTTTCATATCAGCGCACACTCCGCTGCAGAGTGAAAGTTTCATTCTGGAAACATCCCCTAGGCTGTGGCTAAGCCATGTCTCCACCATATCCTTTCTTCCAGGAGTGCTAGTCTTGCAAGTTTCGCAGGAGAACTTCTGTGAAGTTTGGAAAGTAGGAGGCGAGGTACTGGCGGAAGTAAAGTTGTGAGGCGGCATCGTGAGTCGTGTCGGGGTAGCTCAGTGGTAGAGCGCTTGCCCGCGAAAGGCAAAGGTCCCAGGTTCGAGTCCCGGTTCCGGCACACAATTTTAATCTGCCAGGAAGTTACAGTAAAGTTTTTGTTTCTTCTTTCTGATCTTTAATTTATTCTCCAAATTTCTACTAGCTTTCCTTCACAGGTTTCTCAACGCACGGATTGAATAACATGAGGTAAGCCTACAAACCTGTATTACTCTGTTACCATCCACTGTGTCCCTTTCATGCTCATCTATTCTCAGAAGTACTATTTTGTTTTTGTAGAACTGAATATAACCTTCCATTTACAGAATTTTACCCCTGCTGATTTCAGAATTTGCTAGGATGTATTCCAGTCAACATTATCACAATATTTCTCCAAATCTAAGACGGCTAAAAATGTAGGTCTGACTTTCCTTAATTTATCATCACAGATAAGTCGTAAGGTGAGTTTTGCCACAAATGTTCCTACATACCAGGTGGTCCACGTACGCCGTCCTTTTTTGACGTTAGTTAATCCCAGATACCACAGACGTCGAAAGGATTGCCTAACCAGATAAGTACAGGGGACTCCAACAGGGAGGAGACCTAATACTGGTGCTTGAAAACACGTAATTTACAGCTATAATTTCTCCAACAGTTCAACACTAGACAACTTGCTTGCAATAGGAGGGGTGCTACTTTATAAACAACACTAATTTATAACCAACATATGATGCAACAATTCGTGATTCACAATAGGCAATATGAAATAAATGGAATTCTGTCATTAATTTCAATAAAGAGAAATGAATATAATGCACGATGTGATAAACCTATGTTACTGACTGACATATTTTCATTATTACCATAGTCATTATACAAATGTTCAAATGCATATCCACCTGGTGTAAGGATGTCTTCTAGGAGACGTCGAAGGTTCAGCTCATTCTTTAGGAACTGCAAATACTGCCGACCTGTTATTCTGGGAGACCAATAAACTGGCCCAATGATGTGGTCTATCACCATACGTTAATGCCCCAGTGCGCTTGCATGTGATGTGATCGTAACTAGTGAGGATATGAAGGAGCCCAGTAATGTTGATTATGTCAATTCACAGTGGCGTCATTGACGAAACAGCATTCATCTCCACATAAAATCTGCCTGATGAATTTCAGATTTACGCCTACTTTATGTAACAGAAGTCTGCAGAACGATATTTACGCCTACTTTATTTAACAGAAGTCTGCAGAAGGATACCTGGTTTTGGAAATCATTTCTATACAGATGTTGGTGTAGGAGCATCTTAAAGGGATACGTTTTTCATTCCTTCAGTATAATTTGTACGGAAGACCTGGAAACCCCCAGCTCTGCTGCAGCTCTTCTTTGTCCTAATTACGATGGGAATGGGAAATAGGTATTAGTGGGTGACAGCTATTGACTTGCGTAATATTAATAAAATTATCATATTATTATAATAATTACGAGTACAAATAATACTGTAACCTAAATTAAGTAGTATGATAACATTTTTGTTTATACTACGTAGTTAGTACGTATTATTTTCATTTAAGGGTGCTTACCTCGCGGGAGATTTGCTCCAAACACTCAATAACTTTCTGGGAAACATTAGGTGCGTCGCGGATTGACTTTCTACGACACGTTGGACCTGGAATATTATTTTTTTTTCCTTTATTGTAACCGCGCGGTTTGGAGCGCCACGTTACTGATCGCGAGGCCTCCCATGTCAGAGGTTCGAATTATCCCTCGGGCATGAATGTGTGTGTTGTCCTTAGGTTAGTTTAACTTAGTTTAAGTAGTTTGTAAGACTAGGGACTGATGACCAACGTAATTTGGTCCCATAGGATTACAAACATTTGAACATTTTGAACCTTTAATTTCATTTCATTCACATGGTGGGGTGGACTGGCAGAGCTTGAGGCGCTCTTCAGCCGACAGTATACAATACATGAACAGAAGACACAAATATAAAGAAGGACAAAACAGAAGAATACAAAGCATAGACACGGCGAAGATTTAAGAAAACATGATGCGTAAATGGAGTGAAAAAAGTGAAATTCTTATACACACAAAGGCGACGAGAAATGATGGAACACAACACTGTAACACTAAGGTACGCGGACATTTAAAAAACACAGGAGTCGTGTGTGGGATGGACGTTCGCAGTTTGGTTAAAAATTCACAGATGAGTGTCACTCCGACGGAACACGCATATGTTAAATGGTTATAATGAATGTGGATGGGGAAGGAGCAAGGAGAAGAGCGAGAGAGGGTTGGAGGGGGGAAGGGAGCTGAGGAGGGGGAGGGGTGGGGATGGGGGAGGAGGAGGGGCCACAGGGCCATGGGGGAAAGGAGTGGGGGTGGGATGTCCCAGGAAGCTGAAGGAGTGGGGGGATACCGGAGGGGCCGGTAAGTGTAATCGGAGTGGAAGGAAGGAAGGAAGTGAGGAAGTGGGGCCCTCTATCGGCACCAAGGAGGGATCAGAGCTGGCACGAGGGATAAATCTCTGGACGAGGTCATAAAGTGCCGGCCGCAGTGACCGAGCGGTCTGCGGCGTGCCAGTCACAGTCTGCACGGCTGCTACGGTCGGGGGTTCGAATCCCCCCTCGGGCATGGATGTTTGTGTCGTCTTTGGTATAAAGTAGTTCATAAGTAGTTTGTAAGTTTAGTGACTGATGACTCCGCAGTTAAGTCCCTTGAGCTTAACAAACATTTGAACATTTTTCGAGGTCACAAAGGAGCCGTTTGGGGGATAATGGGTAGAAAGGGATACGCAAAGCGAGGCGGAGGGCGTGGCGTTCCAGGAGCTCTAGGGTCTTGTAGAAGGATGGAGGGTCAGAGATCCAGGTAGGGTGGAAGAGGCAGAGGCTGGAGCGGGTGGGGGATTTGTAAGTATGGCGGATAGTAGGATGGTTCAGGCCCCAGATCCGGCCAATTAGGAGTTTCAGGAGACGGAGGTGGGAGTGGACTTTTTCTTGGATAGTGTGTAGGTCGGGGGTCCAGGAGAGGGTGCGATCTATGGTGAGGACCAAGTACTTTAAGGTAGGAGTGAGGCAGATGGGACGGTTATGGAGGGTATGAGGGTGTGGTAGAAATCACAGGGATGGAAGGAAGGGGTGGTGTGACCTACAGTGATCACCTGGGTTTTGGTAGGATTTGTATGATAGGAACCACTGGTTGCACCAAGTGGTGAAAAGGTTTATATGTTCTTGGAGAAGGTGGTTGGAGCTAAGGTAAGAAAAGCGGTGTCATCTGCATATTGGAAGAGGTGTATGGGGGGGGGGGGGGGAAGGCTTAGACATATCTGCAGTATACAGGGGATATAGGAGGAGAGAAAGGACGGAACCTTGGTGATTGCCAGCAGAGGGACAGAGAAGACGGGAATCGGTGTTGTGGACAGTAACGTAGGTAAGGCAGTCGGAGAGGAAGGAGGCAATGACCCGGACGAGGTTGATGGGAAGATCGTAGGTTTGAAGTTTGAAAAGTAGGCTGGAATGACAGACCTGATAATAGGCCCGTTTGAGGTCTAGGGAGACAAAGATGACAGCACGACGTGAATAGAGCTGGAGGAAAAGGAGTTGAGTAAGGCAAAGGAGCTGGTTGTCAGTGGAGAAGGAAGGACGAAAGCCACATTGGGTGTCAGGGAGAATTTTGTGTCCCAGCCTCGTCGCCGCTTTTGTGTCTCGTTTCCGTCGTAGGTGTCGGTGACCGAGTAGTAAGACCGACACAGGAATAAAGGTAGCACGCTTGTGCAGGTATGGAGGTGAGCAGCCAGGTGGACAGCAGAAACTAGAAACACTAGAGTAAATTAGAACGAGACATATATTGCACAGAATTTATACAATACTTAACTTTTACATAGTTCAGTACGGCAGAATGCTGATACATAGTTGAGCTAGAGGCCTGCCTAGTGCCTGTCCGATAACCAAGTCTTCACTGGTGCCTATCTGATTCCGAAGGTCTTAACTGGTTCCTATCTCAGTCCCAAGTGAACGATGTCGTTCAGAGGTGGCCACGAGCGGAGTTGTAACAGAGGGCGCTCGTGGCTGACGTCGTAAGAACGCCGCGCCGTGCGTGCATGGCGGCGCGCGGCGAAAGTAGGTGGCGCGCATTTTGTACTTGTGCGACACCACAGAGAATGTGGTGAAGTCGGAGGTGGTAATGGATGCGACAGGATAGGGTGGATTTGAAGACCTTGCTGAACACTGGGGTTAGGCGAATTTGACTGTAGGAGGAGGCATCGGGGGGGGGGGGTTGTTAGGTTTAAGGAACATAAGGACATGGGAGGTTTTCCACAGGTGGGCATAGTAACCGGTGTAAAGGATGGTGGTATAGAGGATTGCTAGGGTGGTCAGGAAAGGAAGGGGGCATTCATGAAGCTGGCGATGGGTGACACGGTTGTCCCTGGGAGCTGTATTGCGTTTTCGTGTATCAGCTGATGATCGTGTGCGGTGATGGGTGTGTTGATGTCTGAGGGGGGAATGTATCCCAGGTATTAGATGCTGGGAGCTAGGGGTGGGAGAAAGACATCCGTTCCGTCATGAACGTCTGAGAAAAGGGAAAAATCAAAGTGGGGTTGTCTGGGATGGTGAAGGAGGAAGCAAAATGGTCAGCCTTACTGGCATCATTAGGTAGGGGTTGGTCGTGGTGTAGGAGGGCATAGGTGGAGGTGGGTTGGAAGCCAGTAAGGTAGTGGAAGGCTTTCCAATACTGGAAGGAGTCTATGAGCATGTAGGCATTAAGCCGTGTAACTGTCTGTCGCAAGTCCCATCAGTTTTTGGCAGTCAGAAGACTGCACACGTGTCGCTGTAGTTGCGGGTGGCATAGAAGTGTATCCTGGTCATGGGTACAGAGAAAGGAATGGTAGAGGCAGCAGGATTCCCAGAAGAGTAGGACTGCCTGTGGGGGAAGGGTGTATGACTTTGGAGGGACTGTAGGATTGAACGGTGTCAGAAAAGGTCTGTTGGAGGAAGGAGGTGGTGTGATCTATGTCAGCAGGGAAGTGGAGGGAAAGGGGGTGGCTTTCGACCTTATGGGTGAGGGAAAGGAGGAAGGCATCCCAATCTGCTTGGCAATAATCATGGACAAGGCGAGGAGGCGGGGGCGGGCAATGTTTGTTGGGGCAATGGAAATTTGTGGTAAAGGTGAAGAGAACAAATGTTCAAATGTTTGTAAAGTCTATGGGACTTAACAACAGGGTCATCAGTCCCTAAACTTACGAACTACTTATGAACTAACTAAGAGTAAGACGGCACAAATATCCATGCCCGAGGGGGGATTCGAACCCCCGACCGTAGTGGCCGTGCAGACTGTGACTGAAGCGCCTCAGTCTCCTCGGCCACCGCGGTTGCGTGAAGAGAACAGGGTCGTGGTCACTGCCAATAGGGTCAAGGACTTCGGCAGTGATGCGCCCAAAGTCCGATGACGACATCAGGGTCGGTGTTGCTGCAAGGTCAGGTATGGTGAGGGAGGGGATGACATCAACACTTATGGTGGGAATGGATATTGAGGTTACCGGCGATCATATAGGTCGAAAAGGAGGAGTCAATATGGACCAGGAAGTCATAGGGGAGACGGGTGCGGGAGTGGACATATATGGTGGCACATAGGAGATATGGAAATGAAGGAACGAGGCATGGATGAGGTGTTCATAAGGGATATTAAGGAGAGGATGTGTCTAAACTGGGTGGTGGCAGAGGTGGCCAAAAGCCACTCTGCCTCGAGCAGCGGGGTGGGGGGAGTCATGGCGGTGGAGGAGGTAGGGATTGGTGGGAACATGGTGATGGCGAAGGAGAAAGATTTCATTAAAAAGAAAGGCGTCCACATGGCGTTGGGAAAGGGTGTTCATAAGGAGTTTATTGGTAGGAAGGGATCGGATGTTGGCGTAAAGAAGGGTAACTTGCTGCTGCGCCATGAAAGGGATAAGGGATCAAGGGGGGAAAGGGGAAGGAGAGGGACTAAACTAGGGTCTCAGGACTGTCGGTGTGGGGAAAGAAGAAGTGGACATCATTCTAGGACCTCGTGGCTTTAAAATCAAGGTTGAAAGTGGAACAGGATGCGAGGGAGACTTGGTGAAGTGTGTGGGGGCGTTGAGAAGGGTGCATATTTTGAAGGACAATGGTGAGGAACCTGACAATGTCCTCTGCAGTGATGGGTGGGCAGAGGAAGTTGTTGGCAGAGATTGCAAGATTAGTGGGACTGACGGGGACAGTGAATTCTGATTTGATGGATGGGTGGTAGGATTTACACTTGTAGGAGTAGGCGAGGTGAGATAGGTTTTGCAGGAGGGGGTGGCAAGGTTGGGACAGGAAGGTCTGGAAATGGGGGCTTTAGCAATGGGGACATGGGAGGGGGTGGCAGTTTTCGGAGAGATGGTCATTGTAAGTGAGACAGCGGGAACATCAGTAGGATGGGCGGGAGGAGGGGGCACGGGAGGATTCAATGGCGTGCAGGTGGTTATAGATGAGGGCCCCGCCACAGAGGAGGTGGTCGATGGAAGACACACATCAGGTAGTTGGGGCCCGTTGCATTGTTGATGCGATGGGTGGAGCAGATGTTGAGGTGTTGATCCCGTCCCAATTCCTCCAGCACCTGAACCTCCATGATCCCC
The DNA here is from genome assembly GCA_026315105.1 of Locusta migratoria. Lineage (NCBI taxonomy): Eukaryota > Metazoa > Arthropoda > Insecta > Orthoptera > Acrididae > Locusta > Locusta migratoria. The sequence goes on from CM048755.1 coordinate 519,686,279, forward strand.
AGGTTTAGTTTGGTGTTCACGGCAGTGTGGGTGGGGGGAGCCGGCGGGGGGGGGGAGGGCCTGCGGGGGGGGCTTTGTTTCGGGCAGTGGGAGGAGGAAGAGGGGCAAGGGAGACATGGGGGCCAAACGGAATGCGGGGGATCTTGCTGAGAAGGAGGGAGTGGAGGTCGGGGTCCACAGATTTGAGGATGACTGAGACCCTCTGGAAGATGACTTGGGAGATGGGTGTGGAGGGTGTATATTGGCGGAAGAAGAGGGTGAGAGTGTGGGGTTCGATGAATTTATGTTTGGGGTTAGAAAGGATGAAGGAGTGGAGAGTTGGGCGAGGGGGAGGGCGAAGTGGCTGTGGGGGCGGAGGATGAGTTGGAGGGAGAGGAGCAACTTCCATGGGGACAGGTGGATCAGTGGCGAGGGGGTTGAAGGCTTTCTTTGTGTTGGTGGAGGAGGCAGAATCGGAGGAAGCTCGTTTGGACGTTTTTGTAGTTTTCTGAGTAGGCTGGGAGGCAGGAATGGGACTGGGTTGACAGGGAGGTGATGTGGATGTGGCCCTGTAACTACAGGATCTTCTCAGGTTGGGGAAAAGGGGGAATCGATGGTGGCTCGCCAGGTACTACTCGTGGCAGTCACACCCTGGAAGGCGAGAAGGGAAGGAAAGGTGTCTAACGAGAAGGTGGCAGGGGTAGCTGAAGCAGGGTCGCCAGTAGAGGTGGGGCCAGTTCTTGCTGGGGTTGGTAGCTGGGGAGGAGCGGAGAGGTGAAGCTCCTGGCGAGTGTGGTGGCGGCGAGGAAGGCGGAGGTGAAAGTGATGGTTGATGAAACTGTGGTGGACGGAAGTGACATGTCGGAACAGAGGAACTACACAAACACGAAGAAACACACATAGAAACATTTTTATTTTTTATTTTATTTTTATTAACAATACAGGGTGACCCACCACCTTGAAACTCTAAGGTGGGTCGTATACTACCTGTGTTAGTAGCATTGGTAACGGTTGCTCGTTTATTAGACGTTGTAGGAACTGGAAGCGAGGTGGTGGCGTAGGCGGGCGCGCAGCTGGCGACGATACCGCTGAGTGCGGCGGCGGCAGCGGCTGCGTCGGCGACCGACGGCCGGAGCAGGCGACGGGTCCGGGCCGCGGGGAGCGGCGGAACCACCGACAGCTTTGGCGGTGGCGGCTGGCGCAGGCGGGCCGGCCGACCTCACGGACGGCAAGCGGCGGCGATGCCACCAGGCGTTGACGGGCCGGCGGCCGCAGAGACGGCGGGCAGCCATCCTTGAAGCGGCGAGGGCTCGTCCGGGCACCACAGGCGGCGGTCAGTACACTGGCTGCTGCGGAGTGGCCGAGCGCATTGAGGCGCTATGTTGTGATGCGCGAGGCTGTTCCCCGTCGGGGGTTCGAATCCCCATCGGGCATGGATGTTTGCACCGTTTTTTATATAAGGTAGTTTATAAGTAGTTTGTAAGTTTAGGGACTAATGACCTTTACAAACATTTTTATTTTGTCAGCACACTGAATGGGCAGACTCCTCAGACAGCGAGACGTCACAGACAGCAAGTGACACCTGAAAAACCACAAGACAAAAGAGATTAGCCCTTGCAGATCTAGTGCAGTGGTATCAGATCCCGAAGGACCTGGAAAGCACCCTCGGTTCTTAAACGCATCTCTGTACGTTTGAAAACGTGCGCAGAAGGTAAACGTCGCGCTGGAAAACGTTGTGAATACAGCCTTCGGGCCATGGACGAATTGCAGTGAGTCTCCCCATATATCAGTATCATATCTGTGTAGTCTTCGCTGGAATACATTGCAGTAGTTACCTATTTGACTGTAAGACCTCACTCGCACTACTACCGGACGACCACGCGACTTTGTCAGAGAGAAACCAGCAGCAAAACGTTCACAGATGGCGGCACAGCTCAGTGGAGGTTCGCTTGTAGATGCACTTCACCTTTTAACAAGGCAACGTGTCTTGCACTAACGTATTCGGGTCGGCGGCCGTGGACCACTTGGTATATCCTAAATCCAAACTGATCCTTCCCAATGTTGGCTAGTACAGGTTTCTCTATTCGTCTGTAAATAACTCGTGTTAGTATTTTCAAGCCATGACTTATTAAAATAATAGTAGGCCTACTCTAGTTTTCACACTTATCTGCACTTCGTTTATTTGGAATTGGAATTATTATATTCTTCTTGAATTATGAGGGTACTTGGACTGTCTGGTGCATCTTGTACACAAGGTGGAACAGTTTCTTCATGACTGGCTCTCCCAGCGATGTCAGCAGATCAGAGGAATATCATCTACTACGGGATTAGTGTTTCGACTCTAATCTTTACTTCCAAATTCCCCAATATGTCCTCAACAGTTATGCGATGTACCCACCTAATCTTCGGCATTTGTCTGTAAAACCACATCACAAAAACTTCACTCCTGCAATCCATGTAACGTCCACGTTTCACTCCTGTATCAGGCTCCAGATAAATGCCATCAGAAAAGACTTCCTAACACTAAAATTAATATTATGTTCCACACACATAAGAAATTCTAGAATGGTAAAATTGAAATTTGTTGCAGCAGGCCAATTCAAAAACAAATATTCGCTCAATTTGAAAGCTAAACACACACATTCCGATGTTTGGTATGTGCGTTACATTCATACTGTAAGAGACATACTGTGGAAGAGGGAGAGGTCAAACATCCAGCGACCTAGCTGCCGCAAAAACATAAATCAAAGCAAGTTCGAGTCGTGCTCTAAGTATTTTACCATTTCGGTATCTTCAGCTTCTAATCTCTCCAATAAACAACTTCTTAATTTTGTTCTATGCGGCTGTCCTAGAACCTAATAACAACATAAACTTGTATACATACACAATGAAAGGCAAAAAGATGCCTGGCCCGAGTCCAAAAACAGAAGTATAGAACCAAAGGCAGTTACGGAACACTAAAGTGTTCCCAGATGTCCTCCCCCTATTCAGCCACCTGGATACCGATGTGGCAACGTCGCAATGACGCCATCAAGATGGCGTCGCTTCCTCTGGAACACCGCGGCGGAACGGCCGAGTGCATTGAGGCGCTACGCTCCGATTCGCGAGGCCATGCCCCTCGGGCATGGATGTTTTTGTCGTCTTTAGTATAAGGTAGTTCATAAGTATTTGAAACTTTAGGGACTGATGACACCGCAGTTAAGTCCCTTAAGCTTAACAAACATTTGAACAAAATGGCCGCCTAGAAAAACCCAGGATGAAGCCTCCTCCTTCCCCTTCCATCCTCCTATAATGTAAATCAAAATGGCGTCCAGTGGGAAATTTTAATTTTATTCAAATACTATTATCAATATGCTATTTTTTAGTCGGGAAACTAGCTCTCGCTTTGGCAGCACTACCCCTTCATCCCCTGACGCGTATAACGTAATACAGGATGGCGTCTACCGAGAATTTTGGATTCTGAAGTTTCCGCGCTTGCTATTATTGGCAATAACCCATTATTTTGGCAGGATAAACTTATTATGTTCATCGCTCGTATCAGCACCACAGCTCGTCCCCTTCTCTCCCCTCTCCCACCTATGAAATTGGAGGGAAACGCCATCACTCTGCTACAAGACACAGCTGTGTGACGATGTAGTCGTCAGCACCCCAAAACCAGTGCCATACTGGATGTTATTGTTTATAGACGTCCAATGACAAACAGTTATCATCAACGTGAAACATTTCGGAGAGAACTATGTTTGCATTACCTATTTGCGAAGAAATATTTCGTCTTTCGAACACGTTTGTGAACCTACTATTTCTTTTCTTTATTTTTTTTCCTTTTTGTTTTAAAGCCCCTGTTCGGACAGACTGTCAGTGAAATATTACCCCGCTCTTCATCCATAGGATTTGGACAATAAAACTGATGCATCACAAATGTTACAACTGGTGATAAAAAGACACTTTTTTTAATATAACTTGGAGACACATTGGGAGTTTGCAGAACTTGACAATCAAATTAATAGCGTGAAGTCGTCTATAATTGAGTCACGGTGTTAATCACGTAAAATGAACGTAGACACTATACGAAACACTTGAGACACTGTTAAAATTATAAAGGCGGCACGTATTCTGCCGTTTCCGGCGATTGCAGCTCGATAACACTATCCTGATTTTACATATCACTGAGATACACGATGCACTGTTAAAAAACATTGATGGAGGAACGTCATGTAACAGGAGAGGGGGTTGGGTGGTATGAGTACAGGGGAGGGGTGATGGGAGACTTGACAGGAAGTGGAGGAGGAGCAGGAGGTGTAGGCCGGTAGGGTAAGTGAGCAACCTTAGCCATGGGGAGGGGATATGATTACAGTTGATAGGAGGGGCAAATCTCGGGACAGAGGACATCATCCGGGAGGGAGAAACGACGGAAGTTACCCTGCGAGAGGAGGTTGAGTATGTGGCTGTGGGGCGCAGGTGAGCGAGGTGGGAGAAACCGTAGGGTTACGGTAGTCCAATTTGCGCGTAACGTATAGGATTCCGATGCGTTCAAGGTGGGTGTCGTCAGTACTAACAGACAACGCTCTGCGTGAAACAACCGCAGAAATTGATGTACAACGAACGAACGTACCCGTTCGGGAAATTCTCCCCAGATTCGCTTCAGTTGACAATTACAGCAGATTAGCTTCTCGCGTGCCTTTTCTAACAACACGACATCTCCTGCAGCACCCCTTCTGGGCTAGTGGCTATATCTGTTGGAACAGAGACGACTGGAAGACCTTGGCTTGGTCAGATGCGTCCTGATTTCAATTGGTAAGAGTTGATGGTAGAATTAAAGTGTCTCGCAGGCCCCACGAAGCCATGGATCCACTTGTCAACAAGGCACTTGAAAGCTGGTGGTGGCAAAATAATAGTGTGGGCGGTTTTTGCATGGAACAGAATGGTTCCTCTGATCCAATTGAACCGATCATTGACTAGAAGTGATTATATTCAGGCACTTGGAGACCATTTGCAATGATTCAGGACTTCATGTTTCAAAACAACGACGAAATATTTATGTTTAACAATGCGCCACGTTACCCGGCCATAATATGGTACGAATCTGGTTAGAAGGACATTCTGGACAATTGCATCGAATGACTTCGCTTCCCAGATAGACCTAAATGAATCCCACGATCATGTATGGGATATGGTCGAGAGATCAGTTCGTTCAAAAAACCATGCATGTGTAATACCTCCGAAATGGACTACTTTCCTATGTTAAAAATATCGCTCCAATTGTTGTTATTCTGAATGATTACATCGTTAAATAGCATTTTTGGTCATTATTCTTACAAAACATCTGCTAATTTTCTTAAATTAAGGCTTAAAAAACCATTAAATTAGGTCACGTCATCGACCACATTCAGTTATTGGCTGAAGCTCTGGCTGATGCGATGAAGACGAAGCTACATGTGTGTTAATAGCAATGAGGCGAATGTTACTAGATTGTTCTATACTATTTCTGCGTGTAATTAATTATTTTTACGGAAACGCATTTAGAATTCTTTTTTAAGAAGGTAAACGATTCTTGCGAAGTCTAATAGTAAAACCCTACCGAAAGTTGATGCGTTTTTGGTATCTTAGTTTTTCTAAAACTACGCACAATTTTACATGCCAGATATAAGCAAGGTGAAAATTACATTTAAAATAAAATGTGTCTACGTTTTAACCAAACTGTTGTCTTTTTTTTTTTTTTTTTTTTTTTTTTTTTTAATGGGACTGAACTACGGGGTCATCAGTCCCTAAACTTACAAACTACTTATGAACTACTTACAACTAAGGACGGCACAAATATCCATGCCCGAAGGGGGATTCGAACCCCCGACCGTAGTGGCCGTGCAGACCGTGACTGGAGCGCCTCAGTCCCCTCGGCCACCGCGGCCGGCTGTTGCTTGTTTGTATTAACAGACTGGCACTAGTTAAAGATAGAAACTACTATACATAATGAACGTGTCCAAATAAGCATTGCATCTTTGAATCTGTCTTCGTTTTTTCTACAGCATTAGTGGCCACTGTAAAAGAATACTTGATAAGTGCTGAAGTATGTAGTTACAATTCGAATTCAGATTAATTCTTGTGTATGCGTATCGTGTCCAAATCCAATCCCCTCTTTTTTATTTCTTTTAGTTGTCTCGGAAGATTGTGATACTGTAAATTAGAATCAAATCGTTAGAGAAATTAGTAACCGATTCAAAATTTATTAAAACAGTTGCAGTCACCAGATGCGTTTTTAAAACACAAATTATTGCTTTATCTATCATATAATGAATTATTACATCACTGATGTAAATATGAAAACTGAGATCCAAAATAAAGTTGTACTTTCACCAACTACATTAGAAAACAAATTTAAATACAAATCGTTGCCTTGTTATAACATGAACTGCAGTTTTAAATGTTCAAATGTTTATAAATATATGGAGCAAACTGCTATGCCCATCAGACTTACAAACTGCTTAAAATAACCTAAGGATAAAACACACACCCATACCCCGGGAAGGACTCGAACCCCCGACGCGAGCAACCGCGTGCTCTGCAACGAGACGCCTCGGCCACTCCACCGCGACGAACTGCAATTTCGAAAATGTAAACAACAGCTCACTAATTTGTAGATAATAATGTTTTACACCTTTGCAGCTGCAGAGCATGATAGTAGTGACCTAATAGAATAATAAATATCGTGTGAAGCGTTTCTTACATCAAAATGATCTTCACAAAACAAACGAAGTGACCGTCATGTCATGTCAATCTCTGAGAGCGAGTTTCAACCACATATTACGCATTTATTATTACTCAGAACATGTAAAAACAAATTTTCTCGAACATTGACGTATATTACACAATGCAGTAGCCCATTTTCACAAATACAAGTGATCAAAAAATATATCATCGTTAGTGAATTTTACCGCAGCACTAGCAGCATCGTGTCAGTTGACGTAACAGGAACCACATGACTCTAATGGAGCGTTTTAGGGGATAATAAAATTATTTCAATTTAATTTATTTCTTTTTTATTTCCAGAATGTAATTCGTGAGGGAACAAAGCGTGTTAGGAGCATAAGATTAGTTAATTAACCAGTAATGACCATTTCCAGTAATTAGTTAAATGCCGTATTATGGGACACCATGATTCATTATTCCTGCAGGAGCCTTCCAATGGATTGTTGAGTCCTTGTTACGTTTCGTTGCTGCACTTCGCCGGTCAATAGGCATGGAAGGTATCAACTGACTTTGGGAGTAGGACGAGGCTTCAGTAGTAGGCTTTCCGGGTTTAGGGAACATTAGGATCTGGGAGGTCTTCCACAGGTCGCGGAAACGCTGGTGTAATGGATGACATTGTAAAGAGATGCAAAGGCGACATGTAAGGAATGGGGGCAGGCGCGAAAGATAAGTGGTCGTAACCAGGAGCAGTGTTGTGTTTAGTGCATAGTGTGAGATGGATGTCAATGGTGGTAACTGGCGTGTAAAGTTCTGAGGGGAGATGTGGTCCAAGTGCTAAAAGCCAGGGGCGAGCGGAAGAGACAGAGATTTCGGTACGCTCGTGGAGATGAAAAGAGGGAATAGTCAAACCAGGGATTGTTAGGAACGGAAAAGATGACAGAAAGGAGGGTGGCGCAGCGTTGTCAGGAAAAGGAAGATCGTTGTGAAGAAGGGTGGTGGAAGGCGGTGGAAGTCTAGCCAATATTTGGAGTTCATAGGGAACGAGGCGTTAAGTCGGGTGCATGTCTTGACACCAGGCCCCAGCGTCTTTTCGCGGACAGTAGGTTTATAATATGCCGTTGGAGTTGCCGGTGGCATTGAAGTGTATCGCCGTCACGAGTATGTAAGAAGGAACGATAAAGACGACGGTATCCGCATAGGAGGAGGATGGCCTATGGAGGGAGGGAGCAGCAATGGGTGGACGGCTTTGTTGCTCAGTGACCGCCGGCGAGTACATACGTGTCGCGCAGCAGGCAGATCTTCACTGTAAGTTAACCGGCTTCTTAATAGAAGCGGCTTATTTTCATTTTGTGCGTGCTTTCTCTTACAGTTCATCAACCTTTCGTGTGCTAGCGCGTTTATTTATTCAGAATCGCGTTTAGTTGACGGATCAGTGTTAATATTTTGATTTATTAGCTCCCGTATATATTTTTCAGATTCGCTGATAATAAACAGTTTATTGTTAGGTACATATTTTTCGAAGCTCACTGTTTATCAGACTTTTGTGTCCTCGTCTATATATTTAGTCAGCTTCGCATCAAAGGAACAGTTTAGTGTATACGTGCGTATACTTAGATTAGCGTCAGAGCTACAGTTTAGTGTATTCTCCCACAGTGTAAATCAAAACAGTCGTACTTACATGGAACATACATAGGTTTTTAGAATGGCTAGGAACTGTGACTTCTGTGAACGGATGCAGGCCGAGATGGTGACTCTTCGCTCGTAGCGTCAGGCGGCGTTGGCTTTGCTGGCAACGCCTGAGACTACGATGGGTAAGCGCCGCTGTTGTGGGCCGCTCGCGGGGATGCAGCATACGCCCCGTGGGTCTGTTGTGCCCTCCGATCGGCCTGCGGCTGTGGCCAGCCCGCTCACTGCCCGCAAGGGGGTCGCCTCCCAATCCGTGGTGGATTAGAAGGTGTCCTCAGTTCGTGTCAGGTGGCATAAGGCTTCACTGGGGACCGAAGTGGAGGCCTCCCATGTTAGTCTTACGAACAGATTCGAGGCGTTGTCTGTGGCAGAGGATGTTCCCGACGCAGAAGGTGTCTCTTGTCCTGTAGTCACCTCTCTGCCTGCAAGAACCGGGCACTCACAGAGGGTGGGTTTGTTAGTAGTTGGGAGCTCCAATGTTAGGCAGGTGATGGAGCCCCTTAGGGATATGGCTGCTAGGGAGGGGAAGAAGTCCAATGTGCAGTCCGTGTGCATACCAGGGGGAGTCATTCCAGATGTGGAACATGTCCTTCCGGATGCCATGAATAGCACAGTGTAGCCAGCTGCCAGCTGGTTTTGATCGGCTATCAGACGTGGTAAAGACTGCCAGTCTTGCTTGCAAGATGAAGGCAGAGCTCACCATCTGCAGCATAGTCGACAGGACTGACTGCGGACCTCTGGATCAGAGCCCAGTGGAAGATCTGAATCAGAAGCTAAGACGGTTCTGCGACCATGTCGGCTGCAGATTCCTCGACTTGCGCCAGAGGGTGGTGGGTTTTCGGGTTCCGCTAAATAGGCCAGGAGTGCACTTCACTCAGGAAGCTGCTACACGGGTAGCGGGGACTGTGTGGCGTGGACTGGGCATTTTTTTTTTTTTTTTTTTTTTTTTTTTTTTTTTTTTTTTTTTTTTTTTTTAGCTTAGAGGGCCTTGGGAACACACAAAATGGGCGCATGTCAGTCACAGGAAGAATGCAGATCTAGGAACCATTGATGTAACAGTTGTAAATTGTCGTAGCTGTGTTGGGAAAGTTCCTGAGCTCCAAGCGCTGATAGAAAGTACCAAGGCACAAATCGTTATAGGTTCTGAAAGCTGTCTGACGCCGGAGATAAGTTCGGCCGAAATTTTTTCAAAGGGTCAAATGGTCTTCAGAAAGGATAGATTAAATAAAAAAGGGGGTGGCGTGTTTATTACTGTTACAAACGGTTTATGCTGCAGCAAAATTGAGGCAGATACTTCCTGTGAGTTGGTATGGGTAGAGGTTATACCTGACAACCGGAATAAATTAATAATTGGATCTTTTTATCGGCCCCCTGACTCAGAAGATGCAATTGCCGAAATGTTCAAAGAAAGCTTGAATCACATTTCAAACAGGTACCCGAAGCACACTGTTTCAATGCGAGAAGATTGTAATGGTTTACACAACGCAATCCTGTCTCGTAATCTTGCAGAAAATCCAAAGAAATTCTGGTCATATGTGAAGTACGCCAGCGGCAAAACACAAACAATACCTTCACTACGCGATAGCAATGGTAATACTGCCGATGACAGTACTGCTAAAGCAGAATTGCTAAACACAAAAGAAGACGAAGTGAACACTCCAGAATTCGAACCAAGAGCAGCTGCCAGCATGAATTTAGAAGTAGATGTTCCTGGAGTAGTAAAACAACTTAAGTCACTAAACAAAAACAAATCTTCCGGGCCAGATTGTATACCAACTAGATTCCTCTCAGAGTATGCTGATGCAATAGCTCCATACTTAGCTATCATATACAACCGATCATTCAGCGAAAGATCCGTACCCAAAGATTTGAAATTTGCCCAGGGTTTTTTGTCTGTAAATAAGACTATTTAATTCCAGCAAAACTTACATTACACAACCAAAACAAAATGATAATTATTCTTTAGTATATATGCAGCCTGGAATGAATATACAGAAAGAGAAACCAGATTATACACAAAAGGATTGTCCTGTAGAAAATTGCTATCGGTCCCTACACGCTGTCCACAATACTTCTGTCCTCAACGCGTTAACACTTTTCAGCAACTGGTTGTCCAACTACGCAGGGCCACTCCATGATCTCTGACACACGCTATCAAACTCCTGCGGATATGCGCGCCGTATATAGCGCGGCCGCGCGGGCACGTGGTCGGCGCCTCGCGACGTCTTGCGGCCGCTGCTGGAAACCGTGGATGTCGATGGATCGCACGGCGGCTACCTCGATCGTGCGACGAGAGTGGCGCCAGCAAACGGCGATACAGCTCCCAGGTCACTCCAATATTCAAGAAAGGCAATAGGAGTGATCCCAAAAATTACAGGCCAATCTCATTGACGTCGATTTGCAGTAGGATTTTGGAACATATACTTTGTTCGAACATTATGAACTACCTCGAAGAGAACGACCTATTAACCAATAGTTAACACGAATTCAGAAAGTATCGCTCTTGCGAAACACAGCTTGCCCTTTATTCACATGAAGTGATAAGTGCCATCGACAAGGGATCTCAAATCGAGTCCATATATCTGGATTTCCGGAAGGCTTTTGACACTGTACCTCACAAGCGGCTTCTAATGAAATTGCGTCCTTTTGACGCTAAATAATGAAAAGTGTGAAGTAATACACATGACCACTAAAGAAATCCGCTGAACTTCAGTTACACGATAAATCTGTCAAACCTTAAGGTCGTAAATACCTAGGAGTTACAATTACGAACAACTTAGACTGAAGAGAACACATAGTGTGGGGAAAGCGAACCAAAGATTACGTTTCATTGGCAGAACGCTTCGAAGATGCAACAGCTCCACCAAAGAGACTGCCTACATCACACTTGTGCGTCCTCTCATGGAGTACTGTTGCCCAGTGTGGGACCCTCACCAGGTGGGACTGACGGAAGACATTGAGAAGGCCCAGAGAAGGGCAGCTCGTTTTGTTTTATCACGTTACAGGGAGGGGAAAGCGTCACGGAAATAATGCACTATTTGAGATGGAAATCATTAAAAGAACGACGTTATTCGTCGCGTCGAGTTCTATTTGCGAAATTTCCATCACCGACTTTTACTTTTGAATGTGAAAATATTTTGGTAGCACCTACCTACATAGCGAGACATGATCATCCCAATAAAATAAGAGAAATCAGATCGAAAACGGGACGATTTAGATATTCTTTCTTCCCGCGCGCTATTAGAGAATGGAACGGTAGATACAGGTTATGTAAGTGGTTAATGATCCCTCTGTCAGGTACTTAAATGTGATTTTGCAGAGTATCTATAAAATGTTCAAATGTTTGTAAAGTTTATGGGACTTAACTACGGGGGTCATCAGTCCCTAAACTTACAAACTACTTATGAACTACTTACGAACTAGGACGGCACAAATATCCATGCCCGAGGGGGGATTCGAACCCCCGACCGTAGTGGCCGTGCAGACCGTGACTGAAGCGCCTCAGTCTCCTCGGCCACCGCGGCCGGCTAGTATCTATATACATTTAGATATAGATGTAGATGTTGGGACTGTATTCATGAACGGCGTCAGCGACGGTCTGGTGAAGTAAGGATGAGGCGTGGTCAATGTCAGCGGGAATGTGGAGAGGCAGGGCTTGGCTAGTGACCGCGATGTCTATGGAACGATGGTAGGCATCCCAGTCGGCGTAGGAGTAGTCATGGATAAGAGGGGGGTCGGTTGTGGAGCATGGTCAGTGCAACCACGGGGATCTATAGTAAGGAGAACGGGGGCGTGGTCAGTGCCAATGAATTCAAGGACTTCTGCCTGTTGGCGCTGGGAGATGCAAGGACTGTATTGGGGGATGGTGTTGCTTTCGGGGCGTGAAGGCTGAAAGAGGGGAACAGTATCGCCCCAAAGCGAGGCAACAAACTGACGCCATTGCCGGAGTTCACCAACGGAGCAGGAGGCGAGGTTATGGTCGACGGCAACCACATTGGTTATCAAGTTGCAGTCTGCCATGGCGCGCCCGCAGAACCACGACGTGGCGCCGCAGCCGCAGCGCAGCCCTGCGCGCGCCAGCTCAAGAGACGCACTCGCCGCGCATCGGTAAGTCGGCAGCGGCGGACAGTTCGAACCGCGCGCCACGACCGAGTCCTGGCTCCTTCCGGCAGGCCGCACTGCACCGTCCCAAGTCTCCAGGTCCGCTCACCGCGCAGACGCGAGGAACCTCTTCACACCTCGCACGTAGACAGTATGACTGTCTCAGCGGCCAATCAGCGGTCGCGGCATGCAAATAGCGGCGCAAGGACACTAGCCGCCGCGGCTTTACGTAGCCGCACCACGGCTAAGACCGGCGTCTTCTGACACCGCGGATCACGACGGAGCATCGCCGGAGCCGGACCGTCGCCGAAGCCACGTCTCCGCTACGCCTGGCCACCGACTGCCGGACTCTGCAGCTGCCGCTGCAGCTTCCTGCCGAGGTCCCGAAGCAGAGGACACCAAACTTCGAGGAACCTCTACTTTGTAGAAGAGTCAGAAATAATTATCGGGAAGACTTGCTTCTAGGGAATTATTTTTAGTTAACTGGTCTATCCAAAGAAGTTGTTTGTTTTGGTTAATGTCAATTGAAATATTATTTTTCATTGTACTGTGGAAGTTAAGCCGAGAATATATTCGGAATTATAGAGATACAGATCATCTCGTGTTTCTGTTGTATATAACACAGTGTGGGAGAGTGAGCCATAGGGGAGAGGGAAGTGACTAGGGATGTAAATGTGGCTAGGGTGATGGTGAGGGAGGGGAGAAAGAGGCTATGGTGCTCGGTGGAATCATTCAGGAGAGGTTATAGCCAGATATGATGATGATGATGACAAAGGTGGCCAATCGCTACTCCGCCTTGAGCGAGGGGTATGGGGCCACCTTTATGGTTAGAAGGTAATGGTTCTTTTCGACAATTTATTTTTCAATTTTCTCTTGTCTCCTATATGTCTTATTTCTTTTAATGCCTGGTGATAGGTGTTTATTGCATGTAATGATTTTATTTCTCTTATTTTCTAATTTATACATTCAGTAAGGGGTTGAGAGAGAGATATGTGAATCTTATTCATTGATTAATTGTTTATTAGCGTACATCAGTTATCCCATTTTTGTGGTTACTCATGGCAGTGGCGAGTGAGCTGTTTTGAGCTGTAGGAAACTGTTACATGAGTCGAGGCTGGTTTCACATGCAGGGGGAGCGTAGGAACTTTGCGTTGTATGTGCCAGCTATTAGTGGAGTAGAGATGAGGGCAGACTCGTGCGTCGAGTGCGGTTCACTTGTAGATCTGTTTTGAGAGATACCGTCGCGTATGGTTCGCTCAGTGTTTTTAAACACCTCAGATTGCGGTACGAGTTGTGGAGTCTGCGGCAAACGCTGCAGTGCCCGGGCTTGCATTTTTGAGGTGTGGGTTTGCTTGTGGCAACCAAACTCGTACTTAGATCATGGTGGCTACACCATCTGCAGTACTGCAGAGTAAATATTATTACGTATTACGAAGATTTCATGTACGGGATTCACAGCCGCCTCCTCCTCCTCCAGTCGGCCAACATCGACTCTGGTGCTGCTGCTAGATCAACGTTGATGTGGATGGTAAGGTATCAGCTGCCATACCCCACTGCCTTAGTAGTGTTCAATAACTCAGTTCACATTGGGACATTAATTGATTGTGGTTTGCCTTCTATCTTCTCCTGTCAGATTAGTATAATATTTATTCATTTTCTTTGAATAGTAGGATCTTCGAAAATGAAGCCAGTCATTTATTTCATTTTGTATAATATTGTGTCTTTAATTTTTTGTAAATTTACACGACATCTTATTTCATATTTCCATGTTGTTGTATTGTGACACTTTCTCACCTAATATTGTAAATGGTTATTGAATACCATCATTTAACAATCACAGTCATTATTTTGGAGGGAAATATATATCAAAGGGGAGAAAACATATTCCTGTGATAGAAGTAGATCAAACAGAGAAACTAATCGGATTTTGATCCTAGTATGGTGTATACTACTGGTCAGATAGATCAAGATTAACTTTTGTATGTGTAGGAAAACAGTGATGGCCCAATTTATCATAACAATCAGATAATTTATACATAAAAACCATTAAACTGCTTTGCATACTAAATTATCAGATTAAAGAAATCATAACCTTTCTTCTTACAATTTGCATATCAAAAGAGAGCCTGTAGCCATACAGTAAACAAAATAATAAAAAAATACGAAAAGAAAAGGAAAAAAGAAAAAGACAAGACATATTACTTGGTAAAGGAGGTATGGAAGAATACTAACGGAACAATGGGTTCTAGGGGAGTTTCGTTAAGCATAAAGTCATCCACGTGGTGTTGTGAGAGGGTATGCATGAAAAGGGTTTTTTTTTTAGTGGGAAGGGAGTGAATGTTGTCATAAAGGAGAGTATGGGGTGGACATGCCATGGGGGAGCAGCAGAGAGAGGGTAGAGGTACACCGGAAGCAAGGTTATGGGTGTGCTTTATATGCGTGTCACTTACGAGGAAAAGGTGTAGTTCTGGGAGGTCATGATGGTTTCAAGTTGGAAGACAGAGCGGGCGGCAATTGCGATCTGCTGGAGGGTGTGATGACACCGGAAAGAAAGTTCTATGGACGGTGGTGAAAAAACGGATCACCACCTCCACTGTGGAAGGGGAAGCATAGGGAATTGTTGGGGTGGATGGGGGGATCGATTGACTGGATGGGAAGTCATCTCAGGATTCGTGGGGGTGGGAGAAGCCTGACACTTATACAAGTATGTCGCCTGGGGGCCTCCACAGGTGTTGCAGGTGAGAGGGGAGGCAAGATTAGGATACTGCTTGAGGAAATGAGGGGACTTTCAATGAGACAGATGGGAAGGGGTTGTTACTATTTTGGGTGATGTGATGTAGACGAGACATCACCCACAATGATAGGACTGGGGAGGGGAGTTGGATGGATCCAACTTGTACAGTCACATATGAGGTCCCCCTCAGTGAGTCGATGGAGGATGCGGATCTTGTAAATTCCATATCAGGTAGGTGGGGCAGGAGCCATTCTGGATCCACTTGGCATTGAGTTGACACAGCACAACCTCTGTCATCTGACAACATCGGGCTGAACTTTGTGATCATGGTGGCGAGGGCCTGATAGATGGTGATTGGAACTTTGCGACACATGGGGTGTCTGCCACCGTGGCTCTTTGCTGGATGACACGAGCTGGAAAGAGGGGAAAGTTTATTCATGGGGGAGTTGACAGGAAAGGCTAGGAGTGCTTGTGGGGGTGGCTGAGGAGTAGGGGATGGCAAGGGCGGGAGAGAGGAAGTACCAAATATTAGCCTTGGCAAGATGTACAGCGGGGGGATTGGATTTGACTTCCTCTTTTTTTTCCTTTATTGTTATTTCATTCACATGTAGAGTATAGGCGGGCTGGCAGCAGGGCTATGTGCCATTCTTCAAACTAGAGACAATAAATTTGTAACAAGGAGAAATGAGACATCTAAACAAGAAGACATAAATTTAAGAATTTACACAAAAGATCAAGGAAGACAAAACTCTACACACATACACAGAAAACAATTGGTGGAAAACACTGGACTTTGTGGTGACTGTATGACAAATACTGATGAAAATGGCGTGACATGAGGTGAATGAAGCACTGGGACAATTAAAATGTGGATGTGTCATCTGTGGGATGAAAGTTCACAGTATTTGATAAAAGAACACTAAAGACCAGTCGATGGACTGAAGACATACACGCCGCGGTGGAGTGGTTGAGCGCATTGAGGCGCTATGCTGCGATGTGCGAGGCCGTTCCCCGTCGGGGGTTTGAATCCCTCCTCGGGCATGGATGTTTGTGCCATGTTTAGTATAACGTAGTTCATAAGTAGTTTGTAAGTTTAGGGACTGATGGCCCCGCAGTTAAGTCCCATAAGCTTTACAAACATTTGAACATTTGAAGACATACATAACACAAAGCAGTAATTCACATAACACGACCACAGTTGAGTATGATGATGGAGGGCCTGTGGGAGGGTTGGCATGCGGCCAGCGAAGGGCGTGGGAAGGATGTGGGGGTGGGGATTATTGACACGTATGGGGAGAATAGGTGAAAGAGGCCGGAAGGAGGGGAAGGAAGGAGGGAGGAGGAAGTGAATGAGAATAATGGCCACTTCAGCATAAATTCAGTTCAACCTAGCACTCACACACACTTCATCACTTCTCCCGCCCCACACTGCAAATAACCAAGTTGCTACTGCCATCATACACATCAACAACAATGAAGAACACTCCTGTATAGTGCAGACATCAATACAGCGAAAATATTATCACTATAAAAAGTATGACACATTGTATTTACGCTCTGTCATAGCTAAAGATAACCGGTAACCTGACAATGGTTAAACTGATTTTTCTCTACCTGCGTTTTGTAAGGTGTTGATCTGAACATACAATTCCATACTAACAACATTCAACAACAACCGTCTGAATCTCCTTACGATCATCGACACACAATTAAAATAAATACACATAACACTTAACATGTGAATTCGTAGCGTAACTGATAAGCTGACTAGGTCGTAATTTTTTTTTTTTTTTTTTTTTTTTTTTTACTACAGGTCATACTTAAAGTACAGTACGACTTTAATTACTCGTTTCTGACAAGTCGATCATCAGATTTACATCTGTTTTGTGTCGACAGCCCCACATAAACAGATGCAGATACTTGGATTTTGACATGTGCAGACTACCTAGTCTGCATATGCGTGTATAACAAACAACTTCATTTTGCGACCTAGACAGCTTATCGGCTGCTCTAACAATTAATTGAATCATGGTCACCTGCCCCTTCCACGACATGATACCACATTTACGACACTCAATACGTTCATCTATCACTTAAAGTTTTGTAGAACAACATCATCGAGAAACAGGTTGAGCTTTAGAGAGAATACAAATACTATGTCGAATGATCAAAAACTTGAGCCATGCAAAGTTCGCCAACAGAGTACATTTCTGAGTCAATTTCTATCTTTGTCTTGCATTGTACATTAAACAGGTACTTCTTAATGAAAAATTATTTGGCTATAACTACTGACTTTTCATTGTACATCCTATGACGACTATGGATATCCCACATGCACTCTCCAAGTGCTTGATATTCCTGCTCAATAGGGTGATTCCCTCTATGACTACACTAAAGACAACATTGAAAATAATGTAAGTTACAAAACGAACGGACCTTCTGACGATTTACGAGGTCGTGCGTTCACTGCAACGCCATTTGTGGCACCATACGAACGCACGTAACAACGCAAATACATGATCAAATGAACGAAACACACAGAACAATATACTACAAAAGATACGTTTCTACACCATGTCAAAGTCATTTTTCTTACGTCAAATCATTCGGAACCGCTTAGCTACGTATTCTAACCCAATTCGACCTAATACAACACCCTAAACACTAGCGAAATGATTCAGTTCTTGCTGTAAGTACCGTGAACTGTACCCTTCGAAAGTAATCATTCAACAGCACACTTAGAAATTGTTAATCTCTAGTGATCAAACAATTCTAAATACGCATTCTGTTTCAACAAGCTTCTATCTTAGGCAATGTCAAGACCAATATCCGCAGCCACCTGACCATAATTCTAAAATAATTTCCTTAGAATTCCAACGTCACAAAGTAAAATCCACCACACTAAACAATGATTCGTTTCATTAGAATAATTCTAACCATTTTAATTTTCTTACTAATGTTTTGACCAGGCCCATTTAGTCTTCAGCATTCTACATGGGAGGTTATAGGAAAAACCAACTCAAACCCAGTGACAAGGCTATAAACATTCCACTAAAAAGCTATAAATATGACGCTTTGTATTTTACATTTTCCTCTATGGCACCCATCTCACAACTCTCGATAAATAGTCATTTCCAATCCAACAAGGCTTAGAGTGATTATATCAACACAATGTAATAATGTTTAGACCCTCACCATCCATGAATCATATTCGATATTCGTGGATCCATTCTGAATACTCAACTAATAGCATCCAGTCGAATGATCCAGTAACTTACCCTATCCAAAGTCCAAAAGAGCATATCTTTCAATTGATTTAGGTTTGCCGTGGTGCAATGGCCGAGTGCTCTAAGGCACCTTGCTGTGGAGCGCTCGGTTGCTCATCGTCGGAGGTTTTCCGTCGGCATGGGTGTGTTTTTTATCCTTAGTATAAGCTAGTTTAAGTAGTTTGTAAGCCTAGTAACTGATAACCACAGCAGTTAATACCCTTAGATTTACAAACATTTGAACATAAGAGCTTTCGGTTTCTTACTATAACAGTTATCTAATGCGTTTAACGTCACCCGTGTTCAAACAGCCAACGCCATTTGCCGTCCGACAATTGACATCATCGCGTGTTCCTCAACAGTATTTACTGTCGATAAGCACATCCAATTTCACAAAATATATCGTAAATTGAACTACACACATGCATCTATACATCAACAACCAGTTATTTTATATATATTATATCAGGTCATTCGTAGCCCCAGTAAAACGTATTCTACTCATATTATATGTAATAGAACACCCTAAAATTTAATTGGCCCCTATGAGCAATCCTTTCGACATAAAACATACGTACACACTCCATATTGGTGGTAACTAGTCCACTTGAAGTCACCAAACTACTGGTGATTTATTGAGCCCTCTGCTTCTCGGCTAACGACCGATTTACCATCGTCGCTGGTATTTACCATCGTCGCTGGTATTTACCATCGTCGCTGGTATGCTACCGACCTACTTTCATTTGTACCTGAAATACAACTAACAGGCTATCTCTATACTTCACCATTCGCGCATAACCATTATACTTCGTATCTATATGCACATCTACAATTGTGTGAAACCTCTGCTTTACAGCACTCCGAATTTCGCAGTGGAAGACTCTGACTTTGCCATCCCCAGAGCAAAATACCAGAAGGATTGAACATTCCGCAACGAACTCGACAGTACACCAAACCACTCATGTAGGCGGTGCCATTAACCCCCGTAAACTTCGTATATTTCTTTATTTTACCAATCATCTGAATTCCTATCTCCAGACCGATCCTGCGACGCATTTGTCCCTTTAGATTCAAGCTGAAAATTAATGTCCTAAACAACTGCTAGTTAAGCTTCGAAGAGTAGTGTGAATGATGTCAGATGAGAGCATACAGCTGGTAGATGGACGGCGCAACCGCTGGGTGTGACAGACTTATGTCAATGCATTGGATTATTGAGAGTAAATCTGTGGGGTGTCACAAGGCATTAGAAAGAAAGGGATTGGTATCTCCGCTAAGACCTGTTAAAGGTATTAGTGGCAGGGCTTTCTGCTTGATTTGCATATGCAATGAGAGAAATCATTCGTGTGTTTGAGAAGCTAATGTGTATTACATGTTTATCGGTATTAACGCTAGGCGTGGCTATGAACTTGTGAAACTTTTGGTGCAATAGGTCGTAGAATGCCATAAGACATAAAGTGAATAGTCAGCTTAAGACATGATTGGGTTGATAGTTCATGATGAGCAATCATCGATTTCTGCCATTTGGCACTTCGACCTGTATTTAGCTTACTTATTTGGTTTCGCAAACTTTGGTATCAAGAGTCGCATGTCCGTGGGGTGTGTAACATTGACTGCGATATGTAGTTCTTGTTAATCCACGATCTGTTGTATTAACTGTATCCTGATTTATTAAGGGTGCCTCATTACTATCTGCCAGCAGTAACAGGGTTGGAGTGTTGCAAAACATTCAGTGCAACGTATGCTGGGTGTAGTTGTGCAAAATAGAGTTTAAAGTTTGCGGTAGGGATTATCATTTATGTTCTTATGCCATCTGATTGAAGCAATATAATTCTATGCTTATTTGGATTTCTTCCTTTATCAAAGAGTTGGATTCCTTTTTGAAAACCTAATATCAATGTAAAAGATTTCTCTTTGATTCGCGATATGTTGTATTAAACGTATCCTGACGTTTTAGGAGTTTACATTATTATTAATGATAACCTCAACAGGTATGGAGTGTGGTTGTGGACGGCAAAATTAGAGTCACACTCTGAAATACAGAGTTAAAAACTCTATATGATGTGCTGGAAAGCAGTTGTGTCACACAGTTGTAGATGTGCATATAGATACGAAGTATAATGGTTGTACGAGGATGGTAATGTATAAAGCTAGCCTTTTAGTGGTTCTTACAATACGAATGTATACACATCGGTAGCATGCTGGCGACGATTGCGATGGTAAATTATTCTTCACCCTAGAGAAAGAAAAGGGTTCAATAAATCTCCAGTTAGTTTGGGTGACTTAAAGGGAACTACTCTCAAGTACCTACTCTCAAGACCTAGGACTTACCCTTGACCGAAACCTTTCCTGGAATCGTCACCTCATAACTATTCAAGGAAAAGCCCACAACCACCTCAGACTCCTGAATCTCCATTCTGGCCCCACCTGAGGACTGCACGCCTCCACCATCGTATACACATATAAATTCCTTATCTGCCCTATCCTTTGTATCCTTTGCTCTGCCAACCGTGCCTCGATATCCACCTCCCCACACTTCTACGAATCCCTCCAAATTCTAGAATGCCATGCACTCCTCCTCGCCTCCCATATGTCTCCCCTTCCACAAGTGGCTCCTATACGATCTCATACAGTTCAACCTCCTCCACCTTTTCCTTGAACATATCCATCTTCGATACATCTCCCGTACATTGGAACTTCCTAATCCTATCGTTGAACCCCTACGATATCCTAGTCCACTGCTGCGCCTCCTCCGTTGCATTATCCCCGCCCTCCACCTCTGCACTCTCCACATCATGTACTGTGGCAACTTCCAACACCTCCCCCTCCTGGATGATGTCCTCCGTCGAGATATCTATCAGCTTTTATCCCTCTCCCCTCCATCCCTACTCCTCTGAGAGCCACCTCATCCGTTTCCTTTCTTCCTCGCCCCTGTTTCCCAAAGCTAGTCCTTCCGGTCTCCCCCTCCTGCCACGCCTTTGTCTCCTCAACTTTGCAAATGTCCATGATCCCCACCTCCTTTCATCCATCCCTCTCTCCTGGCTACCTACCAAACCACCTGGAGGACCTGAGCCATCACACTCTGCCACGAAGATCATGCATAACACGTTAATCGACACTGTGTTACCTACGTGTTAAGTGTATCCTCTGGTATTCATTATTCTTTTATCAAATATTGTAGATTTCCAACCTGTAGATGAGGTATTCGTATGCCGTGGCGCCAGGTTCGCCATGATCGATCTTGTCGGGTTGCGTGTTATCTTTCTTTTCCATCCCTGCAATGTTGACAACCTGGCGCACTGGTAGTGACGTTTGGGAAGTGAAGTGGAAAAGGTTTGGTCGCCTTCCCTCGGGACGTTTGGAGCGTCTATTTGCGTGGGCCAGCTGTCTTGAGGCGGAGATGACTTATAAACAGGGATCCTCACGTTCCGCGCTATCTGGCCGGCTGGTGTTTGTATCTGGTTCGGTATTGATTTGATTTGTGATGACAACTGTGTTCCAAAGATTTCCTGGCGGTGACAACTGGTGCCGAGGTGATGCATGAAATTGAGTATTTCTTGTTTAAACGTTATTTACGATAGTTGATGGAATATTGCTGACGTAATTTGCACGCTATTGTGTGGCTCAGTAAACTTTAACTGCATGTTACTAAGGGTGTACTCCCGTTATTCGTATTGTGTGAGTAGTACCTACCAGGCACTACCTATGGGGATGCCCATTGTAATTTTTCTTTACTGTTGTCGTGTTATTGTGTAGGTATGAGGGCATGCCCTGCTGTCTAAATTCGTGACTATTTCAGGTTCCTCATCCACCCAGAAAGCACGGCGTTGGATCGGAGCTGGGGACGGTGAAGTACTTTCCTGCCACGCTAGAGTGCACAGCGTACCCCGAAGTTTGGAATGTTGTTTGGACCGATTTCTGAACGGTCCGACCATCTTCTGCCAGCTAAGTGTTTCCCTAATTTCCTTCTGGTTGCTCTGGGTCCCTCTGGGGAACCTGTTTAGAATTTCTGTTGGTAATTGACACCCATGGTGTACATGTACACTCTTTGACAAAAAACCTGGCCGCCGGCCGGCCGCCTCTGAGCCTAAGTCGGAGCCGATCGCGACAGGGGACAATAAAAGTGGCCGCGCTGATTCGCTCTAAGTCCAGCTATCTGCACAATCTGGCAACACTGCAGATTGCCGGAGTTCATACAGCACTTCTTGTGCGCAGTTAGAAGACAACAAGGTCAGTTCCCTTCTTAGTCTTGCGGTAAAGTGCGCGACTTGCATCTTCAGTATTAGCGATCGAAACCGACTGTTGACAAAAATTTTAAATTCACGTCACTCGTTCATGCTCATGACCCATGTGTAAGGGGAGCATATGTGTAACGTATTTCATTTTTTGGTACTCTGGTAATAACATTTCGGCCCAATAACATTGCCACCTCTGGCCGCAGCACTTGGCACAGCTCTCCGCGGCCCATATACCTCGCCGGCAGCAGCGGTGGCGGCGCTAGACAGCGCTGCCTCGCCCTCTGCCCACAGCGCCTGCCGCCGCTCATCGCCCTGGATACGTAAAATGCTGTAGTGTTTCTAAGTGGTGATCCACAAAAAAGATTGCGAATCGTATTTCACACAGGATATAACGAAG
Source organism: Locusta migratoria (assembly GCA_026315105.1). Classification (NCBI taxonomy): domain Eukaryota; kingdom Metazoa; phylum Arthropoda; class Insecta; order Orthoptera; family Acrididae; genus Locusta; species Locusta migratoria. The sequence goes on from CM048755.1 coordinate 519,709,361, forward strand.
CTGACCACCTATTTTCAATGATGAGCATATAATACATTAGAGAGGCAAAAAATTGTCATTGTCCAATCCAATGGCACTCTACGATGGTTAACACTTATTTCTGGTTTAAATCTCGATGCTTTTCCTTTCAGAAAAGCCTTTCATGTAATTTAATATTGTCATCAGTTCATATGTTTTCATCAAGACACAATATGTAACTCACTAAAATGTTTTAGTGTCGTTGTTTCATTCCGTACGGTAAATGTATGAGCTAAATTATGTGAATACGTTTCAGTGCACGTTCTAAAGCAACACAGGCACACTGCAAGGTCCGTGTCTTCATGTCTCATTTCTACAGGAGATATTTCGCATCAATGGAGGTGAATTCGAATTTCTTCGTAGGCGTTTGTATGGTGAAGCAAAGAAGACATCTAATACAATTTCCATAATTTGAAGTTGACCTTTCTGAAAGCCTTATTGTATAAAGTTTTTCTTATGATTCCGTTAAAAAGTTTCTTCTTGCAATCTGCAGCGTATAAAGTAAAATAAAACAAAATGAAATTCAATTCAATTCAATTCCATTCCACCCCACAAACGCACTTTCTCCAACCAGGATTAGAAATGCCACCTCCCAGCAGGCTTGTATCACAAGACACGAGCAGAACCACACAGCCAACCACACACTGCCACATGTTGCCCTCAGTATCTTACATATTCAATGCTGAGCCTCTAATGCATCGCGAAAGAACCTGAAAGTCACCAACACGAATGACTACATTCCTTGAGTGTAAAAGTTAAATTTCTGTCTCTCATTTCATGTGGGCATTACACATCATGAGTCATGAAAGTAGAAGAGGAATGTCAAGTGAACTTAGCGAGACAATTCAGTACCACTTGAGGAAGTAACTGAACTGTCACAGTGTTGCCAAATATCAGCAACGATGTTGCCAGTTCTTAGCTGTACTAGGAAGACCTGTGTAGCGATAAGCGACGCGAAATCGTGCTAGTCTCATGCGGGCTTCTAGAGGGGGTCGCGCATTTCGGTTAATATGCGGCGCTATCTCCTGATAGATTCCGTCGTCACATTTACGATGCAGATATTAAATTCGTCCAATGAGGCCAAAACTAGCGTTTAAATTTTTTGAAGCTTTACTGCATTATGATATATTTTCAGCAAAAGACTAGAGAAAAGATACTGATATTGTGACTGCAACATACGGCAGATCAAAGACTGAGATACGTAAACTTGCATCACGATTACAGTTTCATCCCCCCCCCCCAAAAAAAAAGGAGACTAAAACAATTGCTTTGTTACATTTCGACAAAAGCAAATTTTTTTGTCTCGTCTCGAAAAACTTCGCAACTTGAAAGCGACTGCGTTTCAAAATGCAGCCTTACGACTGTACAAGTAATATTTCATGTCTTCTACGTGTTGGTTTGCTTGAAAGCCAGAAGAAACGTAGTTAACTGATTACTTGTGCAACACAGTAATTATTTCACTTAAATATTCAGAAAACTGGATATTTAAAATTACGGCCATGAACACAGAAACTAAACTGTATATGTGGGAAATGTGCAATTTCGAGGCGGCCGCAGTGGCCGAAGTGACTTACTACATAAGATGCGCAACATGGGGTACAACGAACAGGTCGTTAGTATTATACGGAAGTCCATTGGACACACACAGTTCAAATTCAAAATAAACGGTCAGTTAACAGAAGCTGTGAAGATTAAGCGGGGGGTGCGGCAAGGATGCCCTCTCTCCTCAACACTGTACGGACTCGGCATCGAACAGCTCCTCAAGGGATTCCACGCCAAACTACAAGGTCTCCGGACTTTAAATAGCAGAACAGTATGTCATGCGTACGCGGATGATGTGAGCGTGGTCGTCAACAACCCACAAGAACTCGATATAGCACGGCAGGTTGTAGAAAAATATACTAGTGCTAGTGGTGCAAAACTCAACATGGAAAACTCTAGAATATTGATGTTAGGCCCTCAGACAAACGCGGAACAACCAAGGTGGCTGCAGGAAACCAAGGAGAGGTCACAACTCGGGCTGAAAATCACAGCCAATCCACTGCATATGAGCAACCTAAATAGGACGCAGAAGTTGAATAGTTTGCGATTCACGATTATGGAACACAATGTCCGATTGTTGGATCGTTTCCAGAGAGCGGACTTTGTCAACACCTACGTATTTAGTAAAGTATACCATACAGATGCAGTGTTACCAATACCCCCTAAAATAGCGGACCGAATTTTAGCGATTGCTTGTTGCTTTATTTGGAGGGGAAACATTTTTAAACCTCCCTTTGCGACCGCAACGTTATCACGCCTACAAGGAGGGCTTGGTGTGAAAAACATTCACGTCCAGTGCACGGCCATCTTCATACATGCAACAATGAAGATGTTGCAAAGCAACCTTAACACGATCACGAATCGACTTTTCGCATGTCTAGATCCTGGCGACAAAAGGCCTCCGGTGAATGTAGGTGGAATAAATAGCAGTCTGGCCTATGTTAGCAATTATTATTTAGAATTAAGTTACATCGACGCAGACTGTAAGGGACTAACAACAAAAAACCTGTATACCGAAATTACAAAAATGCACCCACCGCATCCAATCCAGACGAACCACCAGGGGCTTCAGTGGAAGAACATATGGAAAAATGTTCAGAATCTCGTGCTTCCGTCTCACGTTAGAGCTGTCTGGTACGAGGTTGTCAACAACGCCATCGCTACAGGAGAAAAACTATGTAACATCAAACTCCGTCCGACTCCATATTGCAATGCATGTCTTCTCGTTGACTCCCTCGCGCATAAGTTCACTTGCAGGGATCAAACGGAGATATGGACCTGGACAAGGAAAAAGTTGTCTCTCATAACACGAACTAGTACAATGAATATCACGACTACGCACATTTTGCTCCCAGACTGGAAATTCTTTCCTAACGCCAAAAATAACAGTTACGCCTGGCTCATTGCATATTATGTGTATTACAGCATCAACTATAAAAAGAAATCCTTACCTGACTTTTTACAATTGTTATCAACGGAACATCACAAGTTACTAAGGCGACCTAGATACCAAGATTTGTTTCAAAGATTCCTCATTGTACTGTTATCGGCTTGAAGTGACAATACGTTCAACTACGACATGCGATGAAATGCGATTTTTTTAACTCATTATTTTCATACTTATTTATTATGTTTATGTTTTACTTCAGTCTGGAACTTATAACTGGTATCAAATAAAGCAGTGACAATAAGGAAAGTGTCACAAGGTTTACAAAAACAAGAAGGAAGATAAAAATAATTGCTTTCCGTTTACTTTAATTTAAAATCATAACGCCCATGAGGCCATGAGGGCGTTTTTCGAAAACAATCAAAGGAGAAATATTATTCAATGAAAGCCTCACAGAAGAAGAAGGCGAATCAAACGTACTATAGAAGAAAACTTTGATTTACATAAAGGCAATGAAGCCTGCGCCAAAGAAGGCGACTTATGGTGAGCGTAAGGCCGGGCTGAAGGAGTGGAAGGGGGCAAAAAAAAAAAAAAAAAAAAAAAAAAAAAAAAAAAAAAAAAAAAAAGTGACTGGGGCTCTCCAGTCACAGTCAGCACGGCCACTACAGTCAGGGGTTCGAATCCCCCCTCGGGCATGGATATTTGTGCCGTCTTTAGTCTTAGCTACTTCATAAGTAGTTTGTAAGCTTAGGGACTGATGACCGTGTAGTTAAGTCCCATAAGCTGTACAAACATTTGAACTTTTTGTTTTGTTTTGTTTTGTTTTTGCAATTCTGAGGTTTTCCCTCTGCAAACTTATACATATAATCTATAGACTACTAAGCAGCTTATTGATTTCGTAGTGTTACAGCCTTGATGGGCCAACAAATAATGATGAGAATCCGAACCCATGTGTCTGATGAAGGTTTCGCACGTTGCAACCTATAACTTGCATGTGTTGTTGCTTATTATGTGTCGTGACGATGTTAAATCAACAGACATTGTTACAAACATTTTACCTACTTTCTCCTATTGTCCTATTTTTCGTCACATGATAATAATGATAGTAATCAATGATGTTTACAGCATTACAGCAGAATGATAAAGATTACAATAACAATAGAAAATGACGATCTCTTGGTTGACACACTGCAATGAGTTTTGGTATTTCGTTAACTGAATGCCATTTAGGACATTCTTCAGAGGAGAAAAATAGGCCTGAAGCCACACACATCATTAGTACAACGATACCTCACTAATCAACTATGCTTGCTATAGATCAGAAAACGAGAACGGCGCCACCGAGCTAAAATGAGATTACTCGTTCAGTTATCTGACATTGGCAGTTAATACAGACAGTCCCGACATAAAACACAAAATTGTTTGCAATTTAAGGAGGGGTAGACCTTTCTGCGGTCGAAGATTTAATTCAGGATAACAGAGTCATTTAAATGCAATGACTAATCTCATATCCTCATGAATATTGGAAAATACCTCGAATTCTGGAACTAAGGGAACGATCAGAGTTTCCTAGCATCGTAAGCAATACTGCTAAGCTATAGGAAGAACTTCTTGGGCATCCCACAATATCCTCATTCCTACAAACAGTATGCTTCAACTGGCTTTTATCCATGCTGCGCTGCCAACGCCCATTCTAAGTAAGGCTTCAGTCCGAACGCAGGCAACATCATTGAAAATGCTGATGAATAGATGACTTACCTTCATCAACTTCCGGGGAGAGTTTCTTTCAACGAAATGGAGAAAGTGTGAAGTGACTACTTTCTCCAAAGTTCCTACGGACTTTTGTCCCAAATTGGACGTATATACGTTCAATCTTGTCATACGCGGCTCACATTCCAGGAATATCACCAAAATGAGCATCTGGCGGGTACCGTCCTAGAGCAGCTGTTACGTAAGTTTTTACCGATAATCATAAAATTGACAAGACGGCTTTTGCTGCAGAATATAGTGACTTGTATTACATCCACATAACCTTTCCCAATAAGAAACTGTTTTCTTCGTATAGTGATACCCCTGTTAGGTGAATTATAATGTTAGTGTTTAATGTTGTTTCAGAAGTACTTTTTGTCTTAAATATTTTTATATTTGCAGGTGATTCAAAGTAATTGTAATAATTAGTTTCCCTTCAAATTACTCCATTAATTTGATCTGTTATTTGTAAAGTAATTGCAACCGCCAAAAGTGAAATTGTCCTGTAAACCAAACCGTTTGGTTATTTTAGGTCATTCGTCCATGGGCAGCACACTTTCATCAGAAATATCTTCACGAAAGGCAGAGAAGCGGACGGTTCTCTGTCATAGTAGAGTTAGGCTCGCGTAGCCAGTCCTTTGTGCAGAAGAGATGGAATTATATGTTAAAGAAAGAAGTCACATCTAAGAAACTTGCATATTAATTTGATTTTTCGGGTGTATTGACATTCTTTCAGTTTATATTCGCCTTTACTTCTCACAAAATAATGAGATATATTTTTCTCTGCTAGTAGCTACCTTTGGTCGTTTCCGACCGCATTACATTTTCCGTTGTCTCTAGATGGATAATACATTGTCTCTGCCGATCCCAGATTTCACGTCGAAAGAAAACATGTGCTCCACATAATTCATTTCGCAGTAGGCGGTCGTATTTCCACCGTTGGTATATTTACTTGTACGAATATTGTTCGTAACCGTAAACAGTTTGCTCTTGCTGTTCATCTCCTTAATATTGTTAAACACATACTTTCCCTATAATTCTCCTCGTGAAGCGGTTGAACTGCTGTGCTTTATTATTGTTAGTACCATTAGTTTTTATTTCAAATTGATCTCTGAATTTGTATTTTGTATTACCGTTATATTTGTTTGTTCAATATGTTTCACAATATTGAAGATCAACAAGTTCTCATATCCATTAACATAAGCGACTTGGAGCTAATGTATAACGTTCATTTTTGTCTTGTTTCATTCGTAAAAAATCCTCTGAAAATCTGGAACACTTCTTTTAACACCCTTAATTTGAAACCGATACGTTGGCACAGGACATTCACGGATTGCTCATTTATTAACTTCATTCATAATGATAATTTGGATCAAATTTATTTACAAATTTTGTACTCAGTCCATTTAATTTTTATGATAGCGGTAAAATTACAGCCTTGCGCATTCTAGGGCATCTGTTCAAAATCAATGAATAAGAGGTACGTCAATACTTTTATTTACTATCTTTTAACAAGCAACAGTGCAATTGCTTTCCCTAATATTGTTCTAAACCATGGCACAATTCATCGATCCATTTTAATCGTTGTAACACATGATTATTAGGTTGCTTTATTGTCTATTTTGTTTTTGTTACAAATTTTGCAATTGATTTTATACTAACGATAGGCCAGAAACTTAATTAACGTAACTGAGAACGGCGTGATAATGCAATATTTACTCGCATTAGTTTTTGCTACGGTGCGAGTTGGTGCAGTGCTAACACACGGGACTCATATTATATTCGGTACACGGCGCATTGAAGTGGCCTTCGGACATTTGGATTTGAGTTTTCCATGATTGTCCTAAATCAGTCTAGGCAAATGCCGGAATGGTCCCTGTGGCAGGGCACGGCCGATTTCCTTCCACATTCTTATCATGACAATCCGAACTTCTGCTTCGCTCTAATGACTCCCTTGTCGAGGGGACGTTGAATCGTAACCTTCCTTCTTTCTTTCGTGTCTCATGTGCAATAGAGCTTACTTTGTCCATGTTTCCGTGTGTTGGTACAAATTTTGCAGTTCATTTCAAACCAACTTCCCTCTGAACAAGAGACCTTGAACTTTCAACTTAACTTAGAACTGGATGACACTGCTTCATTACCGCCGTTTCTTAATTGGCGTGTTGTGGAGGGTAATTTTTATACAGCTGCTATTTCCGCCTGTTTCTCTTCCAGTCGTGAATGGTTCGCCGTTAAAACTATTTCTGGTAAGACTTAGTGTGAGTTCATATCGCCCTATCTTTTACTTTCGTGATCTTTTCGTGTCTAATACATAAGAGGGGTCAGGTGAAATAGAAATAAAACAAATGTATCTCATATCTCTGTTGTATTCTCATAAAAACGTTTGAAATTGAATGAAAAATTTCACACATACAAAATTTGAAAAATGTAAAATAGTCATTCAGATGGAAAATGCATATAAACGTGGTTTTAAAATAGGCTAAGGGGTATAATTGCTACCGCGTTAAGGATAGTTCCAATAAATTTTCGAATTTTTAATAGCTATGTCAGACATCATGGTAACACTGGAACATAAAGTGTTCTTGCATCATGAGTAATGCTAACAGTAGCGTTTAGTGGCCACCAACTTTAAGGGTAATTTATTTCATTAACGTTCTGAAGTCGATAAGAGGTTTGACGCGGTGGGAGCAGCCACGGTCGTTTGGGTAAATGCGGCACAACGAGCGAGCGAAGGCGCGCGCGTTTGGAAACGGAGAAGACGGAGCGCGCCTGCTGGAGGGATAGTTTTCGTTCTGAACAGAGGAAGCCATCAAAAGGAGCCTAACAGATGTTCGGTAGACCTCTTGGAACTTACGCGTTTTCACTTTAACATAAGAAATAAATGAAATTCACGAATTGCATTGAACATTGCAATGGTTAGTAAATTAATGTCGTCTGCTATCTGCGACGACACCGATCGAATGATAATCTATCGACGTGAGATACCTGGCACCTAAAAGTCGCCATTAAGTTTGTACTTTGAAACCTATCACCGCGCTGTAATGAACACATTGCAATTAAAACTATGTCTCCGGCCATGAGACTACGTAACATTTTATAAAATCAACGAGGCAGGAAACAAAGACAGGTCCGGAATCCATTGAGCACCTCATCAAGGGACGTGCTCAAAAAATTCAAATGGAACGCTGTTTAACGTAGCAAGATGTTCTGTCAATAACAGGTCGCTTGTAATTTCCATATTGACCTGTGGACATTTTATTTTATCAGGAAGCAAACTCGAAGGAAACTGGACAAAATTTGACTATTTAGGAAGACATTCCTGCGACAAATTGTGAGTCTTATAGTTAGTTAATGGAGTACAGTAAACATAACGATAAGTCCTGCATATGAATCAACCATAAACCGAGAAACAAAACGGGTAATACGCTCCATGAGGTATTGATTGATTTTTTTAATTGCTGGCCACGTGACATATGTGCAATTTGGAGAGCACAGTATCTCTAGCCTGAGTGGAATTACGGATCCGGATCCTAACATGCAGGACGCCAGCTACAAAAACTCGTTCATCAGGCCGCCAAGATTTTCCAGCGTCGTAGTAGGGCCTATTGTTTCGCAACTTTGGCATCATGTAGATGTGAGTCTGATATGTAATTCTGCAGTCAGTTGACTTTTTCTTGTCACCTACATTAAATATTTTGAAAAATTAACCATCATAATATGCTCGTTGTAGTAGTTAACTAAATTTGTGATCAAGAAAGTCGTTTCACACATTAACTACTCCTACTCTCTTTCACGTTGCGAGCTATCGGCTTCAGCTGTGAGTAAATAAATGAGGTAGGGTTTATAGCAGTAATGTCTAGCTGTATAATAGTCACTTTCTGAAAACCTAGCCAATTTAGAAATCGGGTCCGTTTTGTTGCAAAAGCTGGATCTCATCATTTCGTCTCAAATGTTCAAATGTTTACTAAGCTAATGGGACTTAACTACGGGGTCATCAGTCCCTAAACTTACAAACTACTTATCAACTACCTTATACTAAGGACGGCACAAATATCCATGCCCGAGGGGGGATTCGTACCCCAGACCTTAGTGGCCGTGCAGACCGTGACTGGAGCGCCTCAGTCCCCTCGGCCACCGCGGCCGGCCATTTCGTCTCGTTACGTCTTTAATTTATCCGCTTACTGTCAAACAAAATCATCCGTGCCAACTGTCTCCTGGAAACCTCATAGCAGATGCTGTAACCACCTACTTCAAGAATATCAAGTGACATCAGAAACAAAACGAAAGAACATTTTCTTAAATGAATTTATCAATTGCTCTAAAATGATGGTAAAATTTTAAATACAGATAGAACAACTTATTTCGAAATCACTTCAAATATAGTGATACCATAAAGTAAATAATAAATTCTGAAGCCGTGTCAGCTGTTTTTATTCTTTATTTTTTATATTTTTTATTAATTTTTTTTTTAATTTTTTTATTAAGAACGTTGCTTTACAGGTCCAAGACCGTTTTCACGTATTTAAAGACCCATCATTTTTTTCATATGAAAATTCATTATAGAGACACAAGGTACTAATTGCTTTCATCTGTCATTGGAATAAAATTTCATTAGGCTCAGATATATGGAACCAGTCCAACAGAAATCATCACTGTCATTCAGAATGAAAACCAAGGACATTAAAATTTTGATTACTGTATTTTCAATGAAACCAGTAGGTCGCCGACGAAGTGAAGGAGTACAAACCAAAGAAACTGTCCAAAGAATCGAAGAAACCAATAGATGATGGATTTGTATTTTGCCCATCTTTGCAGCAAGTATTACGGCAAGGTAAAAAAACTTACGAATATGCGCAACCACCCAGATTCTCTGTTTTGTTACAGCTTCATGAGGACTAAATTCAATTAGGTAATATTCCTTGAATGTGAGACGCGTTTGACAAGACTAAACGTAGATACAGTCCATCTTCGCACAACAGTGCCTAGTATCATTGGAGAAAATGATGGTTCGCATTACTTTTTCGTTTTGTTACAAAAAGCTCTCACTGAAAGTTGGTGAGGGTAAGTTATCATTTCTTCTCAATGCATGGCTAAAAGCCAGTTGAGGCCAGATGCTAGTAGGAATCAGAATATTGTGGGCTGTCGCTTTCAAGATGCGTAGTGTTTGATACCTTACTGTTTAGTGGCGGATGATGCAACGTTCATTTCCAGTAACTCATAAAAATTGATTTTGTAGATATCTAAAAAATTAATTATTTTTGCCTTTTTTTGGGGGGGAGGGGGGTGAAACTGAAATCGTGATGCAAGTTTATGTATCTCAGTCTTTGATCTGCCGTATGTTGCAATCACAATATCAGTCTTTTTTCTCTAGTCATTTGCTGAAAATATATCATAATGCAGTAAAGCTTCAAAAAATTTAAACGCTAGTTTTGGCCTCATTGGACGAATTTAATATCTGCATCGTAAATGTGACGACGGAATCTATCAGGAGATAGCGCCGCATATTAACCGAAATGCGCGACCCCCTCTAGAAGCCCGCATGAGACTAGCACGATTTCGCGTCGCTTATCGCTACACAGGTCTTCCTAGTACAGCTAAGAACTGGCAACATCGTTGCTGATATTTGGCAACACTGTGACAGTTCAGTTACTTCCTCAAGTGGTACTGAATTGTCTCGCTAAGTTCACTTGACATTCCTCTTCTACTTTCATGACTCATGATGTGTAATGCCCACATGAAATGAGAGACAGAAATTTAACTTTTACACTCAAGGAATGTAGTCATTCGTGTAGGTGACTTTCAGGTTCTTTCGCGATGCATTAGAGGCTCAGCATTGAATATGTAAGATACTGAGGGCAACATGTGGCAGTGTGTGGTTGGCTGTGTGGTTCTGCTCGTGTCTTGTGATACAAGCCTGCTGGGAGGTGGCATTTCTAATCCTGGTTGGAGAAAGTGCGTTTGTGGGGTGGAATGGAATTGAATTGAATTGAATTTCATTTTGTTTTATTTTACTTTATACGCTGCAGATTGCAAGAAGAAACTTTTTAACGGAATCATAAGAAAAACTTTATACAATAAGGCTTTCAGAAAGGTCAACTTCAAATTATGGAAATTGTATTAGATGTCTTCTTTGCTTCACCATACAAACGCCTACGAAGAAATTCGAATTCACCTCCATTGATGCGAAATATCTCCTGTAGAAATGAGACATGAAGACACGGACCTTGCAGTGTGCCTGTGTTGCTTTAGAACGTGCACTGAAACGTATTCACATAATTTAGCTCATACATTTACCGTACGGAATGAAACAACGACACTAAAACATTTTAGTGAGTTACATATTGTGTCTTGATGAAAACATATGAACTGATGACAATATTAAATTACATGAAAGGCTTTTCTGAAAGGAAAAGCATCGAGATTTAAACCAGAAATAAGTGTTAACCATCGTAGAGTGCCATTGGATTGGACAATGACAATTTTTTGCCTCTCTAATGTATTATATGCTCATCATTGAAAATAGGTGGTCAGCTTCGTTATATCCTGTGTGAAATACGATTCGCAACCTTTTTTGTGGATCACCACTTAGAAACACTACAGCATTTTACGTATCCAGGGCGATGAGCGGCGGCAGGCGCTGTGGGCAGAGGGCGAGGCAGCGCTGTCTAGCGCCGCCACCGCTGCTGCCGGCGAGGTATATGGGCCGCGGAGAGCTGTGCCAAGTGCTGCGGCCAGAGGTGGCAATGTTATTGGGCCGAAATGTTATTACCAGAGTACCAAAAAATGAAATACGTTACACATATGCTCCTCTTACACATGGGTCATGAGCATGAACGAGTGACGTGAATTTAAAATTTTTGTCAACAGTCGGTTTCGATCGCTAATACTGAAGATGCAAGTCGCGCACTTTACCGCAAGACCAAGGAGGGAGCTGACCCAGTTATTTTCTAACTGCACACAAGAAGTACTGTATGAACTCATGCAGTCTACATTGTTGCCAGATTGTGCAGATAGGCGGACTTAGAGAGAATCTGCGCGGCCACTTTTATTGTCCCCTGTCGCGATCGGCTCCGACTTAGGCTCAGAGGCGGCTGGCCGGCGGCCAGGTTTTTTGTCAAAGAGTGTACGTATGCAGTGAGTCTTGCTGTATCTGCTAGTAAAGTGATGTAAAGTGATATTAAAGAAAACCTGTTAAGGCATAGAGTATTTGAACCTCCCTTTTCTAACTGACTCATTATCATTGTTCTTTTATCTATGTTCTTGAACATTTTACTTGTTCATTTATTGTTAGCATTTTTGGTATACAGTGCATAATGGCAATTGACACCCATGGTGTTCATGTACTTGTGCAGTGAGGGTTGTTATGTCTCCTAGTAAGGTGACATTAAAAAAAAGGGAAGCCATAGAGAATTTTAGCCTCCCTTTCTATTGACTTATTATCATTGGGTTATTTTATTTTTTCCTTTCTTAATCTGTGTTCCTTAAGCATTTTACTTGTTAACTCTCTGTTAGCATTTGTTGTGATTAGCCAAATCATGAATTGATATGGGTAATTAACATCCGAGGTCTACATGGGCTCATGCAATGTATCTAGAGCATTTTGATCACTTACAGTTAAGTGTATAATCCAAGTGGCTTAAATATGTTACTCTTTTATAAATCGTAGTTTATCATTTTTATTTGTATATCCTAATTGTCTGTAAAACACATTGTTAATTGTTATCGTTGCGCTATAAATGTTTTACATAAATGTATCCCTGTTATCATTAGTTACAAATAAACTAATTGGATGAACGATAAACAACTAATTTGAGGGTCCCCTTTTCTCTTGTCTGTTTTTCTGCCACCCTGATGCCTCACTCAGCCGTCTGACGATTAAGCCTTCCAAGATCACCCTATCCAGGCATCAAGTTTCCTTTCTGGGGCATTTGGTGTTCCAGGTTGGAATCAGGATTGATCAGGAAAGATCTAAAGAAGTTTCGTCCACCTAGAAATAAGGAGATAGCCAGATTTATCGGTATGGCTAATTATTTTCGGAAGTTTGTCCCCAATTTTGCGCAGCTGGCTGCCCATCTTAACAACCTACGTAAAAAGTCAGAAGAGTTCGTATGGGGAGAAAGCCAACAGAGCACCTTTGAGGCGATTAAAACTGCTATTACCCATCCGCCTGTTCTTGCCATTCCCGACTTTTATAAGCATTTCATGTGCAGACTGACGCTTCTAGTGGGGTTATAGCAGCTGTGCTGCTTCAGGAGGATCAAGGAAATAGGCGCAATATTGTCTTTGCATCTAGGAAGTTGACCGATGCGGAATTAAAATACTCAGTGTATGAATGCGAGGCTCTGGAAGTTCTATTCGCATTATAGAAGTTCCGTTTCTATCTCGAGCATAGGGAGTTCGACTTAGAAACGGATAATCAGGCCCTCAGTTGGGTGTTGGCTGGGCCAAGGGAGACCGGAAGAGATGCGAGATGGGCTGTCCATACATCGGCTCTCAGATTCAAGGTTCATCACATTAGGAGCTTCGACAATCAGGTGGTTGACACTCTCAGCCAGATGTTTGTGGAGGGAAAGAGCTCTGAGGCCAGGACCATGAGAGAGAGTCGGCAACAGGTAGTGAGCAGTGTTCTTACTGAGGTTCCACAGTTATTTGCGGATTTACGCTCAAAGTAGGATCAGGATTCCTTGTGGGCCCCCTTTAGGGGTAAGTTGTTAGCAGGTGAGTGCATGACGGGGTTTTCCCTGAGCAAAGGTGTCGTTTGTAAAGAAATAAATAAGTCTGGAGAAGTTAGAGTCTGTCTCCTACGTGAGTTCACACCTGCAGTGTTTCATTATTTTCATAATTCTTTGTTGGGTGGCCATTTAGGATTATATAAAATCCTGGCAAAGGTGTGAGAACAACTTACATGGCCGTCACTGTATAAGGATATTCGGCATTTGATTGATCAATGCAAGGCCTGCAAGAAGAGCAAGCGCAATACGCATTTGCCGGCTGGGATCCTACAATCAGAGCGGGAACAGCACCCATGGATAAGCTTTTTATCTATTATGTGGAGCTCCTTCCACGTACCGAAGGAGCTGACGCCTTTTCTCGTTTTATTTGGCTTATTCCGAGCAGAGGGATCACTACCACCATAACTATACGCCATTTGAACAGAATTTTTTTCATGGTTTGGCTTTCCCAAGACCTTGGTCAGCGACAACGCACCTGCTTTTGTTTCTAAGCATTTCAAGCGGTTTTGTTTTGGACAGGGCATTCGACATACCACCACTACCCCCTATTACCCGCAGGCTTCCGTGACAGAGAGGGTAAAACGTAACCTTAAGGCTGCCTTGATCATCTATCATGGTAACTCACCAAATAAATGGGATACCTCACTTTGCTGGCTTAATTTGCAGCGCCCCTTTAATTGCAATGTTGGGGATCAGGTGTTTATCAAAAACTACCCCCAACGTATGAGGGATACCCATCTAGGGAAATTTAGGTCACGATTCATAGGGGCCGGCCGCGGTGGTCGAGCGTACAGCGGCGCGCCAGTCACAGTTTGCACGGCCACTACGGTCGGGGGTTCGAATCCCCCCTCGGGCATGGATATTTGTGCCGTCCTTAGTATTAGCTAGTTCATAAGTAGTTTGTAAGTTTAGGGATGATGACCCCGTAGTTAAGTCCCATAAGCTCTACAAACATTTGAACATTTTGTTTTTATTCATAGGTCCGTGCGAGATTCTTAAGATTCTGGGACCAGTCAATTTGTTTGTCAAGGAGCTGGATACGGGTAGGAAACACAGGGTCTATCTTAGTCAAGCTAAGCTTGACAAGCAAAGCCTCGGGGGGAGGGGGGTGGTATTTCAGTTTGAGTGGGGCAGATTGAGCTGCCACGATCGATATTGTCGGGTTGCGTGTTATCTTTGTTTTGCATCTTTGTGATGTTGACAACCTGGCGCACTGGTAGTGACGTTTGGGAAGTGAAGTGGAAAAGGTTGGTCGCCTTCCCTCGGGACGTGTGGAGCGTCGATTTGCCTGGGCCAGCTATCTTGAGGCGGAGATGACTTCTAAACAGGGGTCCTCACGTTCCGCGCTATCTGGCCGGCTGGTGTTTGTATCTGGTTCAGTTTTAATTTGTGATGACAACTGTGTTCCAAAGATTTCCTGGCGGTGGCAACTGGTGCCGAGGTGATGCATGAAGCTGAGTGTTTCTTGTTTAAACGTTATTTACGACAGTTGATGAAATATTGCTGACGTAATTTGCATGCTATTGTGCGTCTCAATAAACTTTAACTGCAGGTTACTAAGGGTGTACTCACGTTATTCTTATTGAGTGAGTAGTACCTGCCAGGTCCTACCTATGGGGATGCCCATTGTCATTTTTGTTGACTGTTGTCGTGTTATTCTGTTGGTATGAGGGCATGCCCTGCTGTCTAAATTCCTGACTATTTCAGCTTCCCCATGCACCCGGAAAGCACGGCGTTCCTGCAATGCTAGAGTGCACAGCGTACCCCGAAGTTTGGAAAGCTGTTTGGACCGATTCCTGAGCGGTCCGACCATCTTCTGCCAGCTATGTATTTCCCTAGTTTCCTTCGGGTTGCTCTGGTTCCCCCTGGGGAACCTGTTTGGAATTTGTGTTGGTAATTGTCACCCATGGTGTACATGTACTTATGCAGTGATAGTTGTTATGTCTGCTAGTAAGGTGACATTAAAAAAATAATGTTAAGCCATACAGAATTTGAGCCTCCCTTTCTATTGACTTATTATCATTGGGTTATTTTTCTAAATCTGTGTTACTTAAGCATTTTACTTGTTCACTTATTGTTAGCATTTGTATACAGTTCATGTTGCTAATTGACATCCATGGTGTACATGTAATTATGCAGTGAAGCTTACTGTGTCTCCTAGTAAAGTGGCATTTAAGAAAGTTTGGTTAAGCCATAGAGAATTTGAGCCTCCCTTTCTATTGCCTTATTATCATTGGGTTATTTTCTTAAATCTGTGTTACTGAAGCATTTTACTTGTCCCCTATTTTTAGCATTTTGGGTATGCAGCTCACATACACCCATGCCTGAGGGAGAACTCGAACGTCCGATGTGAAAAGCCTCAGCGCGCACGGCTATTCCGCCGCGGCCCATGTCTTCAAGTCCCGAACTGTCTACTTTTATACCTTCGCTCTCTCCCACATGTTTCGAGACTTCGTCACCGACCTTGACGTTCTTGTTTCCTTCCGTTCTAATGTGCTTAATATTTCGCTGCACTTTCTTTTCCAGGGTGCGGATCTCCTTCTCACTCTGGTTCCGTGAAGTTTCTTTGTTTTAGTCTTTCTTTGTAGGCGTGCATCATTGTCAGAGCCGTGCTGGGTGTCTGCCGCAGAGGCGACTGCCGCAACCTTCGACAAAAGTTCTTTTAGCGGAGGCACTTGTGACTGAGACGACAATGCGAGAAGGTGAGAAACTTCCAGTTCTCTATCGTCATTCTGTTCCGAAATGTCCGTGGGGATGTCCGTGATATTACTGGAATTCTGTGTCGGACGGTTGCTGAAAACTGCACGTTTGCGTCGCGGACGTGAGGATTGGTCGTTCAGCCATGAGGCGTGTCTGTGTAACACCATCATCTAATCGGTGTTGGTGTGTGTGGCTGTACGCTGTGTTGTCGACGTCAGCAGCCCGCGCTTCTGGAGCCGCAGCCTGCTC
This sequence comes from Locusta migratoria, assembly GCA_026315105.1. NCBI lineage: Eukaryota > Metazoa > Arthropoda > Insecta > Orthoptera > Acrididae > Locusta > Locusta migratoria. The sequence continues at coordinate 519,725,738 of CM048755.1, forward strand.
CTGCAGTGCTGCGCTTCTGGCAAGCGTTCCCATAAGCGTGTTCTCGTACGTGAGTCTGTTCTGATCACTTATGAGTGCGGGAAGCTGCTGTGCTGTTCTACGCACTAGTTTTGCGCGAGGACACGCGGATTTCAAATGGTCGGTTTAGCGTCAGAAAATGCAAGTTCGCGGCTGCACATTGTACGTTACTAGGGCTCGAAATCCGTGGAGCCACGGAGGAGTGGCCTAGCGTTTCCAAGGTGCCTAGCTGTGCGGAAAAACCGTGCGAACAGAGGGTCAACCGCCCTCCGTAACAAAAAAACTGAGCGAACCAGAAGAACGATTTGGGGGGGGGGGGGGGGGGCAGATGCGGAGTGCGCCACTGGTCGCCGTCGGAGGTTCGATTCATCCCTCGGGCATGGATGTATTTGTGTCCTTGGCATAAGTTAAAGTAGTTTGTAAGCCTAGGGACTGATGACCAAAGTAGTTGACCCTTTCAGTCCCACATTATGAAATCAGCTTTGGAGTAAACATCAAAACATGTGTTTTAAAATTTTTGATTGAACTAATGATTTTTATGTCATGTATTTCATCCACAATACAGGCGTTTGTATCGAGGTATTTTATTATTTAGACGTTATTTTGTTGATAGTTAACATTGCCAAATCAATAATGCTAGCATAATCTTCGCCACAGCACCAAAGGCAAGACAATTCATTTCTGGAATAGAATAAAAGGAACCACACTCACAGTCACACTCTCAGCCACGTACAGACGGCAACGCAACACAGTCTCCAAGATGGATAGATTAATGCCTCAGAAGTGGCTACATGCCGTACCAAGCGGCAAAATGTCGTACTTTCTTTATTTAATTTTTTTTAATCCAAGGCGGGATATGCTCTTTAATGTCTATTTTAGCATCGCCATATCCATCAGGGAATGTTGCAATTGCAGTCGCGCACTTTTGGACAGAGTTTCCATTATTATCTTTCTAAGCTATTTGGTGTTAGTCCCACTAAAAGTGCAAGTTCCAGACAGGGCTGGCATGTTTCACTCTCACTTGGGTGGTAATTGTTCAAAGTAAAACTCATTACAAAATAGATCTGTATTGAGTGACAGCCAGATGCACACCACCCAGAATTTCCTGGACCGAACGTTCGCTCGCACTTTTAAGCTCGCGCTTTCCCCTACGAAATTTGCAACGTGCTTAAAATATAGCAAATGCTAGCTAAACCCGGCCACGCTTCGCTGTGGCTCACTCTTATAAAATAAATAGGAAACGAAATACTGTAACTCATGAGAACATAGAATCACCGAGAGAATGCTTCAATCATATCAATATCGTTCGCTCGTTAGGCTCCAGTGGCTATTTAAAACGAAAGTATAGTATGTAAAACGAAAGGTTAGCTTCTCAGATGCACATTATTTTAAACCCTTAAGATAGATTCCTTTTTTGTCGTTCGTTTTCTCCACAAACATACAGATCAGTTTACCGACTCTGGACCATCTTAGTAAAATGCTATTGTTTTCTACATTCTTGCCACCTATTTCCCATCCTGCTTCCCCAGTATCTACGTCTTCATCCTCCCTCTATCTAATCCCCGGCCTCTGTTCATCACTACCTTTTATTCCACCCATCTTCAATCTCCTCCTCCAGCTACATCTATGCACGTCTCGTCTTTCGCTCGTCGCACCTATATAAAATGAAGAAATTAAAAATTATGGAATTGTTTCAAATTACGCGTTATCTGCTGGAAAGTATCACAAAGTTACTGTTACATAAAATAAAATGAAATAAGGACGCACATAAATAATGTTTTGTTCAGAATTCGTTACTATGGTGTTTTGATTTCCACTGCTAATATCATGATCTATCTTACTGAAAATTAACCATTAAACATGAGCGTATATAAAATGCGTTTGCGCGAAAAGCTGTTACTTTAGTGTCGCATTTTTATCATAGCACCTGACCAGTAGAAACGCAGAGGTTGGTAACATCTCAATTTTCAACGCTCACTTATTTGGCAGCTGGAGAATTTAAAGCGTGGTCAGAGATATAAATATGAAAATATCTGACTCATTTTTTTTCCTTTCTTAATGGATACGTATACACATAATTTTCGTCTTGCACGCATCTATGGCAAAGTGCCTTGAATTGTGTAAGTTTTATTGGCCTCCTTGTAAAATTATAATCGAAAATCGATATGTCATTTTTAATGTTGATGTATTTGTATAATTTCGGTAAAATTTCACTTGCAGCAGCGGCTGATGTTGCCAAAACCTCTTGACTGCTCTTTGAAAACTCAGTTACTTACAATGAGGCTAATAATGTTCCGCGTTTACCATGAAATATTACATTAGCACGGAATGCCGCAGCTGCCGTAAGTAAAAGAACCCCTCCATTTCTACTTAATTCTACAATGGTAAATGACAATTTTTTGTCGACAGGGATTTAGAAGCTCGCGTTCGATATATATCGTTAGAGGCCCAGCTACTTCAATTGCAAACATTATTATAAAGCATCAGGTTCTTGAGCGTTACTCGGGAATGTTGTTTTCTATAATGCAGTGGTAATTCGAAGGAGATCCTTATCAGAATGAATATTTTGAATGAAACGTTTTTTAGCATACAATAACCATTTAATGCAGTTCTGCTCTGTCGTTAATAAGTTCCCGTACGACCCCTATCAATAAATCAATACTTATAAACTGAAGGTTTCCTTGCCAAAATTACTACTGTCCGCTGCTGACACCGTAAGTAAAAACTAGCCGAGCAACCAATAACAGAGACTGAGAGGAACATGCATTTGTGCTTACAGTTTAACAGATAATTGAGTCTGTGCTTGCGCTCTGGGTGAAAGGTTGTCCTGAGAGAAAATTAATTATCCACACGAAGCGAACATTCCGTTGGCAACATTGGCAGGTTGCGCCGCCGCCTTGGGATAAATTTAATCATTGCCTCAAGGCTGTAATGATGACGAAGTTATATCTGTGTGTCCATATCCCTGATGTTTATGTTTCCAGTATCACCGATGAGTTTTTGCACTATGGGGTGCTATTATAAGGCACTCAGGGAGTCCATATGTTCATCGTACAGCGGTTCGTTGTGCAGCAGGATGGTCCTCCCAGTCGTCAGACTTAGTAAGCGACTTTGTAAGCGACTCCGCTATGCTCCGCTTGTAATACTTAGTATACAACAGGGAACACGACATAGGCCACCTTCGAGAGAGCTCACAACAGCCAGCTTGCAACGCATAATATCTCTAAATAAAAGGCAATGTTCCGAGTGACTGACTGACTGACAGATTAAATGAATGACTCATCACGCCCAGCCAAAACCACTGACGATAAAAACTTGAAATTTGCAGAGGATATTCATCTTACACCGTTGGCAACGTTTAAGAAGCGATTTTTCGATATTCCGTCCCTACGGGGATGAAATAGGGGATGAAAGGTTTTTTGAAATACGTTGTTATCCAGTCAATTTTGATGCTAGACGTACATAAATTTGTATACGGATTCTTTGTTAGAATTTGAAAAAGGCGTCTTTCAGCTTACTCTGAAAATCAGCGTTTAAGGGGGTGAAATAGGGGATGAAAAGATTTTTGAAAAATGATGCTATTAAGCTAGTTTTGCAGCCTGAATTACAAAAACTGGTATTTGGAGTCTTGGTTACAATTAAAAAAGTACGTGCGTATCTCACCTCCCCTCTTCGCCATTGCCTACCTTTCCTGTATCTCGTCTTAGAAATCTAACTTAAAACGATGTTTAGTCTTATGTTCAAAATCTTATACCTCCAAAAGTTCTTGACCGAATGCTTTGAAATATTGGTACAACGTACTACTGGATGTTTTTACATACCTATTATTTAAATATATATCACATAAGAATTTATATAAATTTTACAATGTGGAAACGTTAAGGCCAAAAATCGCAAAAGTAAACAAATAGGTGTCTAAAAACCTTCCTGTGTTACAGTGCAACGTTGTGACAAATTTGGAGTTCAATCGGTGAAGAACTGTTTGAGATTCTCAAACACACACAAACCAACACAACATTTTTATAGATGGAGTTCTACATATCAAATACGTCACAAGTTTACATGTTAAATTACAGATCCTTCTCTCCTCATCCCCCCTCTGTCCATACACATTGTTCTTTATCTAACAGTCAAAGCATAATTTATTTCAACTTGAATGTACCACATGCATAATTTACCCAAATTAAAAAAAAAAGTTAAAAAGTTGAAAACTATATAGTCGTCCAACGTAAGAGATGCATCCCCGTAGGCTGTAGTAAATGGTGGTAACAACTCTGGTGAGCATATTAGTTCTTTCAATTGACGAGTGCCTTTAACATTTAATTAAATATAATTACTTGGCTTGTTTTGGTGGCTGGGGAGCGATACTACAGTTTTTTTTATTGTTTATAACTGGCAGGTAAGTGTTATACACTACAGCTTCGTTGTAACGTATCCAACCATCCTCTGAAACTTCCGTGTCAATAACTATAGAATATAAATGCTTTTAAGTGATCTTTCTATTTGAATAACCATTTCAAACCATATCCACCTAGTTGTAAGACTCTTATGACACTAGTCACGTGTTTCTGTATTTCCTCTTCGCCCTTTAGCCCAGAAAAACCAAAACATCCTACTCGAAACATTTAAGCCTTTACAGCATTTAAATGACCCAACTCGAACTTTCAAACATTGGTGTTTCCCTTGTGGTTCAAGTAACTCGCACGCAGAATGATTACCCATTTGTCGCATAATGAGGATGCGAAGTATAGAGGTAGATTCGTTGGATGGGAAAGTATGGCACTGTACGTTGTCTCCTATTTACATTTATTAGAAAGGCGGAGCACTTTTCCATCCATCGAATCTGCCTCTAGACCATCACTCAAAAAGATAGCTCATAGCAGTCAATAAAATGTTTCGCTTGTTGTATTATATCGAATGGGATAGAATACATTGCACTATGTAGTCTCTGAATCTCTTGATAAAAGAACAAAGAATACCTTGGTGTTGAGGTACAGATTTACCTTTCCTGTTAAACTGTTCTGTGCGCGTCGTGAATCGTCAGAAGGGACTGTTTGAGCACTAGTGATTGTTAGATGCAAGAGGTAAGTGGTATGATGACATAGCAAGCGGTTCAGAAATATGCTCTGGTGGTCTGTGCATAGCATAAGTTACTGGATCTTCAGACAGAATGTTACTAGTTGGGTTTTCGGAATGGATGCCAGAAATACGGGAATCACTCCATGGAGCGCTAATACCGAGTTGTGTAGGTGAAAAGCTGTTGTGTATTACCATGATTATCGATCATAATGATGGCTGTGTCATCGAGGTGAATGTCTGACGTCCGTAGTTAGAGCGACAGGAGTTTTTTACCGTACAGATGGGTGCTTATCATATGAGATAAGATAGAAACCGAATTCAGAATATGATCTGTTGAAGAACTTTGTTGTAAGTTATCAGTTCTTCCGTCTAAGCATTACCTGTTTGCTGTGGTATATGTTGCTCTGTTACACTGGGACTTTAAAAAAGTGAGCTCAGAAGTATGGTCATGTGGCTGCAGATATTGGACTTGGCATTGTCTAAATTATAGAAATTTCCGCCTGGATGTTAATATTCTCTAATACGGAATAGACTACTTCTTTTGAGGCAAACAAAATCATGTGATTATTGACTTCAAAAAATTCAAAGTTCAAACTGGAGGAAAGGGTTTGAAATCTAAAGGTCTCGCCTTTGTTGTGCTGTGCTGTCTTTGACAACTCCTACATATTCAAATGCCCCTGTGCATGTAGATGCTTCGATCGATGCATGTGATTTATAGTGGATGTGTTCAGGTGAATGTAATCAACTTGTTAGTGTATTTGTCCTCCAGTCATTCAGGTTGATAAAACCTCAACTAATGAAATATACAGAACGTTACATTCCTTGCACACATTTTTTCTGTAACTTTAAGTGTTATTGGGCATGGAACTAGCATTGGGATACTTGCTTCAACGGCCAGTTTATTTACGGTCCTATAAGGCTTTAAACTATGCATTGTGTATAAAAGACACAAATTGTCGATTTGCTTTAATTGTGACACTAACATTGGGTAATATTTGCTTTTTATATTTCTAGGCTTAACTCAGTGAGTGCTGTGCAAAATATTAATTGAATGCCTTATTCTTGCCTAGATAGCGTGTGTTTAGCGCAGTTACTGTCCTGTTTAAGTTAGGCAACATCCTCATCGAAATGTCTGATATTCACTATTCATACAGCAATTTCCTCTGTTGTTTGGACTGTTAGGTCTGTAAGTAGTTATGGGACACTGTATAAATGCGTTTTATGTGTCAGGTTTACGGTACCATTGTGATTTTAGATATAAACAATAGCGTGTTTTCTCCTCCTGTGGAGAATAGGTTATCACGACTGTTTACTATGATTTCAAATGTTATTATCTCTGTTAGGCCTGGAGGTAGCTTGGAGGGTGCTTACCTTAGCGTTCTTTTATTATATTTTATGTAAATAGCGTGTATTTCATTCTAAAAAAAGGTTAGGCCCTACCACTTTGAAGACGCCCTTGTTGCAAAAATTTCTACTGTCGTTAGACCCGCTTGTCCTCGATATGGCTATGGGAGTCTTACTTTAGGGTTGCTGAATATTAATTTTCCGATCACTTTGCGATAATTGATGTAGTATCACAATTTGTAGTTTCCACTTTTTTAACATAAATATGCTTTTTCTGCATACATTCTATACTACTACGGCATTTGGGTTCAAGGAACTTCTTAATTTAGCGTATTACTGAGTCTTAAAAAATGCAGGAAAAAGATATGTGAGTTTAAAACAGTGGTACAAAACTCGTGCTTGGCACGATTTTTGTAGGTTATGTTAATAGACTGACTGAAAAGTGTCAGTAAACTTGCTAGAAATGCTATTGTGACATTTAACTAGTGTCCCTAATGTGAGAAATAACTGAGTAAACAAAATAGGATTTTTAAAATACTATGTTGTTAATCTTGACATGGCACTTATTTTCAACGCACTTTGTAGAATTTAAGATGTTAATAAGCAAGGAAATAGAATCAGAAAATTTCCTTTAGAACGTTTATAGGCATTTCATTTTTTCTGATTACCTGTGTTGTTTCGATATATATAGCAATGTCTTTGGTATTGCAATATACCTCACTATGTGACTTGGTGTCTTTGCTATCAGCAGGTGTGTGTGACTTTTCTTAACAAAAATAATTAACACCTTCTACCTTCCTAGCAATGAATGCCTACTTTTCTGCCATCCTAAAGTAGGATATATCCTTATTGTAGAATTGCCACTACCGGAACGAAAAGGTTAGTTTTGCAGCCTTGTGAAATTTTGGTTGTATACTACTATCTGCAATAATTTCAGCTGTTATTAGGTCTGTTAGGCTTGTAAATAGCTGGGAGGTACCGAAATTAAAGGTCATGGGCACTGATTTAACAATAACATTGCTATATTCAATGTAAACACCATGTTATTTTTTACGAAACATTTTAGATATTTGACATAAACATCTGTCATTAAGCTTGGGAATATCTATTGCATACGGAATACTTCCTTTTCTGTGTGACACAATTGATTTCGCATCTGGATAGCAGTTAAAAGATTATGTTGAAACAGCACTTCAAATGTTAATAAAAAAAGTAAAAAAGTCTATTTACGATGATTACTATTAATGTCTCGCGTTCTCGAGATGGATTAATATTACTTTTGCGTGTGAACTACTTATTTTCATGTCTGCGGTGTAATTTTTCTTCATTTTGGGGGAAGTATGCTATTTGGTGTTGAATATTATCTGTATCATGTCTGTTTTCAATAACTGGAACTATTGCTAGGTTTTTTCTCCATGAAATTAGCTAGGGTAAACTTACTTTTACATGTGTTATGATTAATTTCACATCTGGGGTGGTAATCTAGAAATCTAGGCTATTTGGTGTTGAGTATTATCTGTTTCGTGACGTTTTACATTAATTTAAACTGATGTTGGGCAACTAAGGAATGGAAATAGCTGGGGATAGCTTGATTTAGGGATGTCAAGCGATATTTATAAGAAAAACAGCATAATTAGTGTATATTATTTCGAATTTTGAGCTAAGCTCATTTTTAATTTTTTGCAATAAATATTGCTTTTTCTGCATATGTTCTATACTAAATGTCATTTGTGGGAGGGATATACTTAATTTTTGTAAAGTCAAGCGAACTATTTATGAAAGAACAGTGGAATCTTGTGTAAAATATTACGATTTTTGGCCGGCCGCGGTGGCCGAGGAGACTAAGGCGCTCCAGTCACGGTCTGCACGGCCACTACGGTCGGGGGTTCGAATCCCCCCTCGGGCATGGATATTTGTGCCGTCCTAGTTAGTAAGTAGTTCATAAGTAGTTTGTAAGTTTAGGGACTGATGACCCCGTAGTTAAGTCCCATAGACTACACAAACATTTGAACATTACGATTTTTGACTAAGTTTATTTTTCCTTTTTTTCCATAAAATTGCTTTTTAGTAACATGTTATACTAGTATATTATTTGGATGGGGTGTCTACTTAATTTTCACTTTTTTTTTATTCGGTCGTCAATGCCATATTATATAATTTTGGTTTTGTTGCTCGTGCTGCCATCTGAGTGGGGGACAGGGCAAAGACTGATGCTGCCTCTCGATGGAAGCTTGGCTAAATATAACTGTCATCTGAAGAACTTGTGTTTGGCGTTTTGTGAATTGATTCAATAGTATTTAAGGTTAAAAAACGTCAAATCAGCTGCATATTACTACTGGATTATTCACATTTTATAAACAACAGTTGATTTTTAGTACTTTATAAACATTTTGCTTTACACTCACGGCAATATTTTTCATGGCTATTATGTAGCCATCAATAGATATTTTCTTGCCAGCATAATAAGGAGAATAGGAGGCTGGGCTCTCATAATTAACATACTTGAAACCTTGGTTATTTATATTTAACAAATGTGAATTTATTTAACAAATAAATATGTTAGTGCCGACAACTGGGGGGGGGGGGGGGGGGAAAGTAAACTTTATGCAAAAAAATTCAACTAGTAAAAATGTATGTCTCTTACTGAAAGAAAATATCTCAATGGATATTTGAAAGAATACTGTCACTACTGGGAAAGGGACGGCAGGAATTTCCGTTACACATCCCGCCATTCACACACACAATCTAAACGTTGTCATGCTCCACGATACAACTCGCTGCATTGGCCAGAAATATTTAGAATTATTAATTATACCACAATATAATTTCAAATAAGTGCACTACCACGGGAGGGTGGTCAGTAAGGCGACATATTAAACTGATTCAAATTCGCTTATTTGTTCACAGACGAGCCACGTTGGTGGTAAACCCGCAAAAGGCGCATTACTACTCATTATAATTCATGTAATGGTGCACGCTCTGAAGGAGGAAGCACATCATTTATCTTTTGCTACACGTCGTTGTTCCACATGGGTGGCAACACAAAACACATAACCCTCGCTTTTGTAACTCCACCAGAATGGCTCGCTGTACTACATTGCCTAGAAAAACTCCAGATCTCCACACTAAATGAATAGATTAATTAAACAAGCACCCAAGTGCGGATACGTTTTCAATTAAATTTTAATAAAGAACTGCCTCTAGTCTCTCTGCCTGCTATCACCATAAATATCGCCATCCGCCAATCATTTTAAGACGTTAAAATGATCAAATTCGAAGCATTGCTTACCACAAATTGCAGAAACTGTGCAGCCACTGCCACACATGTCCAGCCAGGTCCAAGGTACCGCCGACTCTGCTAACATGGCTTCCTAACTTGCTAACAATTTCCTGTTTCCGGTTTCAACTTCCTCGGGGAAGAAGTGCTCTCATTGGCGGACCAGTGGATCTGCTCCATCTGCTTGCTTACTGGCCACCCTCTGCCTGAGATCGACTGCTCGCCAAAGCATGCGAAAACCATTGCTCCACCCAAGCCAAAAGCAATATCTTTGCTACCAGGAAACCTGCCTTCTGCTAAATACAGCCCACACTACACTCTACCTTGCATAATTATCCATGCAGGTCTAAATACCCAAGTTAAACTGCTCTCTCTTTCATACAGGGAAAGGACACAGAGGATAGTGACATGGCCACATTTATGATGAATAAAAAAACACAATAACTCGCCATCCCTGCTTCTACGCATTTACACTGATAAATATGCGGAGTCAATAAGCCACTAAGTACTTCTAAACAAATGTAAATTCTCACATAACCATTGCACTTGGCTAGAACAATTTATTGCACGGATTTCGGTGCATTAAGGAGGGCAATAATAAAGTAATGAGGCGATACAGCTGTAACGTCTCAATATTACTTAGTGTTAGTAGTACAATAACAGTGATAACATTTTTTATTTCTCCTGGTGTCGTGTGTTATATGATCAAGTAGTTAGTTTGATGCTTGCAATGAGCATAGTCATTACTGCACTCAAACATGACCGAACAAGTGAGCACAAAACGCTTTATAAGCTGAGCACAGCCTAACTAGATAGGCTACCAGCACGAATGTTTGTGGCCGAGTCGACGCCACCTAGATTAACAAAGCCTGTGCGCTGCCAACCATGAGTAGTCATAACACAAGCAAACTATTTGTCTTACATAGCGTTGTACTGACTCTGGGAATAAGTGCACGCTGCACAGTGTATTTCAGAAAGTTCTTAATACTATTTATGTGATTCACAGACAAATTTGTGTTGGTATAAGATATTTATGAATATTAATAAGCTATCTTGGCGATATTGTAACCGGATGATTCATATTGGGCATTTTGTCTGCTACCAACAAACATCTGCACTGAGAATCACATAAATAACATAAAAAGCGTCCTGAAACAGTGTGCAACGTGCACGTATTCCGGAATTCAGCATAATGCTACATAAGACAAATAGTTTTTTTATGACTGCTCTTGGCAGGTAGCGTAAAGGCCTTGTTAATCTTGGTGGCGTTGTCTGAGTACAGAAGACTTGACTGAATTCAAAAATGTTTGTAGAGTCTATGGGACTTAACTACGGGGTCATCAGTCCCTAAACTTACAAACTACTTATGAACTACTTACAACTAAGGACGGCACAAATATCCATGCCCGAGGGGGGATTCGAACCCCTGACCGTAGTGGCCGTGCAGACCGTGACTGGAGCGCCTCAGTCTCCTCGGCCACCGCGGCCGGCTGACTGAATTCAAAGCAGTGTTTGACTCAAAATACATTACGCTCATCTTCATGCGTGCACGACTAAAACCAGCACAGACTTCTCATTTGAGTGTGCCTGTCTGAAATCGTGCACAGTTAAGTACCAACTACAGTAAGAAATTAGACAAACTGATGTGTGCACATTGAAGAAACATGTAAGTTTAAATCACTGATGTACATAATAAATTGCTGTTAGCTTTAGACGGAAGTCACAAATGTAATTGATACTTATCATGCATAAACTGCTCTATATTATCAGTTGGAAATGACTCGTTGAAAGAAAAACAGTTGTAAGAAATTCCAAAAGCACACAAGTCGTTGAGATATACTGGGAGTAAAGAGTATGGCTCTATTTTCAATTTCTGTAATTAACTTGCATTATTGATATATACCAAGAGAATTGCACATTTTTAGTAGGAGATAAATGGGATTAAAACTGAGCCAGGACTTTCCTATGTAACAAAACTACATCATTCTGTTTTATCACTGTGACTGATAAAAATGAAAAGTAGGAAATTCTTACAGTGTCTCCACGTTATGCAAGTACAATATGTCGTCATTAATGTAAACGTTTTTATACAAAACGCATAATGTGTAACAGCCAAACAAAAGAATTACACTGAACAACCAAAGAAACTTGTACACCTGCCTAATATCGTTTGTAAATGTTTGTATAGTCTATGGGACTTAACCACGGGGTCATCAGTCCCCAAACTTACAAACTACTTATGAACTACTTACGAACTAGGACGGCACAAATATCCATGCCCAAGGGGGGACTCGAACCTCCGACCGTAGTGGCCGTGCAGACCGTGACTGGAGCGCCTTAGTCTCCTCGGCCACCGCGGCCGGCCCTAATATCGTCCAGGATCCCAGCAAGCATGTAGAAGTGCGGCAATACGACGTGACACGCAATCGACTAATGTCTAAAGAGTGCTGGAGTGAATTGACAACATGTATCCTGCAGGGCTGTCCATAAATCCGCATGAGTAGAAGGGGGCGGTCTGTTCTGAACAGCAGGTTGCAAGGCAGCGCAGATATCCTCAATGATATTTGTGTCTGGGGAGTTAGGTGATCAGCGGAGGTGTTTAAAGTCATAAGAGTGTTTCTGAAGCCACTCTGTTGCAATTCTGGACATGTGGGGCATCGCATTGTCCGGCTGGAATTTCCCAATTCCGTCATAAGACAAAAAGGACATCAATGGATGCAGGTGATCATTCAGGATGCGTACGTTCGTGTCACCTGTCAGAGTCGTATGTAGACGGATCAGATGTTCCACATCGCTCCAACTGCACACGCCCCACAGAGGCTCCACCGGCTTGAACAGTCCCTTGTTGACATGGAGGATCCATTGATTCATTAGATTGTCTTCATATCTCTACATGTCCACGTATCTCTATATGTCTACATTTACATAAAAATGGAATAGATAATAACAAATCATTTTTGTCTTGTTTCTTGCTTATGGATATAGAAATTGGCAAATTGTACGACAACAACTTATACACTCTGAATTTGTTTTCCATATTTTAGCATATAGCAGTAACCCTAATACCCACTAAGACGTCCTCTTGCTTTGATGCATGCCTGTGTTCGTCGTGGCATACCGTCCCTGTGTTATCAAGGGAATGTTGGTCCATATTGTCCCAATCCCTATCGGGGACTCGGCGTAGATCTCTCGGATTGGTTGGTGGGTGGTCTCGCCCAGAAATAGCCATTATCAATATATCCCAGGCATTTCTCGATAGGGTACAATTGCTGCAGAATATGTCGGTCATTCTAATCTTGCAATGTCGTTATCAGGAAGGTTCGCATTCACAAAATGTGCATGATGAGCGCGTGAACTGACATTCGAATCTTTCACCGAACTGCAGCCGATATGATTGAACTATATGCTGTAGGACGTCTTCCCTGTACTGGACAACCGTTTGCCTTCTACGACCAGCAGAGTCGTACGATAACCTCGTATAACGCCACTCTGAAACATCAGGGAACGCCATCTTGCTGCACTCGCTGGACGGTGTGTTCAAGACGTTCAGGCTGAGCAGGCTGCAACCCAGAACGACTCCGACAATTGTGTGGTTGAAGACACATGCGTGTCCAATCTGTGAATAGCACTTGATAATATATCTGATGAGACCACTTTAAGTGTCAAAGCTGGACCTGGCCATTGACGTCGATAGTGAATTTGCATGTCATGCAACCTATTACGTACAGTTTGATTCGAAAGACGACATCGTGTGGCTGCACTAAAATCAGTATTCAGCATGGTAGCGTTCCTCTAAGGAGTCCTCCGAGCTGAAATGAGTAAGTAGCGGTCATCAGCTGATCTGGTAGCCTTTGGGCGGCCAGAGCTAGTCAACTCATCTAAGGTTCCTCTGTCTCTGTACCTCCTCCACCTCTCAACAACATCGCTTTCCTTCACAGGGACGTCTGGAAACTTCCCATGGTGAGAGTTCCTCCTGACACAAAGTAATAATGAGAATACGATCAAAATTCATAATCGACCTTCTAGGCGTGGCAGAACTACAGTCAACATAGTGTATTTCCTTCCTGATGTTATTTACTTATGCATCGTTGTTTACATCTTTGTGAGGCTTAATTGACATCTGTGGGCAATCTAAGGAACTGCATCCTTCATGCAATACAAATATTCAACGCCAATATTTAGGAGACCTTGGAACCAAGGTATGCAACACTTTTCTTGAAGTGTGTGTATTGATATGTCGTACTGTCGTTCGTGCGACAGTTTAGAGAGGGAACTACAATGCGATCTTTCTCTACGAAACAAATTTGGTAAAAGGCGTTTAGTATTTTGACCCTTTGTGTGAAATCGTCCCTTTCAGTTCTATTCCGGTCACAGAATGACTGAACATACTGTTCAGGACTTTCTATCAAGTCGTTACACAGAACTTCAATTTCGAAATCGAACGCGTCACACACTTAGTGTTTGATTGCCTGCGAGACTTGGAATTTGTTTACATTTGCACTAAAACTCTCTTGCTTTAGTAGCCGTTTTCTAACTCTGTAGCCAAAGCATGGCTACCTTTCCCATCGCTCATAATTTTACTGTGCACATATTTACTGAAACGTTTTGTACAACGCACTTGAAATTTGTCCATCAATACTCAACATTGTAAGTATTGGAAATGAAATTTTCGTGTTGAACTGTCACGTGATTTGATATCTGCCTCCTGCCGCTCTTGTTAAACAGAAAGATATTCCTAGATTTCTTCGTATTTACAAAATTATTCCGTGTGTGGTGACGGCGTCGTGACCATTGATTCGCTGATCTACGCTAAATGAGTTGATAAATTCGGATATGTTTGTCACCAGCAGGTCAACTATGGTTTGTTATCATTACGAGTCGGTTCTCTGTTTAACTGCTCGTGGTAATTTTCGGATAAAACACTTAGAACAATTATACTCGACTATCTATCTCCACTATCCATCTTTAACAACTTAGTCTCCCAGTCTATATCCGGTAGGTTAATATCTCCACCTAAAATATATAATGCGGAACTATACAGTATTTACTCGAAATATTTTCGGAGTTTTCTTTCAAAGGATCTGCCACTACTGATGTTTAGGTAGGAGGTCTGTGATTCTCTTTCTCCTATGATCTTCACCCAAATTATTTCACACCATGAGTCCATACTAATCTCACTAGATATTATCGTGTTTTATCACCGTAAATACGTCTCCACAGTCCGAGTTCATACTTTCTTTGCGATACACATTCAGTTTCGTGTTTAGAATTTCATTGCTGAAATCTGATCCCCAGGGTTTTGTAGGCATTGTGCCATTTATAAGCGAGAGCAGTTCTGGGACCTTTCTACAGACGCTTCTGCAGTTAATTATTACTATACTATACCGGCTTAACCGTTCATCTGAGACGAATACTGAATAAATGAATTTATAGAGGAGAATATTCTCTAAAACTTTTATCTGTTATGTATTTTTCATAAATCACACCGTTGTAAAGATCTTTGCAAAAATAACGGCGATTTGACACCGTCACTTGATTTTAAGTAAACCAGGCGTTTGGAAATGTCACGTGACATTCTTCGCCCTGAACTCTCTATGGCATACGCCATCTTGCTTTCTGTACTTTACGAATTTCTTATTATAACTTATGCGTTGTCATTTCAAAGCAATGGCGCACTGAAGAATTAACAAAAACACGTCGTTCTTAGTACGATAAATTATTATCTAGTGTCTAAAATGGCATATTAGCAGTTAACAACTGCCATTAATATTACGACACAGCTTCGTCATTGTTCGTCGTACTGTAGTGGGCAGCGCTTTAGGATGTGATGCACATTGTCGGTAGTTCGAAACCCGACAACACTGCTTTTTTCCTCCTTGACTCTTAAAAGGGTTTCGGGCACCCTTATTAATTACATAGAGCTATGGCTTGCAATGTTTAGAATTGTGCATATGTAAGAGTGCTGCCTCTAAAATGTGCGTTTGTTCTATTTCGTGAACATGCCGTAAATACGTAACAATGAATCGAACATGGTCTTCTGAAGCATATGCACATGAACTAGGAGGATACTGTAATAATGAATATTCTAAACGACGTGCTGATACTGGTAGTTTCATATATAAATGAAGTCCTCGATTTCTGTGGCAACTGTCGTTCCCTTATGAAACGGAAGGGAAGAGTATACATCACAACAAATTACCTTACTTCTTTATTTTCCAAGAAATAATTCACTATATATAGAATAGGTTGAAAGTCATTAATTAAAATCAATGCATCTACTGAAATGTATGACTTTGGCATGGTTGCTATGGACGCTTTTAACGTAGATTATATTACCTTTTCTGTAGTTCAGATATGACTTTGTTAGCGTTACTTTATTCTGCACTAAAATAAATCAAATATTCTGTTTCAAACCATGACTATGTTTTATTTTACAGCTAAAATAACAAATGGAATAAGTGTGGTAAGCCTGAATTACACACAAATCTAGTACTTCATCTATATACGCCGGCTGCTGTGGACAAGCGGTCTGCGGCGCTCCAGTCACGGCCTGCACGGCCACTACGGTCCCCCCTCGGGCATGGATACTTGCGCCGTCCTTAGTATTAGCTAGTTCATAAGTAGTTTGTAAGTTTAGGGACTGATGACCCCGTAGTTAAGTCCCACAAGCTCTACAAACATTTATAAACATTTCTAATCTATATACAAAGTTACAACTATCATTACGTAATTTACAACAGTCATTATAAAAGTATCTCCCCAGTTTCTGTACATGTGAAAAATAATCTGTGTTTGCAATTCGTTGATATAAATTTCATGGTATGTTCACAAAATAGAACAAATGCACTTTTCAAAGAAATAGCTGTTACCTTGGAACAACTCGGAATTTTGCAGAATATAGTTGTGTCCAATTAACAACGGTGGCGAAAACGTTTCAGGAATCCAGATGAAAACAAGAAGATAAAGAAAAAAATGCCAGTGACAATTTTTAATTATTTTTAACTTTTTGTTCTTCAGGTACATCGATGCTTTTCGGTCGTTTCTTCGTGTTCTTTCTGGGTTGTTCGTTGAGAATTTTGCTCAGATTTTTTTTAATTACAGACGCCGTTGAGCCCTCTCTTCATTGGTTCTTCGGCTTGAGCGGTCCTTTGTGGACGTTGGTTTTTGTTTTATTTTGATCGCTTCGCCGTTGACTCGGTTTTTTCGTTACAAAGGGCATCGAGCCCTCTGACCGAGCCAACGCACCCGTCAAGTCTAGAACCAAAGTCTGATGTTCGTGCATCACAAACTAATTCGCCGCCCATTACGCTACGCCGAACAGTTGCGAGAGTGATCCGTAATTCTCGTACCATCGATGGCAGTTGTTATCTGCTAACATGCAATTTTTAGACATATGATTATAATTCTTCGTCCTAAGAACGACGTGTTTCTGACCATTTTCAAAAAGAAGAAAAGAAATAAAAGTTTGTAAATCTATCGAACTCAACTGCTTGGCTATTAGTCAGTAGCTTACAAAGTACTTAAACTAAAATAAACTAACCTAAGGACAACACAAACACCCATTCCCGAGGGGAGGACTCGAACCCCCGACGGTGAACGGCCGCGCGTACGGCAGCACGGCACCCCAGTGCGCACGGCTAATCCGCCGCGGCGACCTTTTAACAGTGCGCCATTGAGTTGAAATGACAACGCTTGAGTTATCATAACAAAGTCATCAAATACACAAAGCAATATGGAGTATGCAAAAGAAAGTTTCGGGCTAGGTTTCGGGCGAGGGATGTCAAGTGACATGTGACGCCAAATGTTTCTTTCACGCTTTAGTCATTAGTAACCAATTGAAGTAAAGAAAATAAACTTAGAACAAACTACGAAAATAAGTCATGTGATAATATTTTAACGGGAAAAGATAATGAAAACGTGGGAGAGATATTTAAATAATAGCTTAGAGTTATAAGTTTTAAAAAGAGTATGCTTATCAAAGCGAAGCTCAAATATCAAATAATTTTGGCTGTTTGTTAAAATACGGTTAAAAATAATATTACGTTTTGGGTGCATAGATATTACCACAATAGTTCAGTCGTAACCGTATCGTCCATAATTTTTAATTATTTACATGTTTATTATTTTTGTCCGAAAAGCTTGCAAAAAAAATCACAAAACTACAGACAAATCTACAGTGGAACGTATAACACGGCAGTGCGATATTTTCTTTACGGTCAACTTCGGAGAAATTTGTTATATAAACATGAAAGTCAATCAAGCATTACGTCGAAGAAGAGAGGAAGCTAGGATTAGTGAGAAACAACGGCTGGCAACTGCAAGTGTTGGCCTTCGTTTGATTAACAGGATTACGGAACGCATCCGAAAAGGTCTGGCCAAGTGCGGGGTTGACATGATATTTAGATCCACCAATAAAGAAAAGCAATACCTCGAAATAGCCGGATATGAACGGCATCGAATAGCAACACCTTCGTATTCGCTTGGTCCATAGTAAAGAGAAATCCATTGACATTATCGGTTTAGTTAGTAATGACAGTCAATAGAGATTTACGAACACCGTGATAATTTAGAAAGGAGAGAAAAAACGGTTTAGTTATATGAAACGTGTATACTGTCTTTGCGACAACACAATGGCGATTCAGCCTTTGTTAATCGTGCATTTGCAGCCACAAGACGAATTGTGGTGCCCTCTGTAAATATCTATCAATTAGTGGGCTGCTTCGACCTTCGATGTGGCTGAATGATTACGTTCAAATCTTTGTAAAGCTATGGGACCAAACTGCAGTGGTCATTGGTCCCTAGATTTACAAACTACTTAAATTAACTTATGCTTAGGACGACAAACACTCCCATGCCAAAGGAAGGACTTGTACCTCCGACGGGGAGCAGCCGCGCGCTTCGCAAGAAGCTGCCGTAAAGCGCACGGCCATTCCCATCCGGCCTGATTGATAATCTCAGAATACGTCTCCCACAGTTGGAGGCTAAAAATTAGTGGACAGTTTAATCTATCAACCGCGGTCTCTTAACCAGGAGGTTTCAATAATAAATGACAAACCGTTACACGCCATAAATGCAACTCCCTGTACCACATCTGGAGGAAACATAGATGATAAATAATAAATAAAACTAAACTTACAGCTACCAAATAATTCATTATTATAATTTTTGTAGTAATGATAATAACTAATATCTACAGTAAAACATGAAGTTTGATTATAAATTCTATAAAATACAAAGTTATAAAATATAAACAACACATACACTTCAATCGTCTTTCTTTATTGTAAGAAAAGGCGAAACCAAAGAAGAGTACTTTGAGGCTACAAGAAACCAATATGTGTTTGTATCCAGTTCCTAAATGTACTACCAATAGCACTTGCTGCAAATTACTACAGAAAGAGACTATCGTACACATAGTCAATGAAAATGAAAAGTGTTGTCACGCACTTAGGATAACTGCTGGAATCTCTGTTGGACTGAGTGCCCGTGCTGTTGGCTGCGGCTTCCTTTGCTAACGTCCGCTGCGTGTTTTCTCGGCGCACAGCAGATTTCTCAGAAACGCCGCCCTGTGGGTCCCCTAGGCCGCCTTTATCGTCTGTCTGTAAGCGTCCAGTCGGCTTCCCCCTTTAAGACCAAGTGCCACCACAGCAATAATGCTTGCGACGGAAACGGGCAACCTTTGATCCAAAGCGTGACATTCGACTCGCCGTCAAATTCTGTCATCTTCAGTAGTGCTCCTCACAGCCAACAAATCATATACGGTTGCTTTAATTCGTTTCGCAACAAGTGTTTGAAAGTAATATCTATCTTTCTTTCTTCACCTTACTGCTTCTAATTGTCGTATTAACCATATAACATTTAAACGACCGACTTGAGTACTGGATATTCATTATGCCTCAAAATGAGAACAACTCTAAGTACATTAGTGTATCAATTTGTAAAATGCGGTGAATAGCAATAATTGTATATGACCTTTTGTAAGTTTCTAAAACATTATTGAGTGTATCTGACACATCACGCATGAATATGTGTTTGAGAATAGCAGTTAAATGAACGTAGCCGTGATGGCTTTAAAATATTTTTTCACCATACAGTAATTTTGGTAATTAAAACAGAAAAGATAATGAGACAATACATGTTGATACACATCTGCAACATGATAAAAATATTGTAACATGTTTCTGCTACAAAATACTTCATTTATTGTTCTGTAAAAATGCTAATAAAAACATATGCACCACTATAAAAATGTCAGCACTAATGTCACTAGAGACGATTTAATAATTAATATCATTAATAGCACAGCCATGCCAAAAACATTAAGTCATTGTTACCATGTACAATAACACTGCTACCCATTACATACAAAATATCAAGGAGAATAGAAGGCGAAGATGATTTATTTGTTGTACATATACAGAATAGAAGGAAGAAAATATAATTAAATTTATTGCTAATTTACGACGAAAAGCAGGGCGAAAATGCAGTACCCCGGAGGAAGCATGCTGAATTTCAGCGGAGGCATACATGACAGGCTTCAAGCGCTATGGAAGCAGGGAGCCGACGACCGTGTGGACCAACTGGAATCGACAACCGAGCGAGGTGGTGCAATGGGATATACTGGACTCGCATTCGGAAGGACACCGGTTCAGACCAAATAGCTTGTAAAATAACTAGACTCCCTAACGGCGCTGCTGTCGCGGGATAATTGGAGCCTTAGGCCGGCCACCATGACAGTGCCAAGCGTCACATAAATACGAATGTTGTTAGCAGATAAATCGTGTATTATATAGCTACTTCGGTATACATATATGTAGGCACGTCTCTATTATTTGACTATTGCAGTATACATGAATCACGATGGGGAAGAGCTGCTCAGCTTTTAACTGCATAAATTGATTTAAGAAAGGAATGAAAACAACGAGTACTGCCTTCCCATTTATATTTCTCAGGAATACAAATAGCCCTACTACTTGTGTTCAGAGATACTTACTCCTGCTTAACAGTCTGTTAGTCATTACAATATAGGATTGAATGAAATAAATTACAGGCTTTTACAATACTAGCAGCTCTCAAAAACGAGCTACTTTAGGCAGTACTGGTGGTCAGGAAATTCAAAAAGTTTCATTTTGTGATTGTGTAAAATAACTATTGGCGTCACGAGATTAGTTGCCTCACTGCAGTTAGAATTTTTGTTTATGAAATTAATACTAGCAACTTGTAGCACAGAATTTAAAGGTCCTCTGCCTTACATATAGGTATAACAACTGAAAAGGGTTTTCAGAACTATGTATAGTTCCTTATATGAATGACACATAGCCACACTGGATGCACTATGTGAATTTGAACCCTATGACAATAGTTGTTAACTTTTGAACAGTTCACGCTACTGTAAGTTATTTGGCTTACAACATTAAAATGCTAATATTCGTGCTAGATACCCCAATGATAATGTTAGATGCACTTAGTTAAGAAAAAGTTATGGCATACTTCGTGTTCTTAAAATAATTTGGTAGGGGTTGGTTGCTGTATTCACAAGGTAAGACGCTATTTTACAGTTATGTATGTGATGGGATATTTCATTTTCACAGTCGATTTTTAACATTAGCTGTCTCAGGCAGCCCTGTTTCATTTTTGATGCTATAAAATATCTAAGTATTGCAGAATACAGCAGGCACTGAAACAAAGCCGCGGTGGAGTAGCCGAGAGGTCTAAGGCGCCTCGCTGCGGAGCCATCGGAGGTTCAAGTCCTCCCTGCGGCATGGGTGTGTTTGTTGTCCTTAGGTTAGTTTACCTTAGTTTAAGTAGTTTGTAAGCTACGGATTGATGACCACGCAGTTTAGTCAGATAGATTTACAAACATTGGAACATTTTTGAACTGAAGCAAAGACGTAAAGTGTTGTGAAACTCTTCCGAAATTAATGTTTGTACAAAAGTTTCACCATCATAGAATATACTGAGAAAGTACCAACAATCGTATATAACAATGAATTCCGATCATATGCTCCACTTAGAATACTAAAAAACTAAATGTTATAATTCGGTATAGTTAGGAAGAAGAAACGCTGTTGACCGATTTCTACACCGTATGTGTAATAAACACACAACTGATAGTTGCTGTATATTCAAGCAGTCTAAAGCTGTTTTGTAGCTATATGTTGAAATGAGACATATTCTTCGCGACTTAAATGAATACTCTCTCTAATGAATAGCCTGACGCACATCTAAACTTCGCGCGGAAGTTTGCCACCATAATGGCCATCGAGGTGCTCTTCAATTTGCCCGATGTAAGCAATCGTCCGCTTACGGGATTGTGGGGGCTTGGTTCAGATCCGCCGCCGGCCGTCCTGATTAAGGTTTTCTGTGATTTCCTTAAATCAGTCCAGGTAAATTCCGGGACGTTTCCCTTAAAAAATAACTAGGTCTGTTTCCTTCCTTGCCGGCCGCGGTGGCCGAGGGGACTGAGGCGCTCCAGTCACGGTCTGCACGGCCAGTACGGTCGGGGGTTCGAATCCCCCCCTCGGGCATGGATATTTGTGCCGTCCTTAGTGTTAGCTAGTTCATAAGTGGTTTGTAAGTTTAGGGACTGATGACCCCGTAGTTAAGTCCCATAAGCTTTACAAACATTTGACCATTTGATTTTTTTTGTTTCCTTCCTTCTGCCCGACATAAACTATCCAAGCGTGTGCTCGGCCTCTAATGACCGCGTTGTCAACGGGACGTTAAATCCTAATCATCGTTGATTCCTTCCTTTGAAATTGCTCTTTCTAGGGATTGTTTTGCGTAAACACCATCAGGATGCATAGTAGAAATAATGATCGTGCTTCGGCACGTTTCGGAGTTCCACCGAAGAAGAATATTTACCTATAGGATCTGCTGATTATGGTTCAGAAAAATCGGTGATCGTGTTGGAAGTAACCAAGCAACTGTGATGTGGATATGTAATTGCTGGATGTAGGAGGAAAGGACAGACCAAAAGAAATGTTCAATGTTTGTTAAGCTTATGGGACTTAACTACGGGGTCATCAGTCCTTAAACTTACAAACTACTTATCAACTACCTTATACTGAGGACGGCACAAATATCCATACCCGAGGGGGGATTCGAACCCCCGACCGTAGTGGCAGTGCAGACCGTGACTGGAGCGCCTCAGTCCCCTCGGCCACCGCGGCCGGCAAAGACAGACCGTCGAGATCGGTGGCACCCATTTGGATGCAGCAGCACACGCCATGACAGACATCTGTGCTCATGGCAGTTATACTACCACATAACCAATCATGCCACAACAGACTAGTCACTTACGCAACAAGAAGTACCCGCGTGTACCACTGTTAAGCAAACAACAGTTGTGTGCCTGATCGAGATGCGTTTACAGGTCACGCACTTTTTCGTGGCCCCTCTCTGATCGGCAGAAGTCAGCTGAGTTCCTGTGTCTACAGAATGTTTACGCTCTCTACCAACCTTACCTCGTAACAGCATTGTACACAGTAGACCTCGTCAATGTATTGATGATTTGTGCTTGGTTTCGATTATTGTCTTCCACTTTGTTATTTGCTAAAGTAAGTCCACATACCCTGACGACTTCTTTTTAGAAAAAATTGGAATGAAGAATGTTAATTCTTATTGTTATTCAGTTGCAACAATAAAAAGAGGCAGAAAGCGTTGCTACATCCGCTTAATAAGCCCCTTTAAAATATTAATATTTCGTAGATATACGTTCCAGTTTTCTATTACTCAGACATTTCGTATTCTATTTCTGACGCCTTAACCCCTTGCATGTTGTTTCTTTTAAAACCTGTAATCTATACGCCGTAAGCTGGCGGCACTGGAAGAATGAGGCAGGACTTGTTCTAACAGTCAATGCGCTACAAGCTGAATGCAAGCTTCAGCTCCCAACATTCTCCGCCCAGAGGCCACGTTTAAGTGCTTGATCTCTAGGCATAAATAGACGTAAAACATTGACGTTTTCATTAGTATCGGTTTCCAAGACCGATATCTGAACCCAAAAATAAATGCTAATCTTAGCAATTTCATGCAGCTCATATTGTTGCTGAGAGGTAACCGCTGAATAAATGTAACACAGTGCAATTCACAGATGTTATACATCATAAAGTTGTGGAATAGAATGCAGTTTATTGATGATTTGTTAACTAAGCACAATCAGATGTCAGATATTAAATATATTCAGAAATAGCGTTATACCAGTACCTGAAACGATGATACATTTTTTTTTCCAGCAGGGACTCGAACCCGGCACAGTTTGCTATTGTATGATAGGAAGGAATACTGGTAATATATTTATTGTTTCTTCCGGCGACTCCAACACCGCACATACCGTCACTCTTGACCTTACACGATGAGGCGTAAACTACCACACTGTCGTTCACTACTAGTTAGGATCACACCATTCGTAGAGACGTGGAGGGGTTTGGTATTTTGCGAAAACATTTTTTAACTTAGTAGCGCATGGACATGTACAATGTTGATTTGAAACAAGGCAGAGTCCCGCGTTCTTTACTTGGCGTCGCTGGAGGTGCAGATGGTATTTTTGTGGCCGTTAAAAACTGTTGCCCCCAGCGGAAATCGGACCCGTGCCTTAGCCATTACAAGTTAACCTCATCCCAGCCTCCAGCAAATTACAGGTGTGTTTCGTCATAATGGAGTACTCATTAGACGGTACGACGAGTCAAAGAGCTGAAAGATGTCTGGCTAGGTAAGACATTTTTGGTCGCAGGGGATGGTCACGTAGTCTGAGGCGCCTTATCGCGGATTTTTCATGATATTATACTACGTTTTAGTATGCTACATTATGATTTGGTATGGCATTTTGCTATAAGCTTATTTAACTATGGGCTCATTTTAATCAAGATTGTTGGGTAACTGTTGCCACGATAACTTGAATATTACGCATTTTTAAAGTTATGAGGCGCGTCGATTATGCATTAGAAAAAGGATTCTGAAATTGGGAAAGTAACTTCGTTTTGACAGCTATTATTCACCAAGTTCAGGAACACAAACAGACTTCGATGAAGGAGGATTCTGTGATTTACTAGTACGGTCAATGATAAGGTATCCGGTAACTGACAAGTGTGACGAGCAATTATTCTTCACAGTGTGGTTGCCTTCAATAGTCATATTGGCGTTAAAAACAGCAATGTGGATTCTGATACAACATCGCATCGAAAATGCGATTACATGCGAAGCATAATATCCAAATTGGAAGGATGTGGGAGAACTTCAGTGTCTGCGATTTCAAAGGTTGGATACTGGGATTTTTGGCAATAGATGTCCATTTCAATGGATATATCAGTACTTACAAGTTAGGGTTCATTTATCCATTAAATCCACGTGCTTTTCGAGAAAGCGGCAGAGGAATAACGACAGTGATTTAGAAAAAAAAAAAGAAAAGAAACCTGCCAAGCACAAAATTGTGAAAAGAAGCACGTAGATGCAGATGAATATGTCAAGGGAGGGGTAGCAGGAGGGAGGGCGGTATCTAGGAATGAACAGGAGTGCAGAACTGGAAAATAAAAGAGTCAAATGCTTGCAAAGTACTCCTTACTTAGACATGTATCAGAGTTTGTTTTAGGACTGAGAGGAAAGGAACGAATGTTTTACAGATCGAAGGATGGAGGACCCATGAACAGTAAAGGAAGCAGACATTAAAAGAGACAGTATTGTTTTAACAGAAACCACTATTTTTTACAGCGTTTTTTTGGGGAATAGACCAAAAGGGCAACTGAGGTTATAGTGTAAGGGAGGTGCTAGAGAGAGAGCGAGATTGTGACAGAGAGAGAGAGAGAGAGAGAGAGAATGGAGGAGAAATTAACAAAGAATAAATGCAAGACAAATCGTTTGCATATTTTGTGAAGAACGGAGTGTGTATTAATGGATGGAGGGGAGGACAGAGACGTATGCATGGAGGCTGGGTATAAATGAAATAAAATGGGACATTGAGTTAAATGAGAAGCATTGAATTAAAATTTGAGCCATGGGCGGGAATCGAACACGGACTTCCATACTTACTTTAATTCAATACTGTTTCTTTCACTCAATGTCTTACACACATTGACACAGAAACGTGTCTCTAGGTATATAATACGATAATAAGGTAGCTCAAAGGAAAAAAAAAAACTCTATTTTATTTCAGTTGCCAAGAGATCTTCCATAGTCTCTTACTTATGAAATATGACAACAGAGACAAGATTAAAAAAGAAAAAAAATTTTAAGGACTAATAATTTATTCAGAATCCCTCATTATTTGTTTCTTACATAATTCATCTCATCATATAATCTATAACGCAATCGGACCAGCTTTTCTTCAGTAAGAGTGACGACTCTATCTCGAGTTGGTTGCTCA
Organism: Locusta migratoria; assembly: GCA_026315105.1. Lineage (NCBI taxonomy): Eukaryota > Metazoa > Arthropoda > Insecta > Orthoptera > Acrididae > Locusta > Locusta migratoria. The sequence continues at coordinate 519,751,816 of CM048755.1, forward strand.
CACTGAGACAGCACGATTTGTATTTCTGCTTTAAGGTCTTACTATGATGGCAGAAAGTAAACATTCTGCATTTACGTCAGAGCTGCCTTTTGCGCCGTGCTGGGGGCTGTTGGCCGCCACCGCAACCACCAGCTGACTGGTTTCCGCCAAGCCTCCCCTCACCACCAGCTGTGGTTGACCAGCCAGCCCGTAGCTTGCGAGCCACAGCTAATACAGACCCTGGTCACAAAGCCAGTCTTATCTCTTGAAGTATCACAAGTTTCTGCAAACCTACCCTAATGTGTAGTAGAAACTACCACAGCTAGAGCTATTTTGCTATAAAATGAGCAGCCACACTATCTTTTGCACTTCATTCAAATATTTAACGAAGTTAAAGAATAGAATCATGATAAACGTACCTACCACATGATGTTTCACCTAGATAGTAATCATACAACACAGGAAACTATATTTCTTTTCAGCGATCTGTATTAGATCTAGACATAAGAAAATATGCATTCAACCTAGAAAACTACGCATGTTGTAAAATTAAACCATTCTGATGTCAACAACACAAATGGATATCTGTAGTATATCATTGACGTTTTGTGCACTTATAAAGTGTTCTCAATGTCTCTAAAACAAGAAGTGCTACACAACGGAAATTACCTTCCGCTGGGGCCATTCATTTACACGATTGTTCTGTTACTCACAGTGAAGTGTTTCGTAATGTGTTCAAAGAATGTCTTCAGTTTCTCGACTGTTCCAGGCTTATACGAATATCGAGAAAAACAAGTACCAAAAAGGATATATGGGAGCTAGAATTACTATTATGTTATTCTTAAAATTCAAATCAAATATTCGAATGTTTGTGAAATCTTAAAGGACTTAAATACTAACCTCAACAGTCCCTAAGCTTACACAGTACTTTAACTAACTTATTCTAAGGACAACACACATATACCCATGCCCGAGGGAGGACTCGGACCTCCTACGCAAGCAGCAACCCGACCCATGACATGTCGCCTTAGACTGCACGGCTACTCTCCACGGCCTTCAAATGATCAAATGTTTGTATAGCGTATGGGACTTAACTACGGGGTCATCAGTCTCTAAACATACAAACTACTTATGAACTAGCTAACACTAAGGACGTCACAAATATCCATGCCCGAGGGGGGACTCGAACCCCCGACCGCAGTGGCCGTGCAGACCGTGACTGACGCACCTCAGTCCCTTCGGCCACTGCGGCCGGCTCTCCACGGCCTTCTTACAATTGTAACACCATACTTGGTATGGTAATGAGCACGAAAGCTCTTTGCATTCGTAGGGGAAGGTTGGTGATTGAAATCCCAAGGAAGAAGCGTGCTACACTGAAAACGCTTTTATTTTAATATTGCGTCCCCACCTTATCCTCCTGCCCTCTCCGCCCCCTACCTAACCTAAATAAAAAAACGGAAAACATCCGAGACCTTCTTTCCGCTAATTTACTATAACGCACAATCTGATATCTTTTTTCAACTTTTTCAACGTCCTCCCTCTATCCCGTAATCGCACACTGCTCAGCAATACTGCGGAAGAGGTGGAGCAATTTTGCTGTCGGCAGTCTTCTTGGGAAAGGTTTTAATCTTTTAATGGTCGTGTCAATAACAGACTGCTTGTTTTCAATTGTACCCACCAGAAATTTCGTTAGATGTATAATCCTTAAATTAGTTTCGTTTATCGATTTCTCAAGGCCTGTCGAAAATTTTCTGGTAATCATGTGGTGAACTATTTATGTTTAGGGTCAATTGTCGCAATTTCCACCGTGAAAATATAACTTCAATATCATTTTAATATTGGCTTTGCTTTTCTGAGGTGTTTTCTAGACAGCAGCATAATCTGCCTCAAATATTTCTCAGTTTGTGGTAGGTACGTTTATCATGATTCTATTCTTTAACTTCGTTAAATATTTGAATGAAGTGCAAAAGATAGTGTGGCTGCTCATTTTATAGCAAAATAGCTCTAGCTGTGGTAGTTTCTACTACACATTAGGGTAGGTTTGCAGAAACTTGTGATACTTCAAGAGATAAGACTGGCTTTGTGACCAGGGTCTGTATTAGCTGTGGCTCGCAAGCTACGGGCTGGCTGGTCAACCACAGCTGGTGGTGAGGGGAGGCTTGGCGGAAACCAGCCAGCTGGTGGTTGCGGTGGCGGCCAACAGCCCCAGTTCGATATAGAAGTTTTTAGCTCTGTCAGAGAGTGGGTAAAATGTTACTCTCGCTCCAATTTGTAAGCTTCCCCAACTGTCATTTCAGGATGCAGTATAACTATCACCAGATATGATCCACCATGTTGTCATTTCACTACCATAGTCGCACCAGGAAGATCAATTTTCTACAAGAAATGTCTTTCACGAGTGGTGAAAAAAAAAGGGTAAGTAAATAAATAAATAAAAATTAAATAAAAATGTTCAAATGTTTGTAAATCTATCGGACCAAACTGCGTGGTCATCAGTCCCTAGCTTACAGTCTACTTAAACTAAGGTAAACTAACCTCAGGACAACACACACACACCCATGCCCCAGGAAGGACTCTAACCTCCGACGGCGAGCAACCGCGCGCTCCGCAGAGAGGCGCCTTAGACCGCTCGGCTGCTCCACCGCGGCGGTGCAACACCTTATGAGACTTATGATACTACATTTGCATGAACTACTGAGTACTCTCAAACTCATTCCGTATTTATAGAGTGCCAAAACGATTTTTGGTATCTTCAGCCATAATCAACTTCGAACCACATCGCTTTCCTAAGGAGTATAGACACAGTTGTGCGACTGGGATCGTGATGTCCTGTCTGCAAGGTAATAGCTTGCACTAACTGACGAGTAGTCATCTAGTGAAAAGGACATGGTGAATGTAATTCTTCCAACAAAGTGAAGTAGACTTCTCCTGTTTCGAATATATATTCAAAATATTTAATAAGAAATCAGAACATTGCTCTTATATTTGAGGCAGTTACTGCTGCCGACTACTAAACTAAGAAAAGTAAATCAATTGCGAAATGATTTTGAATTTGTATGTTCACGGCGCATAGGGCGACAATTGGCCTTAAACATCAATATGTATTTGGCTCTGAACATGATTACTCAAAGATATTCTTCAGTATTCTAGATATCGATAAGCAAAACAAATTTGAAGGTTACACATATAACGAAATTCTTGGGGCTGCAATTAGAATGTTAACTGTGAATAACACATGTTACGGAGAAGGTGAAACAAAGGGTCTTGTATTGACACAACCATTAGAAGATTTAAGCCTCTCCTAACGAGACTGCCAACCCTGCAATTGCTCCACCTGTTATGCAGTATTGGTGAGCAGTGTGCGATTATTACACGACGGGATAGAGGTCGAAAAAGTTGAAAGAATATATGAGGTTATAACTCGCATATACGTTATTTGGCAATTGTATGAATTTATTATTATTTCGAGCTTCGTATAAGATTGGAACAGTCGAGAAACTGAAGAGATTCTTTGAACACATTACGAAACACTTCACAGTGAATAACAGAACAATCGTGTAAATGTAGGGCCCCAGTGGAAGGTAATTTCCGTTGTGTAGCACTTCTTGTTTTAGAGACATTGAGAACACTTTATAAGTGCACAAAACGTCAATGATATACTACAGATATCCATTTGTGTTGTTGATATCAGAACGGTTTAATTTTACAACATGCGTAGTTTTCTAGGTTGAATAATACATATTTTCTTATGTTTATATATAATGCAGAACACTGAAAAGAAAGAAAGTTTCCTGTGTCGTAAGATTGCTATCTAGGTAAAACATTATGTGGTAGGTACGTTTATCATGATTCTATTCTTTAACTTCATTAAATATTTGAATGAAGTGTCAAAAGATAACGTGGTTGCTCATTTTATAGCAAAATAGCGCTAGCTGTGGTAGTTTCTACTACACATTAGGGTAGGTTTGCAGAAGCTTGTGATACTTCAAGGCTTGAGCCTGCCTTTTTTGTGTGTTTTAAAACCTCAAGAAGGGGCAAGCTGGCAGCAGCGAACATGCTGCTCTTCAACCGAGAGCATACAGATATGGAAACAGAAGAATTGAAATAATAAAAACAGGTGACAATATATGAAGAATTAAAAACTAGACATGATGAGATAAATGGGTGGAATGACAACGACTGTGAAAAGGATGACAAAAGTATACATATTTAGAATTTAAAAAAACACGGTGGATAAAACGTTCATGTTGAAGAAATGGAGCGATTACGACAGGACGAAGAGACACATTTAAAACACATGGCAACACTATGTTCTGCCTGCGCGGCGGTTTCTGACATTTTAGAAACGCACGTACACTCAAAGCACTAAATCACTGCACACTTAAAACCACTGACACACAGTTAACATCTCTGATCAGGCCCCGCAGTGGAGAGGGAGGAGCCGGCCGCGGTGGCCGCGGGGACTGAGGCGCTCCAGTCACGGTCTGCATTGCCACTACGGTCGAGGGTTCGAATCCCCCCTCGGGCATGGATATTTGAACCGTCCTTAGTATAAGGTAGTTCGTAAGTAGTTTGTAAGTTTAGGGACTGATGACCCCGTAGTTAAGTCCCATAAGCTTAACAAACATTTGAACATTTGGAGACGGAGGAGGAAGGAAAGTGCGGTGGGTAGAAAGTGAGGGGAGGGGGATGGAGTGGGGATGGGATGAGATGGGATGGAAGGACTCCAAGGGAGTGTGTGGGGATGGGGATCCAAGTGGAGGAAGGGAAAAGGATGGGTGGAAGGGGACGTGGCACTACTCTACAAGGAATGCTAAGGTTGATAGGAAGGGTATATATCAGGACGGAGGGCGTCATCCGGGAGAGGAAACTGATGAAAGTTACCCTCTGATAGGATGTGGAGTGTATGGAGGTGGAGAGAAGGAGGGACATGTAGGTAAAGGCGTGGCAGAGGTCCGGGATTCAGGAGGATAGGAGAGACCAGTGGGTGATGAGATTGTATTTTGCGAGAGGTGTATAGGATGTGGAGATGTTCAAGGAATTTTAGAAGGTGGGGGAAAGGGATAAGATCATATAGGATCCGCATGGGGGAAGGGAGGCGGATACGGCAAGTAAGGCAAAGGGCGTGGCATTCTAGGATCTGGTGGTATTTATAGTAGCAGAGCAGAGGAGATATCCAGGCGGGATGAAAGCCAAACAAGACGGGACACATTAGGTAATGGTAGGTGTAGAGGATGGTGGAGGGGTTCAATCCCCATGTCCAGCTGGAAAGGAGCTTGAGAAGGTTAAGGCGGGAGAGGGCCATTTGTCGGACAGCTTTAAGGTGCGGATTCCAGGAAAGAGAACGATCAAGGGTGAGTTCTTTTTCCTTTGAGCTACCTTTATATTTAAGTCTTTTTTAAATATACAGTTCCCTTATTATAGTATTTTTATTATAAATTTATATACCTAGAGACAGCTTTTCGTGTGAACATGTGAAAGACATTGCGTGAAAGGAACAGTATTGAATTAAAGTAAATATGGAAGTCTGGGTTCGATTCCGCCCGTGCCACAAGTTTTAATTCAATGCTTCTCCTTTCACTCAATATCCTATTTTTATCGTTTCACTTATACCCAGCCTCCATGCATACAGAGTATGCAGTTTAGATGGATGCTGTCAAAGTAGTTTTTGTTATTTGAAATACGTCTCTCTCCTCCCTTCCATCCATTAATACAGCATCCACTGTTCACAAAATAAGCAAACGATTTTTCTTTTATTTATTCATTGTTCTCTTTTTTTCTCTCTCTCTCCCTGTCGCCTCTCTTACCATAGATTCCCTTTTGGTCTGTTCCCTCAAAACGCTATAGTCAAATCTATTGGTTTCTGTTAAGGCATACCTTCTCTTTTAATTTATGGTTCCGTTATTGTCTACCAGTCCTCTCTATGAGACCGTGTTCTTTCATATCTCCTTGCCTATAATCCATTCTTCGTTCTGTGAAATACAGACAACTGGTGTTTCGATTGACCTCCTCGGCATTCATTCCAACTGTTACAAATGGTATACATTTCGCCGTTTTAGAATCTGTTTTCTAATGCGCAAGTGACGCTCCTCGCAACCTTTAAGATGTGTAATATTCCATTTATTATGGTAAGAGCTATGCTACAGACTTGAGCGCAGTGCAGAGTAGCTACGCGGTCTAAGGCATCATGTCATGGATCGGGCTGCTGCTGCTGCTCGCATTGGTGGTTAGAGTCCTCCCTCCGTCATGGGCGTGTGCGTTGTCCTTAGATTAAGATAGTTTAAGTAGTGTGTAAGCTTAGGGACTGGTAACCTTAGCAGTTAAGTCCTATTAGATGTCATACACATGTTTTCTACAACCTTGAGCAAAATGAGAGCATAGTTAAATAAGCATATAGATCATGCCATACAAAATCACCAAGGAGCATTCTGAAACGTAATATACTGGCATACGCATTGTTACATAATTCTACATACCATATATGATTTTTTGTTGTAGTCCTAATGGACCAGACAGCTGACGTCATCAGTACCTACCTAGCCTTACATGCTACTTTAATTAAATTACGCTAAGGATCACACACACACACACACACACACACACACACACACACACACACACACACACACACATAACTACCCATGCCCGAGGAAGAAGTCGAACCCCTGGCGGGAGCAGCTGCAACTCCGCGATAAGGTGCCTCATACAGCGCGGCCAAGAAATTACTGTTACGTAGAGAGATACCGACGAACTATTTTATTTCTCGTACGAAGTGTTCTGCGCTCCATTTTGACAAAAACATTATATTACCACATATGAAAATCGGTAGTTGGTGTGGCTGAAGACATCTTGTAATGACTAAGATATGGTTTGATTCCTGCTGGGGTAACAGTTTTTAACAAACGCAGACATCCCCCTCTCCACCTTCAGTAGCACCAAGTAAAAAATTTAGATCTGTGGCGTGTTTCAAATCAACATTACACATGTCCATTCGCTGCTGACTACAACAAAGTTGGATTAGTTTTCGTTGTTTCCTCAAAATGCCAAACCCCTCCAGGTCTCTATGAACGGTGCGATCCTAATTACTAGTAAAAGAGACCTAGTTGTCTGAGGTCAACGCTGACGATAGTTGCGGGCTTGGAGTCCGAGGCAGGACAACGTTATTTATTGCGCTACTTCAAAATGTTTGTAAATCTATCGGACTGAACTGCTTGGTCATTAGTCCGTTGGTTACAAACTACTTAAACTAAGGTAAACTAACGTAAGGACAACACAAACACTCATGCCCAAAGGGGGGGGGGGGGGGGGGGGGGGGAGACTCGAACCCTCAACGGCCAACAGCCGCGCGCACCTCAGCACGGCGCTCCAGTTCGCACGGCTAATCCGCCGTGGCTTGTGCTACTTCTAGTCGAACAAATGCACATCCCGCTAATGGTGAGAACAGTAACTATTTCATCTCTTTGCGTATATATATAATTATTATTTTCGATTATTCCCTTTAAAGAGAGCGATTGAACTTGAGTAATTATGAGTTCTTCTTCTTCCTTCGTTCTTCCCAAATTCTCTTCATGTGTTCACTGTGTTCTCTGTTGCGTTCTTCTGACCACTTTTTTCCTGTTCTGTTCTCCGTGTGTTCTTGTTTAATTTTATGTTTCTTTATAATGTTCCTGAACTGTTCTCTATTGTTTATGTTGTCTTGTGTGATTCCCAGTTCTTTAATATCCTCTTCTGTTCCAGTGATCCACTTCGTCTTGTTTTTGCTCTTGTTTGCTATCTCAAATATTTGCCTTGTGAGCCTGGTTTCTTTCATCCTGATGATATGACCATAAAAATTTCATCCATCTCTTTCTGATGGTGTCCGTTATTGTTTGCATGTCTTTGTAAATCTCTCTAGTTGGCCGCTTTATCCAAATTCCTTCCCGAAACACTGAACCATATATTTTCCTAAAAAAAAAATTCTTTCCTGTTTTTCAATCTCTCTGCCGGCCGCGGTGGCCGAGGGGACTGAGGCGCTCCAGTCACGGTCTGCACGGCCATTACGGTCGGGGGTTCGAATCCCCCCTCGAGCATGGATATTAGTGCCGTCCTAGTTCGTAAGTAGTTCATAAGTAGTTTAGGGACTGATGACCCCGTAGTTAAGTCCCATAAGCTTAAGAAACATTTGAACATTTTTCAATCTCTCTGATCTTCGTATGACCATGAATCACTGTAGTTTCTGCAGCATAGAGTGCCTCTGGTAGGACTACTGTGTTGTAATGCCTTAGTTTTGCATTGACCGAAATAGATTTCTTATTATAATGGTTCCAAGTTAGGTCATATGCTCTTTGTAATCTTGAGACCCTTTCTTGATTGGCTATTGAGTTCAATCCTGATGGTTGGATGATCTCTCCTAGATATCTTAGTGAGAAACTTGTGCCACTTTTCCATACTGAGTTGTGATGGGGAGACTATCTGCAGGCTTGTTTTCCATGTATCGAGTCTTTTCATAAGAGATTTGTAGCCCAGTTTTCTGTGAGATTTCATGAAGCTTCTCCAGTGCGAGTCTCGCTTCTTCCCTGTTGTTTATTAGAATAGCAAGATCGTCCGCGAAAGCCAGACATTTCACCCTGATTCTCTGCTCCTTTTTAATTCCAAGTTGAATATATATAGCGAATAGAGCCGGGGTTGAGTCCCTGCCGGGAAAGAAGTCAATTGTATCGTCGTTTCAAGTTGAAATATAGTACTATCTGTGAATTTATTTAATATCTGTCGTATGATCGTGCTTAGTTAACGATTCATATAGGTACTGCGTTCTATTCCACATTTTTATGACGTTTGACACATATGAGTTGCACTGTATTATATACCTTTAGTGGTTACCTCTCAGAAACAATTTGAAGTTCATGCATTTCCTGGTGCAATGCTAAAGTTAACCATACATTTCTGGGTTCGGATATTGGCCTTGTAAACCGATACCAATGAAAACGTCAATGTTTTACGTCTCTTTGTGTCTAATCTAGTCTCAATGAGAAACGCAGCTGTTTTTTGTCAACAGTGCGTTCAAATTCAGAGCACGAACAAAAACTCATTGTGTCATTGAATGAGTGTGATAAGGTATCCGATCTGTCACTTATTGTAATGAAATTTAATTTACGTTGCTTTCTCGTCTCTAATAACTTGTATCTAATGTTTTTTGTATGGCGGTATTACATTACATGTGGACTGACTGCCATAAGGAGCAATGTTCTCTACTGCTTCTTATGGTACTCATTGTGAATAGCCGAACGACTGTACTCCACAGGGGTTTTGTGTGTAGACTACCCACAATACAGTTTCGTTAGTTGGGTTGCATTCAGCAGTGGTCCACTTTTTTTGCTGTCAAGTGTACCATACGAACATGAATCTATCTTGTGACCTTCCTCTTGGTATAAGTGTCGTGTGTGCAAAAATTAATCAAAATCTGAAAAATCCTATTCATTTTGTCAAAGTTCGTATGCTAAATACCCTCCACCGCGCACCGAACGAAATTTTATACAGACAGTGTCATTCCTCTTATTTTTATGGTGAAGTGTGCAAAATTTCATAAATATCAGAACAAAACTATATATAGATTTGTATGCAATAGAAACACAGTCACACTGAAAAACGGACTTTGTTATTCTCAAATTTTCCAGTTTTATTTCATACAACCTGTGTTCTGAGAATAACGAAAACTACAAAAAAAGGATCTGGGAAATCGGTCGAGCCGTTCTCAAGTTATGGCACGACCAACATACTTTGGGATCCGTTTTTATCTTGCAGGATAGTCTCCCCCATGCGCCGCATGAAACTTTAGGTAGACGGTGACCTTCCTTTTGAAGGTCAAGCGTGCAAAGTTTAGTGAAGGTGGGAATGAAACTGTAGCTTTCGTCAGTCTGTAGGAAAACTATCCTCCGCCATGCACCTTCATTCCGTCCTATCGTAAACACTTTTTTAGCTAACATCTTCCACCTTTAAACTACATACCGGCAAAACTTCAGCTTCATAGGTGCAGTAGTTTTAGAGATTTCGTGTTTCGTCAGTGAGTGAGCGAGTGACCTTTAGCTTTTATATATATATATAGATATAGATATAGATATATCTTCTGAATTATCGGTCCTACATAGACATTATTTACCAAGTTCGTAGAGATGAATATTCGGAAACTGCCTGTGATATGTGTTGTAAATTGATTTGTTAGTAAAGACGTAGTAAATTACAACCTCATGTTTTTAAGGCGAAATTTCATGTATTTCAATGTCTTTGACGTCATAGCACCTGAACTATATGTCGTAACACGATATTATTTCGAAGGTACATCCAGTGGTGCATATGTAAAACGTTTGCACAATACGTCGCGAATAGAGTTAGTAGGAAAGACGTAACAAATCAAAACGTCATGCGTGATGTGACGGTTTTTCATTAACGTAATTGTTTATTACTTCATATCTCATGAACTGTGTGTCGTACTATGATAAAATTTCGAACGTACGTTCAGTGGTATATATGTATACTGCCTGTAACTTTTCTCGCGAATACAATTAATAGTTTACGAGTAATAAATTGTAACTGTGGTGTCGCACAAGTACAAAGTGCGCGCCACTTACTTTCGCCGCGCGCCGCCATGCACGCACGGCGCGGCGTTCTCACGACGACAGCCACGAGCGCCCTCTGCGACAACGCCGCTCGTGGCCACCACTGAAGGACATTAGGACTTCGCACTTCGGACTGAGATAGCAACGAGTTAGGACCTTCGTAATCAGATAGGCACCATTGAAGACTTTGCTATCGTACAGGCATTAGGCAGGCCTCTAACAACTATGTATCAACATTCTGCAGTACTATGTAAAAGTTAAGTATTGTTACATTCTGTGCAATATATATCTCTTTCTAATTTACTCTAGTGTTTATAGTTTCTGGCTGCTCCCCTCCGTACCTGCACCAGCGTGCTGTCTTTGTTCCTGTGTCGGGCTCGTTCCACTCGGCCACCGACACCTACGACGAGGCTGGGACACAAAAAAGCGGCGACGAAGTCGGGACACAAAAGTGGCGACGAGGATGGGATAGACGAACCTGGGACCAGCAGCAGTCGGAGCACGCAAAAATTGCTCCCGCCCACCCACCCTTATTATAACAATTTTGGGGAAAGATATTTTGTTACGTGTTTTGTGGACTTTTTTGTTGTTGCAGAGAGCGTCCTCTTTCATATTGCATTTGTGTTTTGTTATAAGTTACTTGTATGCGCGGCGCCTAATCGGTCAGCATGGCCACTACCCCGAACCCAAACTTAATGGAAATTATTCAGTTACAGACGGCGCAAATAACCCAGTTGCTCCAGGCGGTGTCCCAGCTCACAGCGCAAGCAGCCAACCAACAACAACAACAGCCGTCGCATCAGCAGCCCACACCTGCCGCCGCACCGCTTCCGACGTTCCGCCAGTACAACGAACGTGAGGAAGAATGGAGCGACTACTTCGCACAGTTTCAAGAACTCGTCGCGGCTCATCAAATTACAGGTCAGAGAGTGAAGAACCTTTTCTTATCGATTGTGGGCCCCCAGACTTTCGTACTATTGCAAAAACTTTTCCCTCTCGCATCTCCTCGTGATGTAGACTTTCAACAAATAGTAGAGGCACTAAATGCTCATTATGAGAGAAAAGTTCTTGTAGCCGCTGCACGATACCGATTTTTCAGACTTAAAAAGTTACCGCAGCAGTCACACCAAGAGTGGATTACGGAATTGAAGGGCTTAACCCGCCAATGTAAATTTACTTGCTCTTGTGGACTTTCTTATAGTGACGTGATGTTGAGGGATGCGATTACGCAGAATATTCAGGACCCCAGAATTAGAGCAGCAATTCTGAAACAGTCTGACCCCTCCTTAGACAGTGTACTGCAGCTTATAGAAGCGCATGATACTTTTGCCTTAGCTGATGTAGAAATGCAAAGCCATAGTGTAAATTCAGTGCGCCGCAACGGACGCTTTCCTAGCCGTAGTTCTCAGTATAGCACTAGTGATTCTTATTTTTCTACCGGCCGTGCTGAACAGACAGTGAACAGTAGCCAGTGTAAAAGTGCGACGCAAAGGTCGCCCCGTCGTGTTAGACACAGTAATTTGCATAACGGGCGCCAACGCTCATTTCAGAAAAATGTTCGTAAATCTTGCCCCCAGTGTGTGTCTCGCCACAAGCGTGCTCATTGCCCTAGTCGCAACGCAACCTGTTATCATTGTGGCAAATCGGGACATGTACAGTCTGTGTGTATGCAAATTAAAAACTCAAAGAACAGTACCGTTAGAAACAGTGCTTCGCAACGTGCGAGAACAGTTCATTCTGTAAATGTTATACGGGCTGTGGAATTGAACAGTGCTTTCCTTGGATCTCAATTTCAAGAAAGTAGTTCTGCGCCTATGGCAAAACTATATAGTGCACCACGTAGCAAGCGCCAACGAGCGCGTAAAACAGTGCAACAGAAACGGGTTCGGGACAAGCAAAATGACTATGAACAGTGCATTCCTGTAGTGAAATTAGTGCCTTCTGCAACTGCTCCTTGTAATAGTGCCCAGTACTGTGTAGCTAGTGACAGTAGACATCAAGTAGCTACTCAAAAGTGTAGTACAGTAGTTAGTAAATCTGGAGTAGCTTCGCAGGCTTGCGCGGACGCCGATCCGGCGGTAGTGTCATCTAGTGACAGTGTTGTTAATCCGCTGCGTGCCGAGTCTGCGCCGCTTCCTTCACTACGCGGCCCGCGCAAGCGCAGTAAACAAACCGTAGCAGACGTTGCCCACATTCGCGCACCTGTCGAGCGCCGAAAGCAAAAACTTTTTGTGAATCTTTCCATTGACAATAAGACTGTGCAATTTCAGCTCGACACTGGTTCCGCTGTTACCTTAATAAAGATACTTATGAACTTCTGGGTTCGCCAAAATTATCGCTGTGTCAACAGGTGCTAACAGCTTATACCGGTCAAAATATTCCCGTGCTAGGAACGTGTAGCCTGCCTGCCTCTTTCCAAGGTATAACAAAAACAGTTGCTTTTGTAGTTCTTCAGGCCAAATCGACACAGAACATTTTTGGACTAGATGCTTTTGACTTGTTTGGTTTATCAATTCAAAGAGATGTGCTTCAAATTTCGTCAATAGTTCCTCAGGATACGATCAATGCATTGTGTGACAAATATAGTGACTTGTTTTCGCCAGAACTAGGTTGTGCAAAAGACTTCGTGGCACATGTCACTTTAAAAGAATCTGCAGTTCCAAAGTTTCGTAAAGCTAGACCAGTGCCTATCGCAATGCGTGATACAGTTGCCGAAGAACTTAAACGTTGGCAAGATAGTGGGGTGATTTCTCCTGTTTCTGCGAGTCAGTGGGCCTCGCCTATAGTAATTATACCCAAGCCGTCAGGAAAACTTCGTCTCTGTGCGGACTTTAAATCAACAGTGAACAGTCAAACAATTGTCGACACTTATCCCCTGCCCAGACCTGAGGAACTGATGGACAAATTAGGACAGTCTCGCTTCTTTTCCAAGATTGATTTAGCAGAGGCATACTTACAGATTCCACTTGATGACGAGTCAAAGTTTTTCGTCATTAATACTCACATGGGCCTTTTTCAATTTCAACGCCTACCCTTTGGCAGTTCTTCCGCTCCCGCTATTTTTCAGCGTTTTTTGGAACAGCTGACAGTTTCTGTACCGTGTTGTTCGAACTATTTAGATGATATTGTGGTATCCGGACGTACAGTTGAAGAACATTTAGCAAACCTGGAGTGCCTTTTCAAAGTTTTGACTGCAGCGGGTCTACGTTGTAATAAAGCAAAGTGTTCGTTTTTTCAAACTGAAATAGAGTACCTAGGCCATGTGATTAATGCCCAAGGAATCCATCCCTTACAGTCACATCTTCGAGCAATCAAAGACTTGCCTCCTCCTAAGAATGTGCATGAATTGCAAGCAGTAATGGGAAAGCTTAACTATTATTTCAGGTTTATTCCCAATGCCTCTCAGATTGCAGCTCCACTGCATCACTTACGTAGGAAGAATGTTCCTTTTGTATGGTCTAAAGATTGTCAGGTTGCCTTTGACAAACTAAAGTCTGCACTACTCAGTGATGCATGTTTGATTCCCTTTGACCCACAGAAGCCTGTAGTGCTAGCAGTTGACACCTCATCGTACGGTGTGGGTGTCGTTCTGTCGCATCGTATTGGATGTCACGATCGTCCTATTGCCTTTGCATCCAAGCTACTGACGCCGACGCAACAGAATTATAGTCAGATAGAAAAGGAGGCCTTAGCAATCATTTACGGCGTCACAGTTTCATCATTATCTCTATGGCAGAAAATTCTATTTGTTGACAGACCACAAGCCTCTCACGTCGTTGTTCTCACCCACAAAGCCAATTCCGCCACGAACGGCACAAAAGCTTCAGAGATGGTCCTTGATATTGTCAAATTATCAGTATGAGATTTTGTACCGACCTACCACTAAACATGCCAACGCGGACACACTTTCCCGACTTCCGGTTGGCCAGGATGTATCATTTGATTCTTCAGAAATGGCATGTTGTCAGACTCCAGAGATGCTTCCGCTGTCGCAGACTTTCCTTTGAACTCTCGTCGGGTTGCACAGGAAACAGCTGCGGATGCAGACCTAAGTGTGGTAGCACGTTTTGTTCGCTCAGGGTGGCCTGCCAGAGCCAAAGACATTGATCGGCCTCTGGTTCGACGTTATTTTGCACAACGTCATGCATTATCTTTAAGTCAGGGTGTACTGTTGTTGCATACCGACAACGACCAAGCAAGAGTGATTGTTCCTCGTTCCCTGCAACGAGAAGTGTTACGCCTCCTGCATCAAGGACATTGGGGTATTGTTAGGACAAAGCAATTGGCCAGACGTCATTGTACCTGGGTTGGTATGGACGCTCAGATAGAGAACATGACGTCACAGTGTACTGTTTGTGCGGAGCATCAGGCGGCTGCTCCACAGCGTTTCTCAGACTGGCCACGCCCCAAGGGACCATGGCAACGTTTACACATTGACTTTGCCGGACCTTTCTGGAATACGCGCTGGTTAATTGTTGTAGACGCTTTCAGCAAGTTTCCTTTTGTGATTGCCATGAACTCAACAACAGCGTCTAGTACAATCAGTGCCTTAACATCAGTGTTTTGCATCGAAGGCTTGCCTGAAACTATCGTCAGTGACAATGGACCTCAATTTGTTAGTGCGGAATTTCAACAGTTTTGTCGCGTGAATGGCATTCAGCATATCACCACCGCACCTTTTCACCCTCAGTCCAATGGTGAAGCAGAACGTTTCGTTCGAACATTCAAGTCTCACATGGAGAAGATGAAAGGTCAGCACTCCAGGCAGCAAGCTCTTCAAATTTTCCTGTCTACGTATCGATGCATGCCACGTTACGGCCCGTCTCCTGCCGAGCTGCTACACGGCCGCCGTCACCGCACTCTCCTTCACCTGCTGCAGCCTCCCACGCACCGAGTCGGTTCGTATGGCGCTACGCGTTTTCAGGTTTCTACGCCGGTGCTGTACAGGGTGTTTGCTGGAAACAAGAAGACATGGTTGCCGGGCACCATTCACCGCGTGCTTGGGCGCAATATGTATGTTGTACGTTCTTCCACAGGGTCGGAGCTTCGTCGCCACGCAAACCAATTGCGTCTGCATAGGCCGCGCGATCCTGTCTCCGGTTTCTTGATTCCAGACCCAGTTCACCGCCAGGGAGCACAACCACATCGTTCGTCAACGGGTCCAGCGTCCCCGGACTACGAGATCGTCCCGATGGAGATCGACGCGACGCCGCCGCTGTCGCCGCCGCAGATGACAGCGTCACCGAGAGGGACTCCGGGACCGTGCGGGACCCCCAGCTTGGGCCACGCACCTCAGAAGAAGATGACCTGCTTCCTCTGGGCGGGGGCGGGCGCCCTTCCCCAGGTTTCGGCGGGTTCCCTGGAGGATCTCAAGGCGGATGCCGGGGCGTGGACGGCGTCTCGATCCCGGCCTCAGCTACGACGCCCGTCCCACCAGTAACGCCCCCGCCCAGGCCCTCCTCCCAGTGCCGTCGCCGTGGCCCTCAGCCCTATGCCACGACGGCGCGGCGGTTTGGGGGGGAGGGGTGTGGTGTCGCACAAGTACAAAGTGCGCGCCACTTACTTTCGCCGCGCGCCGCCATGCACGCACGGCGCGGCGTTCTCACGACGACAGCCACGAGCGCCCTCTGCGACAACGCCGCTCGTGGCCACCACTGAAGGACATTAGGACTTCGCACTTCGGACTGAGATAGCAACGAGTTAGGACCTTCGTAATCAGATAGGCACCATTGAAGACTTTGCTATCGTACAGGCATTAGGCAGGCCTCTAACAACTATGTATCAACATTCTGCAGTACTATGTAAAAGTTAAGTATTGTTACATTCTGTGCAATATATATCTCTTTCTAATTTACTCTAGTGTTTATAGTTTCTGGCTGCTCCCCTCCGTACCTGCACCAGCGTGCTGTCTTTGTTCCTGTGTCGGGCTCGTTCCACTCGGCCACCGACACCTACGACGAGGCTGGGACACAAAAAAGCGGCGACGAAGTCGGGACACAAAAGTAACGTCATTCCAAATGCCGTAATTTTACTTCATGAACGCCGAAAAAGTAGTAAGCGACAAACGTTTTTCCTATCATCATTTTGCTGGGGTTGTCAGCGAGAAAAAGTTTCCTAAAGGTTTGAAATTATGTTTGAAGTTTGTTGCAAGTCGCTAAGTCCTCTCCTTCTCAAATATTAGACTGATGAAGTCACACTATCACGTGCTGCAATACGGGGAAGTTTACATTGTTTGACGTCATATCTCCTGAACTATCGGCCCCATCGAAAAATACTTTCTTAGCTGACGTCTTCTACCGGTGAACTACATTCCTGCCAAATTACAGCTTCATAGGTGAAGTAGTTTCTGAGATTTCGTGTTTCGTCAGTGAGTGAGTGGAGTGAGTGTCTGAATGAGTGTCCTTTGCTTTTATATAGATAGAGATGAAATACAGTACATGAAACAATATGTAAAGTTTAGTACAATTTTGTACATTATACTTTGCTTTATATGTCCTCCTTGTAGAAGTCTAAAAATACCCTTGCTGTTTTGCTGCGTATCATCAGAGCTTGGGCCGTGCACACTCTTGGATTATTTGCTTGCGGACAATGAAGCACGTGAGCCATGGACTCGCTGTCCCACACGGACACAAATCACTGTCACTGACTGCCCACTTGCGCACATTTTTGTGACATCTAGTCGTTTCCGAAAGCATTCTGTTCGTAGTTCTCTGACTCTCGCAGTCAAGTCCTGCACCTGGCCGCAGAATTTCCTCTGCATAGTGGGCATATATTTGTTATCCGTGACACTGTTTTATTCTAGTAATTTATGGGTATATGAGTGGTTCGGTTCAGTGGAGAAAACTTCTCCTTTACTTAGTGCGTTTTGGTACAGTTTGTTACCCATGAAACGGATGACGTTGATTTTGGATTTTGGAGCTGTTTTGCTCGTTCAGTTCTGTCCTGTATAGCGTGTCCGACTCTTAGTGGAGCGATTCCTGGTAAAGAGTACAGATATTCTAACTTACTGAATTGAGATAGCCAGTAATACGTCTACAGGTGTGATTCAGGACAATGACATGACCGTTCCCACACAGGGCTTGCAGACTCAGTAACAGAGTCTTACTGAGTAAAACTATTGGATTAACTCCCCATTTTTATGTTATCTTGCCAAGTAAGTTGTTCATTGTTTACACATATGCCCTGATCTTCTCAATCTGTCGCTTAAATTAGTGCCCTACCAAAGGTAACTCACAGGTACAATGGGAAAGGGCATTGTGTTAATCTTGTGCTACTCCATCAAACATTTCTTTCACTCTTTGCCACTCTGTTGTTTGACATGGACAAGTCTGGGTCTTACTTGGATTTGGTTTCAGCTGACTTATGGTGCAACAGCTGGTTAAATTTTGCAGGTTTTCACCTAATGTTTCTTCAATATCCTTGTACTTTAATGCACGAACCACTTTTGCCCTATCGTCGGTACGTATGAAACATCTTTATTGGGGACTAATGGTCTTGTCATTCCTCCGAATATTGAATAATATGGGGGCTAGAACACTGCCAGAGGAAGCCTTTTTTTTCGGTAGCATTTGCTCTTGCTATCCTAGAACTGAACAAAAATTTGCTGTTATGTATAATTGGTTTCAGTAATGCAGTGAGTTGAGGGCTTTCATGGAGTCCATGTTTACCACACATTTTGCTCTGTATGATCGTTCTTATCTTATTCCTGAATACTGATCAATCTTCCTGGGACAACCCGTACAAATAATCTTCATTCATACTGTATATCCAATAAGCAAAAATAGTTTCCTTTACAAATAATGCCAAATCACTTGAAATGCAAATAATATTTTGTTGTAAGTTTATAAACTGTGCCCTGAAAATGATCTGTCATTTATTTGAGATGAAACGAAATACTTGCCAAGTAACTTAATTGAAAATGGGACTGCAATGACTAGTATAAATAATCCAATACCGCTACAGCTGCCAATGATTCCTTTCTTAATTATGAGATTGCACAATTTCGTTTTTAAGACCAATATCTTCTTAAACGGAAGCAACGTACATTCGAATCATTCAAAGTATGTTATATGTTGGATAAACAAGAAGTTACATCCTAATATGAGGTAAGACTAATATAACTTCCTTTACAAAAAAAATTGTACGTGACACGTTATGCCATACAAGTCTCTACATCCGTATCTGTTCAGATAGTGAGCACTATCGTTGGGTTTATGAGGGCACCGTTACTTTTTCCGTGTCAATTTTTGAAATTACTCACGTTTCACTTACGGTGCCACTGTAATCAACATGCATCATATGGCCACACAATATAGAAATTACATTGAAAAGACAAAGAAACTGTATAGGCATGCGTATCAAACACAGATATATCTAAATACTCAGAGGACAACGCTGAGATGGGTAACGCCTATATAAGACTGCAGGTGCCTGGGGCAGGCGTTACTGCTGCTACTGTGCCGGATTATCACGATTTAAGTGAGTTTGAACATTGTGTTATAGTCGGCACACGAGAGATGGGACACAGCATCTCCGAGGTAGTGATGAAATGGGGATTGCCCCGTTATAACATTTCACGAATGCACTGTAAACATCGGAAATCCGGTAAAACATCTCCGACATCGCTGCGACCGGAGAAAGATCCAGCAAGAAAGAGACCAACGACGACTGAAGAGTATCGTTTAACGCGATAGAATTACAAACCTTCCGCAAACTGCTGCGGATTTCAGTGCTGCGCTTGCAACAAGTCTCACCGTGCGAACCATTCAACGACGCATCATCGATAAGGGCTTTCGGTGCTGAAGATCCAATTGTGCACAGTCGCTAACTGCACGACTGCAGGGATGCTCAACCTGGTGGAGGCTCTGTAATGGTGTCGAGCGTATGCCTTTGGAGTGATATTGCACCCCTGATACGACTCTGACAGGGGACACATACGTACATATCCTGGCTGATTACCTTCATCCATATTCATGTCCATCATGCATTCCGACGGACTTGGGCAATTCCAGCAGGACAACACGCCACACGTCCAGAATTACTACAGAGTGGCTCCAAGAACACTCTTCTGTGTTTAAACACTCCCCAGACATGAACGTTATTGAACATATGCGGGATGTCTTGCGACCTGCTGTTCAGAAGAGAGCTCCTCCCCTCATAGTCCTACGGATTTATTGGTGGTGTTGCGGCACTTCTTCGTGTTCGCTGGTCCCTACACGATATTAGGCAGGTGTACCAGTTTCTTTCGCTCATCAGATGTAAGTATTGAATGAGACATCACAATCTTAAGTTTCTAAGTTCTGGAATATTTGCGTTATGGATATCATCACATTCTGGCGGTGAAAGTATGAAAAATTCACTTACATTTCTATTTTCACTTAGAAATATTCTGTGGTAAGACAAGACTGGTAAAAAGTATTTCTTGGACAAAAATATGTAATAAGGGTACTATGTCCGCTCTAGTACCATTACAAACAGTTCTTTGAACGGATGAACATACTAATAACAGCTTCCTGTTACATTTATTTTGAAATACTCCCTTCCATTGAAATTCTGTTTGTCTGAAATTTGTGTGTATGTGGATATGAAACACGACAACACTGCCCTCAAGTTAAATGTTCAAGAATTACATAACCGAGACTAAATAACGAAATTATTTATCCCTGCAACATTAAACTTAAGTTGGGAACCTTTGACATAATAATAATAATGCTTTAACTAATGAATAAATTGTTTCTCAAGACTAACTGAAATTTAAGACATTAAGTCAATAGTGTGAATATTATCAAGATCCGTCACAGTGTTTGAAATAATACACAGGAAACAGTCAGGTGCTAACTACTTGACTTTATTGATACTAGAAACATGTTGTTGTTGTGGTCTTCAGTCCAGAGACTGGTTTGATGCAGCTCTCCACCCTACTCTATCCTGAGCAAGCCTTTTCATCTCCTCATAAGAACAACAACCCACATCCACTTGAATCTGCTTGTTATACGCGTCACTAGAAACATATAGAATGTATTTCAACAGCACTGATGTTTAAATTTTAAACATCTACATAAATACACTGCAAGTCAGATTGAAGTGCATGACAGAGGCTTCATCGAACCGCTTTCATGAAATTTCTCTACAGTTCCATTCTCTATTAGCTCGCGGGTGAAAGGAACACCTAAATCTTTGTGTTTTCGATCTGATTTCTCTTATTTTATTTTGATGATAATGTCTGCCTATGTAGGTGGGTGCTAACAATATATGTTCGCATTCGGAAGAGAAAGTTGGCGAAACAAATTTCGCAAATAGATCTCGTTGCAACTAATTACGCCTTTCTTTTAATGATATCCACCCCAATTCGTGCATCATTTTCGTGACATACTCCCCCCTACATCGTGATAATACAAAACGAGCTGCCCTTCTCTGAACATTCTCTAAATCGTCTGTCAGTCCCATCCGGTGAGGATCCCACAATGTGCAGCAATACTCCAAAACAGGACGCGCAAGTGTGGTGTAGACAGTTTCCTTAGTGGAACTGTTGCACCTTCTAAGTGTTCTACCAACGAAACGTAGTCTTTGGTTTGCTTTCCCAACAATATTTCTATGTGTTCTTTCCAATTTAAGTTGTTCGTAACTGTTACTTCCAGATATTTGAATTGACGGCCTGTAGAATGAAGTGTAACGGATTTATTTTAGTGGTCATATGGATGACTTCACACTTCTCAATATTAATGGTCAACTGACATTTTTTGCACCATGCTGAAAACTTTTCTAAATCATTTTGCAGTTGCTTTTGATCTTCTGGTGACTTTAGCAACCGATAAATGATGCATCACCCGCGAATAGTGTAAGAGAGCTACTCAGATTGTCTCCTAAATCGTTTACAAAAATAAGGAACCTTAGGTGCCCTATAACACTTCCCTGATAACTTTGTTCTACTTGATGACTTTCCGACAATTCCAACGTACTGTGTCCTTCCTGACAGGAAACCACCAATCCAATCGCACAAGTGTGACGATATTCCATAAGCACGCAATTTGATTAGAAGACGCTTGTGAGGTACAGTGTCAAAAGCCTTCCGGAAATCTAGAAATACGGAATCTATTCGACATCCCTTGTAGATAGCACTCATGATATCATATGAGTAAAGAGCTATCTGTGTATCACAAGAACGATACTTTCTGAATCCGTGTTGACTATGGGTCAATAGGTCGTTCTCTTCGAGGTAGTTCATAATATTTAAGGAAAGTATATGTTCTAAAATCCTACTCCAAACCGACGTCAATGATATAGGCCTGCAGTAGCGAACCAACTATTTATTTAGAGGGGGGCTGAAGCCATGAAGTTTTTGTCTAGCCGAGCTGTCTCAATTTTCGGTTCATATATATAAAATTAAAAATGGCAAAAGTGGTAACAATAATGACAAGAGGGCAGACTCAAAACTATGGTCACGTACTCGGGAAGCCTACAACGTGGCGCGCGGGGGGGGGGGGGGGGGGGAGGTCTGTATTCGCACTGGTATTTCAGCAGCCGTTAAAAATAAAGGTATACCGATAGTGTGGGAAGGAGTGTTAGCTAATCAGCGCTTCTTGTACCACAGAGAGAAACAACTCTAGGTCACACTCATGACAATAATTTCGTTGCTTTAATTTCTAAAAAGACGTCATTTATCAGGGGAAGACATTGTTCCTACCTTATTTCAAGATCATTTACGGAAAGGTCATATTTACTGTAGACTGTGGTTTCAATTTGCTACAGTGAAATCTTTTGTTATTATTACTATTTTACAAACTACTGTGACATTTCTCTAACTTTACAAGAGCGCACAAAGAAGGTGCTGCGGTTCAGTTAATAATGTGTATAACAATACGGCAGTAATGTAACTCTGAGAGGCAACTATCGTAAAAACCAAGACGATAAGAAGCGCGACGGATTACATTCAACTCAATATTGCTGTATGATCATTTACCATCGTTTCCAGTGGATTCTGATTGCACATACGATAGTTTCATATACATACAGTTTACCCCTAAGAAGTTATTACAAAAACAAGACATATGCGATAAAAGCTTAACATCATATTTTTTGCATCTACGATAGTTTACCTCTGACGTCCAGGAATGAAAAAAGGGAAAATACAATTTGAGAAAGAACGCATTTATTTTTGTAAAGACTAAAAAATGTACATACAGTACTCAAATATTGTTTTCCTTTCGACAATTAGTGAAACAAACTCTTTCATGATATCCATAACATTAATTTTTCCAGCCTAAGTGTCGACTGAGTCATTGTTGATCTGACGCAAGTTTTAAGTCGTCTCAAAGC
Source organism: Locusta migratoria (assembly GCA_026315105.1). Taxonomy (NCBI): domain Eukaryota; kingdom Metazoa; phylum Arthropoda; class Insecta; order Orthoptera; family Acrididae; genus Locusta; species Locusta migratoria. The sequence continues at coordinate 519,774,702 of CM048755.1, forward strand.
GCTGAATGACCTCCCAGAAGATGCTGACGATACTGGAACTGTCAAAATCAGAATTATTAGGCGAATAACGTCCTGAAAGGTTAGAGGGCCTCGGGAACACACAAAATGGGTTTCAAACTCAAAGGGTGCAGGTCAGACACAAGACGAATGCAGATCTAGGAAACATTGGTGTGACAGTTGTAAATTTTCGTAGCTGTGTTGGGAAAGTTCCAGGGCTCCAAGCTCTGATAGAAAGTACTTACGCATATATCGTTATAGGTTCTGAAAGCTGGCTGAGGCTAGAGATAAGTTCGGGCGAAATTTTTAAAAAGGGACAAATGGTCTTCAGAAAGGATTGATGAAATGAAAAAGGGGATGGCGTGTTTATTGCTGTTACAAACGGTTTATCCTGCAGCGAAATTGAGGCAGATACTGCGACCATCCTATCGGTACTCACCAATAAGAATTGGGCAATACGTAACTCAGGGCAGTAAAAGGTTTATGGCGTGTTGTCTCTGTTCATAGGGGTGAGTTATGTATGTCAGCTTCTATGCCCTAAACAGCTACCCAATGTGTTTAAACAAGATCAATAATTAATCTGCAGTTTAGCCAGTCTATCAATCTGCATATCATGAAGTGAAAATATATTTAGGCAGACATAAATTAAACGTCTGAATAACCAACAAAAGGGATTCTAAGATAAAGAATTGACTCACGAAGTAATTCAATATAAATGAAGTTTATTACTCATTCTGGACATGAAAATGCGGAGGTGGTCTTACTTTATACATTGGTAAATAACTGAATATTTCCCCAACTATTGTTCATGATAGGCACAATAAGAATCACACGCATTCGAGAGTAAAAGTTACAAATTATCAAAAATCAAATGTTCAAATGTTTGTTAACCTTAAGGGACCTAACTGCGGGGTCATTAGTCCCTAAACTTACAAACTACCTTATACTAACGACGACACGAATGTTGATGCCCAAGGGGGATTCGAACCCCCGACCGTAGCGGCCGTGCAGACTGTGACTGGCGCGTCGCAGACCGGTCGGCGACTGCGGCCGGCTACAAATTATCACTCATAAATTAGTGTAGTCCCTCGAACATTGCAGTTCCAAATTAATCCGCGATTAAAGTATTTGTCATAAAACACAGTTTGTAATCACAGGACTATACGATTGCTGAATTATCACAGTTCCACAGCCCTACTACCGTGCATAGTTTATTACTTTTCACCAGAGACTAAGTTCTGCAGTAACAGTCCCGAAAATTTTCTATGCCCACACATGCCTGTCTCTTCAAATCACAAGTTTGTAACACGGCTTCAGACCACCCAGCGTCACAACCTTTCACCACCACGTCCAAGTCACGAGTCCCTTTCTAAGCGGTCGAAAACGTGCTTTACCTGCTCCCAAATTTGTATCCTTCCGCACATTCTAACGCCTCATCTTTAAAATACAAGTTCCCTTCCAAAATATTATACATTTCAATATCACAGAATTAAATGCTTTGACCACCTCCCTACAAATGTTGTTTACATTTAACAAACAAATATACATTTAACAATACTAAAAAACGGTTGAGACTGAAGCTCTTTGCTGAGATAGCCATTAAGCGCGGTGTCTCACAGTTCAAATATACTGCCACCATCGAAATATAGTTACACAATAAATATTTATCATGGCTTTTTATACAAATATATTAAGTTCTTACCCACAAATACTTATAATTGTTTATATATAAATTATCTGTTGCATACCTACTATTTTTAGTCGGCCATGAAATATTTAAGTGGCAGTCTACAACATAAATACGAACGTTACTAAGAATAATATTAAATATAATGAAATACATATATAAATGTAACGCGCTTTGCTGGGTTCATGTTTTGTGTTTCTGTGGTGGAATCAATGTTCTGACACAAGAATATTATTACCTCAACGAAAAGCAGAATAAGAGACTAAAACAAAGTTTATTGAAAGAATACGGAAATAACGTGATACGTCTTTTAAGATAGTTAGCGTGGTGCAATGCTGCCCATTTGCTTCTTAATCTGTAACTGATAAACACTATGTATCAATAATTGTAAATATAAGTCTTATAATATTATCATTATAGTACTGAGATTTAATGGCTTTTTATCTGTAAGGGATATTTAAATTGTAATTACGGCGTTTGATCCTCCCGAGTCTCCTGAATCAATTCATATTGCTCAGCCAAGAGCGTCTCCGGTTTCAGTGCAGATTAGGAAAACCCTTACTACGTGTATTCCATTCACTAGGGCCAAAGTGTTGCCGGCCGGCTGGGGAACCCAACATCCTGCCTAAAACCCGCCTTTCTCATGGAAACAATCAGCTTCCTCCTGTACCTGAAATGTCACACACCTCCACTTGGTATGACACATTTGACTGCGAAATTATCATGTTAAGTAGCTCCAAAATTTTTTGACTATTTACTCTTAAATTAATAAAAACATTAAAATTATTACCAACTGCTGTGTCAGAACAAAATGTCTAAAACTGTAGTGGCGTATGAACCAGCGTACTATTTGCGCGTCATGTATAAGATTTAAATCTAAAGTAACATAAATTATAAATTTTATGGCCTATTACTTAAATGCCCAGAGAAGTACATGTTCCTTTGGTGCGAAGCACACTAATTTCACTCGGCAAATATCACTCTAACGCGCCCTTACCCCTCATCGTTCCGACGAATTGGTTGCACCGTCCGTTGCACTGTCACCAACTCTCCGCCAGAGTCGTACCTTGTCGGAATGTGTGTCACTCTGTAGCCGATTCCACCGGACGAAATGAAAAGACCTGTCGAAATTCGACTACGGTATAGTTGCCAATATAATATATTGGGATAATAAACCTTGGGGATAATAAACCTTAGAGATTCGGATGGGTTTCTATAGTATAGAAACCCATCCGAATCCCCAAGGTTCCAGCTTTAAACGCCTTCCCCCCAATGGAATCAATACACACACTCTTCAACAGCAATGCGATAAAATATTCCAGCTTTTACCATCAGTCTGTCCATGTTCCCACAAGAAACATGTTCACACTATAGTCATTTTGTTATTTCAACACTAGTCTCCCCCATTGCTGACTGATGAAATTTAAATAGAAACCCAAAGCAACAAACCATTACTTTCCTTGAATAGCTTTCCCTGTTAAATTATGCCCTAATTACAACACATTTTAATCCCCAAATATTAAACACAAATTAAATTTCCGTATCAACCCATATATAAGCCACTCATGTCACTAAGATCCTTCTTATAATTTTCAATACGCTGCAATTCTCAAATTATTACATCTCTTTTACTGATAAATTAATCCGACCTCCTCGCACCAAAATTTGTGCGACAACACTCTTCAAAATAATACCACAATTCTGGCACTATCCTCATAATTTTAAACCACAAAGATAGAAACATTTTCATCAACATTATCCCATCCAAATGCCGACCTCCGAGTACCAAAATGCGCCCACACAATTCCTTTCTTGTTCTCCTCAGCATAGCAACTTATTTTAGACAACATACAATAAACACACAGCCGGCCGCGGTGGCCGAGGGGACTAAGGCTCTCCAGTCACGGTCTGCACGGCCACTACGGTCGGGGGTTCGAAACCCCCTCGGACATGGATATTTGTGCCATCCTTAGTCTTAGCTAGTTCATAAGTAGTTTGTAAGTTTAGGGACTGATGACCCCGTAGTTAAGTCCCATAAGCTATACGAACATTTGAATAAACACACAAATATCCCGCAAAACTCTTATATAGTAAATATAAATACACTGAAATAAGCATCCTGAGCAAAGATTTCACTTATTCTTCTTTTCTACATACAGTCTCAATTCTGTTACATTTCTCAGTCCTAATACTTTTCCAGAGATTGGGTATTTTAGCCTGTAGGCGTTCGGATGATGACACTAAGCCACAACAAAAGGTCCATAGTACAGTTCAATGAGCTTCTTAATTTCACCATTGAACTCACTCGAACGCTCCTTCGTCCTCACAAGTACCCTGTCCCTTACTCTGTACTTTACTGGCTTATATCGACCGTCATGCCGTCTTTTTCGCTCCTTAGCCGATTTCTCCATCCTGGTCTTTACCGCTGCCTTCCGTTCTGCCGCCGTTTCCACCTGGCATGGAGGAAACTCAACAATTTCAGTCATTAGATATTTAGGCTTATTTCCTGGCATTACCTCTAGTGGAGAGTACCCAGTTGCATTAGTCTTAACGCTATTGAGGACATCCTCAAACGCCGACACATATTCCACCCATTTAGTATATTTTGAGCTAGCGTACGTCCTGCACAATCTTCCGATCTCTCGCATACAACTCTCACATGGGTTACTTGCCGGATGCCATGCAGAAATCTTAATATGCCTTACCTCTTGCTGTTCCATGAACTCTCCCCAAATTTTTGCGGTAAGCTGTGACCCATTATCTGATAATAACTTTTCTGGCTTGCCCACTTTCACAAAGTAGTCCTTCTCCAGCTTTAATGTTTTTGTATTAACCTTTCATGCAGGATATAGCCTTATATACTTTGAAAATAGATCAACTATCACAAAGATATATTTCATTCCTCCGCGTCCAGTCGGAAGCGGCCCGAAGTTATCCACGGCAACTAGCTCTCCAACTTTATTTGGAATTATGCTCTGCATTTCTCCTTGCTGCGTAACGGTACTATATTTTACCCGCTGGCACTTATCGCACGCGGCAAACTGAGATCGAACTCAACTGGCTAGGTTGTTTACATGAATATATTCGTCAATGGTTTCCATGCATTTTTGTGTTCCGTAGTGACCATGACGTACATGCACATATTCGATTAACTGCTCTATATATTTCACGTGAAAGCACAGTCGCCATAGCTCCATGTTTTCATCCTTCCTTCGGAATAGAACACCTTTATGGAATTTATAATAGCGAGGAACCTTTTCATATCCCTTAGCATTAAAATTTACTTGTATATGCTTCAGTTCGAGATCTTCATTCTGCATGCGCCTCATATCTTTACAAATAGCTCGGATGTATTTTTAGTTTTCAACTCCTTTCATATACAATAGTTGAAATTCCTCCTGTATTTCTTCCGTTCCCTCTCCGCCTACAGGCATGCGGGATAACGCGTCAGCTACATTGTTTTCGCTGCCTTCTATGTATCTGATTGAGTAGTTGAACTGCTGCAAAAACATGTCCCATGTCCTCAACCTCAACAACCTGCAGTCTTTTAAGAAGCTAAGCGCCTTGTGGTCGGATAGCACTGTCACTTCACGGCCTTCCAAGTATAATCTTAACTTCTTAAAACCATACACAATTGCGAGCAATTCTTTCTCTGAGATGGTATATCCCCGCTCATGGTTATTTAACATCCTACTGGCGAATGCCACACTACAGTGTTCTATCTTCCCATTCACCTCAATTTCTTGGAAGATTTCGCATCCTAACCCATAATCGCAGCTATCTGTCGCTAGACAGAATGGTTTCAACATATCAGGGTAATACAACAACTTGCTTTTGCACAAGCTGTCCTTGATAGCCTTAAACTCTCGTTCGCAATCTTTGGTCCATGTCCAAGGCGCATTTTTCTTAAGAAGTACGATCACATTTGGTGTATTTAGTGTTCCATTACCTAAACATTTTCTATAAAAGCTATATAGCCCGTAGAATGATTTCAATTGTTTCCTGTTGATCGGCCTTTTTGCATTCAGAAATCGCTTTTAGTTTCCATTCTATTGGCAGTATGCCCTCTGACGAAAGTCTATGACCTAAGAATTCGATTTATGCCCTTACAAAGTCACATTTTGACAATTTTAATGTCATACCTCCCTTTCGTAGAGCCTTCAAAACTTCCTCCAATACATCACAGTGTTCACGCCAATTATTTGTAGCTACCAAAATATCGACCAGTCTGCTCATTAATGCCACCCCAGGACATGACTGAGCGCTCTGACAAAAATACGGCTAGAGAAATAGTGAGGCCAAATGGCACTACTTTGTATCTGTAGCTTCTCCCTTCAAACAGAAATGCTGTATTATGCCTTCTTTCCTCAGGCAAAGGTATTTGCCAAAACCCACTCCTCAGATCCACATTGGTCATTAATTTCAGATTCCTTAGGTTGTGCAACATCTCTTCCATATTCCCTGGCTTATCTAGCTCCTTTATTATACCCTTATTAATCCTTTTGGCATCCAATACAATCCTGACTGACTTATCTTTCTTTTTAACGATCACAATTGGATTACAATAATCACTCTAGCACTGCTCAATAATTCCCCATTCCAACATTTTTTTCAATCTAGCCCGCACTGCCTCCCTGTCAGCAAGCGCAATCCCATATGGTTTAGCCTTGATTGTTTCATGTGGATTTACTTTAATGACGTACTCGAAATCAACTACCTTCCCAGGCTTGTCCGAAAACACATCCTTATACCAATTTAGCAGATCGAAAAGTTCATCCCTATTATCATGATATACTTTCCACAATATACCTGATCTGTTCGCATTTAGGATTACTTTACTCTGTACCCCAGTCATTAAAATATGGGCAACACATTGCTTCCTCGTTAATAAGTTCTTGAATTCCACCTTTCGTCTTATTCCTTCTACTTCAAACTCGAGATACCTTTCTACGCAATCGATAGATGTTTTGTATTTACAACCTACTTATCACAAAACATCTGATATTAAATTCGTATCCACAATATTTAAATTCTAAATTCATCTCCTGCCTGATGGGCTTACTCTTATCCCCTGTAGCTGTCTTAATTGTTACGCTATTTACTGGGAATATAGCTAACTGTTTGTTCTTTATTCTGGTCAGAAAACTCTCTGACACAGCTGATATGTTACTTACCGAATGCAGAAGTGCATTTACTCTTGTTTTTCCAACATCTATCTCAACTAAAACAATGTGTTCTTCCCTACGTAAGAGATCTTCATGTAACAAGTCATTCTCAATTTCTCTCCCATTTTCTTCCATATCAATAGTACACAAAACTTTAGTCCACCCTTCAATTTCGTCGTCCCCATAAAATAGTTCCTTAAATACCATGTATTCTCCTTTTTCACCCTTTCCTTCTTTCAGGTTCCGTTGCTATTTTAAATTTTTCTTTACCCCATAAGTGGCATAACATTGACTTTAAAATCTTCCCATACCACCGCCAGCCAGTAACAGAAAATTCGCGTTCACTTTAGCCAAACCAATCAACGTTTACCCCTTCTCCTAACTCACCATAATTGTCATTAATAATGCTGTCACTTTCTCTTCCCTTCGCAAATTGATCCCACAAATTATATGCATTTAATCCCTCTGCATCTCTGCCCTTGTCGATCTCAAAATTGCTTTCACGAATAGGAAAAGACACTATACTTGCTTCTTCATTCACATAATTATTTTCAGAACATACAATATCTTCCTCACATACATCATCGTTCTTTCCAAATATCATACAATCACAAATAACATTATCGACTTCAGCCGATGCACTTAAAACCTAATTACGTATATCATTTACCTCCGCCGATTTATCATTGAACATAAAATTAGTAAAATCTATTTGCAAACAATCACTACGTATTACTTCGCTACTGCATCGCTACTCATTCGGATCTTTAGTACACTCGTTATTTGACAATTTCAGTTTCACATCTGCACCTATACCTCACATAAAATTTTCCCCCAAAGTATTATCTGTTTCACCAATAATAAACTTTCCTTCCTGCACTACAGACAATGGTTCCTTTAACGTAGCATCAACACTTTCATCCATCACCTTCCATTCACAATTCATAATCCCATCAAGAGCTATTGGATCATCATCATCAACAGAAATAAAGACGCAAATTCCTTCCTCAGTAGCGTCTATCTCAGTAGCTTCAAATTCATCACATGTCTCACATATTTCATTTCCCTACAACAATAAATCACCTACCATGCCACATTCATAATTCATCACCAGCCGACGAGACCAGTGCTACGCCGCTTTCCCTATCAACTTGACTCACATCCGCCGATTTACCACTTAAATTGTTACCAGCTAGCGTGCCCTTAGCTACGACGCCTTCACACAATTCACCACTTACATCCGCCGCCTCAAATTCACAAAATTTAATACACACATAGTTGCATTTATCGTTACTGGTCAATAACTACTCGGAATTTTCTGCACACCTCATCTTCACCAAATTCAAATTTTCCTCATACCCTTTCTTAGACTTAGAACTACTTAGCATACATTAATTCACTCAGTCACTCATTCTCTCTTCACAAAATAGTTTTTGTAAATCCATATCTTCATCTGATTCAAATGATTGCCCAAAATAATTTTGATTTCTCTGACGGCCACGCTGTTTTAAATTACCAACTTTTACAAATTTATCTATCACACACATTTCCACAACTTCATTCTGCCCCCTATCACATCTATTTCCCACAAAATTATCACAGTACGGTGTCCTATCTATCGCCCGTTTGTTTCGCCATCCCCGCACATGAGACGCGGCGTTTCTCAGTTTCAAATGTTCAAATGTTTGTATAACTTAACTACGGGGTCATCAGTCCCTAAACTTACAAACCACTTATGAACTACTTAAAACTAAGGACGGCACAAATATCCATGCCCGAGGGGGGATTGAAACCCCCGACCGTAGTGGCCGTGCAGACCGTGACTGGAGCGCCTCAGTACCCTCGGCCACCGCGGCCGGTGTTTCTCAGTTTCCCGACCGCATATCGCCATGTTCCCTTCCATGATTTCTCTCCCTATAATTCCCACTGCCTTGACCTTTATAAAATTTATTCCCCTGATTATCATTGTTATTTTGTTGATTCCGGAAGTTACCGCTTTACTATCGTTTCCACAATTACCATTATTACTATTATGGTTACTATTGTGACTATCATTGCCTCTTCCGTTACCGTGATTTGGTTTAAACTTTAATGCTCGTTCCAACTTTTCAAAAAAATCGAAAAACTCATCAATCGATTGCATCGGACTATGCACCAAATCCCATTGCAAATCATCTAGTAATCGCCTCTTTAACGTCGTGATTTCCATCAGAACTCCCAGCGGCCGATCTGAATGCATTAACTTATTCAGGTCGGGCACACAAAATTTGAGCATTGAACCATTGCCATACTTGAAATTTGGACCGTTAAGAAATTCGTTTTGAAGCCGTGTTTACTTTGCTTCACTCCAGTACGTATTCAAGAAACAAATCACAAACCTGTCATAGGTCTCAAACAAATGATTATTTAACCTTCCGATATGCGCGCCTTCTAGTCAGCCAAGGAGTTCACGCTTATTTTCTAGATACCTCTTGATAATAAACCTTAAAAAGACACAAACATCAAACTTGAATCGTAAAAGAGAAGGCTAACACAAAGAGGGGGATTTTCGACTCTCCCACTTTGCGAGAAAAGGATACGAAACTTGTCGCCTCGTATCTGACACATACGCGCGCCTGTCGGAAGGTTAAGTTAGCCCACTACTGCGCACTACCCTCAAGCTGTCTTTTTACCAATTTTATTTTATTTTGGTCAGTTAGCGGCAAGAAAATCTACTGGGTGGTAATTGAAAATTAGAAAAACACTTATTTCCAACTGAAATCCACGGATTATTTACAAGTGGACAAATATCTGCACTACCTATTTCAGCTCGCACTTCCTCAATTTTTTGCTGTATCTGCACCTTTTCCTGATCAATTTTCCCACTTCATTCTTTTATCTCCATTCCACAACCCGATATCTTATCAGTTAAATTATTTACTTCAGCGGTAGTTGCCTTTTCAAAATGATTTTGTTGTTGCACAATCTTCATTGCATTGCATCAGTTCGTGCTGTACCTTTTCATTTATTTACCTAAATTTACGTCTAATTCAATGACTTTATTATGAACAGAATCAACTTCCTCCCCTATTTTGCCCACTTCTGTCTTCACAACGTTTAATTTTAATTCTACCATTCCATCCACTTCTAATTTAAATTTTTCCAACTCATATCTTACATTTTGTATATTGCTACTCAATTCTGCCCTCATACTTTCCATGTTTGTTTGAACTTTGTTCAAACCCAACCCCAATTCCTTCTTTATATTACCCACTTCTGCTTTTACATTACCCACTTCTGCTTTTACATTTCACAAATCGGCTCTTAATTCTGATTTTACATTACACACTTGTCTTTTTTTTCGTTTTCTTTCTTTATTTTATTTTCTTTTCTTTTTTTTTTCTTTTTTTTCGGGGCTCCCTGCTCCCCTACACCCCGTCCTTTCTCTCACCAATTTACGCCTTCTTCGGCGAGATCGACGCTATAGTTACTCTTGCTGTTGGCGTCCCGTAGAATAAATGAAGAAAATTCCAGAAAATGGTGAATGATGCGTCGTAGGAAATGCTGAAAGGAATGGCCTTCGTGCAGTGAATGTGTTGTAACATAAAACGACTTTAGGGCTCTGTATCTTGATTAGAAGCAAACATAAGAAAGAAAGAAAGAAAGAAACTCTTCTTCATGTGATAATGATTAAAAAAAAGAGGATGAAAACTCCTCTTCTAGATTTAGAAAATTCCCTTGTCCGAAATTTACATTACCCACTTCTGATTTCATACGACCCAAATCTGCTATTAACCCCATTATCCACAAGTAAAGTTTCCTTTCCAATAACTTCCTGCCGTATCATCTTTATTTGTAGCAACTGGACTACTAGCCACACTATAGCCCTCCCCATTTACATTTTCTCCTTCAGAACTCGGGCTAGCACATCCGCTAATATTTTAGGAGCCACGCACGCCTGGTGTCTTGCTTAATTACCGGCATTTCGTTAACGTAAGATGCAGCCCCAGACTCACACATTTACATCATTGACGTTGGTACTTAGGTTTTCTGCCATGGTGCCCTGCCGCTGACGCCGATATATGCTGACCGCCTCCTGGAACTGCCGCCGTGTAGTACTCCAAGCCGCTGGCCGTTGTTGACTGCGTCTGTGTCCGCGATGTGAAGTTCTGCGCTGTTGTATTTGTAACTCGCACACCACGTTCTTCTCTCGTCCGAATACCGAGTTCTATACCTCTCCTATCTTCTTATTATAACAGGCACGAAACTGCTGCTGTACTATAAAGCTCTGAGCCCTCACACATCACTCAATATGCATTATACTTAGCTTCTAAATGAGTATACTGCAAATTTACAGTAACCATTCAAAGAGAATTATACTAAAACCGGACGAGAAAACCCCATTTGCGACCTTCCTGTCGGTACTCACCAATAAGAATTGGGCAATACATAACTCAGGGTAGTAAATGGTTTCTGGCTCGTTGTCTCTGTTGATAGGGGTGAGTTATGTATGTCAGCTTTTATGCCCTAAACAGCTACCCAATCTGTTTAAACAATATCAATACTTAATCTGTAGTTTAGCCAGCCTATCAATATGCATAAGATGACGTGAAAATACATTTAAACAAACATAAATTAAACCTATGAATAACCAACAACATGAATTCTAAGACAAAGAAGTGATTCACTCACGAAGTAACTAATTATAAATGAAGTTTATTACTCATTTTAGACATGAAAATGCGAAGGGATCCTACTTTATACATCGGCAAAAAACTGAATATTTCCCCAACTATTGTTCATGAGAGGCACAATAAGTATCACATGCATTCGAGAGTAAAAGTTACAAATTATCACTCGTAAATTAGTGTAGTCCAACGAACATTGCAGTTCCAAATTAATCCGCGATTAAAGTATTTGTTATAAAACACAGTTTCTAATCACACGAGTAGACGATTGCTGAATTATCACAGTTCCACAGCCCTACTACCGTGCACAGTTTATCACTTTTCACCAGAGACTAAGTTCTTCAGTCACAGTCCCGTAAATTTTCTAAGTCCACACATGCCTATCTCTTCAGATGACAAGTTTATAACGTGGCTTCAGACCGCCCAGAGTCACAACTTTCACCACCGCGTTCAAGTTACGAGTCCCTTCCCAAGCGTTCGAAAAGCATGCTCTACCTGCTCCCAAATTTGTGTCCTTCCGAGCATCCTAACGCCTCATTTTTAAAATACAATACTTCCGCCATCGAAATATAGTTACACAATTAATATTTATCATGCCTTTTTATACAAATATATTAATTTCTTGTCCACAAGTACTTATAATTGTTTATATGTAAATTATCTGCTGCATATCTATTATTTTTAGTCGGCCATGAAATATTTAAGTGGCAGTCTACAACATAAAAACGAATAATAATATTAAATATAACAAAATACATATATCAATGTAATGCGCTTTGCTGGGTTCATGTTTGGTGTTTCTGTGGTGGAATCTATGTTCTGACACAAGAATATTATTCAAAATGTTCAAATGTTTGTATAGTCTATGGGACTTAACTACGGGGTCATCAGTCCCTAAACTTACAAACTACTTATGAACTACTTACGAACTAGGACGGCACAAATATCCATGCCCGAGGGGGGATTCGAACCCCCGACCGTAGTGGCCGTGCAGACCGTGACTGGAGCGCCTTAGTCCCCTCGGCCACCGCGGCCGGCAAGAATATTATTACCTCAACGAAAAGCAGAATAAGAGAGTAAAACAAAGTTTATTGAAAGAACACGGAAATAACGTGGTACGTCTTTTAAGATAGGTAGCGTGGTGCAATTCTGCTCATTTGCTTCTTAATCTGTTACTGATAAACACTACCTATCAATAATTGTAAATATAAGTCTTATAATAATATTATTATAGTACTGAGATTTAATGGCTTTCTATCTGTAAGGGATATTTAAATAGTAATTACGGCGTTTGATTCTCCCAAGTCTCCCGAATCCATTCATATAATTATATTTGCCGTATGATCATTCGCTGATTTTATATGGATTTTTAGAGTAATGTGTGTGGCTGTATTGTATTTCAGTTGCAGTCTGGAATAGCCGCCCTCGCTCAGCCAAGAGCGTTATCTGTTTCCGAGCAGATTAGGGAAACCTTGACTACCTGTATTCCATTCACTAGGTCCAAACTGTTAGCCAGCCGGCTGGGGCACCCAACATCCTGACACAACTCACCTTTCACATGGAAACAAACAGCTTCCTCCTGTATCTGTAATGTCATACAAAGGGACAAATGGTCTTCACAAAGGATAGATTAAATAAAAAAGGGGGTGGTGTGTTCATTGCTGTTACAAACGATTTATCATGCAGCGAAATTGAGGCAGATACTTCTTGTGAGTTGGTATGGGTGGAGGTTATACCTGACAACCGGAATAAATTAATAATTAGATCTTCTTATCGGCTCCCTGACTCAGACGATGCAATTGCCGAAATGTTGAAAGAAAGCTTGAATCGCAATTCAAACAGGTACCCGAAGCATACTGTTATAATCAATGGCGACTTTAATTTACCCTCGATATGTTGGCATAAATAGGTATTCAAAACCGGAGGCAAATATAAAACATCGTCCGAACTAGTTCAGAGTGTTTTTTCTGGAAACTACTTCGAACAGTTAGTTCATGAACCCACTAGAATAGTAAATGGTTGTGAAAATACCCTTGATCTCCTAGAAACAAATACTGCTTAGCTAGTAGAGAGCATCAAAACAGATACAGACATTAGAGTACATAGTGTGGTAGTAGCGAGGCTGAAAATCGAAATTCCCAAATGCACCAAAAATAAACGAAAAATATATTTGTTCAAAAGAGCAGATAAAAATTCGCTTCACGCTTTCCTGATTAATAGTCTCCAGTCTTTCAAAACTAAAAATGCGAGTGTAGATCAGTTGTGGCTTACTTTCAAAGACATAATATCAGTAGCAATCGAGAGATTTATACCACATAAATTAATAAAAGAGGGCGCTGACCCCCGTGGTAAACAAAACAGGTCAGATCACTGTTGCAGAAGCAAAGAAAAACGCATGCAAAATTTAAACAGACACAGAATCCCCAAGGCTGGTAATCTTTTACAGAAACTCGCAATCTAGTGCGGACTTAAATGCGAGAGGCTTATAATAGTTTCCAAGATGTTATTCTGTCTCGTAATCTGGCAGAAAATCCATTGAAATTCTGGTCATTTGTGAAGTACACTAGCGGCAAAACACAACCCATACCTTCACTACGCGATAGCATTGGTAGTACTACCGATGACAGTACTGCTAAAGCAGAATTGCACAGCTTCCCCAAATTCTTTCACAAAAGAAGACGATGTAAACACCCCATATTTCGATCAATAATAGCTGCCAGCATACGAAATTTAGAAGTAGATGTTCCTGGAATAGTAAAACCACTTAAATCACTAAACAAAATTAAATCTTCTGTGCCAGATAGTACACCAACTACCTTCCTCTAAGAGTATGGTGATGCAATAGCTCCATAATTAGCTCTCATATAATCATACACAACCGATCACTCAGCGAAAGATCCGTACCCAAAGACTGGAAAGTTGCCCAGGTCACTACAATATTCAAGAAATGCAGTATGAGTGATCCCCAAAATTACAGGCCCATCTCATTGACGTCGATTTGAAATAGAAGTTTGGAACATATACTTTGTTCGATCATTATGACCTACCTCGAAGAGAACGACCTATTAACCAATAGTCAACACGGATTCAGAAAGTACAGCTCTTGCGAAACACAGCTTGCCCTTTATTCACATGAAGTGATAAGTGCCATCGACACGGGATCTCAAATCGATTACATAGTTCTGGATTTACGGAAGGCTTTTGACACTGTACCTCACAAGCGGCTTCTAATGAAATTGCGTGCTTATGGAATACGGCCCCAATTGTGCAATTGGATTCACGATTTCCTATCAGAAACGACAAAGTTTGTAGTAACGTAGTAATTGACGGTAAGTCATCGAGTAAAACAGAAGTGATACCTGGCGTTCCCCAGGAAGCGTTATAGGTCCCCTACGCTTCCTTATGTTAATAAACAATTTAGGAGACAATCTGAATAGCTCCCTTAGACTGTTCGCGGATGATTCTGTCGTTTATCGGTTAGTGAAGTCAACAGAGGATTAAAAGCAAGTGCAAAGCGATTTAGACAAAATTTCTACATGGTGCGAAAACTGGCAATTAACACTAAATAATGAAAAGTGTGAAGTAATACACATAACCACTAAATGAAATCCGCTGAACTTCAATTACACGATGAATCAGTGAAACCTTAAGGTCGTAAATTCTACCAAATACCTAGGAGCTACAATTACCAACAACTTAGCCTGGAGAGAACACACAGAAAATATTGCGGGGAAGGCGAACGAAAGGTTACGTTTCATGGGCAGAACGCTTCAAAGATGCACCAGCTCCACCAGAGAGACTGCTTACATCACACTTGTGCGTCCTCTCCAGGAGTACTGTTGCCCAGTGTGGGACCCTCACCAGGTGGGGCTGATGGAGGACATTAAGAAGGTTCAGAGAAGCGCAGCTCGTTTTGTTTTATCACGGTATAGGAGGGAAATCGGCACGGAAAGGTTGTACGATTTGAGGTGGAAATCATTAAAAGAACGACGTTATTCGTTGCAGCGAGATGTATTTGAGAGATTTCAATTGCCGACTTTTACTTCTGAATGTGAAAATATTTTGCTAGAACCACTTACATAGGAAGACATGATAATCCCAATAAAATAAGAGAAATCAGATCGAAAACGGAACAATTTAGGTGTTCTTTCTTCCCGCACGCCATTAGAGATTGGAATGGTAGAGAAAGGTTATGAAAGTGGTTAATAAATCCTCTGCCAGGCACTTAAATGTGGTTTGCAGAGTATCTATGTAGATGAAGGAAGTGTTCTTGAACCCTACCACGTGGGGGATGACTCATGAAGGAAGTTGCGCTCGCGTGCTAGTTTTCGCTGAACTCGGCACATCGAGATCGTTCTAACTAAAATAAAAAAATAAAAAATAAAGTATAAAATTATATAAACATCATTATATGACACTATTTCAGTGTCGCCCATGCAACGCAGCCGGCCTTGATCGCCCCACCACTCTCAACTACGGTGCATAATATGTTACTTATGCTTACATATGTTGTCCCCCATTAAGAGCCACAGACTGAAAAATGGAAAGAAAGGAGAGAACAGAGTGTAGTAAGTGTTACAAGGTGCTTCACACAAAGGCAAAAATAGCTGTCAACAGAAATACTGCTAACATAATTGCTGACGGCAGCATAGTTTATTGACTGGCTCTGCCTAAAGATTAAATAAAATAAAGTCACTATGGGGGGAGGCAGAAACCGTATCTCGCCTTGAAAGAGACGAACGCTGACGCTGCTTTAGAGGTAAAGAATGGATTTTATTACAGCAATCCTTGTGACAAGAAATAGTTTGATTTCTGCTTCAGTTGAATCGTGAGCCAAATGTGGTGATGTTGATGCAGTGTATTTTTCAAACATTTCATCTGTAGAAAAAGGATTAATGACTTTTATATTCATTGAACGTAGGAATTATCAACATTCCTTTGAGGTCGGTGTATTACGAGATATCCGTGATTTCGAGTTGGAAAATTCAATCCGAGATTGGTGATGTTAATTTAAGTTTATGTCAATTAAACAAAGGAGAAAAATCTGTTTATAATTGTATATTTGGATATTGCAGTGCTTATTTGTCAGTACTGCAATTTTTGTTAACATTGAGATATTTCATGATTTAAAAAATGGTTTAATGTTTTTGCTGAAAGGCATTTATTTTAATTGATTGAAAGAAAAAGAAATAAAAGTACATGTTAATTTCAAATCAAAGTAGACTAAGGGATATCTACGTAAAGTTGTAAGTAATAAATTAATTACTTGGAGATTATTGCGTTTGATTGAGTAAAGTAGTTTCATTTCACTTTTAATAATAAAAATTTTCAGTAAGCAGAACGCAGACTCATCCACTGTTTTTTCTTATACTTACAAGGCAAATTGTATAATTGTTTGAGAAACAGTCAGATGGTTTATACTTGCGCATTATACACTACTTCCGTAGGTTAGAGAAGCTTACTTGCACCAATAAAACCCCTAACTTTACAGTATTATGTTCGTAACCACACGTGCACGAGAACCATTCTCAAAACGCGCACTTTAAACCTTTCAAACATACTTCCTCTTTCACGTAATTTGGGCGGCAACAAACCCTTTATTCCAATCTGGAACGTACGCGTAAGATATTTTGGTTCTACACGTAGTGCTCCTACCATTCACATAGCATGCAATCACATTGATCTTCAACTTTCTTTTGGAATATTCTTGGACGGTAAACTTCTCTTGACTGATTATTCATATATGCTGCTACACACACTATGTGATCAAAAGTATCCGAACACCTGGCCGAAAATGACTTACAAGTTCGCGGCGATCTCCATCGATAATTCTGGAATTCAATACGGTGTGCCGGCCGCGGTGGCCGAGGAGACTGAGGCGCTCCAGTCACGGTCCGCACGGTCACTACGGTCGGGGGTTCGAATCCCCCCTCGGGCATGGATATTTGTGCCGTCCTAGTTCGTAAGTAGTTCATAAGTAGTTTGTAAGTTTAGGGACTGATGACCACGTACTTAAGTCCCATAGACTCTACAAACATTTGAACATTCAATATGGTGTAGGCCCACCTCTAGCCTTGATGACGGCTTCTACTCTCGCAGTCATACGTTCAATCGGGTGCTGAAAGGCAGCCCATTCTTAACGGTCTGCTGCACTGAGGAAAGCTATCAATGTAGGTCCGTGATGCCTGGCACGAAGTCAGTGTTCCAAAACATCCCAAACATCTATAGGATTCAAGTCAGGACTCTGTGTAGGCCAGACCATTGCAGGTATGTTATTGTTGTGTAACCACACCGCCACAGGCTATGCAATATGAACACGTGTTCGATCGTGTTGAAAGATGCAATCATCATCTCCGAATTGTTCATCAGCAGTAAGATGCAAGAAGGAGCATGAAACAACAATGTAGGCCAGCATTGTGATAGTGCTACACAAAACAACAAGGGGCGCAAGCCCCCTCCATGGAAAACACGTCCACACCATAACACGACCGCCTCGGAATTTTACTTTTGGCACTACACACGCTGGCCAATGACGTTCACCCGGCATTCGCTATACCCACACCCTGCCATCGGATCGCCACACTGTGTACCGTGATTCATCACTCCACGCAACGTTTTTCCACTGATCGATCGTCCAATATTTATGCTCCTTACACCAAGCGAGACGTCGTTTGGCACTGACCTGCGAGATGTGTGGTTGATGGGCAACCGCTCGATCTCCCGCCTAACTTTCATAGCACTTGTGCTGCATCCTGATGCAGTTTGGATATCCTGTTTGATGGTTACGACCCTCTTCAAATGTCGGCGGTCTCTCTGTCAACAGCCGATGTCGCCCAGTACACTTTCGTGCTGTACGTGTCCCTTCACGTTTGCACTTCACTATCACATCAGTAGCAGTGTACTTAGGGATGTTTAGCAATGTATAAATCTCGCGTACAGACTGCTGACACAACTGGCACCCAATCAACTGACCAAGTCCGTGAGTTCCGTGGAGCGTGCCATTCTACTCTCTCACATTGGCTAATGACTACTGAGATCGCTGATATGGAGTACCTGGCACTAGGTGCCAGCATAATGCACACTGTATGAGAAACCTTTGTTTTGGGGAGTGTCCGATCCTTCCGATCACATAGTGTAACTTACTACAATACATATACGTCATTTTTCTACCTCTATTTTCCTATTACACAAAACAATTCTTTACAATACTATAACGTGCGCTTAGACGCTGCCTGTTGTTGTTGCACACACAGAACATAAAAACGTACTGACACAAAAATATTCATCCATCGTGCCTGGTAGCAGGCACTGTGTATGCTCCTAGTCTATACGAGCATCTAGTTGCAGGTTCCTATCGCCTTCGCTGCCGGGTGGTGCTGTCCAGGTCCGACCTCGCCGCACCGTACCGCCCGCTACCCTCTTAAGCCGTCGGCACACAGAGCCTGTGTCTGAACGTGTGTGGTCAACGTGCCGAATCTAACGTGCGGATGACCGCTCGGAGACGGCGCGACTTGTGCATACGGGACGTGTACCTCAACGAGCTACACGCGACCGCGGCGCGCTCCAGTGACAGTTGTCGGAGTCATCAGGCTCTGGAATTGCACTGTTTACGAAATCAAAAAGAGTGAAATTCCTGGTTTAGCTTTATTAAATCGCCTACATAAGTAACAACAAAATGTATATGACCATAAGACTGTCATAAAAGTTGCATGTTATGTCAATAAGTGCAGCGAATTATAAAAGTTTCATGAGACTATGCGATATCAAATTAGAAAAGGCCTTCATATTAGGCAAACATTATTGCAACAGTCTCGCTTTTTAGTAAAACGTAATGGTCATTTTTCCACGGTCAATGTTACTATTCAGTAGAAGAATGTTGAGAACGTGTAAAATGCAATACGTGAAACAGTAAAGTGCGTATTTTATTCTAAGTAAGGTGCAAACTGTTCTGTTCATAAAACAAATCCAACAAACTCACTCCTCAGACGATGCGCACTTATGTTTACTTAGCATCGAATATTATGCAGTATACTTCTACGAAATTTGTAGGAAAGTCTTTGGGTTTATCAGTAAGCCAGAAGAAAAAATATTGTTGCGTTGAAATGGAAGCAAGCTTGACTTCGAAGGCAACACAGCACTTATACTCAAAGCACGTTTATTACGAACTCAACATACACGCAGCAGTAACTGTCTCTCAGGCAGAGTGCTCTGCTATTTATACACAGACATAATGTACCAGAAATTAGAAGAATAGTTAACATACGAAACTAGTAAAATTTACAAGTGAACCTAAGAAAGATGTAGAACATTCTGGAATTGGTAATTACAAAGAAATAACCTTTTGCTGGACGGGATTGAAGCGGGGACCTTCAGCACCGCAGTCGGTGACGCTATCCTCTGCGCCACGGCGGCAGTCGGTTTACATGGTGTCTCGCGGCATTGCTCCCTCTCCTGGAAAAACAGCGACCCACTGTTATGTTCCCTGTGGAGCCAGCTGCAATGACGTGGATCTTGACCTTGTCATGTGTCCTCTGTATGGCAGTTCTACAGAATCCTTCTCTTCTCCACAATTATCGACGACAGACGTTCCTGTCGTGGCTTCATCAGTAACATTACCGTCCATAGAGTCCTTGAACAAGAAGCCATTGTCGCCTATCTGCTCTTCAGGATCGTAGTAAGGCTTCATGCGCAGGACGTGAACAATGTCTATTTCTTTTCGTTGTTTCGACGACGGCTCATAATCCTCAACTTCGTATGTGACGTCTGACAGGCGGCGTATGACACGATACGGACCAAAGTATCGCTTCAATAACTTTTTTGACAGTCCAACCTTCCGTACAGGGGTAAAAATCCATACCAGATCTCCTGGGCTGTACACAACAGATCGGTGTTTGTCGTTATACCGCTGACGGTCCTTCTCCTGGGCGTCCAGTGTCCGTATGCGAGCCAGCTGTCTTGCTTCTTCGACCCTGGTGATGAGCTGTTTAACATAGTCATCCTGAGTGTCGTCCGGTTGGAACGGGAATAGCGTATCCATTGTCGTCTCAGCTTCATGGCCATGGGGCAGGAAAAACGGAGTGAAGCCTGTGGTGTCTTCTCTTGCGGTATTGTAAACAAATGTCACGACTGGCAGAATTGTATCCCAATCCTTCTGCTCAACATCGACGTACAACGACAGCATGTCGGCTAACGTTTTGTTAAAACGTTCCGTAAGACCATTTGTCTGAGGATGGTATGCAGTTGTCATTCTGTGGACAATGTCGCACCGTGACATTACCTCTGATACTAGTTTTGACTGGAATACTTTTCCACGATCAGATATCATGACACGTGGTCTTTCATACTTCAAAATAATGTTTTCTACAAGGAATTTTGCGATCTCTGTAGCTTCTGCTGTCGGCACAGGTTTGATGACAGCGTAGCGTGTCTCGTCGTACAAGGCTAGCACTGGTGGGGAAGTTAGAGCGTCCTTAAGTGCCCGGAAAGCTCTTTCTTTTGTCTCATTCCAGTAAAACTTGGCGTCTCCCTGTAGACGTTCTTGTAATGGACATGCCTTGTTACAAAATCCTTTTATGGAACGTCGGTAGTATGAGCACAGCCCGAGAAAACTTCTCGCATCACGAATGTTCTGAGGTGTTGAAATTCTCTGACTGCCCTTACTTTATCTGGATAAGGACGGACACCATGTCCGTTGACTAGGTTCCCCAGGATTTTTATCTTTTTGGCGATGAAGAGGCACTTCTTTGGATTGAGGCGGAGTCCTGCAGCCTCAACACACTTCAACACAGTTGACAGGCGACTCAGATGTTCTTCAAATGTTTTCGAGAAAACGACAATATCATCTAAATAGCAAAGACACGTCGTCCACTTAAGGTGTCGAAGCAAGTTGTCCATCATGCGTTCGAATGTCGCCGGAGCATTACATAATCCAAATGCGTTACTTGTATATCATAGAGGCCGTCATGTGTACTACAAGCCGTCTTCTCCCTATCAACTTCGTCAACCTCAATTTGCCAGTAACCTGTCTGCATGACCATAGTTGAGAAGTATGTAGCTCCTGTCAAGTAGTTTAAGGTATTGTCATGCGCGGCAGTCGGTATACATCTTTCTTTGTGATTTTGTTCAGCCGCCGATAGTCGACACAGAATCGCCACGTGCCATCCTTCTTCTTTACAAGGACCACCGGAGACGACTAAACTTTCCGAAGGTTGAATAATGTCATCTTCCAACATCTTCTCCACTTCCTCCCGAATTATCCGTCTTTCAGGTGGCGACACTCTATACGAACGCTGGCTAATTGGCGGATGATCCCCGGTATTGATACGATGCCTTATCGTAGGCCGTTTCGTCTGACGTTTCCCCTGCTGAGGTGTGAATGCACCCGAAAATTGACGTAGTATAGCTAACACCCGCTGACGTTGTTCCTTGGTCAGTCCGGGCACTATTGGCAGTTCCAGCGTGTTGTCTGTACTAACGGCAGAGCATAGGTCTTCGTTGATGACGTTGAGCCCACCGTTCTGGATTGGTTCAGCTGTCCCGATACACATTCCTTTGGGGATAAGTTGCGACTGCTCGTGACTATTAGTGATCCAAATCTCTCCTCGATCTCCGGTAATGCTTATGATGGCCGCAGGTATGTAAATTTCTTTGGTGAGCCTGATAAACTTTTTACTATCAACAATCACTTCACAGTTTAATCGCTCATCTGTGTTTGTGACTGCAACTCTTCTCATTGTCAACGGCGGGATGGTCACATTGTCAACGGCAAATAACTTCCCAGAAAATTCTGTATTACGTGTACTCGTCGGAACAACTTCTTCAATTTGCAGCTCAGGTATTCCACGGTAAATGATTGCTTGGGATGCCTGAAGGAAGTCCCACCCGAGGATGACTTTGTGACTACATTCTGTTAACACGACAGATTCAAACAGCTGGGTCCTGTGGTTGATGGTTATTCTTGCGTCACAAGTTCCTGGCTGGACGTACTTTCCATTTGCGACCTTCAGCACAGTTTCCCTCGTATTACAGAACATTGTCTTCTTTAGTGTGCGGCGGTAATTATCAGACAATACAGAGAAAGACGCTCCTGAATCAATAAGTGCCCGGACAGGTTGGCCGTCGATTATGATGTCGATGAGATTTCCTGACATCTTAGCGACTGTCGTCCATGGAAGATTTTGATCTGCGGCTTCCTCACCCCCGTAGATGGTCGCCTCGCTTAGTTTTCCTGGGCGGGCGGCTAGGGGATCGGCTGGTACCTCTGTACGGCGACGGTGAACGGCTGAGGCGCGTCGGGGAGCGACCTCGTCTAGGGTACGGCGATGGGCTTCTTCTCATAGGTCGACTGAACTCATCAGGAGGTGATTGCCTGGGATAGAACTGCTCTGATGGCTGACGTCGTGCGGCAAAATAATCGTGGAATACTCGCCTTCTCTCTCTGCAGTAGCGTACGACATGTCCAGGGCGCTCACAGTGGAAACACAGTGGTGTGTTCCAGAATGAAACTTTCACTCTGCAGCAGAGTGTGCGCTGATATGAAACTTCCTGGCAGATTAAAATTGTGTGCCGGAACCGGGACTCGAACCTGGGACCTTGCCCGCGAAAGGCAAAGGTCCCAGGTTCGAGTCCCGGTTCCGGCACACAATTTTAATCTGCCAGGAAATTTCACAGTGGTGTGTTGTCTTATGTCCTCCAGACGTCTGTTCTTCTGCGGGGCGTCATAGTTGCCGGGAGAGTTGGTTGTGGCGGCGTCGGCCGGTTCATGGGCCGCCGTTTGGCGGCTGCAGCGTAAGTCATAGCAGGGCGACGCCGTTCTTCACGTCGGGTGCGATTGGCAGGGCAGACAGGAGCTATTGCCTGAAATACCTCGTCCTCAGTAGCGTCGGCTCCCTCGTCACTTACAGGGCTTACATCCATGGCCATGATCTGATGCTCGCTCGGTCCAATAGTCCCGACTGCCATAAACTGTAGTAATTCTTCTCTCACAATTTGTCGTATGACGGAAACGAAGTCATGCTGGTCTTCCACAACGGCCATAGGGACAACATTTGGGAGTCTGTCATACTTCTTCCGTCCAACCCTCCTTTCTTGCATCTCTTCAATACGCTGGCACTACTTGATGAACTCTTCCATCGTAGCAACGTCTTTTATCAGAAGGGCTTGGCACATTTCTTCTGCTATACCCTTCATCAGATGCGTGATTTTGTCGGCCTCTGTCATATTCGGATTGACTGTGTTACACAGGGCCAAAAGATTCTGTATGTACGACTGTGTCGGCACATCATGTCGTTGAGCCCGGTTCTTCAGTTGTTCTTCCGCCGTGCGGATTTGTCGCTGGTGGTCTCCAAACGTCTTCTTAAGTTCCGTCTGGAACTTTTCCCAGTCATTCAGCTTGTTCTAGTTGTTTTCGAACCATTATTGGGCTGTTCCGTCCAGGTAGAAATAAACGTTGGCCAAGCACATTGTATGATCCCACCTGTTGTACTTGGCGACTCGGTCGAACCCTTTCAGCCATTTGTCCATCGTTTCCAGAGAACAACGACGGGTGTCTGATGTGTTGGTGGCTTTCGTGTCCATCGTTCTTCTGATAATACAGACTTTCGGAAGGATGTACTCCGTATATCCCTTGTATTCCGGTTCTAGTCTGTGTAAGCGACAGCTTTTACGTTGCCTAATCGGAGCCAAGGTGATGCAGCTGTTGCACAGGATACCTGGCGCCTCCACCAAACAATGTCGCGTTGAAATGGAAGCAGGCTTGACTTCTAAGGCAACTGAACACAGCACTTATACTGAAAGCAAGCTTATTACGAACTTAACATACACGCAGCACTAATTGCCTCTCGGGCAGAGTGCTCTGCTATTTATACACAGACAGAATGTACCTCAAATTATAAGAATAGTTAACATAAGAAACAAGTAGAATTTACAAGTGAACATAAGAAAGATGTAGAACATTTGGAATTGTTAAATACAGAGAAATTAACTTTTGCTGGTGGACGGGATTGAAAAAGCGACCTTAAGCACCGCAGTCGGTGACGTTGTCCCCTGCGCCACGCCTGCAGTCGGTTTACACGGTGTCTCGCAGCAATATTTGCTCTTGACGTGCTTTGAACCAGTGGCACGACCATTCTTCCACTCCAAAGTCCACGACTTTGCTGCCTACGCCACGGTCACTAACATGCATGAGGATCATCAACAAAGGTATTAGGCGTATTGTATACACTGCTGGTAGATCAGTTGGTTGCTAACATGTAATTACAACAAATGATGAAATGAACAATTCGTATTGACATATCTTCAGTAGCGCTTGCTTTCAAATGGCAGATTATTGTAATACGGAAATTTTTTAACCAAATATAAGACGTTTTGAGTCATTTATTGCAACAAATAGTACTTCTAATGACTGGTTTCCGAGAGATTCTAAATTTACTCTGTTATTTTTACTTGCTTTTAAATGTCATACATTCATAAGACCTAAGTTATATTCATAAATCCCATGAAATACGACGGCCAATATGGCGTCTTCATCTCTCTACCGAAAAGAGCTGCCCCTCCCTTCCCGGATAGCCACGTGGTGTAATGTCGGTGGCTCGCCAACATGTGGTTCGCACGTTTTGACGTCAGAAACTCGCCACGTTGGCCCCACTCGTTCAGATACACGCTCTGTGTGCCGACGGCTTTAGTCGACCAGTCGCTGCCACGTCGGACCGCCGCCGCCCACCACCACCTAGAGAGAAGGCCACGGCGCTCTCGTGTGACGTCAGGCAGAGTAGGGTTGCGTGCGTATAGCTGACTGGCTCGCTGCTTCGGCATAGTGGGCCGTTCCCCAGCGGCTACCCAGTCAGCTGTGCGCGCGCAACCTACTCTGCCTGACGTCACATGAGAGTGCCGCAGTCTTCTCTCTAGGTGGTGGTGGTACGACCAGCCGGCTCTCCCTGGCGCTCATTGCCGGTGCCAGGTGGCCGCTGCGCGCTGCACAGCGCTCCTCGCGCCGCTGCCGCAGCAGTAGCCACTGCCCGGTCTGCCACCAAGTTCCCCTGCTGTTTCCCGTCGCCGCAACTCGCCGACGCCCTCTCTCCCTGGGACCGCCGGCTCCTTACCGCCTCTGCGGCTAGGGACCAGCCACACTAGCCCACGTCGCCACCACAGATGGACGTCCACACGCCGCGGTGGAGTAGCCGAGCGGTCTAAAGCGTCTCGCTCCGGAGCGCGCGGTTGCTTGCCGTGGAGGTTCGAGTCCTCCCTGGGGCATGGGTGTGTGTGTGTGTGTGTGTGTGTGTGTGTGTGTGTTTGTCCTTAGTTTAGTTTACCTAAGTTTAAGTAGTTTGTAAGCTACGGACTGATGACCACGCAGTTTCGTCCGATAGATTTACAAACATTTGAACATTTTTAGACGTCCCCACCTCCCCCCGTGGGCCAAGATCGCCGCCACGGTAACCGGCGCTGTATTCGCGAACGCAGCACTTCGAGACTGTCATCTTCTTACTTTCTTCTTTAATTTCACTATCATTTTAATTCAACACTAGAGATCTGTGCAAATACATCGCACCATTTGTGGAATGACAAAAAAGTTGAGAAAAAATGGAAACAAAGCTGAATGTTCAACCATAGTTTTCTTCAGAATCAATCAATGCAAATGTTTAAAAGGTCAAATGAAAGAGTTTGAACCGCTGAGTGTTGTTGGCTTAAAGAGAACTGCGTATATCAATTAGAACCAAAGGTATCGTAAAACAAACCTATCAAAATATTCAATCCAAGGACATAAGAAAACCAGGTTTGAATAAAACTAAAGGATGGAGAGACTTAAGTTAATTCTGATACTTAATGGCAACTCTGTGAATTAATACCTTTCGCTTGAAGCAAATATGAAGGAAATCGGATAGAACAGCCTGGTCGACTGACTTTGGTTTACAGCAAGGACATCCCCATAAGAAATACACAGAAGAAAATCGCGTTTCTGTATAGAAAAAGGAAGACGAGAATTATGTAAATTCTGATACTCAATGACAAATCTGTGGATGAATACCTTTTGTTTAAAATAAAAATGAAGGAAATCAGCCGGATAGTTTGGTCTTGCCGACTGACTTTCGATTTCGTAGATTCTTTTAATATATAACATGGACCCACCTCCTGTCACTATCACCTCCGTATTGTACACCACCCCTTCCCAGGCCGCCACCACAATCACCCTTCCCAAATTTCGCTATTTCGCCCCATCACTCAACTGACATCAGAAAGCAAGCGTTACATCCATGTGTATCAACTTACAACTATTTGATGCACAACCACCTCCTCCTCTCCTACCACTGTCGCCCACCAAATCTCTTCCTTTCAATCTTCTCCTCAGCTACCCCTCCACTCCCTCCCACTCTCCGTATTGCCTACTCCCAGAACTTCCCTCAATTCTCCCTGCCAATATTCACAATTATCATGCCACGGTAGCCTGCGACCACTTTTACGAACAACATTTTCTGTGCAACCCACTCATAATTTTACACGACAATGCGCGGTTCGGTAGATGGTACCATCCACCATGCTCCCTGGACTTCAGTCCTTGTGACTTTGACTTGATTCCGAAGACGAAGGAATCACACTGTGGCATTCTCTTCACAACTGTTCCAGAGATTCGACAGGCAATAGACCGCTCCATTCGCACCATTAACAGAACAGGCTCTGCTGACGGTATACTACGCTCACACCGCTAAACAACTGTAACATATGGAAGTTTGGATCTGGCCGGGGAGCGTGTCCGGGTGGCCGAGTGGTTAAGGCGACCGCTCGCAAAAAGCGAGAGACCTGCGTTCGAGTCCCGGTCCAGCACAAATTTTCATATAATAATTTTCATATAATAATATAATAATTTTCATATAATAATATAATTCATGATAGACCAACTGAAGAAGAGCAGCTAAAGTCGGGAATTCTCGCAAATTGCGACTTATTTAACATTTATAGCTGCGGACCATTACCAACGTCTGTTCCTTAAGAAAAGACGTATCATTGTGATAATGGATAGGTTATTACAATGAAACTGTATGCGACTTTTTGACGTATTAGGATCTGGGTTACTATGGATCTTTATTTATTTCAAAATAAAAGGGGAGGGGTGGGTGTACACTCCGCAGACGCTCTTGTTGGCGAATAAAAGTAATTGTGTTATCTGTTGGAGATACGATATCTAGAATTATTTATGTATCCATACGTTTACAGTCAGCAGACGCTTTTGTGAGCAAGTCATCGATTTCCCTAGAAACGGAGACGAAGATCACGGGGTACAGTTTTGCCATATATCTGAAAGATGAGAACAGACCCATACGTGCACCTTGTCGCACCTTGGCAATCACTACAAATATTCTGTTCGTTGAAAAGAGCTCGTTTGAGATCTTCCAAGTCATCGTTTTCGGAAAAACGTTTTAGTGCAGTTGAACGTAAATCATTTCCTATGCAAATGTCTATTGTTGTGAATGGGCACAGTGAGCAATTGAGTTCGTCTGTGGGGGTTTGTGTGCGATCTTTAGAATATTATTATTGCATGAACTTTATTTATTTATGTTTGAGTGGTTAGCGAAAATGTAGTTCGTTAATTATTTTCTTAGGGCTGAGATAGTAATCTGCGATAATGCAAACATGGTGGTCAATCCTGTGAAAAAAATATATTCTTGGCGAGTTACGCTCCGTACTTGAATATTTAGAGATGATGCGACTTCCACTTCTAACATAAGGTCTCATTAGACTGATCACGTGTGTGTGTATGTGTATGTGTGTGTTCAAATGTTCGTATAGCCTATGGGACTTAACTACGGGGTCATCAATCCCTACTTATGAACTAGCTAATCCTAAGGACGGCACAAATATCCATGCCCGAGGGGGGATTCGAACCCCCGACCGTAGTGGCCGTGCAGACCGTGACTGGAGCGCCTCAGTCCCCTCGGCCACCGCGGCCGGCATGTGTGTGTGTGTGTGTGTGTGTGTGTGTGTGTGTGTGTGTGTGTGTGTGTGTGTGTGTGTGGTGTGTGTGTGTGTGCGTGCGTGCTTTCAGTGTGCAATTATCATAGTACCATTTATCGGTAAGACAAGCAGCAGTGTTCGAAATCCACAGCCTCTATACAGACACTGTGGTTGAAACAGAAGAAAAAAGGAACAAGATTTCCCCGCCGACCTAAACGATTCCCATCAGTAAATTCGAATATTTTTATAAACAAGAAACCTTCTGCTGATGATGTAGTTGTTGTCTGTGTGGATTTGCCCAATAGGATATCGAAAATGTTATTATTAGGATGGAATCAAGTTCACATACTTGCGAGGTCGCGACCGCTGAAGCACATCTGTGTCCAACACGTGCAAGTATCGTATTTGCTAGGTCTAAGATATTTTTTAAATATAGCAGCAGGCTGTCACACACACCGTCTGTACACGTAGCATGGCTGGTGGCGTAATCTTGAACTTTCTACAGTCATAGTGTTGTCATCTATGGGCTCACAGATCGAGTTCATGTGTGTTAGTTCGCAATTAGCACTGTACGTAATAGCGCAATTAGAGTCCATACCTACGGCTTTAGAATTGACTTTATTTAAATCCCGTCTATATATACATGACATTTTCTATAAAATATGACTTGTAATTAAGGTTCAATGTACTACGTTACCTAAGCAGAGTGTACCGAGATGTAGTACACAGTCTTGCCCATTGAGTAAGTCACAACATTCTGATTTTCGTCTGCACTTCCTCGTCTCAATTTGTAAATTTATACTGAGCTATCGTGCGTATTAGATTCACATCCGCGTTTTAACACAGTGTAGTTATCCTTTGAACGCATCGCGACTATAGTTTTTATTTTTGTTGGCACTGTAATCATGAATAGGGACTGTGACTGCTGTGTGCGGATGCAGTCTGAGCTGGTGACACTTCGCTCCCAGCTTCAAGCTGTGTTAACCTCGGTTGCACAGTTGGAAGCTGCGATCGATGGACGTCGTTGTTGTTGACCGGCAGTGGGGACCGAACGGACTGCCGTCGTCTCCACCGATCGGCCTGCGGCAGCGACATGCCCTGAAACTGCTAGCAGTGAGGCAGACATCCCACCTATGGTTGCGTGGGAGGTTGCTCCAGTGCGTGGCAGGAGGCGCAAGACATTCCGGTGGACCGATCGTGAGGCCTCCCCGGTTCGTCTTGCGAACAGGTTTGAGGCGCTGTCTGCTCAGGACGATGTTCCTGAGTCGGATGGTGTCTCCCACCCTGTCACCACCCAGCCTGCAAGATCCAGGCTTTCACAGAGGGTGGGTTTACTTGAAGTTGGGAGCTCCAACGTTAGGCGGGTGATGGAGCCCCTTAGAGAGATGGCTGCCAAGGAGGGGAAGAAGGCCAACGTGCACTCCGTGTGCATACCGGGTGGAGTCATTCCAGATGTGGAACGGGTCCTCCCGGATGCCATGAAGGGTACGGGGTGCAGCCAACTGCAGGTGGTGGCTCACGTCGGTACCAATGATGTGTGTCGTTTCGGATCTGAAGAGATCCTCTCAGGTGTCGAGCGGCTAACTGAAGTGGTAAAGACTGCCAGTCTTGCTTGCAAGATGAAAGCAGAGCTCACCATCTGCAGCATAGTTGACAGGACCGACTGTTGACCTCTGGTACAGAGCCGAGTGGAGGGTCTAAATCAGAGGCTCAGACGGTTCTGCGACCGTGTAGGCTGCAGATTCCTTGACTTGCGCCATCGGGTGGTGGGTTTCCGGGTTCCGCTGAATAGGTCAGGAGTCCACTACACGCAGGAAGCGGCTACACGGGTAGCGGGGGCTGTGTGGCGTGGACTGGGCGGTTTTTTAGGATAAAGAGCTTCGGGTAAATAGAAAATGGGCAATCTCAAAGGGTGCAGGTGGATGACAGGAGAAATGTAGATCCGGAAACTATCGGTATAACAGTTGTAAATTGTCGTAGCTGTCTCGGGAAAGTACCAGAACTGCAAGCGTTAATAGAAAGCACCGAAACACACATCATTATAGGCAGCGAAAGTTGGCTCAAGCCGGAAATAAGTTCAGAAGAAGTATTTGCAAAAGATCTATCGGTGTTCAGAAAGGATAGATTAAACAAAATAGGTGGGGGCGTGTTTGTCGCCGTCAAAAGTAGTATTTCATGTAGCGAAGTTGAAGTTGATAGTTCCTGCGAGCTATTATGGGTAGAGGTTGTACCAGAAAATCGTAAGAAGTTAATAATCGGTTCATTTTACCGGCCTCCCGACTCTGACGATACAATTGCAGAAAAGTTCAAAGAAAACCTGAGTCTAATTACAAAAACGTACCCGACTCACACGATAATAGTAGGTGGTGATTTTAATTTACCCTCGATCTGTTGGCGAAATTATATTTTCAAATCAGGAGGTAGGCATAAAACAGCGTCCGAAATTGTACTCAACGCATTCTCTGAGAATTACTTCGAACAATTAGTTCATGAGCCAACTAGAATTGTAAATGGGTGTGAAAACACACTTGATCTCTTAGCAACAAATAATCCTGAGCTCATAACGAGTATCAAAACGGATACAGGTATTAGTGAACACAGAGCTGTCGTAGCGAAATTGAATATCGAAAGTCCCAAAGTTACCAAAAATAAACGCAAAGTATATTTGTTCAGGAAAGCAGATGGAAACAAAATACATTGCTTCTTGAAAGACAGCTTCCACTCGTTTCTAACACTAAACCTAGGTGTAGACCAGATGTGGCTCAAATTCAAAGAAGTGGTATCGACAGCAATTGACAGTTTTATACCAAATAAATTAATAAAAGAAGGAGGCGATACCCCTTGGTACACAAAACAGGTCAGGATACTGTTGCAAAAGCAAAGGAAAAGGCATACTAAATTTAAACGAACACGAAATCCCCAGGATTTGCGATCGTACTCAGAAGCTCGAAATTTAGCGTCGGACTTCAATGCGAGATGCCTACAATATTTATCACAAAGAAACTCTTTCTCGTAATTTGAGTGAAAACCCAAAGAGATTTTGGTCATATGTTAAATATACTCGTGGCAAATCACAAACAATACCTTCACTACGTGATAGTAATGGCGATCCTGCCGATGACAGCGCTACTAAAGCAGAGTTACTAAACTTAGTTTTTAGAAACTCATTCACCAAAGAAGACGAAACCAATATTCCAGATTTCGAATTACGAACAGATTCCGTAATGAGTAACGTAGAAGTAGATATCATCGGAGTAGTGCAGCAACTAAAATCACTTAACAAGAACAAGTCTTCTGGTCCGGATTGTATACCCATTAGATTTCTATCTGATTATGCTGAAGCGATAGCTCCTTACTTAACAGTCATATACAACCGCTCTCTCATAGAAGGATCTGTACCAAAAGATTGGAAAGTTGCACAGGTCACACCTATATTCAAGAAAGGCAGTAGGAGTAACCCACTAAACTACAGGCCTATTTCATTGACGTCAATTTGCAGCAGGGTTTTGGAACATATCCTGTATTCAAATATTATGAATTATCTCGAACAGAACGATCTATTGACCCAAGGTCAACACGGATTTAGAAAATATCGTTCATGCGAAACACAACTAGCTCTTTATTCACACGAAGTGATGGGTGCTCTCGACAAAGGTTCGCAAATCGATTCCGTATTTCTTGATTTCCAGAAAGCTTTTGACACCGTGCCTCACAAACGGCTTTTAATCAAATTGCGTGGTTATGGTATATCGCCCCAAATTTGCGATTGGATAGGAGATTTCTTGTCAGAGAGGACACAGTTCGTAGTAATCGATGGTAAGGCATCGACTAAAACAGAGGTGATATCGGGCGTTCCACAGGGTAGTGTTATTGGTCCTCTGCTATTCCTTATTTACATAAACGATTTAGGGGAAAATCTAAGTAGCTCTCTTAGGTTGTTTGCAGATGACGCCGTCATTTACCGTCTAGTAAAATCATCTGAAGATCAAAACCAACTGCAGAACGATCTGAATAAGATATCAGTATGGTGTAAAAATTGGCAATTGGCTCTAAATAATGAGAAGTGTGAAGTCGTCCACATGACTACGAAAAGAAACCCGTTAAACTTTGTTTACAACACAAATCAATCAAATTTGAAGGCCGTAAACTCCACAAAATACCTAGGAATCACTATTACTTCAGACTTAAACGGGAAAGAACACGTAGATAATATCGTGGGAAAGGCGAACCAGAGACTGCGTTTTATTGGCAGAACCCTTAAAAGATGCAACAGAACTACTAAAGAAACTGCATACACTGCGCTTGTCCGTCCATTTTTGGAGTATTGCAGCCCAGTGTGGGATCCTTATCAGGTGGGTTTGACGGAGGACATCGAAAGAGTCCAAAGAAGGGCAGCTCGTTCCGTATTGTCACGATATAGGGGAGACAGCGTTACGGAAATGATACAGGATCTGGGATGGGAATCACTACAACAACGGCGCTTATCGCTGCGGCGTGGGCTACTTGCGAAACTCCTATCACCAATATTCTCCTCCGAATGCGAAAATATATTGTTGACTCCCACTTACATAGGTAGAAATGATCATCAGAATAAAATACGAGAAATCAGAGCTCGA
This sequence comes from Locusta migratoria, assembly GCA_026315105.1. Lineage (NCBI taxonomy): Eukaryota > Metazoa > Arthropoda > Insecta > Orthoptera > Acrididae > Locusta > Locusta migratoria. The sequence goes on from CM048755.1 coordinate 519,807,781, forward strand.
ACAGAGAGATTCAGGTGTTCTTTCTTCCCGCACGCTATTCGAGAATGGAATGGGGGATAAATAGTATAATTGTGGTTCGATGAACCCTCTGCCAGGCACTTAAATGTGATTTGCAGAGTATCCCATGTAGATGTAGATGTAGAAGTCTGGTCCACCTTGGTCAACCCGAACCTCCCTGCCGAAAGCCCACCCTGTCTGTTGTGATTACTGAATTAAGTCCAGGGATCATGGAGGAGGAGGCTCTGGAACAACTAAACACCCACCCAGACCTAACCACCCGATGCACCAAGCGCATCGATAATGCGTCTGGTCCCACCTGCTTGATGCGAATTTTCACAGAATCCGCATCCTCCATTGACTGCTCCTCACCGAGGGCGTTCATATACGACTGCCGCAACAAAATGCACCCCTCCCGCTCTCCTCCCCAATCCTATCATTGTGCACGATACCTCATGTACAACGATCACCTCATCCAAAATTGTCGCAACCTTCCAGTTCTCCCCACTTTAAATCCCTCCAACTCCTTAAACAGTGCCCTAATCTTGCTTCCCCCTCCTACCCGCAACATCTGTGGTGGCCCCCACCTGATCTACTCCTACAAATACCAGGCCTGCCCCGCTCCCATCTCCTCCTAGCTCACAGTCCCTGTCTCTTCCATCGACCCACCCATGCACCCAAACAACTCCCTCTGCCCCTCATACCGTAGACGAAATCATCGCCGCCACGGAGCGGCGGAGCGCATTGAAGAGCTATGCTACGTTGCGCGAGGCCATTCCCCGTCGGGGGGTCGAATCCCCTCTCGGGCATGGATGTTTGTGCTGTCGTTATTATAAGCTAGTCCATAAGTAGTTTGTAAGTTTAGGGAGTGATGACCCCGCAGTTAAGACCCATAAGCTTCACAAACATTTGAACATTTTAACTAAATCATCCGTTCCATCACCACGATCCTACAGAATATCCACCGCTTCGAACGTCCCCACACCCTACAGCAGATAGCCCTTGCTGCCCACACCGTTTTCCAGTTCGAGACCATCAGCACCTTTCTCATGTAACCACTCCCACTTCATCTTCTTCTGGCAGGTTATACTTGTGTAGAGAACACCCGTAACCTTTTTTTTCCATAAACCCCCCGCCCCCCCCCCCCCCCCAGCTCCCCGTGTTATACCCATCCTTCGCCCTCCTCTGCATTAACATTCGCTCCCTCCCTGCTGACAAATTCCTGTTCATGCATACCCTCTCACAACAGTACATGGACGCCTTCATCCTCAACAAAACATTCCTACAACCCCAACATCAACTGTCCTTATCTCTTCCACCATACTGATGACCCCCCTCACCTCACACGAGACTCGTGGCTGGAGACAACTCCTCCTTTATGATCCTATTAAAGACCACACCATCAACCTCTTTCTCTCCTTCCTCGCAGTCGCCCTTGCCATCAACTTTGTCCGTGGCACCTCTCCCTTCCTCACATCGAATTTCCTCCACGACCTATTTGGTTGCTGCCAACCTTGAGCTCTCCTCCCCTTCACCTGCAGAACCCCGGCAGTGGCTACAGTTTATCACCACCTCACTCTGGGGAGACGTAGTCCCCCCTCCTACGTCCCTCTCACCCTGAAAGAAAGACAACTCCTGACGTCATCCTGGCTTCTCTCAACATCCTCGGGCGCCTGCAGGCGGACTTTCTAGACCTCATAGTCAGTTAGCACGTCCCTGTCCTACTTACCATAGACCACTACCACCGCCCATCCCGCGCTCCCCATCGTTACCACCCTGCTACAATATTGCATAACTATTCCAGTGTTGACTGGAATACCTACCAGCGATCCATTGATATCTCGGTTGCAAGCCACCCACTCCACCTTCATACCCCATCACATCGACCATGCCTCTTCCTTCCTACTCCAGACCAGTTTTCTGCGAGGATAATTAAGTACGATTTTTTGTTGCATAGACGGAATACAACTTCACGCCATCTCTAAGCATCTAAGGAACGATGGAAAACGGATAAAATAAAATGAGGATAACTGCTAGATATTTTTAGCGTTGTAAAATAACTATAATTGTTGCTCGTTTTGTGCTCACACATTTATGCTGTCCTCTTTAATCGAAAATCGTGACATATTCGGAAAAAAACTGTAAAATATTTGTGATATATTCATAGTTTAACTTGCAGGAATTTCATTTTTTTTTGGAATATGAAATCATGAAACATATGAAAGTCACCAGGAAAAGACAGAGAAAGAGAGGGAAAGAGAGCACGATATTATATGTAAACAACATCAATTATTGCAGAACCTACAAAGTTCCGTAATGGGTTACAATATGTAGATGTTAAAAAAAATATTTGCATATAAAACCGGCAACTTATACAATAACAGCTATAGCCTGCTGCATATGGACGTGGTATTGGGCTAATTCTATGTCGATCGTTGAATTCTTGACCACTACATTGACATCTACATATATACTCCACAATCCACCGTACGGTACGTGGCGGCGGGTACACTGTACCACTACTAAGCAATTCCTTTCCTATTCCACTCCCAAATAGAACGTGGAAAAAAAGAATGCCTACATGCCATTATACGAGCCCTAATTTCTCTTATCTTGTCTTTGTAATCATTACGCGAAATGTAAATAGACGGCAAGAAGATCGTTCTACACTCAGCTTCAAATTCCGGGCCTCTAAAATTTCCTCAACAGAATTTCTCGAAAAGAACGTCGTATTTCCTCCAGCGATCCCCATTTGAGTTCCCGGAGCATTTTCGTGACACTCGCGCATTGGTCGAACCTACCAGTGACAAACGTAGCTGCTCGCTTATGAACTGCTTCTATGTCTTCCTTTAAATTGATCTGCTGCGGGTCCCAAACATTTGGACAATACTCAAGACGTGGTCGTACAAGCGTTTTATATGCGGTCTCCTTTACTGATGAAGTACATCTTCCCAAAATTCTCCCACTAAACCGAAGTCGGCTGTCCGTCTTACAACTGTTCTTCGTTCCATTCCATATCGCTCTGCAATGTTACAACTAGATATTTGAATGACGCGACTGCTTCAAGAAGCTGACTACTAATGCTGTATTCGAACATCATGGAATTGTTTTTCCTACACATGCGCATCACCTTACATTTTTCTACATTTCAAGCTAGTAGCTATTCTTCAAGCCGCGGCGGAGTAGCCGAGCATATTGAGGCGCTATGCTCCGATGCGCGAGGACGTTCACCGTCGGGGGTTCGAATCCTCCCTCGGTCATGGATGTTTGTGTTGTCTTTAGTATAAGGTAGTTTATATGTAGTTTATAAGTTTAAGCACTGATGACCCCGCAGTTACGTCCCATAAGCGTAACAAATTTTCGAACATTTTTGCCATTCTTCACACCAACTAGAAATTTTGTCTAAGTAATCCTGTATGCTATTACAGTCAATTAAAGACGACACCCTCCCATACACCATAGCATCATCAGCAAACAGCCGCAATTTACAAGTTACTCTGCCAGTCAGATCATTTATATGGATAAAAAATAATAGCGGTCCTATCACACTCCCTGAGGCACGCCTGACGATACACTAGTCTCTGATGAACACTCGCCGTCGAGAACAACGTACTGCGTTCTATTACTTAGGAAGTCTTCCAGCCAGTCAAACATCTGTGAAACTATTGCATATGTTCGTATCTTCGTTAACAGTCTGCAGTGTGGCACCGCGTCAAATGCCTTTTTGAAACGGAGAAAAACACAATCTGTCTGTTTCCCTTCATCCATGGCTCGCAAGATGTCATGTGAGAAAAGGGCAAGCCGAGATTCACATGACCGATGTTTCCTAAACACGTGCTGATTCATAGGAAGCAGCTTTACAGTCTCAAGGAAATTTATTTTATTCGAACAGAGAATATGCTCCACAGTTCTACAGGAAACTGATGTCAACGACATTGACCTGTAATTTTGTGGGTCAGTTCTTTTACCTTTCTTATAAACGGGAGTCATCCGTGCTTTTCTCCAATCACAAGGAACTTTGCGCTGAATTAAAGATTCGCAATAAATGCAAGCTAAGTAAGGGGCGAATTCCGCAGAATACTCTTTCTAAAACCGAACTGGTATTCCATCCGGACCAAGAGATATTTTTGTATCTAGCTCTCTCAGCTGCTTCCCTACACCGGATATACCTATTACTATGTCCTCCATTTGGGAGTTAGTGTGTTGATCAAATGAAGGTACATTTCTGCGGTCCTTCCTCGTGAAAGATTTCTTAAAGGTTAAATTTAAAACTTCAGCTTTCCTTTGCTTTCTTTTATTACTGCCCCGGAATGATCAACGAGTGACTGGATAGTGGGCTTTGACCCGCTTATTGATTTTACATAGGACCAGAACTTTTTTCGGGTTCTCGGAAAGATCTTTTGCTACGGTATGGCTGTGGTAATTATTGCATGCTTCGCGCATCGATCTTTTTACAGTCGTACGAATCTCTACTATCTTTGTCCTGTCATTATTTGCGTGTTCTTTTTTTAACCGAGAGTCTTTGACTTTCTCAGTAGCTTTCTAACATTATTATTATACCAGGGAGGCTCTTTTCCGTCCGTAATCGACTTTACTGGCATATATTTCTCTAATCCTTTGTTTACAATGCATTTAAATTTAATCCACAATTCCTCCACATCCATTGTATCGGAACTAAACGATGTCCATTCATTTTCCAGTGCGATCCTAACAATTGCTTATCGGCTCTCCCTAACAAAAACACGCTCCTGGCTTAAACTTTCTTTGAATGACTCTACAACTGCTAAAGCAGCCATGAGGGACCCGGTAAAAACACCCAACTATTAACATTATTTCTCTTATACATGTTATACGCGCCCAGATAACTTCACAGTTAATCTCAACCTCGACCTCAGTAGAAAGAATTTCTTTGTCCACGGCGATGAACACTTCCCCTCCCGTTGTGTCCGATCTGTGTTTCCGATATACCTACATTCCACTCCTCGCTAAATATTTCTGAACTTGGCACATTTTGGTTTAGTCAACTTTCGGTGCCTAAATTATCTGAACACAATAATGTACATCAGTTTCCATTCTACAGTACTGATTAGGAAGTAATAGACTTACCAACATTGACGTATTCGTGATATATGCTCACTGTGGCGTTGCCTTGAAACAGCCTGCTCTCATGAAACGCAATTTACAGTGGGGAAAAATTCAGTGCAATCATCTTAACAGAGCATCTCGTAAATTCAAAAGTTACAAAGGGTAACTCTCTTGACGGTCATGCTATAAAGATAATAGTTACTGCCCACGATATGCTGTTGAAGTTACTTTCACTTGGAGCAAATGCGCTTGGGAGGTTTAACCAATGATTTCCAAAGAGCCTGGATGTACAACTCTGGTCTCTAAACTGCAGAGCGCCAGCACATTCATATGCTTTGTTCATGGTTTTACATATCCCGCCGTTTTGCAATTTGGTAGGTAGATTTCAATCAGTTTGTACATTACAACGAACTGCTTACTTACCTCTTCTTTTGAACTTCATCTCAATGTGCGATGTAATAGGCTGGTAGAGGAGCGGAGACGAACCGAATTTTCTTTTCGTACTTTAATAACATTTCTTAGCCCCATATTGTAATTTGGCAAGAAACGAAATAGGAACGTGTATGACTGGCGCGTCAGACAGCTGAAGTTGGAATTCGGGTTAGTAAATAGGTCACTTGGGCTGAAACTTTTGCAGCCGCTTCCGGTAATACGACGTTGTTTCGCTTCCCACACACTTGGACTGCCGCAACGTAATCAGCAACTCATTTCAGTTTCTTATTGGTTGATTTACAGTCTGTTTTCGTTTCGTTAAAAACATATGATGGATTCACAATACCGTATTTCTAATTACGATTTTGTATGTATACTACAGTGGCGGTGCGTAATATTGTTGCATTGTTGCACAGCTCCCAATTTTTAAAACAATATGTGACCCCTTTTTATATGCAGAGGCAGACAAAAGTATTCAGACACTGGAAGTAATCAGAGAAGCAAACTTTAAATATGTTTTTAACTCAAAAACATATATTTTATTCTTTACAAATGTGTAATACATATGTCAATCTGAACATATGCACAACAATAAGTAAAAACACACTCCTTAGGTTGTTGTTGTCATGGTCTTCAGTCCGGAGACTGGTTTGATGCAGCTCTCCACCCTACTCTATCCTGAGCAAGCCTTTTCATCTCCTCGTAAGAACGGCAACCCACATCCACTTGAATCTGCTTACTATACGCGTCTCTTCGTCTCCCTCTGCGATTTTTCCCCCACACACTTCCCTCCAATGCTAAATTTACGATTCCCCGATGTCTAAGAATGTGTCCTACCAAGCGATCCCTTCTTTTATCCAGGGTATGCCAAATATTCCTTTTCTCACCAATTCTGTTCAGTACTTCTTCATTGGTTATGCGAACTACCCACCTAATCTTCAGCATTCTTCTGTAACACCACATTTCAAAAGCCTCTATTCTCTTCCTGTCCGCACTGCTTATCGTCCATGTTTCACTCCCATACAAGGCAACACTCCACACAAATGCCTTCCCATTGCCATTCTGCATTTTATATCCTCTGTACTGCGACCATCGCTTGTTATTTTACTACCCAAGTAACAAAACTCATCTACCACCTTCATTGTTTCGTTACCTAATCTAATTCCTTCAGCATCACCTGATTTTCTAAGACTGCATTCTATTATTTTTGTTTTGCTCTTGTTAATGTTCATTTTATATGCTCTCTTCAACACACTGTCCATTCCATTCAACTGCTCTTCCAGGTCCTTTGCTATCTCTGACAGAATTACAATGTCATCAGCAAAACTCAAAGTTTTTATTTCACCCCCTGCACTTTAATCCCTATTCCAAATTTTTCCTTGCTTTCCTTCACCGCCTGCTCGATGTACAAATTGAATAACATCGGAGAAAGGCTACAGCCCTGTCTTACTCCCTTCCCAACTGATGCTTCCCTTCCGTGTCCTTCGAGTCTAATGAGTGCGGTCTGGCTTTTGTACAAGTTATAAATAACTCTCCTTTCCCTATATTTTACCCCTGCTGACTTCAGAATTTGAAACAGTGTATTCCAGTCAACATTGTCAAATGCTTTCTCCAAATCTACAAAAACTAAAAATGTAGGTTTGCCTTTCCTTAATCTATCTTCTAAGATAAGACGTAAAGTGAGTATTGCCTCCCGGGTTCCTACGTTCCTCCTGAATCCAAACTGATCTTCCCCAGGGTCAGCTTCTACCAGCTTTTCCATTCTCCTGTAGATAATTCGTGTTAAAATTTTGCAACCATGACTTATCAAACTGATGGTTCTGTAATTTTCACACCTGTCTGCGCCTGATTTCTTTGGAATGGGGATTATTACATTTTTCTTAAAGTCTGAGGGTATTTTGCCTGTCTCATAAATCCTACACACCAGTTCAAATAGTCTTGTCATGGCTGGCTCTCCCAGAGACTTTAGTAGCTCTGAGGGTATGTCATCTACTCATGGGGCCTTGTTCCGACCTAGGTCTTTCAAGGCTCTGTCAAATTCATCTCTCAGTATAGCATCTCCTATTTCATCTTGATCTACGTCCTCTTCCCTTCCTACCACATTGTCTGTAAGTTCATTTCCTTTGTAGAGCTGCTCTATGTACTCTTTCCACCTTTCAGCTTTCCCTTCTTTGCTGAGAACCGGCTTCCCATCTGAGTTCTTGATATTCGTAGAGTTGCTTTTCTTGTCCCCAAATGTCTCTTTTATTTTCCTGTAGGCGGTATCTACTTTTCCCCTTCTTATACATTCTTCTACAGATTTGCATTTGGCTTCTAGCCACTCCTGCTTAGCCATTTTGCACTTCCTGTCAATCTCATTTTTAATCGTCTGTACTCCATTTTGCCTGTTTCATTTACTGCATTTTTATATTTTCTCCTTTCATCAATTAAATCTAGTATTTCCTGTGATATCCAAGGATTTTTTGTAGGTCTTGCCTTTCTACCTATATTGTCCTCTGCTGCCTTCACTATTTCATCTCTCAATGCTACCCATTCCTCTTCTACTGTTTTATTTCCCCCTCTTTCTGTCAATTGTTGCCTAAATCTCCCTCTGAAATTCTCCACAACTTCACTTTCCTTCAATTTATCTAAGTCCCATCTCCTTATTTTTCTCCCTTTCTGCAATTTTTTCAGTTTCAGCCTACAGTTCATGACTAACAAGTTATGGTCAGAGTCTATATCTGCCCCTGGGTACGTCTTGCAGTTTATAACCTGGTTCCGGAATCTATGTCTTACCATTATAAAATCTATCTGATACCTTCCGGTGTCTCCTGGTCTCTTCCACGTATACAACCTTCTTTTGTGATTCTTAAACCAGGTGTTTGTTACGATTAAATCATGTTCCAAGCAAAATTCTACCAGGCGACTTCCTCTTTCATTTCTCCTGCCCAGTCCATATTCACCTACTATTTTTCCTTCTCTTCCTTTTCCTACTACCGAATTCCAGTCTCCCATCACAATTAAGTTTTCCTCTCCCTTAACTGTCTGAATAATTTCCTTTAGCTCCTCATATATTTCTTCGATCTCCTCATCATCGGCAGAGCTAGTTGGCATATAAACCTGTACTACTGTTGTCGGTGTTGGCTTCGTATCTATCTTGACAATGATAATGCGATCACTGTGCTGCTCATAGTAGTTTACCCGCATTCCTATTTTCTTATTCATTATCAGTCCTACTCCTGTGATACCCCCAACTGATTTTGTATTTATAATCCTGTACTCACCTGACCAGAAATCCTGTTCATCCTGCCACCGAACTTCACTAATCCCCACTATATCTAACTTCAACCTATCCATTTCCCTTTTTAAATTTTCTAATTTTCCTACCCGATTAAGGGATCTAACATTCCACGCTCCGATCCGTAGAATGCCAGTATTGTCTTTCCTGATGACAACATCCTCCTGAGTAGCCCCCGCCCGGAGATCCGAATGGGGGACTATTTTACCTCCGGAATATTTTACCCGAGAGGATGCCATCATCATATGTTCATACAGTAGAGCTGCATGTCCTCGGGAAAAGTAACGGCTGTAGTTTCCCCTTGCTTTCAGCCGTTCGCAGTAGCTGTGTGGCAAAGCCACATTAGCTGATGTTACAGGGCCAGCTCAGTCAATCATCCAGACTGTTGCCCCTGTAACTACTGAAAAGGCTGCTGCCCCTCTTCAGGAACCACACGTTTGTCTGGCCTCTCCACAGATACCTCTCCGCTGTGGTTGCACCTACGGTACGGCTATCTGCATCGTTGAGGCACGCAAGCCACCCCACCTCGGCAATGTCTGTGGTTCGTGGGGGTGGACTCCTTAGGTAAGAAGTAAAAATGAAAATCGAAATATACAACGGGCAAAAGTATTCAGACCCTTAGCAGTCAGTATTTGGTATTGCGTCCTTTTCTCTCTATTAAAAAAATGTTCAAATGTTTATTAAGCTTAAGGGACTTAACTTCGGGGTCATCAGTCCCTAAACTTACAAACAACTTATGAACTAACTTATACCAAACACAAAACAAACATCTATTCCCGAGGGATGATTCGAACCTCCCGACGCAGGAGGCCGCGCGATCCGTAACGTGGCGCTCCAGTCCGCATATATATATTTCTTCTAGTAGATCTATACTTTGCGGTCGTTGGTTCTGTTCGTTCTTGGTTGTTCATTGAATACTTGGCAAAGCTTTTTTATTACAGAAAGCATTCAGCCCCCTGACCGGGCGCTCTAAGTCACGGCGCCCGGCGACCGCTCGGCTACTCCCGCGCGGCTCTGTATTACAGCCCACAGTCTTTGTGGCATGGAGTAAACAACTTTTTTGTTATATCCGAACCGATATTCACCCATTCTTCTTCTATATATGCACGCAAATGTGTCAAACTGCTCACATGTCTTTTCTGTAGTCTCGTTTTCAGTACATTCCAGATGTTTTCGATGCGATTGAGCTCCGGAGACTGCAGCGGGCTAATGAGGTGATGGGGCATGTTGTATAGTATCCACAATTTGACAATTTCCGCCGTGTGCTTGGGATCATTGTCTTGTTGGAAATAAAAACTTCTCAGTACTTTTCTTCAGATTTTGCTTGAATATATCAAGATACACAGATTTGTTCACGGTGTCTTCAATAAATACAAGCTCCCCAACACGTCTAGAAGACCAGCATCCCCAAGTTTGATGGATGCTTGCATGTTTCTGGACTCCCACTCTGTTTGCTTGACGCCACATTAAACTGCGGACATCCACGAGGCTCAAATTAAATTTGTATTCGCCACTCCACAGAATCCTGTTCCAAAAGGTCACATACTTTCCGACGAATTCTTCTGCTAAAATCATCCGCTTTTTTGCGTTGTACCTACTGAAGAACAGTTTGCGCCTCGGCACTCTGGCATTGTAGCCAGCACTGTTCAGACATCTGCGCCCTGCTTTAACACTAACTTCGGAACTAACGCCTTCTGCCAGTTCTGCTGCTATAGCAGGGGCCATTGTCCGCGGTTCTTGTTTCACTATTCGAACTATCTTCCTCTTGCCGGCCGCGGTGGCCGAGCGGTCTGCGGCGCGTCAGTCACGTTCTGCACGGCCACTACGGTCGGGGGTTCGAATCCCCCCTCGGGCATAGATATTTGTGCGGTCCTTAGCAATAGCTAGTTCATAAGTAGTTTGTAAGTTTAGGGACTGATGACCCCGTCGTTAAGTCCCATAAGCTCTACAAACATTTGAACATTTGATTCATCTTCCTCTTGCCCCTGTTCGTGAGTTTCTGAGGACGCCCCTGTCGTGGACGATTGACGAGAGTTTTTTCTTCTTTCCATTTCTTGACGATACTAAATATAGTCTTTCGACTTCGGTTGACGACCTTGCCTATTTCTGCATATGATTTTCCCTCACTATGAAGTCGCACAATATGCCTTTGCTCTTCCACTGTCGTTTCCCAACCTTTATGGGGCATGGTGCTACGTAGGTCTTTTTCTATGAGGCTGGGCTTCCTTGTAGAACGAGACCGCTGCCTGGCGTACGCTGACTGTTTTCTGCCGCCAAGTTGTGCCTACAGACTGTGGTTGCCTTGTGAAGTGGGGCAGTGTCTGTTTACTTTTGTCCCGCGTGAAACGCACGCCTGTGATGGTGACACAAAACTAACGTTCCACGTAGAGGGTACGGTGATATTCGCATAGTCGACGTCTTCTGAAATATTCTCTGCATCATCACAAATACGCAGATACACATTCCGTGTATGTATTAGTCACAATTAACCGTGAGATGCTCATGTCACTTGTGTCTGAATACTTTTGTCACCTCTGTGTATTTACTGGTTTAGGAGCCTCACCTATACCGTGAAACACTTTACAATCAACTACTTGTGGTCGTACAACGTCCTGTTGCCCCGTAACGCACTGAAAAACGCTGCCGGTCTCGTGGAGAATCTCAGGGGGTTTGCACTGTTTGCACTCCTGCAACTCCCTGGCACAGACAAATATATATATAGACGGGAAACCTCCGTAAGTACCCGGTCCCACGCTCAGGGGTGCGGGGCGGGGGGTGCTGAAGCAGTTCCGTAAGATGTCCCATGATAGCGCTGCTGTCAGAAGCAGCCCTTTAAACTGGCCAGAGCAGGGGGCAGGTAGGGGTTGTCCCCACCACTACCTCCCCTCAAACGCCAGCAAGCTGGACACAGCTGTGGCCTCGTGTAAGGCGGCACGAGCTCTCCCCTCAGCCTCCACTCCACGCTACCCTCTGAGATGCGAGAGGTACCCTCAGAAGTGCCTCTAGTGTAGTCTACCGGTACTAAGCCGGGGAACCGCCTGACACTTGCTAGCATCTTACGGAACTAGGAGGGGAGCGTAGGACAGTGGTGTAGGGGGGGGGGGGGAGGGCTGCTTCTCTGTATATGTTATTCTGTGTCCCTGGCGGACAGCTCGACCCATTATACCTGCGGCAGCGGCGAGTCCAGGCCTGACCGTGCCACCACGTAACATGCTGCACAGTGACGTCACAGGGGGCTGTAGACCGCCTACAATCCCTCTGACCAGAAGCAGTTGACAGCGCCCTGCTAGGTGGCACCGCTCCACAGGGGACACTACAGCTGTGTTTGAACATGACTCGAACTGTTCGAACAATTTACATCACAGTTCGGAAAATCACGGGAAATGATCGAACATTCGATCACAGCGCTATCTAGCAATGTCAGTAGGTACTATCTCTACGACTTACAACGATGATATTCATAAATCTTTTCTGTGCTGTGCAGTATACGATTTATTACGAAGATACGGTATCATTAACGTACTATGGGGATTAATTAGGGTGAATTTTCTACTATAGTAGCTACTAGGGTGCAGGTCATAAGTAAAAACAGTAACGAATATAGGCTATAAGGAAACGAGAGCAATCGCGATTTAAAATTCTAGTTCTGCGATCTAGCAACACCTGTTGATACTACGTATACAACAGCTCGTGCACCGTTTATTCCGAGGTAGCACTCACAGTTTATTTTTATATGACTTATTTCCATTGTTGGGTATCAAATTTCTTATGTTTTTTCTGTTTCATATCCTAATGTTTTCAAGGCGATTAAAAGGTGGTAACATTCTTATCTGTTACTGTACCGTATGAACAGGGAATGGAATGGTCACTTGCAATCTGTTTCTTATAATCACATTAAATGTAATTTCTACTTATAAAGGATTTACATTTTTTTTCTTTGGATGTTAGCCTTCAGTAATATGAAGCAGTAATTCTGTTATAGTAGTAGATATTTTATCAGTGCTTCACATCTTGCAGTGGACTGTTTTAAAAAATGTACAATTTTTCACAGTTATGTCCTTTACTTTAGATACTGTATCGAGTTCTCTGCTGTATCGGGAAATCCCGAGCATGTTCGAACGCGAGTATTATTTGCCCAGCCCTAGAGGACACACATCCCCATGCTTCTCCCAGTATTCTCTCTTCCCGGGTATGTCATTCTGCCAGCCATCAATGACAGCAGTGGTAAAAAATTTGTTTTACCCACAATTTATGTATCAATTTAGATCATTGCCGGGTGTTGTTTGCCTAGCAGAGTTTACAATAACGAACAAACTAGGGAAGACGTTCACTGAGTGCTCTAAACTGTTGAAGCTAATTGTCGTGGCGTCGCTATTCGCCACAATGCAAGTCGCCGCGCCACTACAAGACGCGGTAACTCCCTCTATGGTACTACGGCCTAAGGAGGCTCCGCCAATCTATATACCTGTTTGCTTACCTCGCGCCCCGGCCAATAATACTAAGGGGGCTCGTCTACATCATATGCCGGCACGGGCAGTACGATGCAGTTCCACAGAGGTCTGCAGTTCACATCCAGGAGTCAACAGAAGAGTAACATACGAAAGCCAGCAGTCGGTCGTAGCACAAGCGGGAACAGCATTCTATTTCCATGACTCTAAAGCGATACATTGCAGAACTGTTTAATAGATAGGAAGAATTTGTACCAACACAAGCACCTTAAAGTTAAGTATTCATTTCATGCTGTAATAGATATTATGTGGACTAATCAATTGTTTTAGTTACAGACCCATGTCCACATCCTTGCAAGTCCCTGCCCACCTCCTCCTCATGCAGCATCTCGGTGACACAAAACTAATTTTCATAATTTGCATCGATAAAAATAAAACAGGACAAATTTTCAGTACAGATGAGGTAAGAATAAGTGTACTTTCAAGTTACAATATATAACCTGTATGTCTCTTATTTCCAGTCTTTTAAATGACGAAAGAATTTCATTTCTTCTAGGAATGTAGCTAATCATGCAACGATTATTGATAAATTGTAACACGCAGTCTGCCACAGATATTTTTGCGTCTCTGATATATATCTAACTTTTCACAGGACCGTAGATTGCATTTGCTAAAATTTACTTTTGTGATCTACTTACACCACGAATTCTAGGGTTGTTTATAACATGACGAATGCGAAGAGGCCGGGCGCTGAGATAAAGAATTCTCTACCTTGTGAGCATCTCATATAAAAGTGAAGACTAACATTGAATCTTTCGTGCATCACCCAGATTGAGCTATCAGTGACCTCCACTGGTGTATTGTAGTCAAATTCGTTGTAATAGGTCACTCGTTGTCTGCTCGATTTTTCCAGGCAGTGGTAATACTGGATGGAGTAAAATATTCCGTATTCCTTTGTATTTCATGTAAAACAGAAGCTGCTTGTGTCGCATAGTGTTCTGTGAACATTTTGTTGTTTGAATGCGGGGATGATATGTTCTATTTAAAAGTGTTGCAAAAATATCGTTCGTACTGTGCTTTATTTCCATTCACATCCGTTTTTCGTTATTTCTCGCATTTCATGGAGAACTCCATGTTAGCAACTTTTGACGGTATTGTTATTTAACTTTATTACATCTTTTCATGGAATGAGTATTTATGCTTTCAGTGGTGTGTAAATTTTTATAGAGTGAATGATGATTCTAGTAGGTATATAATTTCTGCTGAAATGTAGTTTCTGAAGAATCGTACTGTTAAAACGCATGAACACTCTCTGTAAATACTATTACAGTTTTTCCGTTTGCAACATAGAATACCTTAGTTACTAAGGCAACAAAACATATTCATTGTCAAGAAGTGGCTGCATTTAAAACAGAATTGTATACTCATTCTGTGACAAGGTGTAATAAACTAGAATAACCGTTTTACGGAAAGTCGTTAACACGAAGTTCTCCATTAAGAGCAAAAAAGTGCGAAAAACGCTTGCAAACTAAAATTTAACCGAGCAGTTTACATAGACTCATATACAAGAACAAATGCAGACGAACCCACAAGAAAATTACGTGAGAAACCAGGTGATGCTTATATGAAAAAAAACGTAATCATTTACTCCACACAATATTACGTGTTCATCCTAAAATAAGGCAGAATGTGAGCAATATAGTCACAATGCAATTCAACCAGACATCAGTTCCCTTGAAAATAAAGAGAGGAATTCCACAAGGCTCAGTGCTTAAACCTTTCCTGTTCATTGTATGCATCAATGACTTCTTAAATCACATACCATGAGACAATGTACTGTAAGCTGACGACACGACGCTAATTGCGACTTGAGAAAATCTACAGGACGTTGTAGAATACAACAAAGTAGTAACTGAAATGACCACTGACTGGTGCAGGCAAACTTATGACTATAAACAGAATAAAAACTGAAAAAAGTTCTTCACCTTTAAATATTTTGAACAAGATACAATAATGTCAGATAATTGTGACTGTATGTAGCTCAAAAACTTACATAAAAATTATGCAGCGAGCTTGGTCGTCTCTTTCTGCTTCACAAGCTAAAACATGTCGTTATTAGAAATTTACTGATCTCCGCATACATTGCTTTCTTTCGCTCACAACTCCAATATGGGTTAGACCAACTACTATGGGTTAACTCTATAGCTCCAAAACCATCTGAAATGGCAGAACGAAACGGTTGTATGTCTTTGCGGTCTAGCGCGTAGACAAAGCTGTAAAAAATTAATTCAGAGACCTGGAAATGACAATCTCCAGTAGGTACATCTACAATTGCCTGATATATACCAAAGAAAACGTATGGAATTTTAATTTTAGATCTGAAATACATTCTCACATTACTCGACATAACAATAACATAGAGCTTCATTTTCAAGGCTGTCATTGAAGCGTAAGAGTCATAAGTACCTAAGTTTTAAATTCTACAACATACTCCTCAAGCGGCTTCTGTGATATAACACGTGATTTCAGGTTTGGATATGTTCGAACGCACGAGTATGACCACTTAATAATGACCACAAGACCGAAATCGCAACAATTACTCTTACAAATAAATAATTTTTTAATCAAAAGCTGAGAAAAGTTAATTTTTTTAACTGCTACTTCTCAGAAATTTTCGAAATTCCAGATACGCACTACTACTACACGATAGAATAGCCCCACAAAGTATAAATGAAAGATATTGGTATCTAAATGGACTATTTGGAATTAAAAGGGCGGGTTTTCGCGCTATTATTATTATTATTATTATTATTATTATTCGCATTCACTTCACTTGGAGCGCCGTTGTTCTTTGTTTCTGTATCTTAACACAGTCCTTACACTTCGTATATACTGATGTTCTGTGGTTTAACGTTTATATTTATTTCCCTGCGTCCACAGGGATATGAAAGTCACACGCAAGGACGTGCCAGGCCCTCCATGGTCACACGTCTGTAAGATGCTGCGATCTAGCGTCGAATCTAGCAACTGTTTGGAGGTAATACGCTCATTGTTTGGCACGTATTACGCGAGATACCTCTGAATGGTTCCTGTTGCGCGTTATGTGCCTTTGTTTGGCCGTTTTATGTACTTTTCTTTCCTGTCTGCAAAAGATAAGCTCAGTAAAGGAATTCAGTTTCATGTTTACACTGCTTCCTAGAAATATACCGATTTGTGTATTAAATTCG
Source organism: Locusta migratoria (assembly GCA_026315105.1). Lineage (NCBI taxonomy): Eukaryota > Metazoa > Arthropoda > Insecta > Orthoptera > Acrididae > Locusta > Locusta migratoria. The sequence continues at coordinate 519,824,247 of CM048755.1, forward strand.
TATAATGGTTTTGCCTTATGGGCCGCAGTGGAGTAGCCGAGCGGTCTAAAGCACCTCGCTGCGGAGCGCGCGGTTGCTCGCCGTGGAGGTTCGAGTCCTCCCTGGGCCATGGGTGTGTGTGTTTGTCCGTAGGTTAGTTTACCTAGGTTTAAGTAGTTTGTAAGCTACGGACTGATGACCACGCAGTTTGGTCCAGTAGATTTACAGACGTTTGAACATTTGAATTTTTTGCCTTATGGACACTGTGTGTAGAGAACAGACATTTATTCCTGTTGTTCGTCTTTGTGTCTAAATTTGTACATCTATAAATTTTATTCGGTGATATAGACATGTTTCACTAGTGGAGAGAATTATGCTCTTAGCAAAAGGTCAGTCAGACGGCGCCTCAACGATACACACAGATGGAGCCAAGGCGCAACCATAGTGGAGGCGTATCTGTAGAGACCAGCCAGGTGAGCGATTCCTGAAAAGGGGCAGTAGCCTGTTCAGTAACTGCTGCAGAATTGACAGCTCTGACCATACAACTTCAGCTAACGTGATGTCACACAATTACTGCCAACGGCTGAAAGCAAGGGGAAACTGCAGTCGCTAATCGCTACTGTTCCGGAGGACAAACCTATTTCCTGTATTCATTTCTCGGCCTCCCTTTGCGGTTTTTACTCCACACACTTCCCTCCAAAATACAAAATCAATTGGGGGTATCACAGGAGTAGGATTGATAATGAATAAGCAAATAGGAATGCGGGTTAACTACTATGACCAGCACAGTGATCGCATTATCATTGTCAAGATAGATACGAAGCCAACACCGACAACAGTAGTACAGGTTTATATGCCAACTAGCTCTGCCGATGATGAGGAAATCGAAGAAATATATGAGGAGCTGAAGGAAATTATTCAGACAATTAAGGGAGAGGAAAACTTAATTGTTATGGGAGACTGGAATTCGGTAGTAGGTCAAGGAAGGGAAGGGAAGATAGTAGGTGAATATGGTCTGGGCAAAAGGAATGAAAGAGGAAGCCGCCTGGTAGAATTTTGCACAGAACATAATCTAGTTATAACAAACACCTGGTTCAAGCATCACAAAAGAAGGTTGTATACGCGGAAGAGACTAGGAGACACCGGGAGATACCAGATAGATTTTATAATGGTAAGACATAGATTTCGGAATCAGGTTTTACAGTGTAAAACATACCCAGGGGCAGATATAGACTCTGACCATAACTTGTTGGTTATGAACTGTAGGCTGAAACTGAAGAAACTACAAAAAGGTAGGAAAAGTAGGAAATGAGACCTGGATAAATTGAAGGAACCTGAAGTTCTTAAGAATTGCAGACGGAGCTTTAGGCAATAATTGACAGAAACAGGGGAAAATAAAACAGTAGAGGAGAAATGGGTAAAATTGAGAGATGAAATAGTGAAGGTAGCAGAGGACAAAATAGGTAGGAAGGAAAGACCTACAAAAAATCCTTGGATATCACAGGAGATACTAAATTTAATCGATGAAAGGAGAAAATATAAAAATGCAGTAAATGAAACGGGCAAAATGGAGTACAGACGACTAAGAAATGAGATTGACAGGAAGTGCAAAATGGCTAAGCAGGAGTGGCTAGAAGGCAAATGCAAGGATGTAGAAGAATGTATAAATAGGGGAAAAATAGATAGAGCCTACAGGAAAATAAAAGAAACATTTGGAGATAAGAAAAACAGATCTATGAATATCAAGGACACTGATGGAAAACCAGTACTCAGCAAAGAAGGGAAAGCTGAAAGGTAGAAAGAGTATATAGAGGGGCTCTACAAAGGAAATGAACTTGAAGACAATATTGTAGGAAGGGAAGAGGAGGTAGATGAAGATGAAATAGGAGATACTGTACTGAGAGAAGAATTTACAGAGCCCTGAAAGACCTAAGTCGAAACAAGGCCCCTGGAGTAGATGATATTCCCTCAGAGCTACTGAAGTCTTTGGGAGAACCAGCCATGACAAACCTGTTTCACCTGGTGTGTAAGATGTATGAGACAGGCGAAGTACCCTCAGCCTTTAAGAAAAATGTTATAATCCCCATTTCAAAGAAAGCAGGTGAAGACAAGTGTGAAAACTACAGAACCATCAGTTTAATAAGTCATGGTTGCAAGATATTAACACGAATTATATACAGAAGGATGGAAAAGCTGGTAGAAGCCGACCTCGGGGAGGATCAGTTTGGGTTCAGGAGAAATGTAGGAACACGGAAGGCAATACTCACTTTGCGGCTTATCCTAGAAGATAGATTAAGAAAAGGCAAACCTACATTTCTAGATTTTGTTGATTTGGAGAAGGCTTTTGACAATGTTGATTGGAATAAACTCTTTCAAGTTCTGAAGCAAGTAGGAGTAAAATATAGGGAGCGTAAGGTTATTTACAACTTGTACAAAAACCACACAGCGGTTGTCGGAGTTGAAGGGCATGAAAGGGATGCAGTGGTTGGTAAGGGAGTAAGACAGGGTTGTAGCCTTTCTCCAATGTTATTCAATTTGTACATTGAGCAAGCTATAAAGGAATGTAAAGAGAAATTTGGAGAAGGAATTAAGGTTCAGGGCGAAGAATTAAAAATATTGCGTTTTGCCGACGACATAGTAATTCTGTCAGATACAGCAAAGGACCTGGAAGAGCAATTGAGTGGAATGGACAGTGTACTGAAAGGTGCATATAAGATGAACATTAACAAGAGCAAAACTAGGGTAATGGAGTGCAGTGTAAGAAAATCAGGTGATGCTGAAGGAATTAGATTGGGAAACGAAGCAATAAAGGAGGTAGATGAGTTTTGTTACTTGGGCAGTAAAATAACAAATGATGGTCGCAGTACAGAGGATATAAAATACAGAATGGCAATGGGTAGAAAAGCGTTCTTGAAAAAGAGAAATTTGTTAACATCGAATATTGATTTAAGCCAAAGGAAGTCCTTTCTAAAGGCATTTGTATGGAGTGTTGCCTTGTATGGGAGTGAGACATGGACGATAAACATTGCGGACAGGAAGAGGATTGAGGCTTTTGAAATATGGTGCTACAGAAGAATGCTGAAGATTAGGTGGGTGGATCGCGTAACTAATGAGGAGGTACTGAACAGAATTGGGGAGAAAAGAAATTTCTCGCATACTTTGACTAAAAGAAGGGATAGATTGGTAGGACACATTCTTAGACATCAAGGAATTGTGAATTTAGCGTTGGAGGGAAGTGTGTGGGGTAAAAATCGCAGAGGAAGACCAAGAGATGGATACAGTAAGCAGATTCAGACAGATGTAGGTTGCCGTTCTTATGTGGAGATGAAGAGGCTTGCTCAGGATAGGGTATTGTGGAGAGCTGCATCAAACCAGTCTCCGGACTGAAGACCACAACAACAACAACTACTTCCCTCCAGTGCGAAATTGACGATGTTCAGAATGCGTCCCACTAATGGATCCCTTCTCGAAGTCGACGGACTCTTACACAACGTGGGGGGGGGGGGGGGACAACAACACAGTAGAAGACAAATGGGTAGCTTTAAGTAGTGACATAGTGAAGCAGACAGAGCAAGTAGGTAGAAAGACAAGACCTAGAAAAAATTCTTGGACATCGGTGTGTGTGCGTGTTGTCTTTAGCAAAGTTAGGTCAAGTAGTGTGTAAGTGTAGGGACCGATGAGCTAGTAATTTGGCCTGTTAGGGAGAGAAAAATATTAATAACTTACGATGTTCGATGTACAGAAGAAATAAACAGCATCCTAGCAACGGAAAGTAAAGCATTATGAAAAAGGGAAAATTTGTTAACATCAAATATTCATTTGAGTTTTAGGAAGTCTCTTCTAAAGGCATTTGTTTGGAGTGTAGCGTTTTATGACAGTGATGTTCAGACAAAAAGAGAATTGAAGGTTTTGAAATGTGTTGCTACAGACGAATAATGAAGATTAGATGGCTACATCGCGGAACTAATGAGGTGCTGAACAGATTTGGGGAGAAAAGAAATTCTGGCATATCTTGACTAAGAAAAGGGATTGACTGAGGGGACACATTGTGAGACATCAAGGAATCGTCAATTTAGCATTGGAGGGAAGTGTGTCGGATAAAAATCGCAGCCGCGGTGGCGTGGCCGAGCGTAATAAGGCGCTATGCTCCGATGCGCGAGGCCGTTTCCCGTCGTGGGTTCGAATCCTCCCTCAGGTATGGACGTTTGTGTTATCTTTAGTATAAGTTACTTTATAATTAGTTTATAAGTTCAGAGACTGATGACCCCTGCAGTTAAGTCCTATAAGCTTAACAAACATTTAATTTTTTTTTTTTTTTTTTTTTTTTTTTTTTTTTTTTTTTTTTTTTTTTTTTTTTTTTTTTTTAAATCGCAGAGGGAGACCAAGAAACGAATAGAATAATCAGGACCACATGTATGTTGGTTGCCGTTATGAGGAGATGTCTAGAGGCTTGCACAGGATAGAGTAGCGTGAAGAGCTGCATCAAACCAGACTTCTAACAGCAGACCACAACAACATCTTTTACATTGCAATAGTAAAAAGCCTTATCATGTGAAACTAATTATCGAAAAAAAATTTGACCAACATCCTTTTCGCTTGCCCTTGTTGACGTCTTTCAACTGGGAGATTTTTAAGGAGGAGGGGAAGGCAAGCATCCATCACGAAAAGAAGCCAGGAGTTAGCGAATTCCCTGATAAGGTGCGCTTGCATGCGGTTGGAAAACACATTCGAGGAAGGATTAAAATGAAGCAGTACTTCATACAGAAGCAAGAGATTACTAACTTCATAGGTAGCTCCTGCGAAGTATCGCTACGTACTTAATTATGTTTTGAAATAGTTCAAGACGCGGTGGAATGGTCGAGCGCTCTAAGGCGCTTTGCTACGGAGTGCACGGATGCTCCTCGTGGGAGATTAAACTCCTCGATCGTGCATGTGTGTGTGTGTGTGTGTGTGTGTGTGTGTGTGTGTGTGTTGTCCTTAGCTTAGTTCAAGTTAGTTGCAGTAGTTTGTAAGCCTAAGGACTGGTAACCAAGTAGTTAAGACCCATAGATTTACAAACATTAGAATTTCACATTGTTCATTAAGATGTTAAACTGGGAATAAATATATTAGTTTGTCATAGTAATGGTACGTTGTTCTTTTTACAGATCCTAATCGCTAGTAAAAATTATTCATTTCCTAAATTTATTCTTCCTTAGGACGAGTGTGACATATATGCCCTACTTTAGAAAAATTATAGAACTGTAACAATAATCAAAATTTAGAAACACTGCATGAATAAGTATCTATTCCAAAAGTTTCAAAATAATTTTTACAGTAATATGCGAAATTTTAATTAATTTGTTCATGAAAGCCTTAAATACTCCGTAAATTCTGCGTATTGCAGGAAAGCCTCGCACTTTCTTCATTTGTTTTCTCGAGATGTTCTCTACGAAAAGACATTTTAAACTACATAGGCCATCTGGATGACAATGGGACTTCAGAAAATTATTCAGGAGCAGCGTGTTCATAGTTTCTTCGTAACTTTGAAAATTCTATAACGGCACGAAATGTTTGCGATCAAAACCCACGTTTATTTTGTTGTAACGGAAACCTGTGATTACTTTCGCCTACTGAGTCGGAACTGCATGATTCATTTGATCTTCCTGCTTTGTGCATTCCGCTAACCGCCCTTTGCAGTTGTACTTAGAGATTCTTCTCCACCTTTCCCCGTCACTCGGGAACTCCTAACATATCGAGACGTATCATAAATTATTCTTCTTGACATTTAATATGCCATTTCTGCTTCCTCTTAAAGATTAGAGCGTCAGGCTGATCCGTTTTCCTACATGAACCTTCTTGCATCTTACGATTCTCTCGCTGCAAAATTCTGCGATCGTTGAATGCCAACAGTTCTGTGGCCTATCAATTCTTGACTCTTTCAGGCAAATGAAATTTAATGCGTCTCACAAAAAATTAATTCTGCGAAAATTAGATCAATGCCTTTGGTAGCCTTATAAATTATACACAGGAATCAATGATATCTAGTGTTAACTACTTGTATTTATTTACCCACGAAACACGTAGAATTAACTACAGCTGCAGTGCTGATTAAACGTTAAATCAGAATTATTTACACCGTAAACAGAAAAATTGACTACATTACTCAGCTGCCGCCTGATTTAAAATGATCAAAATGGAATGGAGCGACATAGCATTTCATCTATTGTTCAAACCAGAAAGATAGTTTCCTTCCAAATTAACAATGAATGTGCATTCTAGAGAATGAAATATTGTCCTGAAAGTTATAGACTGAGTCTCTAACAGAGCTGAACAGTGCTACCACATGTTGTTTCCCCAAGATGCCGGAACCGAGTGGCACTTTAGCACTTTGAGTGTGTGTTGTTCTTCATGATGAATGCGTCTGGTGGTATAGTCGGTCAGTTCAGATGCTGCAAGAGGGCTTGAACATATACGGCTGGTGGTTGGCGGTGAATTTGTGAATAATACTGTCCTACGCTGAAATAATTACCAAAAATCCCTCTTCCAAATTTACGTTAGGGATGGCGACATAATGTGTCCATAGTAATATAAGCAAACAACATTCATAAAAATCAAAAAATCATTCTACCCGTATGAATAAAATCATAAGATCATATTCCATAAACCGTGTGATCCTGAGTGGTGCTGGTGTTGAAAATGCACTTAGAGAGAAGATTTACAGTTGGGATCGAAAAATTTTAAGTTCTGTACCTTCCGAGATTTGATTCAGATTTCTGTCAAATCTCACAGTTAGTGACAGAACTTAATCTTACAAAGTAGGAGGTTGTGCAGAAGTCTGTCTGCTTGGTTGAATGCTGAAGCAAGAGGTCTTTCCGCAGTTGCAAAACCCAAAGCAGAAGTCACTGATGACGGAATGACAAATAATGTAGAGTTACAAAGACTGTGTGATCTTGCGAGACTGCGACAGAATTTCCAGTGTCGTTGAGCTTTTCAATCTCGAGTGTCTGAATGTGGAGAGAGAGTAAATTGACTGTCTTCTGGTTGAAATTACAAAGTCTCGTACCTCCAATATGTTGCTTCTGTGCCAGTTTTTCAATCACAGGCCCGAGCACCATGAAAGTTTTGTGCCGTGTATTTGAAGAATAACTCCCTAGTTTTAATGTGTCCTAGAATCTGTACAAAGTGTTACACACTATTCTAGTTTGTGGTGTTTGCTTCATAAACTCTCAAGTTATGGCTCCTCTGCAGTTGTCAGGTCTGCTTCAGACCAGTGCAGTGCAGTAAAGAGCAGCGCAGCAACGACGTGTATTCCGCAACGGAGAGCGTAGTTATTTGGCTTGTGGAAACTGAGTTAGTTATAACAGAAAGACCTTCAAATTGTACTCCAAAGTTGGACCGTTATGCTCGATTCAAATCAGCATGGTCATTTTAGAGTCCTTTACAATCAAATTTACTAACCGTTTACTGAAATAAAATACCGCGGAATATCACTGATAGTCTTTCTGGTTAAAATTTTTCAATTTGTATTTCATTTTCATGGGGTTTTCATTGGGATCAAGTAAGTTTGCAACACACGGTTGCAAGGTAGCGTGTACCTCAGTCAAAACCACCCAGTAAACAAAATGACGGCAGCATTCGTAATAAGCGAATGATTTCAGGTGGATTTGCACCGCTTTCATGGTAACGGTAATGACTGTTACGTATACAGGGTAGATCAGTGGATATCTGCATGCCATAACTGCGACGAATTCGCAGTAGCTCTAAAAGATGAGCTTCGTGTGAAAGTGTTTAAGGAACAGTTTTGGCTTAAAGAAATGATTTGATCTAAATTTGCGTGTGATTATTCAAGCTAAAAATGAGATTGAGACCAAATAATTAATTATTGATTCCTTGCTTAAACTTGTATTTCATTGGGTCATTTATTAGTTAGTGTAAATTTTGTTAATAAATCATTAAACTTTCAATTGTTAAAGAAGGAAGGATGGTGCATTTAAGATAAAAATGCGACCTCTAGTGGCTATGTTTGCTCTTTATTTATTAATCAATGTGTTATCAGTGCATTTTGCGTAAGTCATTTTTGTGGGGTGATAAATAATTGGGTTGTGCTGATATGGAGAGCATCTGGGATAAATAATTTGCTCACCATTTTATAGTGTCTTAAGCTTTGGAGAAGGTGCTTATTCTGTTACTGACATGTTGCTTTTGTTGGAAAATTATGAGAGTGTCGGATTCTGGCATGATCTGTTCTATTTTTTTTAACCGTCCCCTCAGCGCTCGTGAACATGGCAAATATTAATAGTACCGGAGTAAATCAAATCGTGCAGTACGTAGTGTGTAAAAGGTACAGTAAAACCAGGCTCAATCAGGCACTACTCTGTTCAGCTGGTAGGTTTGTTGCATGTAATCTCAGTAGGTTGTGGCAAAGTTTGAATGTGGATGTTATCCTGTCCCATCCGAATAAGTTCAAATGTTCAAATGTTTGTAAATCTATCGGACCAAACTGCGTGGTCATCAGTCCGTAGCTTACAAACTACTTAAACCTAGGTAAACTAAACTAAGTACAAACACACACACCCATGCCCCAGAGAGGACTCGAACCTCCACGGCGAGCAACCGCGCGCTCCGCAGCGAGACGCTTTAGACCGCTCGGCTACTCCACCGCGGCTCCGAATAAGTGGCAACATAACTTAAATTTCATTTACTATCGAAAATTAGAGCATTGGTTATGTGATGAGAATTGACCTCGCCTTGAGTAATTTGTATGTAAAATTTGTTTTTTTATTTAGTGATGTCTGCTGCACAATGTGTGCAAGTAAATATAGTTTTGTGTCTGTTGCACGGATGGTCCACCTAAAGAATTTCCAATATTAATCGTTTGATAAATGTTTACTGCACAGTGTGTGCATATAAGTGCTGACCTCTATGAAAATAAATATTTTAATTTAAACCACTCTTTAATTACATCAAACCCCTTAGAATTAGTTCCCCCTTTTGTATTTATGCTACGTCTGTTGGAACACCGATTCCTCAGCTGCAAACTGTTCTCACACTTGGCGTTTCCTTGAGCGCAGGCCAAAATTTTGCTGATATTTAGTGTGATACAGTATAATGAAGTCCATTTATCAGGCAAGATAATATTTGTGTTTAAATTTTCACTTGCTAAAATCAACAGACAAGTTACTGAACTCCTTTATATTTTAATAACAATTATATAATTTCAGAACTGTATATTTTAATTCCTATTATTTACACGATAAGCTTAAATCGACTTAACAGTCATCTTCAGGTGTTATGCCTGCAATACATAAGTTTTTATAAAATTTACTACTATGCTGCCTACTTTTTTTTATACGGATGTAAAAGAAATGCTATGCTACATACCACATTCTGTTATGTTGTTCATTTCAATATTATTGTGACATGATATATTTTATTATTATTATTTCTTCTTCTTATATATATATATATATATATATATATATATATATATATATATATATATATATATATATATATATATCACGTAACTAATAATATTGTGCTGTCATGCAAGATCTTTAAGTTACAGATTTTGACATTTACTTGACAGCTCTTCAGAGATGTAATATGCTTACATTATTTGCACAGACAATATATATCTATGAGGCAAAGCTTTTATTTAAAATTTAACGAAATATGTTGGGATATTTTATCTTTGATAATTTTGTTGCATTATAATCTATAATTGGCAATGGGATTATTTATCCGTTGTCATGCACTAAAATATGAATAAAATTATCGAAATAATTTTTGTGCTTGAAATCCGTTTGATCGTTTAGCAAATTATTTGTGTTTTTAATTGCATATAGGCATACTTCCATTTCTTCAAGAATATTCATCTCGTATCCCTTCTGTACAGTATGCAAAATTTCTAGTGCATTATCTAAGGTGTCAACTGTGTGATTTTCGGACTGCAAATGTTGATAAAATGTGGAAGGGTTCTTTTCACTTTCTCTAGTGTGTTCTTTGTATCTTATAGTGAAATTTCGCCCAGTCTGTCCTATATAATACTTATTACATGAATTACAAGATATTTTATAAATTCCAGAGTTAAGAAATTTTGAAGGTTTGGTGGTATGTGTTACGAATTTGTGTTTAAGGGTGTGTCTGTTCTGAAATGCAAAAGTGGTGTTAGTCTTTCTAAAAATTTGCTGCATTTCATTAGATATTTTACCTAGGTATGGTGTACTGATGTAAATTGGTTTATTTAGCTTTGACGTTTCCCTCTGTAATGTAATTTCTGTTCGTGTTGTTGGTGGTCTAGGACTCATTTTGTTGTTATAGAGCTTTAGAATAATGCTGGGGTCGTATTCATTTTGTTGTGCAATGTATTGCAGTATGGTCATTTCTTTTTGCTTGGCTGCATCATCTAATGGTAAGTTTATAAGTCTATTTATCATTGCATGGAAGAATGCTAATTTATGTGAACTAGGATGGCAAGAATGAGCGTGGATAATGTTGGTCGTTGTTGTTGGTTTCCTATATATTTCAAATCTGTGTTTATTTTGTACATTTTGTATAGTGAGGTCCAGATGGTTAATCGTTTTGTTGGTTTCTAGTTCCATAGTAAATTTGATTTTAGGGTGTAGCTTATTGATAAGGCTATGAATATTATTTATGTCTGTTTCATTTCCATCTATGAGAACGATTATGTCGTCCACATATCGATAATAATAAATAATTTTGTTTGTTTCTTGGTGTACGAAAAAAGTTCTTCGAGGGTATTTAAAAATATATCTGCTATATAGTAGTAGAAATTTTTCTTGCAAAGGATTCCATTGATTATCTTAAATTCCCCTTTCACATGTTCTGATCGATTTAAGGTATAGATGATCTCTGACAGTTTGCTTTGCAGAAGATGATGCACTGGATTTCTTCAGAGGCAGTCGGCATCTTGGTGTTTTCTTCCGCTCTTGTACGCTATAGTAATGCAATATTCTTGAAGACATAGAGCTTATCTCGCAAGGCGACCTGTTGGGTCCTTAAGACCTGTTAACGAACAAAGCGAAAGATGGTCTTAAAGAATTGGAATGACCTACCATAGGGGTACTTTCGAAAGTTTCAGATGGCCCAAACAATAGCCAGTCGTCTCATTTCCGTATAAGATTTGTACGAAAACAGTGCCAAGTCTGCACCCATTAGCATACGTGGGCAACTCTGTAGGTGCCCACTACAGGATCACTCGTCAGAGCTCTTTGTAGGATATTAAAAGAATCTTTTCGATATTTTCCCCAAGTAAATTTAACATAAGCTTTTAACAGCTCCTGGAGGGGTCTGACTTTGATACAGAAATCTTTAATAAAACACCGGTAATAAGAACACAATCCTTGAAAGCTTCTCACATCATTAGTATTTTTAATAACAGGTAATTCCGTTATTGATGTAATCTGGATCAGGCTGCACATCTTCGTTTTACACAAGATGTCCAACTATTCGAAAGTAGCCTGTTAAATTATTTAAGCAAGATCTAGCAGTTAAGATATGCAGATGTAAGTTAAAACGCTCACTACTGCTGTAAATTACTTTACGAGTGGCCACAGTACTTGCGCAATGGAAATTTATCTAACTTAAGGGAACAGCCAACGTTTTAACAAACACAAAATTAATCTCAAAAAGTAAATGAATAGATAATTGAACATGGGACAGGGAGCATAAAATTATAAAGCAGAGGTTTGATAGTTTAAATCATCATCTATTCAATAAAATGAACAAGCAAATAAACGTGGGGAGACCAAATTAAGCACAATAAAGCACACACCTTGTACAAAAGTGAATTAAATCATAAAGCTACTGCTCATAATAAAATTGTTTCTGTCCTTTATGAATATGGAAGTAACATGGGAGGAAACTTGCAAATACACAATGGGAAGAGGAAAGCACAGTCCTTCATTCACAGACATGTGCATAATGCTTGCAATACTTTACACATGCAGGATCACATGATAGCAGTATCAAACGAAGCGGAGGCAGCGTTTTGACAAGATGGCGGGTGTCTTGAAGCACAAATTTAAAAATGACTATGCACCAAACGATCTCATGTTCGGGGAGGCAGGGGCATCCTATTCTAAAGTACTACATAGTGTGCGACCACAGTGAATAGAATTTACAAAAAGAAATTAATTTAGAATAAGCAAGTAAAGTACATGCGAGAATTCATGTAGAAAAAAGCTAGTATTAATAAAAACATGGCTGAGGGACAAAGTAATGACTGTTACGAAATCACACGGTGCATTCGGTCATGCAAAGATAGGAAAGATGTAATAAAACGAGAAAATCTGATAAATATTTAGCATACTCGTGGATACAGACACGACGCAAAAAGTTAGTTAAAAAACAACAAGAAAATTTAAACATACTAAGTTTACACAAAGATAAAGGCCACACACGAGTATTCTAACTTAAGAAAAATCTGACACAAAATCATCACCGGAATGAAGATGCAAATACTAAATTTACACCGAATTACTCGAGTTCTGTAAATTAAGAAACACTTTGCCTCGCATAGCGAAAGAATTACTCAAGAAAACTATCACTGATAAACCAAGACTGCCTGATCACAAAGAAAGCAAAGTTCTAACAGCATGCCTTCCCCTCAGCAAGATTCTACGAAGTACTTACTTCCACGGTCGTAGCAAGAGTGAAGCCCTAAGGTCATGCCAAAACCTTCCCCACCACACACCGGATGTAGAGCGCGCTAAAATCTCATACAGAGCGTGTTCAGAGCATAGTGTCTACCAACCCTCTCTAGCTGAGGAAGATAATACCCACTTCAACGGCTCTCAGAGAGGTCTCTTGTCACCTCTTTCGTCCAAGATTAGGTTGGCACCACACTAAGAACACGGTCACCTTGCCATCTTGCCAAGTAAGCTTGTCTCTGGGCACCCAACAGACGCCAGCGCAGACGTCAAACGAAGCCATGCGGTCTTAATTAAAGTAAACGAGGCCCTAAAGCGCGAGGCGGCGACTTTAAGCCATAGCGCGGTAGTCAGTCAATATTAAAAACAACCTTCCACATTCACATGAACACACAAGTTCAATCACATGGTTGGAAACATACTAATAGACAATATTAATGGTGCAGAAACACTTTAGGTTAATGAATAACTCACAAAATGGAACACGACCATACATTCAGTGGACGTGTGTCATATTCTGTTTTCTTTCGCTACAAATGGCAGTTTCGTGGATTCAGTTTAAGGTCACGTTGCCTTAGACACTTAAGAACAACTCTCAATCTTTTGAAGTGTTGGTCAAAAGTTTTGCCGCGGTGGAGTAGTCGAGCGGTCTAAAGCGTCTCGCTGCGGAGCGCGCGGTTGCTCGCCGTGGAGGTTCGAGTTCTCCCTGTGGCATGGGTGTGTGTGTGTATTGTCCTTAGGTTAGTTTACCTAGGTTTAAGTAGTTTGTAAGCTACGGACTGATGACCACGCAGTTTGGTCCGATAGATTTACTAACATTTGAATATTTGGTCAAAAGTTTCAGATAATACTATAATGTCATCTAAGTAACAAAGATACATTTTCCACTTGAGGTGATAAAAAAGATTATCCATCATCCATTCGAAAGTTGTTGGTGCACTACACATTCCAAATATCATTCCTTTAAATTCATACAAGCCCTCTGACGTAACAAAAGCAGTTTTCTCAAGATCAGCTTCGTCGAATTTAATTTGCCAATATCTTGAGTAAATGGACGTTGTTGAGAAAAACTTACCTCCCTTCAGGCACTGCAGCGATTATCTTTTATGGTTAACTTACGAAGCTTCCTGTAGTCAGCACGGAACCGCCAATTACAATCGTTCTTACTGACGACAACTACTGGTGAAGACTATGGGCTCTGAAATGGTTGAATGATGCCGTATGTCATCGTTTTCTCTAGCGCTTCATGGATTATTTGACGTTTTGTTGATGACACATGAAACACTCTCTGGATGATTGGTTGATGATCGCTAGTGTTAATTTGGTCTTAACCTTAGACTCGTCTCACTTGGTCTTCTCTTGTGGAATTCGGAGAACTCTTGAAGAACGGCGAGTAGTTCCCACTGTTCGTGGTCTGGCGAAAGTCCAACATGAAGATCTTGTCTTGTAGTGGCAGCACTAATCTCATCTGCAAACTCGTCACAACATCTACATCTAAATACATACTCCGCAATCCACCCACGGTGAGTGGTGGAGGGTAACTAGTACCACTTTTAAATTTCTTCAGCAATGTTTCCCGAAACGAACGTCGCCTTCCCTCCAGCGGCTCTCATTTGAGTTTCTTAAGCATCTCAGTAAAACTCGCAAATTGATCGAACCTACCACTAACAAATGTTCAAATGTTTGTTAAGCTTAAGGGACTTAACTACGGGGTCATCAGTCCCTAAACTTACAAACTACTTATGAACTACTTACGAACTAGGACGGCACAAATATCCATGCCCGAGGGGGGATTCGAACCCCGACCGTAGTGGCCGTGCAGACCGTGACTGGAGCGCCTCATTCCCCTCGGCCACTGCGGCCGGCTACCAATAACAAACCTAGGCGCCTGCCTCTGAATTGCTTCTCTGTCTTCCTTTAAACCGATGTGGAGGGGATACCAAACACTTGAGCAATACTCAAGACGGGGTGCCACAAGCGTTTCATATCCGGTCTCCTTTACAGACGAATCACGTCTTCCCAAAACTCTCCTAATAAATCGAAATCGACCATCCGCCTTCACCACTTCTTCTTAGTATGCTCGTTCCCTTTCATATCGCTGTACAGCGTTACGCCTATATATTTAACTGAAGCGATTCTGTCAAGCAGCACACTACTAAAGCTGTATTCTGACATTATGGGATTGTTTCTCCTATTCATCTGCATCATCACACTCAGTTGCGTTTCAGTTAATGGCTGAGCACTTGCAATGCACACGCCACTTGGAAGGACGTATGGCTCTTTGTGGCACTTAACTATCTACAGTTCTCCAGTTCCATTCTTGATGGAGACAGCATAGGTTGGAACAAATACATCATGGCTGATATGTTGCTTGACACAAGACACCTTTGAAGCATTGACCGCAGGAATAACCACTTTAAGCAACACTAGGACACTAGACTCTCATCTCTTCAAACATTATCTCTGAGTGACGACAGAGTATAATAGCCTGAGAAGCCTTTAGGATGTCCCATCCGAGAATGATGTCATGACTGTATTCTTCTAAAACGAAGAGCTCAAATGGGTGTGTTTGGTCATTTATACATGAATAATTCATCTCCCTGTAGGTAACATAAAATACGAGAAATCAGAGCTAAAACGGAGAGATTCGAGTGTTCTTTCTTCCCGCGCGCTATTCGAGAATGGAATGGGAGATAAATAGTACAAAGGTGGTTCGATGAACCCTCTGCCAGGCATTTAAATGCAATTTGCAGAGTATCCCATGTACATGTAGATGTTGCACATAACTCCCATGAGCCACTTTCAACTGGGCGTTAAAGTTGTTGTCAAAAGTGTGGAAGACGACCGTCTGTCGTAGTTTCTGTAAAGTTATAATTTATTTAATGTCGCTACATTATCATTTTGTTAAAACTTGAACCCCATTTTTTTCAAGGCTTGAGGAATAACATTTTTATTCCATGTGTTAGAATATTAGTTAATATTGCGAGGTATTTCGTATTTTGTTATGTTAATAATTTATTATTATATTAATTAATGTGACATAAGTACGACTTCTCCGCTACGCCACTGTCTCTGTGAGAATGTGCAATTGTAGTACTTTTAAGTGTGTGCGAGAATCTATGGCTGTTTGAATGTGGGGAGTGATAGCTCGATTTGCATCGTTCTCTCTGGCTCAGAGTCGATAGATGCTAAGGTGACCAAAGAGGTATCCACACCCTTCGGTTGCGGGCTCGTTATTGGACCTATACCAGCGCGAGTGTACTCGCTCTCCGTCCCCACCACCGCTTTTTCAGGGATTTTCCGGTTTCTGGGCGTTTCCCCGCGGCCCGGTGGCCGCACGGTGATTCACTCTCGACTGGTCGTCTGGTGAGGTACGGTTGGTTCTGCTCGTGTTTCTGGAGATGGTAGCGTTTCATTGACTAGCACGTTTAACTTTGATTCGTGAGCTTAGAATCATTTTTTGGAATATTTTCTCCGATCGTGTGCGGAAATGTGTTCTCGTTTTTCAATTCAGTGATTTCCAATAGATAAACGCGGTGTGTGTGATTCTAGTTGCAGTTTGATAACGACCTGATATGTTAAAACCTTTTGTGATCATGTGGCGATGTATGAAATCTGTGTAAATACTTTCTTGCTTTGTGGGGCCCGATTTCTAATAGGTGATATGTTCATTTTATACAGTGCATGTAAAATTCTTCTCATCGTTTCCTTCCGTGAGTGATATGTGTTCCACGTGGTTGGTCCATAGAACAAAGCCTTCAGCTTCCACTCTTGTTAGTTCCATGCCCATCATGCAAGTAGCTATGCGGGTATCCTTCTGATTTCCACTAATATTTAGCGACTTCTCTCACCGCCTATTTTAATTCTGCCATTTCTTCTCCGACTTATAGTACGAACTCTCTCTGTGTCAGTAATTCTCTTTGAGCCTTGTACAACCTCCTTCAATAGCTTCCTTATATAATTCTAAGCATTTCTATGGGTTGCATGCTGTAGTTAATTTTCTTTATTTTTCGGAAACTGAATTTATTCAATTTTATCGGTTTTCGGAACCACGTGGGTCCGAGTTCCGACACTCTGTAATCGCCCCCTATCGCGTGTAGCTTTATTTCATTCGCTTACTTATATAATTCTAAGCATTTCTATGGGTTGCATGCTGCAGTTACTTTTCTTTATTTTTCGGAAACTGAATTTATTCAATTTTATCGGTTTTCGGAACCACGTGGGTCCGAGTTCCGACTTCCGCGGTATGCAGCTAGTCGCCTGAGTTCACGCCACTTCTCTTATAAAACCAGTACCTAGCTCGATTTCTAACAGACTGCAACTTAAGAATCCACCGTGATTTTGTATAATGAATCCGATTTTCGACCACTTCACCTTCAGTGGAATGCGTTCATGTAACGTAGCCGTGTGTCACCGTTAGCATATTAAATCGCGGTCCAATACAGAGGTAATTGAACTTACTATACACACGCACCATCTTAAAACAGGCACGACAGACCAGAGCCAGCTTCAAAGTGTTTGTATATTGTGTTTTGTGCTACCTCCGACTTGCTGAATTTCGCCTACGATAGCGGCGCCTGCTTCCGCCTCGTCTCAGCACGCTGTTTTTGGTGAGTTTCGCTGTTACATTGCGTGTGAGAGAATGAGTGTTGTTTGTGAATCCTTCCCCCCAGTAGCGTTTAATCATGTATAATTTAGGCTGGGCACCGTCCGCGTTAATCCATGTAAGAGATGTATTAACAAAATTGGTTCCCCATTTTGCTTGTTTTTATCTGAATAAACAAGTTTAAGTTCAGCATAATCCGTAGGTTGCCTATAAATTGTAGTTTTAGAGCACCCTCCCCCTTTATTTAATATTGTTTCACAAGTTTCGTGAATTTCTGTTGAGTAGATTTAGAGGGCCGGAATTTGAAGCTGAGTGTAGTACGATCTTGCTGCCGCCTACTTACATTTCGCGTAAAGATCACAAAGACAAGATAAGAGAAATGAGGGCTCGTACGGAGGCATATAGGCATTCTTTTTTTCCTCGTTCAATTTGGGAGTGGAATAGAAAAGGAAATGCCTAGTAGTGGTACAGTGTACCCTCCGCCACGCACCTTACGGTGAATTGCGGAGTATGTATGTAGATGTAGAAGTGCTCAAAATAAGATCAGATGCTAATTTTCATAAGTGTAAATTCCGTTGCGCCATGAATGTTTCCTAGCCACCTTTCTAAGATAACTTTAATTGTGGTGACTTGCTTATTAATGTATGTGTATAATAACGTGTGAGCTGCTATGTATATTGACCACTGTACTATTAACTTCCTGTTATTGAAGTAATTGAAACGAGTCAGTTCTCAGTTTGGGCCAGGGAACAAGGCTTTGTAGCAGGGATTAACCAGTAGTTCACGCGGACCTTATTTGCTAATTTTAGTGACAAGGCAAGGCTCTTGTTAAGTACAGTGGTCGACCTTTAAGTGGTCTTCTGCAACTGGCGGCGATACGTCTCCGAAATAAACGACTATTATGCTCCCGTGCCCACAAGTGCTCGTCCGGGTCCGCCGTCCAAGTGGATGCTTATAAATTTTCCCATCATTTTGGCAGTGATTGACGGCGGAGGATTTTTCTCATCTAGGTTGTGTTGGCTACGTGTTCGGGTAGAGCTTCCAAAAGGCGATGGAGACCTTGGCCGTCGTGTTGGGGAGCGTCCTCACCATAGGCTAGCTTGCGACCATGGTGATTTACGTAGTCTTGGAATTGCAACATCTAGTCCTTCTTCGTCCTGCAGTTGGTGTTGACTTAGGCCACTTGCAGCCTGCTGGCACGGGCATCAGCAAATGATGCTCCCGGCAGTAGCACACCATATGACCTCTTCGTCCACAGTGAAAAAAAAAATGGCTCGTTGTCCTGGGTCCCACAAACGTCATTCTTTCTTGGGACATAGCACCGTAAACCCGTCCTGGCCTCGGCGGTTTTAACGTTTTTGATGGAACTGGTCGGCGAGCGATTGGAGGCATCGTCCTACCTCCCTTATTATGTCTTGAAGCGTCTCTGTTTTCGGCACGGTTCACACTCCCAGCGCCTTTTGAACTTCTTCTCTAATTATTTGACGCATGATTGCTAGATCGGTTTCTTCCTCCATGGCAGCCATCGATATGACGTTCAGAAGTCGTTCAAATTTGTAACTTCCTATTCGTTTTTGATGCATCGTTTCCATGTACTGGGACCATTTTATGAAGTTGTCTGCTGTCGAAATCTCCATGACTAGTGCCAGGTACATGTCCTCTGCCAAAGGTGAGCGACTCTTTCTTCCTCCTTTACCTTAGGGTTAACTATCTTACACAGTCCTAAGACGTCATGAATGCATGCTTTTGTAGTCTCACCTTGAAGCTGTGTTCTGCTTTTCAGTTGTTGTTTAGCTTTACATTTCTCTGGCTTCTCGCCACGTAAACGACGGCTCCTTAGTGGCCTGGTAGGAGCCAGTGTGCTGGCGAGGATGCGTACGATCCGAAGTTAGCGATGTCACGTAGCGATGTCGTCGGACGTAGTTAGGTGACTGAAGAACACTGATTTCAACTCATCGATACTTATTTAAAACTTCACAAACACTTACAAGAGCATAGATGAAGTAACTCCGGCCGGAAGTTTAAACAGTATATCTACACTAACCGAAACGTCTGGAACATTGCTACTCATTACATGCAGAAGGCTATTTACAAATTGAAATATACAAACGTGATGGGTCTCGAACTCAAAACCTTTTGCTTCAGAGTCCAAAGCTTCACTCAGTACACAACATGTCGCTCTTTTTCACCGGAACTTTTGCGGCAGTATGATCATTTTACTCTTCAAACGATACTTCGTCAATGTAGCTCAGACAGTTCGTGTGGTGTGAGAGTATTGCATTAATGTGAGGTATTTCACTGTCTTGTATATACCACTGCTTTTTTTAATTTATTTATTTTTTTGACATGCCTCTGCTTGTAAATCAAACGCCAGACTCACAGACCTACATTGCCAACAGATTTTCGTAAACTTTTTAACCTGCATTAACATAACTCTTCTGCTTAATAGTTATAAGACCGTCTTGTAGTCTGTATTCCCAACCTCAACGTAATTGGATGGTATGTAAGGAGATTTCCCTCATTTTAATTTATGCAGTGTGATAATGTGCAACAGGGTAAACACTTTCCCACCTCCTCTCTCAGCCGCCTATGTGAAGAGCCTATACTGGTCCTGGAAATGCAAACATCCCCTCCCCCTATTTTAATGTAAACCTCACATTCTGATTCTGGAGATGTAAACAACGGATGTCCGAGGGGGAATGTTATTACAGTTTAACTTATATCAGATCCCTTATAAGGTAACTGAGACTATGCAGGAACAGAAATCGATCCCGTGACCTCTAAACGACTAAACCCACTTTGACACGTGACCAATATCCACTGTTGTTTACTGTAAATGCAAGTATTTTATACCTCCTATTCCCCCACTCATGCGTTATATAGTATTTAAAGCTTTATGTAAACCTTGCCTGGGCATCTGCTATGGCCTCTTCTTTCATGCCCTTCGACTCTAATAACTGTCTTGAATATAACTCTTTGCTCCCTATGTTATACCCCTGATAGTTTCATAACTGTATCCCAGTCAACATTGTCAAAAGCTTACTCCAGATCTACAAATGCTAAAAACGTAGGTTTGCCATTCCTTAACCCATCTTCTAAGATATGTCAGGATGTGAGTATTGCCTCGCATATTCCTATATTTCTTTTAAATCTGAACTGATCGTCCCCAAGGTCGTATTCCACCAGTTTTTCCATTCTTCTGTAAATAATTCGTGTTATTATTTCCCAACCATGACTTATTAAACCGACACTTCTGCAATTTTCACACTTGTCTGCACCTGCTCTCTTTGGATTATCATCTACTCCAGAGAGCTTGTGTCGATTCAAATCTGTCAGTGCTCTGTCAAATTCGCGCATCTCCTATCTCCTCTTCCTCTACCATTTCTGGAATACTGCCTTCGAGTTCAGTTTGGGAGTTAGTATGTTGATCAAATGAAGGTACATTTGTGCGGTCCTTCCTCGTGAAAGATTTCTTAAAGGTTAAATTTAAAACTTCAGCTTTCCGTTTGCTTTCTTCTATTACTGCCCCGGAATAATCGAGTGACTGGGTAGTGGGCTTTGACCCGCTTATCGATTTTACATAGGATCAGAATTTTTTCGGGTTCTTGGAAACATCTTTTGGTAAGGTATGGCTGTGGTAATTATTGTATGCTTCGCGCATCGATCTTTTTATAGACGCACGAATCTCTACTAACTTTGCCTGTCATCATTTGCGTGTTCTTTTTTGAATCGAGAGTGCAACAGTCTTTGCTTTCTCAGCAGCTTTCTAACATTATTATTATACCACGGTGGATCTTTTCCATCCTTAATCGTCTTTACTGGCACATATTTCTCTAACCCTTTATTTACAATGCACTTAAATTTAGTCCACAATTCCTCTACGTCCATAGTCCCGGAATTAAACGATGCCCATTCGTTTTCTAAGTGCGATCCTAACATTTGCTTATCGGCTCTTCCCAACAAAAACACGCTCATAGCCTTCTTGATTGGTTTATGAACTTTGGTCAACATCGACGCTATGAATATATCATGATCACTAATTCCTGTCTCTACACAGACATCGTTAATAAGGTCAGGCATGGTCGTAGATATAAGGTCTAAAATATTTCCATTGCGCGTGGGTTGCCGGTTTAACTGCTCAAGACAGTTTTCGGAGAATGTGTCCAAAAGTAGCTCGCAAGACTGCTTGTCTGTACTGCCTGAAATGTAACTAGAGAGGTCCCAATTTATACTCTTAAAGTTGAAGTCTCCCCCGACTAATATTACATGGCCCGGATACCTACGCACTACCTGGTGTAGACGTTTTTTGTATGACTCTAAAACTGCTACAGCTGCAGAATGATGCGCAACATATACCTGAGGCAACGTGCAGAGCGAAGCGTCACAAAAAAGGAAGGGAGGCGGTTTAGAGAAGTGCAGACGTCGGCAGGCCGCGCTTATCGCCGTTGCTGAGTAGTGGTCGGCTGCTGGCAGGCCTTTGTCTCTTTACGGTGGGCGCTGCCTTGCGAAAAGCTAACGACGCTGCTACTGGCGCCGGGACCGACCGAGGTGGCGCAATCGTGGCGCACTCGACTCGCATTCGGGAAGATTGTCGTTCAAATCCACCGCCTGCCATCCAGATATAGATCTTCCGTGATTTCCCGAAGTCATTGCAGGCAAATGCCGCGCTGGTTCCTCTGAAAGGGCACGGCCGATTTCCTTTCCCGTCCCTTCCCAAACATCAGAGCGTGAGCTCCGTCTCTAATGAACACGCTGTCGACGGGACGTTAAACCCTCAATTTCAACCCCCTTCCTTGCGGCGAATCTACAGGCGGTCACCCGGTGTTTAAGAAAGTGGGTGGATAAAGACCGCTAACTTCCCAGACACTGGCGGATGCAAGGAGGGGATAACTGGGGTATATCCACCCCCCCCCCACCCAATTAAAAAAATCGAAAAAATTGAGATACTCGAACTTTCATTAATTTATATAAACATAGTACAGTGAGAAATGAAAACCATGTTTGCACAACGTCACACTTTGTTGATTCTCCTCCCTCCCCCTTAACGTGTGACAATGTGTCGATGACCCTTACTTCTGATTTTTTTTTTTTTTTTTTAATGTGGAGCTTATGGGACTTAACAGCGGGGTCATTAGTCCCTAAACTTACAAACTACTTATGAGCTAGCTAATACTAAGGACGGCACAAATACCCATGCCCGAGGGGGATTCGAACCCCCGACCGTAGTGGCCGTGCAGACTGTGACTGGCGCGCCGCAGAACGCTCGACCACCGCGGCCGGCCTCTGATTATTCCATCAATCCCACCCCCACCCCCGAAAAACAACCCTGCGTCGGCCCCTGTTTCTAGAAAAAGAAGGGCAGTATTGGGATTAGTCTTCTAGCGGACCATCGTATAAACTGGCGTTTGCAACGAGATTAAAACGAAAGAAATAGAAAGCATTGACCAGGGGCGCAGGGCGTCACTCGGGTGTTTGCTGTAGCCCAAACGTTTTTGTATAGGGAGGCGAAGATGTCAGGATTGGTTTTGCACGAGCGATCACAAATTTGGTGTTATTTTGTCATTGGCCGCAGCCAGTCGTTTCGGCGTGGCTTGGATATTGTTTTTTTGATTGGGAGCGTCCTGGCGTCGACGTGAAAGTGTCACCATGGGGAGGCTAGCTCTTACAGAAAACGACTCTAGTTTGGGAAACCGTAGCGTTCGGTTGTGGTGACTCGGATTTGGAGACCCGTAGTGTTCTGTTGAGGTGGATCAGGGTTGGGGTTCGGTATTATTCGGCTGCAGAGACTCGCGAGGTTAGGGACCCTTCGTGTTCTGTTGGGTAAACTCCATCCAGCAGAGCCACAGCGTGAGGTTTACGACATCCATTTCTTGGGGGCGTCGGCGCCGCCAGTGTGAACTTTCAATATGGAGAGGACACAACGTGGCCAGTCCTCTGTATGCAGAGAGCATCAGTATTCTCCGCACCATGCGACACATGAGCCGCGGATTCAGATATTTTACGTTCCTTGAAACGAAAATTGCTTCAGCTATTGTACTAGCGTTGAGTGAGGTAATGGTATTGAGTCATGTCTAGTCACTGAACTCGGAAAGGAATATACCTTTCATGGGGATTGAATATTAGTTTATTTGAAGAGTCGGATTTTCAATGAGTATAGCAACTCTATCTGGAATACACACGAGTAGAGCCAGTGAGTACTTTGTATTTTTCTTATTTTCATGGTTTTCATGCGTGAATTATACGCTCTTAGATAAATAAATTAATGTGCGGGAATATTTTTGTTCTCATTCAATCATTCATTTTATAATTATTTGCTGAGGCCATATTTTCATATTTTATTTAAATTGATTTTAGATAACAGATTAATTAATGAGTTGAACCTGATTATCAGGACCATAAGAAAAAGATGGCAGCGTTCAGGGTAACTCTGACCTCAACATATAGAAAGTTCTTATTGGTCAAGACGAGTAATCTTTCAAGCTGAACTTGAATTTGAAGGAATAAACCGTTTCATTGCACGAAATGTACCACGTCATGCCTAAACAACACTTGCATATATAGTTGATACAGTAATTACTGTATAATGATTTAGGTCAGTGTGTTTCAACCTCTGAGTCGGTCGCAAAGTCTTGCTCGGGGAGTCGCCGTCACAGGAGGAAGTACTTGCACCATAAAACAACAAGGGGTTCAGTAATACAAAGATGTATGCCTAAGTGAAATTTATTTAATGTTAAAATTACGGAGTCCCTTGAGTAACATTCATTATTAATTAAATAGATCATAAATTGTTTTATAATACAGTGACTTAATAATGAATAAGCGCCAAGACTGAAAATTGTTTTAGGAACCAATCGCAACGTAAAGACATGATACAATAAGTAATTCTGAAAAATTCGAAAAAAATTTACTTCTCTATAAATTGTCTCTACAGTGGGACGTTTTTATTGTTGTTGTTGTGGTCTTCAGTCCGCAGACTGGTTTGATGCAGCTCTCCACGCTACCCTGTCCTGTGCAAGTCTCTTCATGTGATAATACGTTCGGCAACCTACATCCTTTTGAATCTGCTTACTATATTCGTCCCTCGGTCTCCCTCTACGATTTTTATCCCACACGCTTCCTTCTAATGCTAAGTTGACAATTCCTTGATGTCTCAAAATGTGTCCAACCAATCTGTCCCTTCTCTTTGTCAGGATATGCCAGAAACTCCTTTTCTCCCCTATTTGGTTAAGCACCTCCACATTAGTTACGTGAACTACCCATCTAATTTTCATCATTCGTCTGTAGTACCATATTTCAGAAGCTTCTATCATATTTTTATCTGAACTCCTTATCGTCCACGTTTCACTCCCATACAATGCTACACTCCAGACAAATGCTTTCAGAAAGGACTTCCTAACATTTAAATTAATATTGGATGTTAACAAGTTTCGCTTCTTTAGAAACGCTTTTCTTCCCATAGCCATTCTGCATTTTATATCTTCTTTACTTCGGCCATCATAAGTTATCTTGCTACCCAAATAACGAAATTCATCTACTACTTTTTTGTCTCATTACCTAATCTAATTCCTTCAGCATCGCCTAATTTTCTGACATTGCATTACACTACCTTCGTTTTACTCTTGTTAATGTTCATCTTATATCTTCCTTTCAAGACACTGTCCATCCCATTCAATTGCTCTTCCATATCTTTTGCGGTCTCTGACAGGATTACTATGTCATCCGCAAACCGTAAAGTTTTTATTTCTTCTCCCTGCACTTTAATGGCATCTCCAAATTTCTCCTTCCATTCCTTCACTGCCTGCGCAATGTACAGATTGAACAACATTGGGGAAAGGCTACAACCCTGTCTTACTCCCTTCCCAACCTCTGCGTCCCTTTCTTGACCTTCGACTCTAATAACCGCTGTCTGGTTTTTGTATAAGTTGAATATAACTCTTCGGTCCCTATATTTTACCCCTGACTCTAATAACCGCTGTCTGGTTTTTGTATAAGTTGAATATAACTCTTCGGTCCCTATATTTTACCCCTGACACCTTCAGAATTTGGAAGAGTGTATTCCAGTCGACATTGTCGAAGGCTTGCTCCAAATCGACAAACGCTAAAAACGTAGGTTTCCCTTTCCTTAGCCTATCTTCTAAGATAAGTCGTAATGT
The DNA here is from genome assembly GCA_026315105.1 of Locusta migratoria. Lineage (NCBI taxonomy): Eukaryota > Metazoa > Arthropoda > Insecta > Orthoptera > Acrididae > Locusta > Locusta migratoria. The sequence continues at coordinate 519,849,641 of CM048755.1, forward strand.
GAGTATTGCCTCCCGTGTTCCAACATTTCTTCTAAATCCATACTGATCTCCCCCGAGGTCGGATTCCACAAGTTTTTCCATTCGCCTGTAAATAATTCGTGTTAGTATTTTGTTTCAAATGTTTGTATAGCTTATGGGACTTAACTACGGGGTCATCATTCCCTAACCTTACAAACTACTTATGAACTAACTAAGACTAAGGACGGCACAAATATCCATGCCCGAGGGGGGATTCGAACCCCCGGCCATAGTGGCCGTGCAGACCGTGACTGGAGCGCCTCAGTCCCCTCGGCCACCGCGGCCGGCTTAGTATTTTGCACCCATGACTTATTAAACTGATAGTTCTGTAATTTTCACACTTTTCTGCACTTGCTTTCTTTGGAATTGGAATTACAATATTCTTCTTGAAGTCGGAGGGTATTTCCCCTGTCTCATACATTTTGCATACCAGGTGATACAATTTTTCACGACTGGCTCTCCTAACGACATCAGCAGTTCAGACAGAATATCATCTATTCCAGGGGCCTTGTTTCGACCCAAGTCCTTCAGCGCTCTGTCAAATTCTTCCCGCAGTATCATATCTCCTATATCATCTTCCTCCACTTCGTCCTCCATTTCTAGAATGCTGCCTTCAAGTTTATTTCCTTTGTATAGGCCCTCTACATATTCATTCCAGCCGGCCACGGTGGCCGAGGGGACTGAGGCGCTTCAGTCACGGTCTGCACGGCCATTACGGTCGGGGGTTCGAATCCTCCCTCGAGCATGGATATTTGTGCCGTCCTAGTTGGTAAGTAGTTCATAAGTAGTTTCTAAGGTTAGGGACTGATGACCCCGTAGTTAAGTCCCATAAGATTTACAAACATTTGAACATTTTGTTTTTATTCCTTCCACAGTTCAGCTTCCCCCTCGTTGCTTAGTACTGGTTTTCCGTCTGAGTTCTTGATATCCATACAGCTGCTTTTCTTGTCTCCAAATATCTCTTATTTTCCTGTAGGCGGTATATATCTTTCCCCTAGTTATGCATTCTTCTACGGTTCTGCATTTGCCCTCTAGCCACTCCTCCTTAGCCAGTCTGCACTTCCTGTCAATCTCATTTTTCAAACGTTTGTACTCCATTTTTCGCCGGCCGCGATGGCCGAGGGGACTGAGGCGCTTCAGTCACGGTCTGCACGGTCACTACGGTCGGGGGTTCGAATCCTCCCTCGGGCATGGATATTTGTGCCGTCCTAGTTCGTACGTAGTTCATAAGTAGTTTGTAAGTTTAGGGACTGATGACCCCGTAGTTAAGTCCCTTAGACTATACAAACATTTGAACTCCATTTTTCCTGTTTCACTTGCTGAATTTTTATACTTTCTCCTCTCATCAATTAACTCCAGTATATCCCGTGTTATCCAGGGATTTCTATTAGGACTTGTCCTTCTGCCTATATGGTCCTCTGCAGCCTTCACTACCCTATCTCTCAGAACTACCCATTCTTCTTCTACTGTATTACTTTCCCCCGTTTCAGCCAATCCTTGCCTAATGCTCTCTCTGAAACTCTCAACCACCTCTGGTTTCTTCAGTTTGTCCAGGTTCCATCTCCTAACCTTTCTACCTTTCTGTAGTCTCTTAAGTATTAATCTGCAGTTCATAACCAATAAGTTATGGTCAGAGCCTATATCTGCTCCTGGATACGTCTTACAGTTTAGAACCTGGTTTCTAAATCTATTCCTTACCATTATAAAGTCAGTCTGGTACCTTCCAGTGTCTCCTGGTCTCTTCCACGTATACAGCCTTCTTTCATGATGATTAAACCAAGTGTTGGTGATAATTAAATTGTGCTCTGCGCAAAATTCTACCAAGGGATCTCCTCTTTCATTCCCTTTTCCCAGGCCATATTCACCTACTACATTTTCTTCTCTTCCCTTTCCTACTACTGAGTTCCAGTCCCCCATCACAATCAAGTTTTCGTCTCCCTTAACTTTCTGAATGATTTCTTTTATCTCCTCATACATTTTTTGATATCTTTATCATCGGCCGTGCTAGTTGGCATATAAACTTGCACTACTGTGGTCGGTGTCGGCTTCGTGTCTATCTTTACTACGATAATGCGTTCACTATGCTGTTCATAGTAACTTACAATCAGGCTTTGGCAGATTTTATACACTGTGGGGCTCATCGCTGAAATTTTGTTACGAAAGCAAGCTTTCCCATATCCTTGTGAACGTGCTTAGTGAGCGGTATTCATCTCTTGGTCTCCCTCTTCAGTTCTTACCCCCTACACTACCCTCCAATACTAACTGGGCTATCATTTCATTTCTCAAAACGTGTTCTATCAACCAATCCTTACCTTTAGCCACGTCGAGGCATAATTTTATTTTCTCCCCAGTTATTTTCGCCACGTCATTACTGGTTACGTGATCTACCCATCTAATCTAAGTCCGTTACAACATAAATGAATACAGCTGTAAATAGAAACACCAAGAAAGGTAAGAAGATCGTCCTGTTTAGCAAGACCGAAAAGAGGCAGATATCAGAGTATTTGACTGCTCATCACGTAAGTTTAGTCTGTAACACTGACAGTGTTGAACCTCTATGGACATAGTTCAAGAACACCGTACAATACGCGTTAGGTAAGTATATGCTGACAAAAATTATGAGAGATTGTAAATATCCACAGTGGTTCAACAACCGAGCTGGGAAACTGCTACGAAAGCAAAGATAACTTCACTGCAAATGTAAACGTAGCAAAAGTCTTGCAGCCAAGCAAAAGTCAAACCATGCTCAAATTACCATAAGGAGGGCAATGCGAGAGGCGATCGAAGACTTTGCAAGCAAAGTTCTGTGGCAGAAAATGCTAAGAAATTTTGGTCCTAACCAAATGGTTAAACGTGTCTAAATCATATGTCCACACATTCTGTGACAGTAATGGCATTGAAACAAAGAATTACATACAGAATGTCGAAATATTAAATGTATTTTTCGATAACTGTGCCCAGAGGAAGATTACACTGTAACTACTACTCTAAATCGCCGCACGGACGACAAAATGGCAGATATTTAAATTAATATCAGAGGGATAGAAAAGCAACTGAAATCCCTCAACAGAGGAATAGTCGCTGGAACTCATGGGATATCGATTCGATTTTAGATGTAGTAGGCGAAAGAACTTGCCCCCCTACTAGCGTCAGGGTGCCGAAGATCGCTAAAGGAGCGAAGCATTCATACGAATTGGAAAAAAGCACGGGTCATTTCCTTTTTCAAGCAGGGTCAGCGATTAGATGAACAAAAATATAAGCATATATATCTGACGTTTGTCAGTTGCTGAATTTTGGAAAATGTTTTATGTTCCAGCATTAGGGGCGCCGACTTGTAAAAAATGTTGGGGGAGGGGCATACCAGGGGTCTTGCCCGGAAAATTTTCTAAATTTTAGATAAAAAATAGTGAGTTTTAAAGTTTTTAAAGCATTTTAGAGTCACATGATCAACATTAGAACCCCGAAAAATGGACTCTAGATAACTTGACACTCCGGGAATCTTTACAAGCCTGACTTTTTTTTAACATGCCTGTTATTTTCCTAAAAAGCTAATTTACTTTACAATAATAATTATGCTTATAGACTATTACAGAGCAGTGGATATATAGCTCTTGAAAGACTGAAATTATATTTAAATAAATAGTAAGCTATCATTAAAAGAATAAAACATAAAATATTGCTGTCACACAGCAACAGCACTTTGATTAATAAGTTAAGTAGCTAATTAAGCTTACTTTGAATAAGGCTCAGGATTCATTAAATAAAAGCAATATCTCAACGTAATGGTTTAAAACAGTGAATGTATGTAATGCAAATAATTTTATACATTTACAAATAATTGTGAAGGTATTATAGTAATTTCCACAGATGTCAAATTAATAAAACAAATATAAATAGGCCTACATGTTAGTTACAAAGTATAAATAAGGCAAAAATTAAGCTTTACAATAAAACACTGTCTTTTATTTCAGTTGTTCTAGCTTATTTTATAGACACATTTAGCTGATTTCGTTTTGGAGAGTTTGCAACATCGGCCATCATGCCGAATTTGGTTTTAATGGTAGAATGAGAGCCATATATCACTATAATGTGGAGTAAAGGTGTAGTAAATATAGTGGTAAAGAGGTGAATATCTGAAATCACAAATGAAAACGTGAATAAATGTTGGTGTATTGGCATTATAGTGTGTAATTAAAACAATTCTTGCATACATCAACACTATTATGCATTTGTTTCCAAATAAGTAGGTTTCTGATAGCAGTTGGTGGAATTTAGATATCACGAGTAGGTAACTCGCTATATGGACCCATGCAACAAGAGAATATTTCATTTTAGCAAAATTAAAATCAATTTGCAGGCAAATCAGAATATATCTAAAAAGTACTGCTCTTTTCAAATCATGTAAGCACATTAAATCAGAATTTTCTCACTTTTTTACAGCTCATCTAAAAGTAACAGTAACGAGAAAAATTGAAACGCGTTTCTTTCAGTAACAGCTATTTAAGGTGCCTGTATGTTTCACTAAGGTGATGGTTTGTGTCCCATTAAGTATACGCAGCTTTAAGTTACTTTGTGATTGGCAGATTGCAGGGGTGGGGGCAAAGTTGTAGGCGTGCAGCTAGCCATGCTAGGCAAAGCTGTGCACGTAACGATACATAAAGAACTGCCAACAAGGCGAGCGTATGGCGCTCGAGAAATAACTAGTAAGATAGGCTGGTCGCTGCACTCTATCACTCGACTCTCTGAGCGTCAATCATAAAATAATTTTAAACAGAGTGTAAGTCAGTAGTGACACGAGACAAATAAAATTGAAGAAGCGTACCTTAGGTTTTGTCAGCAAACATACTCCTCTGAAGTTCGTTTCTGCTTATGAACTCGTCACGTACAGCATCAAGGTCAAGTTTCATCGATTCTTTTCTGTGGGCGTTCAGAAGGGCAATGGCGTTAAGATGATCCTGTCTCATTACAGATGAGGATAAGTTTTTACCCTTCGCAGACAAGAAAACGATCGTTCTGCGATGCAGGACGTTACTGGAATAAGTCAGCACTGTACGTATGAATTTCACTAGTTCTGGCAGTAGGTCATGTAGGTGTCTTTCTCAGGTACTTCACTATGTCACCTAATGAGCTGATTATTGCAGCATCACTAATTTGGATAATTTCATGAAATATGCTTCGGTGGAGAAGCAGTTGTTCCTTGTCTGTATCTGATTCGTAGAAAGATAAAATATATTCTGAATGTTTGTTATCACCAAGAAGAAACTGTTCAATTTGGTTTACAAACATGTATGATTTAGTGTTGAAGCGTGATTCCAGACAGCTGATGTTTCATGATACAGTCTTCTATATTTATCACACACTTCAGTGAATGTGTCTACAGATGAACTGACAGAGTCATCGTATTTCTTAAGGATTTTTCTTTTACGGGACAGTTTTGGGGAATCATCCATATCTTTACATTTTCAAATAATTTCAGCCCAGTATGCTTCAAAGGGGTTTCTCATTAATTTAATCGATGTTACAAGGGTGGAAATCATCTTACTGGCTTCCTCAGAGTGTAGGGTCTTCCTCTGCAATGCCGTGTTTACAATATCAATGTGGCCAAAGACTTTTACCAAAACTGGTAACATGAAAAACAAATAAAAAATCTGCATATTAATTAAAAGTAACCATTTGCTTTGGCCCCAGTTTCTGAGCTGTTGCTGCGGCGGATTGCCCGTGCGCACTGGGACGCCGTGCTGTGGTGCGCGCGGCCGTTCGCCGTCGGGGGTCCGATTCCCCCCTCGGGCATGGATGATTGTGTTGTCCTTAGGTTAGTTTACCTTAGTTTAAGTAGTTTGTAAGCTACGGACTAATCACCACGCAGTTGGGTCCGATAGATTTACAAACATTTGAACATTCTGAGCTGTCATTTTTTTATACAGTTAGGAAAAAATCTTGCAGTTCTGTATAGTTGACAAAAATGAAGACATTGCCAAGTACCTTATCGCCCACCGCATATGACAGTGTTTTCAGATTTGTTGAAGCATCTCCATTTAATTGAACAAATAGAGTTAATCTTTTAGGTGAATCTTTCACAAAATGTATCAAATCCTACATAACATTCAATGGATTTCGACATTCTAGGACTGCTTTTACAGTGTCTTGTACTGCTAGTTTTAAAGAGTGTGCTAGACAGTGCACAAATACATCTTTCTTCTCAATTCCCACGAGTTTTGCCTGTACACCATTATATAAACCTGTCATTTAGCTGAACCATCGAAGCATTAGCCTCTAAAATTAGACACAGGCAGATCAAATCGTCTTAAAATATCGATAATAATATCAAACAGAGCCTTACCTGTAGTACTCTCTGTAGAATATAGCCCTATAAAACATTCTATCTCTAACGAAGCATCCACAAATCTTATACAGACACTAAATTGCTCTTTGGTGGCTATTCCGTCGTTTCATCTGCTATTATTTCAAAATAAGCTGCTCTCTTGATGTCAGAAAATAATTTTCTAAGAAGTGTATGACTTAGAATAGCCAAAATATCATTTTATACATAATGGGAAGTCCATTTACAAGTTTCACGCTGTAGCCACATTAAAAGTTGCTGGTCATCTTCACATCGAAGACGCATTAAGCTGTCAAAGTTACTTGTTTCATCAGTGTGCCGTCGTATTGCAAGCCCCTGCACTGCTAAGTAACGGTGGGAAGATATGATTTTTAGTAAATAAGCTCGGTTTTCTTTTATTTGTGTCAGTTTTTCTTTGGAAATCTAGCTGAATACATTGACATTCGATTTTAAGGTCCCGAATGTGAGACAGCTTCTCTGTGGCAACCAGATTATTCAAGTGCTTTCAACTTTTCTACTCCTTTCTTCCAATTCGAAAATCCAGTTTCTATATAAGTTTTTCCATTTTGTGAGAAAACTGAAAACGATTGACTTCAAATATTTGTTTGTAAAATTTGCAAACAATAATACCTTTTACCTTATTGAAATCTATCGAATGAAATTTTTGGCTCCAAGAGGGCTGGTAACTGCGACTTTTTTTCTGGAAACAGTGTTCTTTGTCACCTCCTCACTTTCATTAACACGTGTGATTGTTTTCACACGCGGTAGCACTACCACTGGGTATAGGTTCATCGTGACCAACACTTAACGCCTTAACCGATTTCTCCATAATTACAAAAACCTGTCCATTGTAAAGTTCCTAGTATTGTACGAAACTCTGATGAACAGGTAAGACAAACAGGTGACTGCCACTGTCCAGATCCGGGATGTTTACGATAGGACCACTGCTCCCGGAGGGTACACACTCCACAGTGATCGAGCACGTCGTGTGAGCGCGGGAAACGAGAACTCCGAAACTGCGACCTGCAATATCGCGCATCTTCGCGACACGGAGAACGCCGTGTGTATCAAACACCGTCTCGACACAAGGCCTCACAACAAATCCGTGCTGGCCGGCCAAGAGGTCAGCGGCGCTCCAGTCACGGTCTGCACGGCCACTACGGTCGGGGGTTCGAGTCCCCCTCGGGCAGGGATATTTGTGCCGTCCTTCGTATTAGCTAGTTCATAAGTAGTTTGTAAGTTTAGGGACTGATGACCCCGTAGTTAAGTCCCATAAGCTCTACAAACATTTGAACTTTTTTTTTTTTAATCAAATCCGTATTACGTCAAACCGATACGCAGCCATCGCTAGCTGAGTGGCTGGCCGCTAGGGCACAGCCCACTGCCTCGTAGCGCCATCCAGTGAGCTTGCGATGGCTGCCTATTAGTGTGACGTGACACGGAGTTGTTGTAAGGCCTTGTATCAAGACGGTGTTGGTGTATCACGGTAAACGTACGGTGTTGTAACGAGACTTGGGGAGCTCACGTTCCAGCTCGACCCACGCGGTCCGCAGGAGAACAAATGTGCTGTTATTACGTTTGTTCAGCCCAGCTGCACAGGTGGCACTGCCGTTTAGCACTTTGTGACCTGCGCGGGCCGCGTTTCGCACCGTGGCGAATCGCGTAACGGGCTGCTTCCCGCGGCGCCGGAGGATTCCAGGATCTGCTGGTGTTGCCTGTGCGTTGAGACTGCCGTTCGCGTGGTTTTCGGCGCGGCTATCACAGCTACGTCACAGAATTGTTCGCCGGATCGACAAGTGCCTAGTAGTTAGTAATATTATTTACAAGAGAAAATCCTGTTTGTAAATGTGAAATTGGTGGTGGTGGTGGGGGGGGGGGGCGTGAGTTTCAGTACTTATAAATATTGGGGGGAGGGGGCAGGCTTCTACTTCTAAATATTGCGGGGGGGGGGGAGGCCCCTACTTCTAAATATTGTAGGAGCAAAAAGTACCTTGCCCCCACTAAGTCGGCGCTTCTGAATATTATGCAATTTTTGGAGACCGGAAATCTCCTCTAGAGGAATCAACATGCTTTCCGACAGTAACGATCATGTGAAACACAGCTGGCGCTATTCATCCACGAGACTCAGAGGGCAGTAGATACAGGCTCTAAGTAGAGAGCGTTTATATGGAGTGGCCAACTGGCCTGTGGCCGCCATGTTTTTACCAGACTGCGCGCGGGACTTGCATTATATAGCGACCCAGGCAGAAATGCAGCCACTTAAAAGATTGAAATTAGGCGGCACTTCCACCCATGACACCAAAGCACATCTTCTACCTTCCTAATCAGTACCTGGTTAAAGAATTGCCATTCATGGATGTTCATATAGTCCTAATAAATTTGTAACCAAATAAGTTCGTGTGTAACAGTTTCTACGACTGTCGCATGTTAATACCATATTTTACGACGTCCTGGTAACTTAGACAGTTGGCAGTCGATTAATAAGAAAGAGAGATACCCCATGTTATTTATTTCAAAGAAAGTAATGCTATTTCAGAATTTCTTGTCTAAATATCCATCGCAGAAATTAGTACTATCTTATCGCTTTCCGTCCCTATATAATACATTTTAAGTGTGCTGTCTATCTTATAACATTTTCCTATACTGGAAAATACCAAAAACGTCATTCTCTAGACACTTTTAGGGACAGAGTATCACAAAAAATCGGAGATATACCAATACTATCTCTAGTGAAACAGCAGAAACAGACTCAAAATAGGTAACCGGATATCTACAATGAGTCAATAGTTCCGCCCCCTCTCTTTCTCACGTCACATCCTGTAACTTATTATAGGATTGTGAATAACCAATAATACACAGCCAAGGAGGAGGTGCCGTAGCAATGTCAAAACATATCTTGTAGCACGATATGTCAAAAACCAGAACCACGAAGTAACAAAAAGTTATCAAATACTGTTTAAAGAATTTACCACTTATCGGATTCAAACTCGCATCGTTAACATTATGAAGTCAGTACGCAACCACTACACCACACGGGAATTTCACAGACAGTACTTCTATTACTGTTTTTCATCAATGCTTTCTTGGTTTACAAGTCGAATATACGGTTCCCGCTTTCTCGGTTTAATTTTCACCGTCCAATTTTACCGTATTTCCTCATTCCTTGCGAACACAAGCTTCATATAACAATCTTTACTTCGGTTTTTACAGGCAACAGAGAAAGAGGAACAACGAGCCATTTCTCTTGATTGCTCTGAATGATTATGTAATACACATTATTAATTACATTCAGTAAATCACTTCAAACCAACATATAATCTTAAAAATTGCCACGAAGTTCTAATGTTCTCGTCAACGACCATCGAACACGTTAATTTACATAAATAGAACCGACAAAAGAGGTGCAAAAGTGGAGCAGTGCCTACTGTAATACAACCTGTATGTAACTGTACAGTGAAAACGCTGTCAGAAGACACACCACAGTACACAAACATACACTGTAGCTATTCCCACACATATAAATCCCGCCAAATCTGGTAAAAACATGGCGTCCTGGTCTCTCAGCCAATCAGGAGCACTCTCACGCATGGCCACTCTCTCCCTACACAGGCTCTGAAGCTCTAAGGTAGATGCCTTGCATCTTGCATTCCTCAAGGCATTTTATACGCTTTCACAACGTCTCCCGATGAACAAAGTGCGAACATATTGAATATCAGACGATATGTGTGACTGCGATGAAGAGTTTCTAGCTAACAGAACGCAATGTCCTCCTCAAAGGAGAGAAGTCTTCAGACGTGAAAGTTATTTCTGGGGAGCGTTACTGGACAGCTGCATTCCACACTATATATAAATGACCTCATGGACAACTCTGGAAGTTCAGTGCGGCTTTTTACGGATGATGCTGTAGTACATCGATAAGTCGCGACACTGGAAAAGAGTAGCGAAACGCAGGGGGATCCGCAACGCATGGCGCAGAGAATGACAATTGCGCCACAAAATGAACAAACATAAATTGCTGCGTTCACATAGAAAGAAAGGTTCGTTATTATGCAGGGTGGTCCAGTGATAGTGATTTGGCCAAATATATCACGAAATACGAATCAAACGAAAAAACTACAAAGAAGAAAACTTTTCTAGCTTGAAGGGGGAAAACAGATGGCGCTATGGTTGGCCCGCTGGATGGCGCTGCCATAGGTCAAACGGATATCAACTGCATTTTTCTTAATAGGTACCCCCCATTTTTATGACATATTCGTCTATTACGTAAATAAAAATGAAAGTTTTATTTGAAACACTTTTATTTGCTTTGTGATAGAGGGCACTGTAATAGTCATAACCATATAAGTAAGTGGTATCGGGTAACATTTCGCGAAAGCGGCCGGTATTTGCTTCTTGATACATTACTAGTCTTAAAATTAACCGTTTACCAATTGCAGAAAAGGTCGATATGGTATTTATGTATGGCTATTGTGATTAAAATGCCCAACGGGCCTGTGCTATGTATGTTGATCGTTATCCTGGAAGACATCATTCAAGTGTCCGGACCTTTCGTCGGATAGTTACGTTATTTAAAGAGACAGGAAGTGTTCAGCCACAAGTGAAACGTCAACCACGACCTGCAACAAATGATAATGCCCAAGTAAGTGTTTTAGCTGCAGTTGCGGCTAATCCGCACATCAGTAGCAGACAAATTGAGCGATAATCGACAATCTCAAAAACGTCCGTGTTGAGAATTCTACATCAACATAAATTTCACCCTTACCATATTTCTATGCACCAGGATTTGCATGGCGAAGACTTTGAACATCGTGTACAGTTTTTCCACTGGGCAAAAAATAAATTATGGGACGACAACAGATTTTTTTCACGCGTTCTTCACAAACAGAGGTAACGTAAACCGGCATAATATGCACTATTGTTCAACGGAAAATCCACAGTGGCTGAGACAAGTGGAATATCGGCGACCATGGCGGGTTAATGTATGGTGCAGCATGGTGGAGGGCTGTTAGCGAAGACTTTGGGATTCAAAGAAAATCGTACTGGAGGTACTGTGCTAAGTACAGACAGGCCTCATGTCACTTTGCACAGGATAATTGAATTTCAACCCTTCCCATTGGACCGAAGCATTGGAAAGAAATACTGAAGAAAAATTACATCACAGGCTAGAAAAACCTTTTTCCAAACAGGAAAGATGATAATGATGACGATTAGGAAAAGTCACAGGAATTCAGTTCACGAACTGTAAGCGTTGGGCTCATCAGAGATGTGTGAAAAATGAAATCCATGGACTATTTTATGAGTGTTAAAACTGTGCTGATCCTTTGGAGCTGGACGTTGATTAAAGTTGACTGATTTGTATTAAGACACCATAAATCGTAATAAGTTTAACCTGTCCTGTAGATATAATCCTCAATATTAAACTTGATATTATGTACATTAAGGTAAGTTTCTTGATAACTGTTAGTTTTATTTTGATTTCCTAGTTCTAAAAAAAATTAAATGTTTGTTAAGCTAATGGGACTTAACTACGGCGTCATCAGTCCCTAAACTTACAAACTACTTATGAACTACCTTATACTAAAGACGGCACAAATATCCATGCCCAAGGGGGGATTCGAACCCCCGACCGTAGTGGCCGTGCAGACCGTGACTGAAGCGCCTCAGTCTCCTCGGCCACCGCGGCCGGCTCCTAGTTCTACTTACCAGCCTCTGGGCTAACTTACCCTGAGGAAGAGGCAGATTGGCCCATTTGACATATGTCCAGTAATTTATTTTTTTTCTAATACTTCAACTGATAATTTCAAGCTCAATAATTGCCATCCAGTTTCAGTAAAGACCTATCTAACATTTAACAATATTTTCATAAATTTAAATATGTCAAATAAATTAATACTAACAAAAATTAAATAAAATATGGCCAACATGCCCCGGTATCCCCCTACTCGTAAACATGAGCGACTTTCCTACACCTACACCTACCTACACCTACATGGGATACTCTGCAAATCACATTTAAGTGCCTGGCAGAGGGTTCATCGAACCACAATTATACTATTTATCTCCCATTCCATTCTCGAATAGCGCGCGGGAAGAAAGAACACCTGAATATCTCTGTTCGAGCTTTGATTTCTCTTATTTTATTCTGATGATCATTTCTACCTATGTAAGTGGGAGTCAACAATATATTTTCGCATTCGGAGGAGAATGTTGGCGATTGGAGTTTCGCAAGTAACCTACGCCTCAGCGATAAGCGCCGTTGTTGTAATGATTCCCATCCCAGATCCTGTATCATTTCCGTAACGCTGTCTCCCCTGTATCGTGACAATACGAAACGAGCTGCCCTTCTTTGGACTCTTTCGATGTCCTCCGTCAAACCCACCTGATAAGGATCCCACACTGGGCTGCAATACTCCAAAAATGGACGGACAAGCGCAGTGTACGCAGTTTCTTTAGTAGTTCTGTTGCATCTTTTAAGGGTTCTGCCAATAAAACGCAGTCTCTGGTTCGCCTTTCCCACGATATTATCTACGTGTTCTTTCCAGTTTAAGTCTGTAGTAATAGTGATTCCTAGGTATTTTGTGGAGTTTACGGCCTTCACATTTGATTGATTTATGTTGTAAATAAAGTTTAACGGATTTCTTTTCGTACTCATGTGGACGACTTCACACTTCTCATTATTTAGAGTGACTTGCCAATTTTTACACCATACTGATATCTTATTCAGATCGTTCTGCAGTTGGTTTTGATCTTCAGATGATTTTACTAGACGGTAAATGACGGCGTCATCTGCAAACAACCTAAGAGAGCTACTTAGATTTTCCCCTAAATCGTTTATGTAAATAAGGAATAGCAGAGGACCAATAACACTACCCGAGCGCGGTTGTCGGTCGCGCGTTTGCCGCCAATAACTAGATGAACAGCGTAGAATTCGAACCTCCATCGCATCGATTTTTTAAGACTTTTCGATGTATTTGATAATATTCTCATATTTGCAATACCTTTTCTTTCATTATTTTGAAGTAGAGCCTCGGGAAGTGTGAAGGAGGAGGAAGGAAGCTTGGAGTTTAACGTCCCATCGACATCCTGGTAATTAGAGACAGAGCTTACGCTCGGTCTATCACATATTAATTTTAATGCGTACCAAGAGTACAAAACATATCGTGAACGACAGGCGCGAACAACTGATTATGGACTAAGGCATGTATGTTAATAGCATCTGCTCTAATTTCTCTGCTCTCGTGTAATAATATACTATAAAAGTTTTTTTAATTTATTTTATTTGCTTATTTTTATTGTTTTTTCACTGTATATAAAAAATAAACAGCAGTAAACAGATAATACATTTAATTTAATATTAATCACACATCCCGATGCTCTACTTCTAAATAAGGAAAGGTATTACGAATATGAGAATACTAACAAACACACAGAAAAAATCTATAAAAAAATTGCCATGAAGGAGATTCTAACCTGGATCGACGGTTTCACAGTCGAAGGGCTGAATCGCTTGTTTCCTTTTCTTTTCTGCAGGTATATCGATGCTTTGCTGTCGTTTGACTCAGTATCTTTTCTTTGTTTACCTTTCCTTTTCTTTTTGTTACAGCGGGCGTTCAGCCTTCTGGCTGAGCGCGCTGAGCCACCGCGCCCACCACCACTCGATCGGCAACGGCGCTCTGGAAGTGATCAAGCTACAGAATGAAACACAAAAACGTCATTAACTTTTGATAACTTATGTATTATTAAAAATGCTCATCTTTAGACGATCTTTCGCCGGATAACATTGAATACAATTTTTCTTTCTTTTTTTAATTTTTTTATTTTATTTTTAATTTTTTTTTTTTTTTTATTTTATTTATTTATTTTTTTATTTTTTTTTTTTTTTTTTAGCTACTGAATGCCTAGCAAAATGCCGAAACACGTGTCTCTTAACAATCAACACAGAACGCCCATGCAAATTTGATGGAAATCGGTGACCCATATGTCAGACCCTCTCCATGTAAGTCATGTTATATGAACATGGTTCTGGAAACATTTTGTTTCCATGTTACACCCAATCATCAACAAGGCAATAATCAGGAGAAGGTCGTCGTTTCAACCCGATCAGATTGTCGTTTTTCACGATCCGCATCTATGGGTTGACCGAGAATAGCGCTCATCTTCACTGGACCACCTTCTTCGGTGCGAGGAAGCAACAGTAAATGTCGGAAAAGACGGCCATCGATCCTTTCAGTTTGGATGCGCACCAGGCTCCAATTATTACGGGAGTCGGCGAAATGCAGGTCTGAATAAAATGACCAGGGACATTACGTCGGTAATGAACGCAGATGTTGAAAATTTGCATGTGGTGGGAGGTGCGTCACTTGCGGTATTCACTGTATCCATGTAGCGTAGTGTTCAGTGCGACTGTTCCAGCGCGGCACAAACTTTCCTCACTGATTTCAGTGCGTACTGGCAGCTGATAACTTAAATCCCTTTGTTTTTCTTCTGCTCGTATGAGCTACTAGTGAGTCTCCAGTCTAGTCGATGTCTGCGGGACACAAACTAGGATGTTGTTTCGTGAAATTGTGCCGTGAACATCAACAGTGTAATGGGCACAGTGGCAGAATGGTAGGATGTGGTGGGCGCTTTGGCCGCATGTGCGCCACGCTTGTGGCCGCAGCGCCGTCGTGAAGCAGTTTCACTGGCCGTGTGGCTGCGTTATTTCCTTACTGCTACTCCCATTCACGAGCGTTCTGAGAACGAGCTGCCGGCTGTTTCTAGGGCCAGGTATGCGGCTGTCAACAACGCGTTACGGCTGCCGATAAAACTTTTTTGAAATGACCTGTGTGTTTTACGCCTTTCGCAGAGTGGTCGGAGTTTTATCAGCTTCCTCATTCTGTCCCTTGCATTGAAATACGTTCAGCCTCATGATACTCTTGCTAATCCGAAAACAATGTCCAGGGGCTCTCTGACAGCTGAAACAGGAACAAAAGCAAACACAGACGACTCCAAAAACTTGCAATTGCCTCGTGAATGTCTCAAATAAGTAACGCCCGATTGCACGATGTCCTGTAAGAAGCCGCGGTGGAGTAGCCGAGCGGTCTAATGCGCCTCGCTGCGGAGCGCGCTGTTGCTCGCCGTCGGAGGTTCGAGTCCTTCCTGGGGCATGGTGTGTGTGTGTGTGTGTGTGTGTGTGTGTGTGTGTGTGTGTGTGCGTGTGTGTGTTGTCCTTAGGTTAGTTTACCTTAGTTTAAGTAGTTTGTAAGCTACGAACTGATGACCACGCAGTTTGGTCAGATAGATTTACAAACATTTTTTCCTGTAAGAAAACGAACAGCTATTTGTGGAATAGCTCACCCATAACCTAACTTCTAATACTCGTTGTTCTGCGCCATTTCATTCTTTGGTTATTTATACAGAAAAGTTGACGATTCAACTCGAAACATGTTAACTATTGCGGTATGCAAATGTTACAGTACTTAAATTGTTTTAGTTTTTGTCTTAACAAGAGTCAATGAAAATCATTCAGAACATTAGGTTTACTTTCTTAAGGACACTCAGGGACTGGGGTACATTGTAGAGAGCTTCCACGCCCTGTAAGGGGAGGGGGATAATGATAGTTGATGCCTAAGCATCAAATGTTTGTTAAGCTTATGGGACTTAACTACGGGGTCATCAGTCCCTGAACTTACAAACTACTTAGGAACTACCTTATACTAAGGACGGCACAAATATCCATGCCCGAGGGGGGATTCGAACCCCCGACCGTAGTGGCCGTGCAGACCGTGACTGGAGCGCCTGTCTCCTCGGCCACCGCGGCCGGCTCAAATGAACAGATAATGGGAAAAGTTTACCCAGCTTTAAAGTCATGCGTACGCCTTACAGAGCTTGTAATATGATTTTCAGCATACTTATTTATTGTAGTATTACTAAACAAAATTCTTCAGATACATTTCTGTGACCGAGCGATATGGCGCAGTGGTAACACACTGGACTCGCAGTCGGGAGGACGGTGGTTCACATCCACCTCCGGCCATACAGACTTATATTTTTCGTAATTTCCCTAAATTACGCCAGGCAAATGCCGGGATGGTTCGTTTATAAGGACACGGCCGATTTCCCTCCCCAAACAATTCGAGCGTAAGCTCCACCTCTAATGACCACTCTGTCGACGGGGTGTTAAACACTAATCTTCCTTCCTACACTTTCGTGTATGGCAGAAAGAGGCGCTCTGAGTGGACAATAATACCGAAAGTACCGGAAGTACCATTTCTATGGTTACTTGAAGCAGTAATGTATCTGGTCTTTGCTTTGCAGACGACATACTGAAATGCAAATCATGAGAGTTTACTATTTTATGGCGATAGTACATTGAAGAATTATTCCAAACGCTTCAGTTTCATTTATTACTTGTAAATTAATACGGAATACCAATTAATGATACAATAAAGATGAAAGTCCTGAGCTGGACATATTTACATTGACAGTGGTCTTATGCTACCTTGGACTTGGCTGTAGTCGCCAAAATGTAAAATCCCCTCAAGTAATACGCAAATGCTTGTAACTAGTACGCAAATACTTGCAATTAGAATTCAAATAACCTTATTGCATATTAGAATGCATATCAGTGGCACAATAAACGTAATGATTTACATGTCTTCTCATTGAAGCACTTTATAAATAACTGCATTATACACTATTACTATTAGTGTGATCTCACTCATAAAAGCTACGGGTCACCACTACCTTTTATTTTAATAATAGAAAAAGTAGAAAAAATATGAATTTAATAGAATTCCCCTCCCCCCCTTTTAAGCCGTAGTGGCGGCAGGAGTGAATTTATTTAATTGAAAAGGCTGCATCCAGTTAAATCTGTCCAAGATTCCAAGAGCTAGACATATACAAAATGTTTCCCCTTACCTGCCTAGACTTAATCAAAACAGTGCCCTCCAAAAATGTATATGACTGGGGTCAGTTAATTGAAGTACAACAATACCGGTAAAAATTAATACATTTTGCTATTAACACAGCCTATCATTACAGTAAGAGTTGTGACCCATGTCACGTCCACTAAATACAAACAAAACAAAAGAATGTCAATGGAACTTTCATTAATGAGTGAACTACACTAAAACGTAGCATTTACAACTGAAAACGCAATTAATTTGTCTGGCTATAGATGAATTATATTCCCTTAGATTAGATTAGATTATTTATTTGTTCCGTGGATCCATATTGAGGGGATCCTCGTGGATGTGGAACATGTCAAGAAACAAAATTTACAAGTTGAATAACAAATAATACTAATAATATAAATACATACACTTATAATATAAATACAGATACATAATTTTTTAAGGGTTTTTTTTCTGATCATATAATAATACTAATATAGTATGAGAGCATGCATCATTTGGTACAATTTAGAAATTCACTAATGGAGTAGAAGGAGTTGGCCACTAGAAAGTCTTTTAGGTTCCTCTTAAACTGATCTTTATTTGTAGCTAAATTTTTTATACTTGATGGTAAATTATTGAAAATGTGTGTTCCTGAGTAGTGGACCCCTTTTTGAACTAAAGTAAGTGCTTTTAAATCCTTGTGTAGATCATTTTTATTTCTAGTATTGTATGTTTGAACTGAGCTGTTTGTTGGGAAAAGGGATATATTATTTATGACAAATTTCATTAAGGAATAAATATACTGAGAGGCAGTAGTTAATATACCCAGTTCTTTGAAGAGGCTTCTACAAGACGTCCGTGAATTTACTCCACAAATAATACGTATTACACGTTTTTGGACTCTGAAGACTTTTGACTGACTTGAATAGTTACCCCAAAATATTATACCATATGACATTAAGGAATGAAAGTAAGCAAAGTATGCAAGCTTTGTTATTTTTATGTCTCCTATGTCTGATAACACTCGTATTGAAAATACAGATTTGTTGAGTCGTTTCTGCAGTTCTGTGGTGTGCTCCTCCCAACTAAATTTATTATCAAGCTGTAATCCCAGGAATTTAATTCTGTCAACCTCTTCTATCTGCTCTTCTTCATATTTAATGCATATGCTGTCAGGAAATCTCTTACATGTTCTGAACTGCATGTAGTGCGTCTTTTCAAAGTTTAATGACAATGAGTTGGCTTTAAACCATTTATTAATGTTCATGAAAATATCATTAGCAGACTTTTCTATCAATATACTTGACTTACTCTTTATTGCAATACTTGTATCATCTGCAAACAAAACGAACTCTGCTTCTGGTAGTGTAACTGATGAGAGATCATTAATGTACACAAGAAAAAGCAATGGCCCTAAGATGGATCCTTGTGGGACACCACATGTAATTTCTTCCCAACCCTACACTTAGTTACAAAGATCTCTCTTCTATTATTCAACAGAGCAAAATCTGGTTGGAGGTATGAATAACCTAACACCTTGAGCTCACTTCACCAAATGACGCTACCACTTCCCCATTCGGTAAACGTTGCAGTGGCGAAAACATTACCTTATTTTTCTGCAGCACTCGTGACGTCGGCACCGTGCAGCAGCGGACAGTGAAGACAGAAGACGTCAGACCCCAGGCCCGATGTATGACCGACCGTGCACAACCGGTATGTATGTTTCCGAAACGGATTGTAAGCCAATTCTGCGGAACGACAGCGCGCAATGAAGTTGCCACCGGCTAAGTGGGTACAAACGCGATAAAATAAATCAATGTCAGCAGGGGTTGCGGGTGAAAACTACTAGACAAAACTAAATAGTCAACACTCGCGAAAAATCTCTAAGTTTCCGGACATTTCCCAGTGGGAAAGTTGGAGCCCAAGAGACTTGAGCTACACACCGAAGTCTCAGCAAACAGGCTGAGACAAGACAACCATACAGTACGGTGTCTGACACTATACTCCTCACGCATCGTACACAAGGGTGTTTGGCACACCACTTCTAGAGACCACGCCCAGACTGACGTCGAGCCAATCGGTGAGGTCGCAAATCTGCATATCCAATGATATTTCAGCAATATTTTTACGGGAAACTAAGCCACGCCTCTACAGTTCGGTCACACGCTCTCCCCACGTACGCCAGCGTTTTCCCCAAAACGACGGAAATTCTGGCCCTCGAGATATACAGGATGTTACAAAAAGGTAAGGCCAAACTTTCAGGAAACATTCCTCACACACAAAGAAAGAAAATATGTTATGTGGACATGTGTCCGGAAACGCTTAATTTCCATGTTAGAGCTCATTTTAGTATTTACGGATGAGGTTTCATTCCACCGTGATCAAATTGTAAATTTTCACAATCAACATGTAGGCTGACGAGAATCCGCAAGCAATTGTGCAATCACGTCATCAACACAGATTTTCTCTGAACGTTTGGGCAGGAATTGTTGGTGATATCTTGTGACGCTCACTGGAGCACGTTATCATGATTTCATACGGGATACTCTACCTGTGCTGCTAGAACATGTGCCTTTACAAGTGCGACACAACATGTGGTTCATGCACGATGGAGTTCCTGCACATTTCAGTCGACGTGTTCGTACGCTTCTCAACAACAGATTTGGTGATCGATGGATTGGTAGAGGCGGACCAAATCCATGGCCTCCACTCTCTCCTGACCTCAGCCCTCTTGACTTTAATTTATGGGGGCATTTGAAAGCTCTTGTCTACGCAACCCCGGTACCAAATGTAGAGACTCTTCGTGCTCGTATTGTGGACGGCTGTGATACAATACGCCATTCTCCAGGGCTGCATCAGCGCATCAGGGATTCCATGCGACGGAGGGTGGATGCATGTATCCTCGCTAAAGGAGTACATTTTGAACATTTCCTGTAACAAAGTGTTTGAAGTCATGCTGGTACGTTCTGTTGCTGTGTGTTTCCATTCCATGATTAATGTGATTTGAAGAGAA
Source organism: Locusta migratoria (assembly GCA_026315105.1). Classification (NCBI taxonomy): domain Eukaryota; kingdom Metazoa; phylum Arthropoda; class Insecta; order Orthoptera; family Acrididae; genus Locusta; species Locusta migratoria. The sequence continues at coordinate 519,869,889 of CM048755.1, forward strand.
GTAATAAAATGAGCTCTAACATGGAAATTAAGCGTTTACGGACACATGTCCACATAAAATATTTTCTTTCTTTGTGTGTGAGGAATGTTTCCTGAAAGTTTCGCCGTACCTGTAGATTTTCAGACTCGTTCGCAAATATTATGCTGATGTCGCCAGTATCCAGCTGTGCTTTGGTCCCGATGTCTTTGTCGGAATGATTTCCCCGGTGACCAGTAATCGAGCCCAAGTATGGGAACCGTTCAGAACCCGGAAACCCACACAGAGGGTGGTTTTCTGGAAATTCTAGCCCCTTGACGTCGAATAACATTCGCACGCCGCTGAGACGTCCGACTGTCCTTTAGTATATCTCCTGGTGTGTTTGGAAAGGTAAGAACCCTCTACAGTCGTCGACATCATTACAATGTCCCAGACACACCCAGCATGCGGTCGTCGCCAGGAGCTTCAGCCCAAAGCAAAATATACCGTTCTCCCCGTAACCAGATAGAATCTTCCCTAGTTCGCATACTCAGAAATGTAAAGTCGGCATTTCACGGTGGGCAAAACACGGCTGGTTCCCCCCGGCCGGCAGCGGCTCCTTCAGATCCCCAAATGAGAAAGGCCACCATGGTGAGGAAAGATCAACCCGTTTCCCCACACACGTCCAACGGTACCTCTGCTGTCCGCTCGCCACGGCTGGCCAGAGCTCGTTTTCACAGGAGAATCCAGAAAATGATTCACTACAGGAAATAAATTCTGTCATAACTCCAAGGCGACCTACGCTCACTTCCCTTACTCCTTCACTCAGTACAAATTATGAAATAAAGTAAACATCCCCAATAGCAATGATAGCACAAGAAAATTGCAGAACAAACACGCACAGAGGCAGAAAAAGAAGGAATATAATTAGTAAAATAAAGTAGCCACCTCACAACATTTAAAAATAGCTACAAAGATCGTAAGTGATCCGTGGACATGCGGTTAGATGACTTGGCTCTAAGTACATCACTTTTAAAGTTATTCTGTTCGAGTCCTGTGGGAACTAGCTTGTTTTCGTCTTTTTACATTTGTAACAGATTTTACGACTGTTACACAGTATTCTGTAGCTTTTTTCCAAATACGGTGTGATGTTCGAGAGTGTATTTATACGGAAATTTAACAGGATAGCTTAAATTTGTGCGACAAAACCGAGTGCGAATGATAGGAGATAGCAATAGAAAGACAAACCTGCGTTACCAGCTTCCGTAGATTTGGAGAAAGCTTTGAAAATTTTGGTTGGGATAGACTCATTCAAATTATGAAATCAGCAGGGGTAAAATACACGATGGTCGGAAATTCCCGTTACAAACTTCTATGACTTGCAGAGGGTAGTGAGTACATAACATTTTGAATAGGAGCCCTTGTCCGGAAACGTATCGTTTCCGTTCCACGGCGGTTTCAATTCAGATGTGTAACTCGTCAACGTCTGCTGGCACGTGTTCTGCCCGCTGCACAAGACACTGAAGAGACATCAGGTGAGATGGAGAGGGAGTACCAGAACATGCTTCGAAGTTACATACATACTTCAATCTATCGCCAACTGCAGGCAGTTGCATCGTCCGAAAGAGGGAAGGTACCACTCATTACAGAATCTCTGGGACTTGCTCAAGTGGCTGAGTAGACAGAGGTAAGTTCCGTAACCCTGTCTTCGAGTAGACCTTCACTATTCCACGCCTCGTCAATCACCCACTTCGTCTGCATCACGGCAGCCCTCCAGTCCATTTCGGTGACATTTTCCAGGCCCTGAAGAGTTAGTTTTACATCTTCACCAACGGTAAATGTTTTATTTTCATGGAAATATACTCTTTCCGTTGCGCCCAAATAAAATGATCAAATATTTGTAGAGCTTATGGGACTTTAATACGGGGTCGTCAGTCCCTAAATTTACAAACTACTTATGAACTAGCTAATTCTAAAGACGGCACAAATATCCATGCCCGGAGGCAGTGCAGAACGTGACTGGCGCGCCGCAGACCGCTCGGTCACTGCGGCCGGCTTGCGCCCAAGTAAGTTCAATAGTAATGAAGTGGTACAAATATGGTAGTCGTAGCACTATACGTCCGAATTTATAAGCTACTTATTCAATAACATACTTTAGGAATTGTGTCTTATGAAGTGATGTTGTTGTTGTGGTCTTCAGTCCGGAGACTGGTTTGCTGCAGCTCTCCACAATACCCTATCCTGAGCAAGTCTCTTCATCTCCACATAAGAACGGCAACCTACATTTGTCTGAATCTGCTTACTGTATCCATCTCTTGGTCTTCCTCTGCGATTTTTACCCCACACACTTCCCTCCAACGCTAAATTCATAATTCCTTGATGTCTAAGAATGTGTCCTACCAATCGATCTCTTCTTTTAGTCAAGGTATGCCAGAAATTTCTTTTCTCCCCAATTCTGTTCAGTACCTCCTCATTAGTTACGCGATCCACCCACCTAATCTTCAGCATTCTTCTGTAGCACCATATTTCAAAAGCCTCAATCCTCTTCCTGTCCGCACTGTTTATCGTCCATGTCTCACTCCCATACAAGGCAACATTCCACACAAATGTCTTCAGAAAGGACTTCCTTAGGCTTAAATCAATATTCGATGTTAACAAAATTCTCTTTTTCAAAAACGCTTTTCTACCCATTGCCATTCTGCATTTTATATCCTCTGTACTGCGACCATCATTTATTATTTTACTGCCCAAGTAACAAAACTCATCTACCTTCTTTATTGCTTCGTTACCCAATCCAATTCCTTCAGCATCACCTGATTTTCTTACACTGCACTCCATTACCCTAGTTTTGCTCCTGTTAATGTTCATCTTATATGCACCTTTCAGTACACTGTCCATTCCGTTCAATTGTTCTTCCAGGTCCTTTGCTGTATCTGACAGAATTACTATGTCGTCAGCAAAACGCAATGTTTTTAATTCTTCACCCTGAACTTTAATTCCTTCTCCAAATTTCTCCTTGCTTTCCTTTATAGCTTGCTCAATGTAAAAATTGAATAACAATGGAGAAAGACTACAACCCTGTCTTGCTTCCTTTCCAACCACTGCATCTCTTTCATGCCCTTCAACTCTGACAACCGCTGTCTGGTTTTTGTACAAGTTGTAAATAACCTTACGCTCCCTATATTTTACTCCTGCTTGCTTCAGAACTTGAAAGAGTTTATTCCAATCAACATTGTCAAAAGCCTTCTCCAAATCTACAAAAGCTAGTAATGTAGGTTTGCCTTTCCTCAATCTATCTTCTAGAATAAGCCGTAAAGTGAGTATTGCCTCCCGTGTTCCTACATTTCTCCTGAACCCAAACTGATCTTCCCCGAGGTCGGCTTCTACCAGCTTTTTCATCCTTCTGTATATAATTCATGTTAATATTTTGCAACCATGACTTATTAAACTGATGGTTCTGTAGTTTTCACACCTGTCTGTACCTGCTTTCTTTGTAATGGGGATTATAACATTTTTCTTAAAGTCTGAGGGTACTTCACCTGTCTCATACATCCTACACACCGGGTGAAACAATTTTGTCATGGCTGGTTCTCCCAGAGACTTCAGTAGCTCTGAGGGAATATCATCTACTCCAGGGGCCTTGTTTCGATTTAGGTCTTTCAGGGCTCTGTCAAATTCTTCTCTCAGTATAGTATCTCCTATTTCCTCTACATCTACATCCTCTTCCCATCCTACAATATCGTCTCGAAGTTCATGTCCTTTGTAGAGCCCCTCTATATACTCTTTCCGCCTTTCAGCTTTCCCTGCTTTGCTGAGAACTGGTTTTCCATCAGTGTCCTTGATATTCACAGAGCTCTTTTTCTTATTTCCAAATGTTTCTTTTATTTTCCTGTAGGCTGTATCTATTTTTCCCCTATTTATACATTCTTCTACATCCTTGCATTTGCTTTCTAGCCACTCCTGCTTAGCCATTTTGCACTTCCTGTCAATCTCATTTCTTAGTCGTCTGTACTCCATTTTGCCTGTTTCATTTACTGCATTTTTATATTTTTTCCTTTCATCGATTAAATTAGGTATCTCCGGACTGAAGACCACAACATGTACATTTTTGAGTAGATTCAATAATTCCGTAATACAGTATTTGAAACATGTGTTGCAGAGGCTCGATTGTTTGCAGAAAAAATATTTACGATATTGAATCACAGTTTTTAAAAAGCACAGAAAAATCGAATCTTCGATTATGAAAAAATTTATGAACCTACACAATCTGTTTAAATACAGTGTAAAGTTAACTTCTTCAACACAACAATAGATGCTGTAACAGTCGACAGTGAATGTCATTTCAAAGCTCTCAACGAATAGTTTGAAAGATTTGGTTTTATTTACATCGATTATTTGAAATCTGTTTCCAGGGAGGATGTTATCAAGTATTGTAATGATTTAGGTACAATACTACAAAAAAGCGAAAATAATAACATACACCCTTTCGAACATTGTGAGGAATTTCAGCTTTTAAAATCCAATTCATTAGACTCAATCAAAGACGCAAAACAACTTATTCAGTACTTTTTAGGAAATAATTTGGAAGGAGTATATCCAAATAATGAGATAACAATCAGAACCATGCTCACAGTCCTAGTCAGTACAGCAGGATTTCCCAATCTTATGAGCTGGTGAACCCCTTTTTCAAATGGAACTCCACTGCAGACCCCTTGTCAGTTAAGTGTAGAATAATTGTTGAAATTCAGCGCGAAACCAATTGGAATTGAAAACTTATCATTGAAATTACCATTTTTCCAGTAAATACACTAAGAATCAAGATAAATCGAAATAACTTGAAACCAACTATTTTCCAATTTGTATGAATTCCCAGTATTGTTAGTTCACGCTTTGATCAATGTCACGCTCTCACTGATCGCTGCTGACAAGGCGTCGCAACAGATGGTCAGTACACTTTGAGTGTTTGGCTAGTGTTGTGTAAGAAGCATGCATATGTTTTGGTACTGTTGTTTGCATGTGTTTTGTTTTTGGTTTCCTTGTCATGTCTGGTGGAATGCGAAGGCAAAGCGCAGATCCACGATTCATGTGTGGTAATACTCTGAGTGGGAGGAGGGAAACGGAAGACTTCTCTTACCGGTTTCGAAAGTAGTCGCGCAAACCGTTAACGCGATAAGCTTATTGACGGACTAAACGCATACTGGTACAGAAAAGTACGAAAAGAAAGTAACTGCAGAAGGACCCTCTTGCCTTCATATGCTGGAGAAGAGGAAATACGATCTAAAACGCGTAACAAAATTAGATCTTTTCAGACAAGAAGCGATTAGCGCCACGTGAAGTCACACGGTACCGTGGCTAGATGAACTGCCCGCTTTGCCTTCTGCACATGCGCTCTTTGGCCCTCTAGAGGGTTTCGGACGTAGCCTTGGAGCTATATAAGCAGGACACCGTGCCAACACGGATCTGCCACGTCTTCACCATTGTCTCACTCCATCCCTCCACCTGCACAGTCTCTACATCCTCTCCAGGGTAACTTCCGCAACCTCCCCCTCATGGGTGACGCCCTCCGTCCCGATATCTATCCCTCCTACCAACCCTAAACTTTTCCCCATGGATGCAACGCCCCCTCTCTTCCTATCCCTCCAACCGCTTGGTTGTTCCCTTCCCCCTCTCTCCATCCCTGCTACCCCCCCCCCCTATCCATTCCCTCTGTCCGCGCTTCCCACCATCCCACCCTACCTTCCCCTGCGGGGTCCTCAGTATATTCGCTTTGAAACAAGTGTCTGTTCGGTGTCTGTGTGAGTCATCAGTGCATCAGTGTTTTTTTTTATCATTGCGTCCACCGAATTCAGACCAATGTTGCATCGTATATTTTAATCAGTGTCTCCGTTTACTTCGTCATGTCTAGTGTATTGTTCTTGACTGTGTTTTTAACGCCACTGTGGCACAGATTTAAACTTACTATGTGGTTTTATCATCAGCTGTCTTGTCACTATGTGTCACCAAAGGTTTCTACATGTCCAGTTTTAATTCTTCGTATTTTAACTCCGCTGTTATTGTTTTGAAATCATCTTGCCCATACTATTGTAATCTTTCGGCTGAATAGCGACGCTGAAGCTGCTGACAGCCTTCCACCAGTACACGTGACTTGAAAATTACAATTAAAAATAAAATAAAGTAAAAACAGCGCGGGCAGTCAGTGATTTTACTCCTGATGACGATGGAAGAGTTTGCAATCGAAAGCTTGGGAATTTTATTCGACGTGATACGGCTAGTATACCGAGATTTTACTGAAGAATGCCAGCGCGAAAGACTCCGATGACACATATACAGAAGTTACTATCACAACAAAAAAACGCCTACATTAGATAGACTTCGTACGACATTGTGTGAGACCGAACTTTTTCAAGACAACCTTTCTTCGTTGCGACTAATTCTGCAGAATCTCGGTTTTAAACACAATAGTGTATCAGGCTGTAAAATATTGTTCTGTCAAGAAGACAGCCCGCATAGTTATTCAGATAGTTGCGTGAAGTGAAAGACTTTAGTTTCTAGGAAATTGTCTGGGTCGACAAAACATTGGCGAGTGCAGATCATACTGTTACAAAAGTATGGAGTGATGACAAAGGAGCCGCGGTGGAGTAGCCGAGCGGTCTAAGGCGCCTCGCTGCGGAGCGCGCGGTTGCTCGCCGTCGGGGGTTCGAGTCCTCCCTAGGGTATGGATGTGTGTGTGTGTGTTTGTCCTTAGGTTAGTTTATCTTAGTTTAAATAGTTTGTAAGCTACGGACTGATGACCACGAAGTTTGGTCCGGTACATTTACAAACATTTGAACATTTTTTGATGACAAAGGAGAAGGAACTATATAGCCACGTATAGCACTCCCTACTAGCAAAGATGGCAAATTAATTCTTTTACTTTCAGGTACCTACCATGGCTTTATCTCTGGCTGTCAACAGGTATTCAGATGTAAGAAATGTCTCAGTACCATGAAGAAGTGAATCGTGCAATAGGTTCGAAACATGCTGCTACCAAGTTTAGAAAATCCATCAGTAATTATTATCGTGACTGTTCCATATCATTTAGTTTTAAAGGATTACACTCCAACTCTGCCCTCTCGAATGAAGACATTATTCAGTGATTACGACTACACAAAGTTACTGTCGACGATACACTGAAAAAAGTTGAATTATTAGAACTCTTATCACTTCAGGGCAGATATAGACTCTGACCACAACTTGTTGGTTATGGACTGTAGGCTGAAACTGAAGAAACTTCAAAAAGGTAGGAAAATAAGGAGATGGAACCTGGATAAATTGAAGGAACCTGAAGTTCTTAAGAATTTCAGAGGGAGCTTTATGCAACAATTGACAGAAACAGAGGAAAATAAAACAGTAGAGGAGGAATGGGTAAAATTGAGAGATGAAATACTGAAGGCAGCAGAGGACAAAATAGGTAGGAAGGCAAGACCTACAAAAAATCCTTGGATATCACAGGAGATACTAAATTTAATCTAATTCAAATTTACTGAATTTGCGCAAAAAACTAAATATACGTCTTAATAGTACTCACTTAGATCTATCATTTGACACTTTGTATGTAATATTTGGTTAAGCAGCTTTCAAGATATATCGTTTAAAAATTGTTATTTCGATTTTCCAGTCTTGTGTCTATACACAAAGCGAGCTACCAGACGCTCGTTTAACAGATGAGAGGTGCCGCTATCTATTGATTAACCCCAGAACCACGACGACTCAGTAGCTCTCAAAACGAATCACGATTCCCGCGCATGTGCGCGATTTACCACAAAATTTCAGACTTCAAGTGTCTCCACGAAGCTGTCCCCCTACAATCCACATACGTACTTTGCAAGCCACCCAAACGTGCGTGGTGGAGGGTACTCAATAGCACCACTAGTCACTTTCCTGTTCCACTCCCATACAGAACAACGGAAAAATGAATGCTGGTATGCATCAGTACGAACCCCGATCTCCATCACTTTTCAAATCGCTACTGTCACGTTACTTTGTGTGATATTTGTTGTGTTTCGTGTTTCGCGTTTTGCAACTCATGTTTCGTGCGTTGCTGTGCCCTGCGTCGTCTGCAGACGTCTCGGCGTGTTGTCTGCCGTCGCGAAGTGCAGTTGCTGCCAATTGCAGACGAGGACCCCGCCCGGCCGATCCGGACTGTTGTGCGTCGAGTCGCCGCAGCGCCGGCGTCCAACGCCCACTGTTGTTTTCGCTGCTGCCGCGGCCGCCGCCGTCCCTCCCCGTAAGGTGCATCGCCGGCCCACGCCGGGTTCGCCGCCGTCCAGCGCGTTCTGCCCGGCCCCTTAGCCCGCCGGAGCGCGTCCCACCGCCGCCGCCTCGCCGCGTCGCGTCGCGTTGCTCCCGCCTCCACCGGGTGGCACGTCCGCCGCCGCCGCCGCCGCTGCTCCTGCTGCAGTGTTCTACACACCGGGTAATTTTTCGACGCTGACATGTCGACCTTGCACCCCACTACTGTGTCCTCCACCGTCATTTTACTTCACTCTCCCATGCCACCACCACCATCTGCTGGAGGACATCCTCCCCTCTCCTTCCTGCCACAATTCCCTCCCTCCTCACCCTCACCGCTCCCTCAGCTGTCGCCCCCTCCTCTGCTCCCACACAGGCTGCCTCCCTCATGCCACAGACCCTCGCCTCTTCCACCGTTACCCCCTCGATTCCTTCCCCCTCCCCCACCCCTCCCTGACACCCGCGGTGCCCTGCTGCGGTTCGCACCTGGCAGATCGCCGTAGACTCCTCTCCCCACCCCACGGCGACGCAGCTGCCGCAGGGCCAGCTCTGCGCCACTTTCCAGTCACCCCTGTCCCCACTCCTGTCTCCCAGCAACTCCCAAAACCGAAGAAAACCAAACGAGCGACCAAAGACGCCACCGCCATGGTCACCAAAAAGCCTGCCGATCCTCTCGCCACTGGTCCTCCGGTACCGATGGAAGCCGCCCCCCTTCCCCCTACCCAGCTTGCACCACCTCACCAGCCCTCCCTCCTTTCCTTCCAACCCCATGCTCGCCACACTTCCACCCTCAATAACCCAGACCCCAACTCCTAGACTGCCGTGCCCTCAGTCTCCTCTTCCGGCAGTATGTCCCTTATGCCCCTACCTCCCAAATCGTCCTACGGAGGGACTCTGTCCTCCTCAAATCACCTGATCCCGATCTCCACACACTGATCCTCCACCAGATCCCCCGCATCCACTTTGGACCCAATGCCACCCTTGTCCCCCTTCCCCCTCCAGCGTCCACTCACCAATCCCCTTCTCCCTATCGTCCTCCCAACCTCACTGCTGTTGTAACGAAACTGAACCTTGGGATCACAGAGGAGGAGGTGTTGGAGGAACTCCAGCGGGATTCCCACTTGTCTATTCAATCTGCTCATTGCATTAACAATGCAATGGGCCCCACCTACCTCATGCACGTCTTCACTGAAGATGCGCCATCCATAAACCACCTCCTCCATAATGGAGCCCTCACTTATAACCGCCTCCACCAGGTGGAACCTTCCTGAGCACCTCCTCAATCGTATCGTTCCTCCTGATGCCTCACATATAACGACCACCTTGCTGAACATTGCTGTCTCCCCCCTGTATGCCCACACTGTATAGGCCAACACTTCCAAACCTCCTGCTCTAACCTCATTGTACCCCCCCCCCCCCCCCCTGTAACACCTGTGGTGGGGCACACCCCACCTACTCTTACAAATGTAAGTCCCGCCCCCCCCCCTCCCACCAAAGAATTCACTGTTCCTGTCTATCCCACTGCTCCCCCAATTCCCACCAATAACTCCTTATGCCCTCCCCCCACAGCAGAGAACATCATCCGGTTCCTGACTATCGTCCTCCAAAATATCCACCCTTTACAGCACACCCACACCCCCTACCAAGTCTCCCTGGCCGCTTGCTACCTCTTCTACCTTAATTTTAAGGCCACAACCTCCCAAAATCACATTCATTTCACCTTCTCCCGAACCGACCGTCCCCACACCCTAGTTTAGTCCCCACACCCACTCCCTTTTCCTCTCCCTCTCCCCACCTTTCAATCTCATTATGGCGCAGTAACAATTTAACATCTTGTACACCAATATTCGCTTCCTTCACACCAATAAGCTCCTCCTCATGAACACCGTAACCTAACACCATGTGTATGCCTTTCTCCCTCCTCCCTCCTCCCTATATCCTACAGCACCACGACTCCCCCATCCCCATGCACAAGGTGGAGTTGCTTTTGGCCATCTCCGACACCACCCGGTTCGATCATATTCCCTCCTCAAGATCCCTTAGGAACATTTTATCCACACCCTCTTCCTCTCTTTCCTCACCATCACCTGTGCCACTATTTATGTCTGCTACCAAGTTCCTATTCCTTATGACTTCCTTGCTCACATAGATAGCACCTTCACGACTTACGTGTTTGCCGCCAACCTCAATACCCACTCCCACACTCCTGCCAAACTCCGTCAGTGGCGTCAGTTCATTCCTACCATCAATGGCGACATTGTCCCATTCCCACGCCACACCCGCTCGTGTAGCAACACCATCCCTGATGTCATCATTATCTCTCCATATCTTCTTGGGCGCATCACCGCCGACGTTCTTGACCCTATAAGCAGAGATCATGTCCCTGTTCTCCTTACCCTCACCCTAATGTCCATCGCCCACAGAATCTTCGCCCGTCTCCACCTCCTAAACTCGTCCATGAATACTCCCAAGCAGACTGGGATGACTTTCGCCTCTCCATCACACATCAAGACGAAAGCCACCCTCTCCCCCTCCACTCTCCCGACGATATCGATCAAGCTGCCTCCATCCTTCAGCAGAACTTGTCTGATGCCATCCATTCCCACATCCCTACCGAAGCCGTTCAGCCACACCGTCCAAGCCTCCCCAGGCTGTCCTTCTCCTGCAGGAATCCCGCCGCTGTACCTCAGCACCCATGACCGAGACATACTCCTCCATCACCAGCAACTCCAGCAACACGTGGACAGGTTCCTGACTGCCAAAAAACGCCATCAGAAAGTGACATGGCTTAATACCCACCTTCCCGTCAACTGGTCTCGGTGTGGAACGCCTTCTACCGCGTTACTGGCTCGAAATCTACACCCACTTACCCTCTCCTCCACCTTGACCAGCCCCTTCCTGATTATACCAGTAAGGCTAATCGTTTTGCTTCTTTGCTCTCTGATGTCTTCGCCATCCCCAGGTTGGCAGTGTGAGGAGGCGGAGAGGCAGGCGAGTGAAGATGGCGAGTCAGCGAAGTGAGACGGGAGGGGGCTAGTGTCCATATAGGAGGAAGAGGAAGCGGGAGGGACGGACACAGTGGTTGGGTGAGACTTCTCAGGGACAATGGGGGAAGGTTCCACGATGGACAGTTCAGACGTGAATGGTTTTGTTTTGATGGAAACAGAGGAGGTTTGGGGGATGGGTTGGATGGGGATGTGGCAGGGAATGGGACCCAGCTGTCGGTGATCCTAGCTCAGTGAGTGTAGCACGTCTGCCACCGTAGCAAGCAGATGGTGGATTTGTACAGGGGAGAGGGCAGGGACGTTGTTTGGCGATGTAAGAGGAAGAGTGAGGAGAGGCTGAGGAGGGATCTGAGGAGGCGGGGGCGGTGGTGAGGGGGAGAGGGAGATGGACTGGGCGGCAAGGACAGCGGTGGTGGTGGCAGATAAAACTACGGAGAGGGGGAGGTCTCATGGTGGCTAATAATGTGACGGACTGCACGTGACGGTCGTGGAAGCCTGAGATGGTGTGGTGTACATGACGGTGGTGGTGTAGGGCCTGATATGGGAGGGTGGGGAACGTAGAGGTAGTGATGACGAGGGAAGCAGACATCGTGGATTGGGGAATAATGTGGGAGTAGAGTTCAGAGGAAAGAAAGGGGGGGGGGCGATGAAGAAGACTCGAAGGTGATGAGGCGGCGGCGAAGATTGGGAAGCGGCGCAGAGACGCACTAGCAGCAGCTGTGGCGAGGGCTGGGTGGGCAGGGCAGCGGTGATGACAGGCGACGGCGGGTGATGGGGGAGGGGGGGGGGGCCGCAGCAGCGGCAGCTGCAGCAGCGAAGCAGAAGTGGCGGCCGCGAAAGGACAACACGACGACTAGCACAACGACCTGGCAAGTAACAAACTCGCGTAGGAAGCCTACAACACCTCACCAGAAGTACTAGAGATCTGCCACAGCTGGTCTACTACAGAAGAGTTTCCTACCGACAGAAAGACGTCGAACCATTTTAGTTCATTCTTCCGATTACAATACTTCAGAACCTTGATATGTCAGCTGATCTCCTTAATGTTTTTGACTAGTGTGTTTGCTTGGCACTCACATCTTTCGGTTAAATCACTAACAATCTGTAGCATTGCACAGTTCTTCACAGGAAACCTGAAATATCCGAAAATCAGCAAGGAAGCACCCTTTACAGCGTTTATAAATATAAACACAACAGCGTGAGAAACGATCGCAGCGCCGCGCAGTGGGAGAGATTCTCGCACTAACTTTATTCAGCTCATGTTATCGGAGACGTGAGATCACGCCTTCTTCTTCTATACGTTATGCTATATATGTGACTTTGTCTTTTGCCTTAATGGTCTAATGACAATAAAATTATTATTATTATTAGATTAGATTAATACTTGTTCCATAAATCATATATATGACATTTCGTAATGATGTGGAACGTGTCAGTTTAGTAAATGGTGTCTATACACGACAATATTTGAAGGATTTTTTTAATTTTCATTTTTCATTTTATTTTTTTATTTTTTTTTTTTTTAAGTTTTATCTAAAAATTCATATAAAGTGTAGAAGTAGTTGCCATTCAGAAATTCCATTAATTTCTTTTTAAATACGAGTTGGCTACCTGTCAGACTTTTGATGCTACTTGGTAAGTGACCGAAGACTTTTGTGGCAGTACAGTTCACTCCTTCCTCTGCCAAAGTTAGATTTAACCTTCAATAGTGAATATCTCCCTTTCTCCTAGTGATGTAGCTATGCGCACTGCTATTACTTTTGAATTGGGTCGGATTGTAATAACAAATTTCATGAGTGAATAAATAAATATATATATTGTGAAGATACAGTGAAGATCTCTAGATCCTTAAATAAATGTCTGCAGGATGATCTTAGGCGCGCTCCAGCAATTATTCTGATTACACGCTTTTGTGCAATGCTTACCTTTTTACTCAATGTTGAATTGCCCCAGAATACGATCCCATAGGAAATCAGTGAATTAAAAGAGTCATAGTAAGCTAATTTACTGAGATGTATATCACCAAATTTTGCAATTACAATGCTAGGATAAGTAGCTGAACTCAAACGTTTCAGCAGATCTTCAATGTGTTACTTCCAATTCAATCCCTCATAAATGAAAACACCTAAAATTTTTTAATATTCTACCTTAGCTACAGAGCTATGTTCAGAGTCTAAATTTATTAATGGGGTCATGACATTTACTGTATGAAACTGTATATACTGGCTTTTATCAAAGTTTAATGAGAGTCCATTTGTAGAGAACCACTTAATAATTTTCTGAAAGACATCATTTACAATCTCATCAGTTAATTCCTGTTTGTCAGGCGTGATAGCTATACTTGTATCGTCAGCAAAAAGAAGTAGCTTATCATCTTCGTGAGTATAGAATGGCAAGTCATTAATATATATTAAGAACAGCAATGGACCCAAAACCGAACCTTGTGGGATCCCATTTCTGATAACTCCCCAGTTAGAGGAATTAATTGTTTCTTCTGTATCATGTGATCTGCTTATTTCAACTTTTTTCACTCTTCCAGTTAAGTATGATTTAAATCATTTGTCAACTGTCCCAATCATACCACAATACTTAAACTTGTCTAGAAGAGTCCCATGATTTACACAATCAAAAGCCTTGAGATCATAAAAAAATCCCAACTGGTGATGTAAGGTTATTCAAAGCATTTAATATTTCATCAGTGAAGGTATATATAGCATTTTCTGTTGAAATGCTTTTTTTTTTAAAACCAAACTGACGTTTTGTTAGATCTTCATTTTCCCTAATAAGTGAAGCTACTCGAGAATACATAACTTTTTCAAAAATTTTGGATAAAGCTGTCAATATTGAGATGGGGCGGTAGATGTTGACATCAGACGTATCCTCTTTTTTATGCAAAGATTTAACAATAGCATATTTCAGTCTATCCGGGAAAATACCCTGCTTTAAAGAGTTATTACATATATGACTAAGAATCCTACTTATCTCTTGTGAACAAGGTTTTAATACCCTGCTGGAAATGCCATCAATTCCATGTGACCTGTTGCTCTTCAGAGTTTATTATTTTCCGAATTGCTGAATGAGAGTTAGGTGAAGTATCAAATTGTGTAGGTATGGCCTCTTCCATTAATTTTCTTGTTATTTCTAATGAACATTTAGATCCTATTTCCTCTACAACATTTAGAAAGTAATCATTAAAATGTTTTCAGCTTCTGACTTTCTGTTACTAAAGTATCCATTTGTTTTTATGGTAATACTCTCTTCCTGTGCTCTTGGTTGCCTTGTCTCCTTTTTGATAACATTCCGAATTGTTTTAATTTTATTATCAGAGAAACTGAGTATTAATATTATTGTTGTTGTTAAAATGGATGTGGGCTGTCGTTCTTATTTGGGAAGGGGAGGCTTGCACAGGATAGAATAGGGTAGAGCACTGCGCCATACCAGTCTCCACAAAAACGAAACACGCCTCTACCTTCACTAGTGTTTAGCTTACCTTTGCCATATACAATAACTTAGCTAACGTCAAAGATCAGTGGGGCATATATGTGGCATGTGTGTTGTCTGCGCTCCTCCCTCCCCCTCTGCCAGCTGCAGTTGTAGATGAGACGTGGTTTTGCAAGTGATTTGCGTAGCATGCAACGTCGTCGTGAACTGACGTTGTTTGAATGTGGTGTGGTGATCGGTGTCCGATGGATGGGAATTTCGATTTCGACAGTCGTGCTGGAATTGGGTTTCACGCTGTAACGTTTCTAAATGTGCACACCGTAGCCCTTTCTTAATAGTTCAGTCCCCATTTCATTATGTTTTAGTCCCAGAAAGCTTGCAGTTGGTAGAAAGCGATATTGCACACATAAAAACATTATGATCAGCTTTATTGAGACGCCTGTACTAAAACTTTCATGTAGACACTTCATAGTCCACCTTAACTTCGATTTTTTTTACCAAATATCCAAAATATGACTTCAGACTTCATGTACATGCTATATAGATACAACACATATCTGGAAAATTCGAAAGTCACAGCTAACAATAAGTCAGTAGAATTTAATACCTTATTATAACCCTTAGGCATTATTTGTGTTTATTAGTATTTGATTCGTGATCAGTGTTTCATAACCTCAAGTCAACTTAAAAGTCCGATCACAAACAATAAAATATTTCACACATGAACTTTACCTGTCATGTAAATTAACAAAATATTATACAATAAAACCTAGTTCATACGTTTTTGAAGGGGGATCATAAAATAAACGTATAAGTGACATTAACGTTCAAGTGAAACTTTTTAATATACTTCTTTTAATCTCTATTGAGTGAAAACAAAAGATGAATATATTTTATAGTTATAGGTATAGAAGTTTAAATAGGCTTATGCCTAAGTTATGGACAATTAGAATTACATAGGCTTAACATGAGCCGGCCGCAGTGGCCGAGCGGTCTGCGGCGTGCCAGTCACGGTCTGCACGGCCGCTGCGGTCGGGGGTTCGAATCCCCCTTCGCGCATGGATGTTTGTGCCGTCTTTAGTATAAGGTAGATAATGAGTAGTTTGTAAGGTTAGGGACTAATGACTCCGTAGTTAAGACCCATAAGCTCTACAAACATTTGAACATTTGATTTTTTGAGCTTAAAATGAATCAATATTGCATTCATAAATCAAGTTTTCTTAAGCAATCACTGTGCACAACTTGTCATCACTGATGGTTTTTGATCTTATGTATCGTTATGTTATTTCCAATGCGGTAAGTGCTTCTGACAACTTGGAGGATTCACAGAAAATGTTTCAAATGTTTGTATAGCTTATGGGACTTAACTACGGGGTCATCAGTCCCTAAACTTACAAACTACTTATGAACTAACTAATACTAAGGACGGCATAAATATCCATGCCCGAGGGAGGATTCGAACCCCCGACCGTAGGATCCACAGATTCACCATCACATTTTTCGGATTCCTCAAGATGCATTTGTTTCAACTGATACTGGCACCACTTCTTTAATTATTCCATCTTCATTTTGCACACAACACACGGCGGTATCAGCATCACAATCAACAAAATCATCCAAATCAATTCCATTTGAAATGTGAGCCCAGTCATTATATTCTGGCATATCTAAATTTAAATCTAAATGATCAACATTTTTTTAAGTCAATGTCAGTTTCATCATTTGTGATGCCAGTTTTTCGAAAGCACTTGCGAATTGTGTCTGGCTTCATCTGATCCGAAGCAGTTATTGTGTACTGCATTGCCTAGATAAGAAAAATAAATTATAAAGCTGCATATAGATATATGTCAGTTCAGTGGCAACCTACAAGGAATGCTATACATACGTAGTGACTAGTGTGTGTAAAGAGTGTTCTAACCTACAGTTCAGTTCTTTGGCTTACTTCCAACACGTTCAGTTTAGGTTCTTTCCCAATGTCGAGGTGTGCGATGACACGTTGAACCAGCATTTTCCTGTGCTTTGCTTTTGTGGCAGTAATGATCCCCAAGTCCAGAGGTCGAACATGACTTGGGCAATTTGCAGGAAAAAAAAAAAGCCAGTTCTATGTTGCTGAATTGTAATGCCAGAGAATGAGCCGAATAATTGCCCTGAAGCAAAAGTATTTTCCTCTTCTCACGACGCATGCGGGCGTTAACCTTATCGAGGTGACTATTGAAGAGGTTAGCAGTCATCCATGGCTTCTTTGACTTAAAGTCGGTGGGCTATGACCTCACGCCCTTGAAACATTGAGGCTTCGCTGACTTCCCAATAGCTAGGGCGCGGAGTTTATCACAGCCATCTGTATTTAAAGTAAGGAATACCGTTACTCTGTGCTTGATTCTCTTTTTCCCAAAGTAGGGATCGCCCTTAAAAGCTAATGTTTTGTCAGGCAACAATTAAAAACTAGTTATGTTTCGTCTGCGTTGTAACTGACTTTCAGATTGTATTTTGCAATTATATGTGGAAGATCACGCTCCTTCCAACATTCTACGGTAACGTTATCCACACTGTTAGCTTCCTCACAACTCTCCCCACAACCAAATAAAAAAAAAAATAAATAAAAAATAAAAAAAAACGGGAGTATTACAAACAATCTTCATGAGAAACGAAAAGGTTCAATTTTCTACAAAAGCATACTTGTTGCTTCCTCGAATCTTCTTAAGTAACTCATCCTCGAATCTGATGTTAACAAATTTTTTGAACCAATGTGATAATAATAGCTATAACTGACGTTCAACAAATTCTTTAGGCACTGTACAGAAAGTCTACTTTTTTCGCAAGTCCAATGTATACTTAACGAGAAAAATACTATTTCCACAGCTGCCAGCTGCGCTGTCGACAGGAATTGCAAAAAACGTGTTGCACAGTTTTCAAAAGTTATGAACATTCATCTCTAGAACTATTGTTCACGAAGTCACACCGTCTACCAGATACAGTATTCTCTAAAAATGTTGATGCTGTTTCCGACTTCAGTTGCTCACTTACAAACATAAAAAAATTTAGGCCGCCCACTTCATCAAAAAATTTCACAAGAATGTTGCTATTTCTCAAATAGGATGGAACATTTTTTACACTTTCCCGATCAAATCGTTGCTTAAGAGTTCATCCTAGAATAGAGTCAATTCGTCCTATTGCCTCATCCATGTCATTTCCCTGAATAACTCCAGGCAAACACCAGGATGGTTCCTTTTAAAGGGAACGTTCGATTTCCTTTCCCATCACTGACAGAAAAAAAACGCTGTGCTTCGTCTCTAATGATAACGGATTCGCTGGGACTTTAAACCCTAATCTTCTTTCTGCATCATTCATTTGCTAAAATGATCGTTAGAATCAGAGTAAAAACATCCATATATTTTGTGAACACTTATAACTTTTAGCCTTGTGTTGCATACTAGACACTCAGGACAGATTACACTTCCAATACAGTATTTTTTTCACCTTCACAACTTGACACAGACATTAAAAATTTAGGGGTTTCTTCTGTTTTAGGAATTTCTACATGTCTACATACACACTCCGCAATTCACCGTAAGGTGCGAGGCGGAGGGTACACTGTACCACTACTAGGCATTTCCTTTCCTATTCCAGTCCCAAATAGAACGAGGAAAAAAAGAATGCTTATATGCCTCCGTACGAGCCCTAATTTCTCTTATCTTGTCTTTGTGATCTTTACGCGAAATGTAAGTAGGCGGCAGCAAGATCGTACTACACTCAGCTTCAATTTCCGGCCCTCTAAATTTACTTACCAGAAATTCACGAAAAGAACGTCGTCTATCTTCCAGCGATCCCCAATTGAGTTGCCGGAGCATTTCCGTGACACTCGCGCATTGGTCGAACCTACCGGTAACAAATCTAGCTGCTCGCCTCTGAACCGCCTCTATGTCTTCCTTCAAACCGATCTGCTGCAGGTCCCAAACACTTGAGCAATACAATTTCAAACCGGGGGTTAAAATAGAGTATTAAAAACCGGGTGGAACCCGGATAAACCGGGTGATTTGGTACCCTTGGTGGCCAGTAATGCCACTTCTTACTGTGAAGCGCTGTAACCAACCAGAATAAGCATGAAAGTTTTTAACATTTAACTTTTTTTTGCGAATTCTAAAGCCTTTTCTTCCAGTATTGTACCTGAAATAGGTACATTAGCTGCACTATGCTGCTGAAAACAAGTCTGTAAGCAGTTTTCCATGTCTGAAAGCTTCCCACCCTGGATACGCGTGCTTTTCTTACCACATGGGACGGCTTTCGAAGCACTAGATCCTATCTGCGTTTCATTGGCCACTACGGTAGTTAAGCTTGAGTATGGGATTTTGAGACGCTTTGCGATGCTCACTTTAGGTTCATTACGATTTCTTTGTACTTCTTCAATTACGTTTAGTTTCTCCTGCATGGAAAGACATCTTCTTTTACTTTGTGATGAACTCATCATTCTCACATGAACGAAAATTGGAAACTGCTGTACAAAAAATCCTGCTGTAAATTAAAAAAAAAGTTAATTTCACTCTTTGCAAGTACACTCCTGCTTACATTGTAAGTTAACCACCCTCCGCTTCCTACCAGTTGCCGGCTTGCTCAGTGATTATTTACGGTGTTAAAAGCAGATGTTATTGCCCTGATAAAATTGTATTGCAACGGATAACGACTTTTTACACACAAAAGACTGCAGCAACTGATAGCATACCGGTGACAGTTCCCTTACTAGATGAAATTCCCCCATTTATATTCTCGCAATTCCCCATTAAATATTCTCACTCTCTTTTTAATCATTAGTTAAGCATAAGTGGGACTCAGAATTTCATAAAAACAACTAGAGACGAAATGTTTAACTATTTACACAAGTTTATTCAAACGTTCAAATGTTTGTAAAGCTTATGGAACTTAAGTACGGGGTCATCAGTCCCTAAACTTACAAACTACTTATCAACTACCTTATACTAAGGACGGCACAAATATCCATGCCCGAGGGGGAATTCGAACCCCCGACCGTAGTGGCCGTGCAGACCGTGACTGGAGCGCCTCAGTCCCCTCGGCCACCGCGGCCGGCACACATTTATTAAATTCACTGTACATCTCCCTATCATCATTTTAAAGCCAAAAATACAAAATATTCATTCACTAAATGTATCACCAATGGATTGAGACAAGGATCGTAACCTTACATTCATACCGTACATTCTTTACTCTCTCATACTGCACCCACGTGGCTATGCACAACATTCCCATTATACAAAATCATTTCCCCGCTGAAATAAAGATAGTTCTGCCAACCTCCGAATTCTGAATGAACTCGCAAGTCGCAGCCACTTGACCATCTCATCCCCAAGGAAACCTCTCTGCCACACCCCAAAACTAAAGTTGGCAAACCTACCGAGTGCTCTGCATCTCTGCCTTCCCAGCCGCGGCTTCATGCACACTTACAGACCCTCACACCCACAATCACATAGGGTATAAGAGGAGTTGGGTACTGTGGAGCAAGGCTCCTTATGTGAGCGGCGCTTACCTATTTGTCCTGCAATAACAATTTTAATAAATAATAAAGCATTCTTGTCTCCACCTAGTTACATCCCCCATTACAGTGGCACTAAAGGCCAAGCACACTTTTACGAAATGATAATCAGATGAAAGTAACGTATACTGTAGTATACAAGGATTTAATGGAATGATACTACAGTATCGTTTCAACATTACCGCCAGGTGCCACTGGTACATACAGTCGTGTGTGACTTTTGGACCGCAGGCAGAATTGCCACTGTCCAGTGCCCCATTACACGACGCCATCGAGAAGCGCTATTCTGCAGCGCTCATGCTTTCCCACGGGACGGAGCGTCATGTCGCCACTGAGAACAGGTGCACCTGTCGCTGTGGAAAACAATGGTGCTGCTGTTTTGGAAGACGTCTCGTGCCGACTTTCATGAGCGTCTGTCCGCTGATTGGCTTCTAAATTAACA
The DNA here is from genome assembly GCA_026315105.1 of Locusta migratoria. Lineage (NCBI taxonomy): Eukaryota > Metazoa > Arthropoda > Insecta > Orthoptera > Acrididae > Locusta > Locusta migratoria. The sequence goes on from CM048755.1 coordinate 519,890,545, forward strand.
CTAGATGAAGCAAAAAAGAAGAAATAACACTAAAATAAAAATTACTTTAAAATGAAGACGTTAAACCTGTCGGTGGGGTGAGGGGGAGGGTGCTGCAGGCCGGCAACCGCCCCCTCCCCCCCCCCCCTTGGATAAGCCTCTGAGCATAGCCAAAGATTTTCAAAAGTCGGCGCCTATGTTCCACATACTGACTATAGCTTTAACTACTTTGGATCAACAGTGTCCAGCGAGGGCAATTCTCACAAGGCAATAACCCAAAGAGTGCAGGTAGGAGGGATGAACTGGTAAAGGTGTGTGGCAGAAGAATAAACCTGAAGACTAAAGGAATGGTGTACAGACAGTAGTGAGACCTGCGATGATTTATGGAGCAGAGTCATAGGCACCACCTAAGGCACATTGGAAGGCAATGGCAGTGGCTAAAATGAAAATGTGATGAAGAACTTGTGGTGTCGCCACAGCCGATAGGATCAAAATGAGAGAAGAAGAGGCAGTGTTAAAAGTGGCGGAGCTATCAAAGAAAGTTCAAGAGAGAAGATTACGGTGGTATCGATTTGTCATGTGAAGGGACTACACTTACGTTGGCGAGATAATGACAGCAATGGTAGTGGAGGGTGACAGAGGAAGAGGGAGACAGGTGAAGGGAATATATACACGAAGATTTCAGGGAGAGACATCCAAGGGAAGAAGACTATCGGACCGAGGCAAATAGAGAAGACTTGCCAGGAGCGTCGACCCCATTTGAAAAACAACGAAGGAAAGGAAGAAGAAGGCTAGAAGGCCTATAATTTATATAAAACAGAAACCACAGCGGCCCCAAGAACAGAAACTTGGGGGAGCACCCTCACATCCCCACCCACTTAACTGTGCCCCATTGTGGGTGCATGTAATTGCCATTTTCAACACTGCAGAGACTTACCTTCTGCTGTCTGCTATTAAACTAAGAGGTGAACCAATTGTAAGTAATTGTAAGTTATCATACTTCCAACTCCTGCAACAATATTTTGTGATTAACACAATAAAACGCTTATTTTATTTTTATTTATTATTATTAATCAAAGAATACCACTAGCGTTCGCAGTATTTTTATTTAATCCATCAAGTGCCTCACAAAGAAAAGAGAATATGGCCCTTCCGGTTGTTAAACCACTTCTGAAACCAAACTGAACATTTGACAGAAAATTATGAGAACTGAAATGATCAATTAACCTTGGAATATACAGCCTTTTCAATAACTTTAGTAAAAAAAGTTGCTACATTATCCCTTTCTCCATTTTTTATGAAATTGTTTCACTACCGAGTACTTCAGTCCGTCAAGAAACTGACCATTCCGAAAGGAAAACTTACAAATATGGCAAGTACTGGGCTAACAGAGGCGGAACAATACCTAAGTATTTTGCTAGATACCCCATATATCCATAAGTGTCCTTAGTCTAGTGATTCAATTATTGACCCAATCTCTCCCTTGTCAGTATCAAGGACTATTTCAGGAAACAGCCTCAGAATGCCATTTTCTAATCCTATATACATATTATAAATGCGTAAGTTTGTATGTTTGTTACAGCATCACGCTAAAACCGCAGCACTGATTTGGATGAAATTTCATATAGAGATTTCTTATGTCTTGGATTAGGACATAGGCTACTTTTCAAAATGTTTATTACAAGTTATTTATTTGAAATATATCCATAGAAATACGTAACGATTGTAAGAAGTTTCTAATATAACAGCAGAAATACTGTATACGGTATGTCATATTTAGCCGTGAGGGTTAACGCGTTATGTCAAAGAGAACCGTAATTTTGGGCAATGGTTCGGGTCCTGCTATAGTGAAATTTTTTTTCTTTGTTATTGTTATCTTTTTTACTTTCGAATATACAAAACGATTCTTGGATACTGCCAAAACGGCTTAACTGATATATAATTACATACACAAGAAATCTGAATGTTGGCGTTTATGCCGCATTCATTTTCATTTGTTGTAACAAATGAAGGAAGATGCCGCATTCATTTTCATTTCTTATAACAAATGAAGGAAGTATGTATATAAATTGAAGGCTTTAAATAAAATATGCTCTAAGTACCATGGCAAGAAAAAATATTGACGTTTTGTGTAGAATGTGATCTAGATACCAAGCCCTATTTTGTGTACAAAGCGCGAACTGCCATGTATAAATAGCGTACGTAAACTGCAACGAAAGTAGTAGCAAATGCACTCAACAGATGGCAGGCGGTACGCTGCAGTTAACATATGAAACGTTGTGTGTTCCGGCCAACTGCAACGAAAGTACTAGCAAATGCACTCAACAGATGGCAGGCAGTATAACACTCATGAAAATATTTCTCAGGACGTATAATGTGTATTCAATTGTGATTTTATCCCGGTTCTTATATATTGTTTTCTCCTTGGTTTTCGATGACGTGTATTGGACTGTCACCTTCAACTATAGATGTTCGAACATTGTGATGTTATCGTAATTCTTTAAAATTGTATTCTCTTTGGATTTCAATGAATAATAGTTTCTTTGGTGATTTCGATTATTTATAGCATTCGAACTTTGCATTTAGTTCTTTTGTTGGTTCGCTTTGCATTTGTAGGATCTCAACAGTTCGTTTCTCCGTTAGATGTCTTTTTATCTCGTTACTTTTCTCCGTTAGGTTTGTTGTTTATTTCGTTACTTTTCTCCGTTAGGTTTGCTGTTTATTTTGTTCCTTTACTTGGCATTTGTTTTCGATTACTGTATTGTTATTATTGTAGTTACTTACTGTCAGGGGTGCCATCCCACAAGTTGGAGCTGAAGGTGGTTGTGCCTGTTTTACTGATGCGTAACTTGGATGCATCACGATTATGCAGTGGCACCAGGTTACGCATCACGGACCTGAGAAGGCATATCGTGCAGGCCACCATCATCATCAGTGGAGCCAAGAGAGAGATTGTATTACTACCAGGAATACCCATCATCCCAACAAACTTGCCGTTCCAGTTTAAACGGTTACAGTTCCCATTGAAAGTGGCCTTCTCGATTACTATAAACAAGAGTCAAGGACAAACATTAAAAGTGGCAGGTATTCATCTGGCCACCCCATGTTTCTCGCACGGACAGCTCTAAGTAGGCTGCTCCCGTGTATCGAGAGCTAGAAATCTCTACGTATACTCGGAGAACGTCGTTTACAGGGACGTATTGCAATAGATTTTTGGCTTTCCATCTGTTCCAAGACAATTATATATTCCGTGCTAACAATGTCGCAAACAGTCATGTAGTTTTTTATGCTCTTTCTTGGCACATTAATGTCTGACTATTGAACCGCGGGTAACACCGCGGGGAGCAGCTAGTAGAGTTATATGATCGCCTGTACGAGGTAACGTTCTGTTTAATTCACATGCTATATTCAAAAAGTGATTATTAAATACTGTACATATATCTGACTTACCAGTAACACGCACTAACTTTATATCATCAACTTGGTGCTGCTGACCAGATACTTCCTTCATGACTAAAAAAATGTTCAAATGTTTGTAAAGTCTATGGGACTTGACTACGGGGTCATCAGTCCCTAAACTTACAAACTACTTATGAACTACTTACGAACTAGGGCGGCACAAATATCCATGCCCGAGGGGGGATTCGAACCCCCGGCCGTAGTGGCCGTGCAGACCGCGACTGGAGCGCCTCAGTCTCCTCGGCCACCGCGGCCGGCCTTCATGACTAACCGTATGGTTTTAATTTTATCCTGAAAATTAGCTATTTCCTTTTGCATGCCACATACTTTTCGCCTTCCTGATGTCATTTTTTCAGAATCTTGCAATAAGTCTGCTGTAGCTTGATTCTATTTCTGACATTTTCGTGCCGGCCGCGGTGACTGAGGGGACTGAGGCGCTCCAATCACGGTCTGCACGGCCACTACGGTCGGGGGTTCGAATCCCCCCTCGGGCATGAATATTTGTGCCGTCCTTAGGATTAGCTAGTTCATAAGTAGCTTGAATATCACAGGAAATACTAAATTTAATTGATGAAAGGAGAAAATATAAGAATGCAGTAAATGAAACAGGCAAAATGGAGTACAGACGACTAAGAAATGAGATTGACAGGAAGTGCAAAATGGCTAAGCAGGAGTGGCTAGAAGCCAAATGCAAATCTGTAGAAGAATGTATAAGAAGGGGAAAAGTAGATACCGCCTACAGGAAAATAAAAGAGACATTTAGAGACAAGAAAAGAAACTCCACGAATATCAAGAACTCAGATGGGAAACCAGTTCTCAGCAAAAAAGGGAAAGCTGAAAGGTGGAAAGAGTACATAGAGCAGCTCTACAAAGGAAATGAACTTAGGGACGATGTTGTAGGAAGGGAAGAGGAAGTAGATCAAGATGAAATAGGAGATTCTATACTGAGAGATGAATTTGACAGAGCCCTGAAAGACCTAGGTCAGAACAAGGCCCCAGGAGTAGATGACATACCCTCAGAGCTACTAAAGTCTCTGGGAGAGCCAGCCATGACAAAACTATTTGAACTGGTGTGTAGGATGTATGAGACAGGCGAAATACCCTCAGACTTTAAGAAAAATGTAATAATCCCCATTCCAAAGAAATCGGGAGCAGACAGGTGTGAAAATTACAGAACCATCAGTTTGATAAGTCATGGTTGCAAAATTTTAACACGAATTATCTACAGGAGAATGGAAAAGCTGGAAGAAGATCACCTTGGGGAAGATCAGTTTGGGTTCAGGAGGAACGTAGGAACACGGGAGGCAATACTCACTTTACGTCTTATCTTAGAAGATAGATTAAGGAAAGGCAAACCTACATTTTTAGCTTTTGTAGATTTGGAGAAAGCGTTTGACAATGTTGACTGGAATACACTCTTTCAAAGTCCGAAGTCAGCAGGGGTAAAATACAGGGAAAGGAGAGTTATTTACAACTTGTACAAAAGCCAGACCGCAGTTGTTAGACTCGAAGGGCATGAAAGGGAAGTATCAGTTGGGAAGGGAGTAAGACAGGGTTGCAGTCTTTCTCCGGTGTTATTCAATTTGTACATCGAGCAGGCGGTGAAGGAAAGAAAGGAAAAATTTGGAATAGGGATTAAAGTTCAGGGGGAAGAAATAAAAACATTGCGTTTTGCTGATGACATTGTAATTCTGTCAGAGACAGCAAAGGACCTGGAAGAGCACTTGAATGGAATGGACAGTGTGTTGAAGAGAGCGTATAAAATGAACATTAACAAGGACAAAACAAAAATAATGGAATGCGGTCTTAGAAAATCATGCGATGCTGAAGGAATTAGATTAGGTAACGTAAAAATGAAGGTGGTAGACGAGTTTTGTTACTTGGGTAGTAAAATAACATGCGATGGTCGCAGTACAGAGGCTATAAAATGCAGAATGGCAATGGGAAGAAAAGCATTTTTGAAAAAGAGAAATTTGCTAACATCGAATATTAATTTAAGTGTAAGGAAGTCTTTTCTGAAGGCATTTGTGTGGAGTGTTGCCTTGTACGGGAGTGAAACATGGACGATAAGCAGTGCGGACAGGGAGAGAATAGAGGCTTTTGAAATGTGGTGCTACAGAAGAATGCTGAAGATTAGGTGGGTAGATCGCATAACTACTGAAGAGGTACTGAACAGAATTGGTGAGAAAAGGAATTTTTGGCATACCCTGACCAAAAGAAGGGATCGCTTGATCGCTTGGTAGGACACATTCTTAGACATCGAGGAATCGTAAATTTAGCATTGGAGGGAAGTGTGTGGGGTAAAAATCGCAGAGGGAGACCAAGAGACGCGTATAGGAAGCAGATTCAAGTGGATGTGGGTTGCCGTTCTTATGAGGAGATGAAAAGGCTTGCTCAGGATAGAGTAGGGTGGAGAGCTGCATCAAACCAGTCTCCGGACTGAAGACCATAACACACACAACAAGTTTAGGGACTGATGACCCCGTAGTTAAGTCCCATAAGCTATACAAACATTTGAACATTTTTGACATTTTCGTGTAATTCCCGCTTTGTTCTACGCAATATATTTATACCTCTTTTGAGCCAACCAGACTGCCTCTTAGTGATAGTACCTTGTTTTGGTTGTTCTAACGCAAAAGCAGCTCTCAAAGAACACGAGAAATGTGTTAAAAAAGCATTCTATTTATCGTCTACATTATCAGCACTATTAACACTCTGCCAATCTTGTTCTGTAATTATATTTGAAAAAGCCTGTATTGCAACTGCGTTAGCTTTTCTAAATCTAATATAAAAAAATAAATGTTTGTGTGTTCGTATTTTATGTGGGGCCGTACCGTTCAACCTATTCTAATGAAACTTTGTAAAGATATTGCTTGCACTTTCGTGATGATCATAGCCGCCATTAGATAACTGCACGACAAACAGTTCAGGAGATATGACGTAATAAACAATGAAATGCGTGGAAAAGTGCTGCATCATGCGACGTTTGCTTCTAAACCATTGTACCGATTTCAACCAAAATTGGGTCACATATTCCATCCATGAGGGAACACTTGATATAAGGGTAAGAACTGCTTACGACATATCGTTCAAGAGATATGACGTCATAAAATTATATGGTTGAAAACCTGTGGCATCATGTGACATGCGAATAAGGACAACCCCGGCGGGGTGGCCGAGCGCATTCAGGCAGTATGCTCCGATGCGCGAGGCCGTTCCATGTCGGGGGTTCGAATCCTATGGATGTTTGTGCCGTCTTTAGTATTAGTTAGTTTATAAGTAATTTGTAGGTTTAGGGACTGATGACCCCCCAGTTAAGCCCCTTAGCTTAACAAACATTTGAACATCGAATAAGGACACTTTATTCATCCAAAAATCTTCATGACATTTTGGACACTTGACCTTCAAAGCAAGAGGAAGGTCACTGTTCAAATCAAATGTTTGTATAGTCTATGGGACTTAACTACGGGTCATTAGTCCCTAAACTTACAAACTACTTATGAACTACTTACGAACTAGGACGGCACAAATATCCATGCCCGAGGGGGGATTCGAACCCCCGACCGTAGTGGCCGTGCAGACCGTGACTGGAGCGCATTAGTCCCCTCGGCCACCACGGCCGACAAGGTCACTGTCACATAAAATTTTGGATGGTGCATGACGGAGGATACTTTACATATGGACATCGTTAGCTTCTACAGTTGTATTCCGACCCTGATGAAATTTTTAAATATGACTGAACAATTCAGTTTATCAGTGCATTATTAATATATTCAGATTACCTATTTAATTAACGTGACTAAACAGTTAATTTTCAGATTTCGGCGAAGTTTCGAATGAAATAAAATTTCTGAAAATTCTAGCAGTTCTCTCTGGAAGTTACGTTACATTTTTCAGGGTGATAATCATCAAAGAAACATTTAAAACATAAATATTGTTCACGCCATGTGAATTTTACGTAAGCAATTTAAAGTAAGATTTTAAAAAAATATGTTTCAGTGGAAAGCATACTTCATTGAGATTTTTAAATGACGGTTTTTTGGCTGTCATCATTGATGCATACCAAGCGCACCGAATCATTGGGGTGAAAACCACCAACAGAAGGAATCTCTTGTTACAAACGTATTGTTGTAATGCGAATTTGAAAATAAATACATAATTCTAATATATAAAAATTATCTGTTTGTCTTTTTGTTCGTATTTTATGCACGGCCACTCCGGACATTCGATTGCCATAAAACTTTGTCAACTCATTGCTTGCACTTGCGTGATGATTATGGGCATACTAAAATTAACTTAGTATGGTGCATGGTGGAAGGTGCTTTACAATTACTTAATTCGTTCTTACACTTCCACGCTGAAATGGCTTTATTTATTTATTTATTGTATTTTTTTGCATGGAGCCACCATCCGGCGACGTTTGCAAACGTCATAATATTTTTACATACAGAAAATCGATATAAAAAAAAAAAAAACATGAATAATTACAAGTAGATGGTACAAGTATCAGTATTCTCAGTAGGTGAATACGAGAAAAGGTGTTACTTAATAAATATTACATATTTTCAGGAGTTATACAGAAATAAATAATCTTTACAAATATTCACAAGTTACACAGAAATAAATAATTTTTACATATATTCAAAGTTACACAAAAAAATACAGGTATCAGTTTGGTTGTTTTTGGTTCGTTGTCTATAATAGCAGACCTTGTTTCCTGTGTATTATGAATATGAATATCTGAGCATCTGTTTGCTTTATTTTGCTGTGTCACAAAAAATGTAATTAATTTATAAAGATATAATGAGTACACAGTCAGGTATTTATGTTTCACAAATATTTATCTGCATGAGTCTCTATATGCAATTCCATGGATAATGGTTTACAGAATCAAAAGCTTTAGTGAGGTCTAGAAATATACCTGCTGTTTGCATTCCTTGATCAAGGTCATGATACACTTCATGAATAAACTCCGTAATTGCCGTAACAATGTTACGATTCTTTTGGATGCCATGCTGAGTCTCTGTCAGTAAGTTATTTTTTGCGAAATGATCACTAAGTTACAATAGCAGCACCACTTCAAATACTTTGCTGAAGACTGGTATTAACGATATAGGCCTAAAGTTAGAAACCTCTTCCTTAGAGCCTTTTTTATGTACTGGTTTCACTGTGCCCCATTTCAGTACATCCAGAAAGGTGTGTTCTCTTATACTACAGTTAATGATATGTGTTATTACTTTACCCAATTCTTTACCACGTTTTTTAATAACAACACTGCACAAACTATCCCAACCTGATGAGTATTTATTCTTTAGGTTGTTTATGATACTGCATATTTCTTTTTCTGTCACTTCTTTGAATTCAAAGGGTGGATCTTCAGTGGGGCATAGACTTTTCTTATTACTTGCTTTTGTGGGATTCACTGGATTAATAGTGGCAGATATAAAATATTTATTAAAGATATTACAGACCTCATGGATATCTTTAACTATCTTCCCTTCATGTCTGATGTTCATAACTCCAGTTTCAGGCTCAGGGATGGCTTTCCGGAATTTGTTTATTATTTACCATGACTCCTTGGCTATATTGGATGACTTCACTATTTGACTACTGTACATCTGTTTTCTGAGGTTTCAGGGCTCTTTCTGAAAGGTTTTCTTAGTTTCTTTGTACTTAACTTTGAAAATCTCCAGCTTTGTTGACACATCCAGCTTTGTTGACTTTGTCGACACATCCAGGTCATGGATCCTCTGCTTAAGTTTGATCATATTTGCTGGTAGTGTAAATTTGGTGTTTTTTCCATCTTGCCATGGGTTAGTACTCTCTGTATTTTCCTCACAGGGCAGCTGGACAGATATGAATGAAATTTGGAGCAGAGGTAACTTATACCCTGATTAATACATGAGCTACCTTTCGTAAGCCACCGTATGGTGCGTGGCTGATGGTACCATACAATGGGTTAATATGTTTGATCCTCCTTCATGCTGAAAGGGTTGGACAGATATGAATGAAATTTCGAATGGATAATGCTTATACCATGCATTAATACATGAACTTCCATTTGTAAGCCACCGTACGGTGCATGGCGGAGGGTACCTTACAGTGGGTTAACACGTCTGTTACTCTTTGCAATGAAACGGCCGGGGAAATGTGGAATGAAGATAGTCCATGTATTAATTTGCGGTATCAGGTACTTTTCGTAAGCCTCCGTAGGTGCACGTCGGAGGGCACGTTACAAGAAATATCCAAATTGTTTCACAGGTCACCATGAAAGTCAGCACATAAAATTACGTTTTCGTGAAGGAGGTTTTTTTATAATCTGCAAGCCCTAAATTAAGCATGGCGGTGGGTACCTTGCGACTTTGACACCGTTTGACCAGTCACCATGAAACATGGCGCATATATGTATGCGTTCATATTTAGGAGGGAGAGGAGTAGAATGAGAGAGGGGAGATGGTGACAGACAGGTGAAAGGAGATGAACAGACAGAGGGGAGGAGGAAATGGACAGAGAAAGGGACAAGAGGAGAGGGGGGAGGAGCAGGTGAACAGAGAGAAGTGAAAGGAGGAGATGGACTAATGGACAATTGGAAACCTTATATATATTTGTTCGTTTCTTCGTATTTTATGCGCTGTCGAAATGGCAAATAATAAAACAAGAGAGCTCACCAAACTGCACATAAACACCTCTACTTGACCCTGAAGTATTAAATCATTAATTTTTAAATTCTGTCAAAGAAATAAGAAACAGTATTAAAACTACAAATTTAGTTGCAATGGACTTGGTTGGAGCACCACAGTCAGCTGAGCTGGTATTTCATTGGAGTGCTAATACTTTTGGTGATATTATAAAAGCCGTATCTAAATTTTCAAGCTCTAAAAGTGTGGATTGTTACTGGTTATCAAATTACTTAATCAAAAAGACAATACACTCCATCTCTGCTCCATTAGCATTTATTTTTAATAAATGTATGGAATTTGGTGTTTTCCCAGATACATATGAGGTCTTAAAAGTTGTCCCAGTGTTCAAAAAAGGGGACAAACAACTTCCCCAAAGTTATAGACCAGTGTCAATTGTCCCAATATTCTCAAAGATATTCGAGGCACTGCTACACACACAGATAAGCAGCTACTGTGAAAGGTACAGTATTCTATGCGACAGCCAGTTTGGCTTTCACAAGGTGAGAAACACAACAGGTGCTGTATTGGAAATTATTGATCAAACCTAAGCAGCGTTTGAAGGCAATATACATGGTATCACTGATATTATGTGACCTTAACAAAGCCTTTGATTGCATCCCGGTCAACATACTGCTAAGGAAACTTGAGTTCTATGGGGTGTGGGGAAGCACATTAGAGGTTATAAATTCTTACTTAAGCAACAGAAAACAATTTGTATCAGTCAGAAATGTAAATTCTTCCGTGATGGACATCAATACAGGAGTTCCACAAGGATCTATTCTTGGACCCTTGTTCTTCATTGTGTCAATCAATGATTTATCTCAAAACATAGGCCACCCAGTCGTGTGCTATGCTGATGATACGACACTTATTACCACACATCAAAACAGCACTGATCTGACTAAACTAACAAAATAATTCTTGATAAGGCCCTAGACTCGTTTTCAGCAAGTAAACTTCTATATAACCCAAATAAAACCAAACAACTGTTAATGGGAATGTCTAATGAAGTAGAGAATAAATCTGCAATAATTCTAGGTATTCACATAGACTCCAAACTTGGATGGCAGGAACATGTAAATCATGTAGCATACCTCGGGTAGCATACTTCATTATGAAACTCAGGAAGTGTGGAGTACCTCAGAGTGACATACCTTGGGATGTTTCAGTCCCATATTTCATATGGTCTGATTATATGGGGACACTCCTCTCACATTAAGAATATCTTAAAACTACAAAAAAAAGTCTTACGTATAATGTGTAAAAGGGTCCGTAGGGAACATTGTCGTCCTATTTTCATAAGACTAAGAATTCTCACAATTATAAATTTATACATCTATGGGCTGTGCTCTATATTAAAAACAACATCTCAAAATTTGTTGCTAAGGGACAAATACATGAACACAATACCAGGGCTAAGAATAACTTGGATATACCAAGACACAGGTTGTCAAGGACTAGAAATTCGCACAAAGTGAACCCTCTGATATTCTTTAACAAATTGCCAGCATACGCAAGATATGGATATAAACATGTTTAAAGTGAAATGGTACAGCTGGCTATCTGATCATCCTTTTTATGACATTAAAGAATTTCTAGAGATGCCAGAGCAGGATATTACCATTTAACAGGTCGCTGTAATTAATAGTATTTGATTTATGTATATTAAGTCTCATGTAATTGTATACCATGTATGTTAAAGAATTGCTATACAAATGATTTGCTACACCATGATTACAGAATGGTATAGCTTGAGACATTATTAGCTAATACTTTCCTGTGTATTTTATTATTTCCATGTTTAAATGCATAATGTACCTTATTGGCACTAGATTACTTTATTATCGTGTATTTAATACTTCATCTTGTCTTATATATACCAATGACGAAACTAATATCATTATACAATGATCTTTGGTGAATAAAATTCTTGATTGATTGATTCTTGACTCCGATAAAATTTCGTAATTAAACTATTTAACAATTTTCAAAGGTTATTTGCACATTTATTTCTTATCCTGCAGCAACGCGCCGGATACGAGCTAGTAATATATGAAAATCAGTTGGTTAATGTCTCACCTTCTCATTCTGGGTAGGCCTAATCAGCTTAAGATTCGAAAGAACGCCATTCATGCCACCGCTAGTACAACGTTTATCGTGTAAATTACCGGTCTTTCATGTGAGTCGTTATGTTTCGTTACAGCGAGAACATGACTCACAGGACGGCAATAAGAGGCGGCTGACAGTTGCGAAACTGTTCGGCGCAGCGGCTGCAGGTAGCGGTAGATGGTTGGCAGCAGTGTGTACGTCAGAGAGGTGCAATCCGGTGCTGCGCATCTGTTCGAAGAGCGTCTTGCTGTGCGAGATGGACCGAGCTACGTTTTGTTTCGCAGTTTTTGCTGCTCTCTGTAAGTAAATATAGAAGAAATGGAATAGATTACAGGTTTAAATAGTGGCTAATATTTGCTCCTCTACGAACAAAAGCGTCACCAGTGCGTATCTTACGATAGGAATCCGTTACTGAGAGCTTGTACTTGAACACTATAGCATTTTCAGAAAAGTGTTTCACTGTCTTTTGCACCGTGTTATTTTTTATTTATTTATTTTAAAGAAGAGGCAAGTTTCCAAAAAAAATTATATCAATTTGAGATACTTCACTGGCAGTTCGTTTCCTGTTAGAACTCTCCTTAATAATAGCAATCCGTGTGAAAGTAAAAGGTTTTCACGGCCTGGCAGTTCAATAAAGTTTTCTCGGATTTCTTACTTCATTAATACGGAATGTGTTCGTGAAGGTTTCGAAACATACGCCGTCCTTCCAACTTCTGGTTTTGTCCTCTAGACATCGTTAATGTCAACAAATCATGTCTGTTCTTGGTACTATACATTTAGTGCTGTTACAGGTAATTTGCAAATTCAACTTCTATGGCTTCGTAGATACATCAATGGGTTCAGTTCGCAGTCCACGTGGTGAAAGTACTTGAAGTAAATATTTTAGCGACCTTCAAAATTCTTCTTGAAATCCATGTAACGTACAAGGTAACTTAATTCTCTAATGGTGTGTGTATTTCATGACTGTTCCGTTGCGATGTATTCAGACAAAACAAGCATTTCGTTAACGGTGTAAAAACGCGGATCATTTCGATTTACGATGGTGTTTTTCTTGAAAGAAGAAGGTGTAATTAGAGATGGTGAACATGTTCCGATTGGAAACTGAGGCGAAATTAAAAAGAAAGTAAGATGATCATGGTTTAACGTCCCGTCGAAATCGTAGTCATTAGAAACGGAGCACACGCTAGGATTAATTTTCGCTAAGGATGGGAAAAATCGGTCTAAACCTTTGAAAGGAACCTTCCCAACGTTTGCTTGGAGTGATTTAGGGAAATAACAGAAAGCACAAGGAGGGTTTGAACAGCCGTCCTCCCGAATGTGAGTCCAGTGTGTTACCACTGCACCACCTCGCTCGCTGAAGGCAAAAGTAATCGAGCATGTCTTCTTCTTTTACGAAAACGAAGATGAACCTAACTCTGAATTTCTAGTGGGTATCTGTATATGTGTTCTTCCGAGTGTGAACCGCGTAACGTACGACAGTGCAGGGTCTCCTTGGTACGCTATTTTCTTAGCAGTAAGACCCCTGCCCATGTCACGATGCCAGAATGTTGCGGAAACACATTTACTACCAATACTGAAAAGAAAGTAAGTGCCACTGAGTATTGACGAATCACTTTGTATCTAACTGCATAAAACCAGACACAAAGAAAAGACATCTGTTTCATGCAAGCTATGTGTACAGAGCATTACTCAAGTTTTTTTGTGCTTTAAATAATAAATTGCCAGTATGTTCAAATGTCTGTAAATATATCGGACCAAACTGCGTGATCAGCAGTCCGTATCTTACAAATTACTTAAACCTAGGTAAACTAACCTACGGACAAACACACACCCCAATGCCCCAGGGAGGATTCGAACCTCCACGGCGAGCAACCGCGCGCTCCGCAGCGAGGTGCTTTAGACCGCTCGGCTACTCCACCGCGAATTGCCAGTGCGATTACTTTAAATAACTCATAAAAAATGTGAGTACTACGCACCGGTGCAGAGAATATTGCACTATAAACACTTTTATGTTAGTCTCTTCCGAATAAGCTTTCGTCTTGACGCTTCTTATTGTTGACATGCTATATCGGCGCGTGATGAGCATTACAGTGCTCGTCGATATTTCTCCGTAATAATAATGCAATGTTACTGAATTTAATTAACAAGTTTAATTATTTCTAAGGCAATATGCTCAAATGTTCAAAATGTTTTAAGGGACTTAACTGCGGGGTTATCAGTCCCTAAACTTACAAACTAATTACGAACTATCTTATACTAAAGAGGACACAAACATCCATACCCGAGGGGCATTCGAACTCCCGACGGAAAAGGTCTCGCGCATCGTAGCATAGCGCCTCATTGCGCTCGGTCGCAGCAGAAAATATGCCTTAAATATGGAGCGAACCTCGGAGACGAGGATGTATCTGAAATTAGAAGTGACTCAGTCACATAGAAAGGTACAAAAGTCGTAATGCCGGCCGCGGTGGCCGAGGAGACTGAGGCGCTCCATTCACGGTTTGCACGGCCACTACGGTCGGGGGTTCGAATCCCCCCTCGGGCATGGATATTTGTGCCGTCCTTAGTCTTAATTAGTTCATAAGTAGTTTGTAAGTTTAGGGACTGATGACCCCGTAGTTACGTCCCATAGACTTTACAAACATTTGAACATTTATTTTGAAAGTCGTAATACTGGCATGTCTTTTGATAATTCTGTCATACAGCCAAGATTTCAGAGAGGGGAGATAAGGCGGTGCGACGACATCTGCACTATCGAATTCTAGCCCGAATGTAAATACAATAATAACGAAATGTTCAGTACAGTATGTACCGGTACAACGATTCAGAGTATGAAGTTAGCGCGCGGTTGCTCGCCGTGAAGGCCCTGGGGCACGGGTGTGTGTGTTTGTCCGTAGGTTAGTTTACCTAGGTTTAAGTAGTTTGTAAACTACGGACTGATGACCACGCAGTTTGGTCCGATAGATTTACAGACATTTGAACATTTGAGTATGAAGTTAATTGTAATTAAATGTCCCCCAGAAATGCGTTTATTATATTTTTATTGATTTTGCTACCGGTGGTTCACTAGTACGAGGCCGTGCTGGAAACTAATTCCTTCGATTTTTAAATTCTGTTCTCATTATGGTCTCGCTGACTATCGGCAGTTGGTATCGTGTTCGGCCTGCCTGATGCAAGTCTTTAAGGTGACGCCGCTCGGGCGTCGATGATAATGAACTAATGATGAGGAAAACACAAGTCCCAGTCCTCAGGTGTACAAAAATCTCCGACCGAAGCGGGAATCGAACCCGGGCCCCGTACGTTGCAATCAACCACATGGTAAAACTGCAGCGTGTGTTATTAGCATGGCGCGTATGTTGGCAACTTTGCCGCGAGCGACTATGGGAAAGCAATAATTGTCCTCGTAAACTGAAGATTTAAAATCACTTGATCGCTGTTCGTACAGATCATAAAATAAATAAAACTGTAAATCGATTGAGTGTTTCTGAACCGGAGATTCGGGCGCTTGTTTAACCTATACCTAACCTAACTTTAACTTAAAATGATCCATGTTTCGTACAGATGATAAAATAAATTAAACATGCTATACCTGCACCATGGTTGACTGCTGTGTTGTACTTAGTGTTGCCAACATTTGCAGCACCTGGGCAACAGACTGCAGTTTAGCCCAACCACACTATGGGTAGTTTTGTTCCTTGCGGTCGCTGTTCGTGTTTGTTCTCTGTTGTTCGATGTGTTCTTGGCTCAGCTTTGTTATTACGGAGGCCGTTCAGAAATCTGATCGAGCGCGCTGAGCCACGGCGCCCGGCATCCAATAGACTACCGGTACGAAGACGGACAAGGCAGTGTCTACTTGTGCAACGTTATTCAGTCAAACCTTCCCGCTTTTCTGATGCGCCACTAGAGGACTCTCAATTATAGTGTGTAACATAACTATGTATGTGTTTGAAAAACAGTGTGCTATAATAGAGTTTCTAACCACAGAAAAACACGCCAACAATTAAATTCCATAGAAAGCATTCGTGTTATGAAAGCCTACCGTCATCAGAATAGAATAGAATCTTTATTAGCCTTTCAATATGTTCTCCATACAATTGGCTTCGTCAGTGTGCTTATTGCATAATAGAAGATATGATTTTAAAAAAATAAAAAAAATAAAAAAATACATCTTAATATAATCGTACAATGTTAATACAATGATACAACTATTAATAATACATTAAAATTTTGACAATAGTACAATACATGCTTATTTTATTTATTTATTGATTCATTTATTTTTATATTTTCATGTGGACAGTGCTGTCACACATATACAGGCATACTTCATGATTCTCATAATGATAGCTTATTGCAAATAATATGTATGTCGCTGTTTAGGAACTCATCTGTTATGTAATATGGCATACATTTGAACCACTCTTCTATGGTATGCTTAAAATTAGTCAGTGGCAGATCTCTTACTGTCTTGGGGAGTTTATTGTAAAATTTCATACTAAGCAACTGAGGACTCTTATGTTTCAATGTGAGCCTTGAGTACGAAAGGTCTATGTTGCGTCACGGCGGATTGGCCACGCGTGCTGGAGCGCCGTGTTGCGGTCGGGGGTTCGATTCCCCCCTAGGGCATGGGTGTTTGTGTTGTCATTAGGTTAGTTTACCTTAGTTTAAGTAGTTTGTAAGCTACGGACTGATTACCTAAAAGTCAAGTCTGATAAGAGCCCAGAGAGATACCCCATAATAGAATTCCATATTGGAGTTTTGAGTGGGTATACTGAGATCAGTAAAGTTTTACTGACTAAATCTTTTGCAGCAGAGTTCCACTGATGGTCTCATCTTTTCAGGGTCAAAATGGTAAACTTGGCTTTCAAGAAGAAACGAATGTAGTTATGGGATGGGGGCCTGCAGCCTAGGATTGCCAGATTGAACTCGAGGCAGGCCCGGAGACCAGACGTGTGCCCCCTCCCCCTTGGCCAATGACTCACCCCCCCCCCCTCCCCCAACTGCGACCAACTCCCCCCCCCCAACCAGGATTACACGTGATTTCTAAAAGGAAAAAAAAAAATGCCTAATGAAAACGGAACATTTTGCTTTAATTTGCTTAGTAGCTTCTCTTTAGCATAAGGCAGAAGCACATTTTTTACTAATGCCTCGCTTTTTGTTCGGCCGCATCTTACTTTCGTTGCCACTGAGGAATCTCTAAAAACGTAAGGATATAGCTTGTTACCACAATCTTGAGAATTGTAAGAATGGTGGTGTTTCACACCATGGTAAGTCAAAGTTAATTCCGTTGCAGTGACTTTGTCGTCTTCTGCAGAAAATTGTTTCAGCAAGAATTTAAGAAGCGACTGGTTCTTCTTTTGTGTGGTAATATTCGCTTTGTGTCTTTCTGATTGTAAATGTTTATTCAAACCTTTTACTCCGTCGTACTTAACAGTAAATAAGATATTGCATATTCAGCACTTACACATACACTCATTAGTATCGACTTTTTGTAGCCACTCTTTATAATTTTCTTCCTGCAACCATTCTTCATGGAACGAACTTAGATATTGTCTCTTCATTTCCCTGTTATTACTCACTAATCTGAGTTAATCTAAGCTTGTCTGTTCACAAGCTATCCGAGTATTCCAAAAATTGCCGGTAAACTGATAACAAACAATGATCGAACGAACACAAATCAAAGACGTCGCCAGTTGACAAAGTGGTAACTGTGGCTGTAGTGGGAACTACGTTGGACACGTGTCTAGGTAGAGCTAGTCCCTGGATGAACGAGTGCGCGAAAGGCACAATGGGTCATTTAACGCATTCGATAAACCTTATTTTGGGTGTGCAGGATAAATAAGACAACCTGACTGATGTATACCGATCGGTAGTGGTTCATATTGTGTACGTAGACACACAAAACGTGCAAGAGGGAAACCACTATGTGCTTATGAGAGTTGATGGCAGCAGACCGTATTATTCGTTTCGGATCTCTTGATAAGTATGGAAGTGCGATCACGCATGTCAATCACATCGCGATTACGGGCAGCATGCGGTTCGCAACAATGAAAAGTTTTCAGAGGAAGAATAGAAAAGTAGTGTTTGTTGCAATAAGAAATTGACATTTATATAAAGTTATTCATAATTACTAGAGAGGAGCCGGCCGGAATGGCCGAGCGCACTGAGGCGTCTTGACACGGTGCGCGAGGCTGCTCCCGCCAGAGGTTAGAATGCCCCCCTATAAGGCATGAATGTTGTGTTCGTCCTTAGTTTAAGTTACGTCAAGTTCGATGTAGATCGTCACTACATGAGCATAGTACTTAAAAAGCGTCGTAAAAAAAAAAAAAAAAAAAAAAAAAAAAAAAAAAAAAAAGATGGTTACATTGAAGCCCGGAGATGAGAGTCATTGGCCCGTAGACCCGGAGAAATCATTCCAAACCCGGGCACTCCGGGCGGCGCCCGGAGATCTGGCAACCCTACTGCAGCCTCAACCCCCCCCCCCCCTTGCCCCTCTCCCCACCCGCCTGTGCCATTGTAAGGAACCTAGTACTCACACGCTCAAATTGCAAAAGATATTGTTGAGAAATGTATAGTCTCCTCTTTATTGTGTCACGATCGAAACATTCAAGGCACCCCCTGTGCACATAGGCTGAGTTTTTGTATTATAGTTCAGCAGTGGTGGCCTGTACACACTCTCCTACACTTAGGCCTACCTACAGGGCCAGTTTGAGAACATTTTTACTCACAAGCACAGGACATTTTCACTCCCCCCCCCCCTCCTCCTGTGCTCAAAGTAAATCCTGTGATGGCCTTAACTGAGATTTTTGTTTTTATATATATTTGTGAGTGTGAGTTTATGTGTGTATTACGTATGGGTGTGTGTATTTCACTTGGTTGCCAAAACTATTCGCTGCAGACCAATCGTGTTAATGCGTGTGAATGTACTTGACTCTCCCGTTGTGCACCAGAGTGGGTTTTTCATGGTGAGTAGGACTCAGTGGCAGCGCTAGACAAAAACTGGGCGTCGGCGAATTCGTCTTTGCGAGGCCCCTTTCATTTTTTCATTAATGAAGAAAATGTGCCGCGGCGGTGCGACCGAGCGCATTGAGGCGATATGCTACGATGCGCGAGGTCGTTCCCCGTCGGGAGGGTTCGTATCCCACCCTCGGGAATGGGTGTTTGTGATAAGTTAGTTCATAAGTAGTTTGTAAGTCTAGGGACTGATGACCCCGCCGTTAAGTCCCATAAGCATTACAAACATCTTAACAAAATGTGAAATCAGCTGAATAATAATATACAAGTATTATTGCAATGACAAAAATTACAATAAACAAACACAAATTAGAAGAACTTTTCACTTTTTCGCCTGTCTGAATTTTTTTAAGACCACATCTTAATACTAGCCGCCATTTCGGCTTCAGTTGATAGTACTGACAACGCAGATAGTCTTTCTTGGATCATTGTGGTTTTCAAGTTAGTCTTAATCAATTTCAAGTTTGTGAAACTTCTCTCGGCCGAAGCTGTACTGACTGAAACTGAGCATGGTTCTGATTGTTATGTAAACATTGGGATATATTTCTTCCAAATCATTTTCTAAAATATACTAAAGGAATTGTTTTGTAAGTATTTAACTAAAAATTGCATCACTGCTACACTCACACGGAAATAAATCCGAACAACTAAATAGCTGACGGCCGGGAATGGCCGAGCGCACTAAAGCATCATACCACGGTGAGCGAGATCGCTCTCGCCGTGGGTCGAATCCCACCCTTGTGTACGAATGTTGTTTTCGTCCATGGGTTAAGCTAGTGTAAATTAGATATAGGTCGTCGCTACATAACCCAGCAGTTGTAAAGCGCCGTTAAACATAAAATATATTTAAAAAAAAACTAAAATGTTAACAACGTTCTAACACCTGTGTTCGCCACTGTGGCTCTTTTATTGATTACTAATTTATTTCTATCTGTATTTATGACCCATTTTGGAGACAGTTTGTACATATATCAGTAACGGTACCTGCAAAATTATATCATTGTAAGGCATAGTTATCGAGATATGAAATATTTAAATCTTATATGAATTAATACCTGCTGCATCATGCATGACGTTTAAATTTGTTACTTTTTAACTATGTGCTCTATTGGCAACAAGTTTTGCGGCCACTATACACATATGCCACTAAATGTGCATACAAATTATATCATTGTGTGACACTTATTTTTCAATATGTGATGTCATCAAGCTGTCTCTGCTTATAAATCTGTTCACAGCACATTTTGTAAATAATAATCAAATGTATCACTGAAAAGACCTGTAACATTGTTTCATTCTATTACATTTTCAGGAGATATGGCATACAGTCACTGAGCTGTGTGGAAGTGAAACTATAAGGCATAACCATAAACCTCCTATTAAGGTAGGACTCGTACAGTAATGAGGAGAGTGAAAGAAAAACAAAGTGGACAGGTAGGAGGAGGGGCACATTGAAAGATAGAAAGTGACAGAGAAATGTATAAAGAAAGGAAAGATGAGGAAATGGACAGAAAGAGGGGGAGGGAAGATAGAAAGGAATATGGGGAGGTGGAAATGTACAGAGATGGGCGAGGATGGCATTTACTTAGAAGGGGTGAGGAGATGCTCACAGAGGAGTTGGTCAAATGGGGGGAGGAGGCAGAACAGATGAAAAGAAAGGATGGAATGATCAGATGGATTGAAAAAGGGAGAGGAGATGGACAGGGAGTGGCATGAGGAGTAGATGGACATAGGGGAAATGAGGAGACTGGAATAAGTACATACCCATGCCAGTCACTTTGTGTGGCAGACATTATGCATACCTGGCAATGCTGCACAATGCAGCTAGTTAGTAGCCTGTTATAAAGACCTTTCTTCTCTTCCAGTTATTAAATTTCAGAATCTTATTTCAGAGTTAAACATTACAAGACAACAACCCATACCCATTTAAGGTAATTAGTGAGGTGTTTAAAAGCAGAAAACAGAAAGAACCAGATCTAATGTATAGGGCCTAGTTCTAGCTCCATAAAAATTACTGGCTATTAAAATATATGGATGGAACGAAACTACAATATTTTATTATTTTTTCGTTTAATAATGGAACTTGCTTTTATTTCAGTAATATACTAATTAATACACTGTCATGGAAAAGAGGAGGACATAAATACAAGTGGGGAAAATCTAATTTTGTGTCCATGTGTTAAACATAATTAATTTTTTTTTTTAATTTTTATGTCATGAGTGAAGATAACTTAAAAATATCTATAACAGTTAAATTTTACACATTTTGCCATGAAAGTAGTTGAAAATTGATAAAAGTGGCCAAATGTTTCATGTATGCAACTGTAGAGGAAGACAAAGGATATATATATATATATATATATATATATATATATATATATATATATATATATATATATATATATATATTGTGTGAGACTTAATTCTTTACATGTGATGTCATAGTCTTTCACTTAGAAGACAGACCCTCAGTGGCCGTCTTCAGCTTGACGCCCCATGTAACCGCTGGTGTTGCTTGTGCCTCAAATTGCTGACCCTGCTTACCTAAGACCTATGTATGTGTTATATAAGAATTTGTTCTGATTTGTCCATAAAACTGATTCTGATGACTCGTGTAACTTGCTGTACACTGTCTTCCAGTCTGGGTTCTGTCATACATGTTGAGGTTAACACCATTGTTTCCATCATTACAAGTACCTACCATTATGCAAAACCCAGTGTTGCATATTACTTATGTCAATGCAGTCATCACCATACACAGCTGTCATGTATAAAATTCAATTGTGGGCACCTTTTCTTCATTCAGAATCTTGTTATAGCATGCTTTTTCTCACACATCAAAACAGTTTCATTGCTCAGAACCATGTTATATGCTCAAATTCAGAGTCCTCCAGTGGCATTGTGTTACAACTTGTGTGTTAGAAAAGCAGGAGAGTTGACTGAGTTAATTCATCACATGTAATACTGCAACTGATATTGAGAATAGAATAAAAATTCTGGACGCATTACTGTTCAACATGCCCTCATAGGATACTGGTCCAGCCAAGAAAATTTCTCAGGTGCACTAAACCCCTGTAAAATAGGACTATCATGGAATATTAAATGTATACGGGAATGGCAGGACATATAGTCTCGGGTATGTTTGATCCTTAGAGAGTGTCACAGAGATGAAAAATTGACCCACAGGCACCTGAAGATAGACCCTGGTTATTCCACAAAATTCTACCACACTTAAAAAAGTTTCAACAACTTGCATTAAGTGAATAATCCAGGAATATACTAAAAACCCACTAGGTGTCATTCTCATGGCCTTGCCAAAAGCTTTAGTGCTGCAAGGTGAAGTCTTTAACATTCCCCTCACATTGATGTATAGTCTAGATATAGTTACATTTTTCTGTTTTTTATGTAATACTGTGTACTTTTTTGTCATTCTCATTTTCTTTGCTGAACACATTCCAGCTCTCATGGTACTTGGTGATGACGATTTTTTATTGTGTCAGCGAACCACTGAAAATGAAGATTTATTGCACTGCAGTTCCAACGATACATTTGAGTTGATTCTGTGAGTACCATAAGCTAGATATTTTGTGTGGATGTCAGTTTCTTACATGGATCACAGTATAAGATACTTACATACAGTGGTGTTTTTTTTCTTTAAAGCAAACCTGACAACACCAGTCGCCCTTGTGAATCAGAGATAGTGGTATGTGGAATTAAAACTTGTGAAAGCAAAAGCTTGCCTGAAGAAATTCACCATACTTCACAGTCATCAGTTAATGGTAAATGAAATTTTATTTCTAGTGTTTGTGTGTGTGTGTGGGGGGGGGGGGGGGTGGCTGGTTGTTTAGCAGACGCACAAACTTTGCTTGGTTATTGTATTAATATTCTGTTTTTTGCTGTGTAGAAAACAGTATGTGTATCTATCTTGACCTGTGTAAA
Source organism: Locusta migratoria (assembly GCA_026315105.1). Classification (NCBI taxonomy): domain Eukaryota; kingdom Metazoa; phylum Arthropoda; class Insecta; order Orthoptera; family Acrididae; genus Locusta; species Locusta migratoria. The sequence continues at coordinate 519,913,722 of CM048755.1, forward strand.
CTATAACCATTAGAAGGACTTGAACATTAAAGCTGTCTTACTATTCATTTCATGTATTTTATTATACTATTTTCAAGTGCTCACATCTTAGGTGTTGAGTACTTGTCCCGGTCTAGTTTTCAGGAAAGGTACGGTGCAGGATCGTGGTTGACTAAAACAGTTCTATAGAGATGAGTATTAAAAGTTTTATTGATTGAAGATTACAATACTCAACTTCTATCTGTTCTTCTCTCTTCTCACGTCATCGTCTTCTGTATGATGTTAGCTGCGTTGAGACCTAGTTACTGCCAAGTTCGTAGCTGAGTTTTGACTGGTCATGCAGACATAACACTATAAATCAAGATTAATATTATGCAGAATGACACAGTGCTAAAATTACATCTTGTGGTTTGGACAAATTAGTTTCAAATCTTTTTCTTGTAATCCAATTTTCTTGTATGACATCATTTGTCTTTAATTTAGGAAATTTTTCTGAACAAGGCTTTGACCAGTTCCATTCCCAAACACACTAAGTTAAGCACCCTTTGATTGATGTGATGTTTAATTTTAGTTTTATCTTATGCTGTGGGACTAAACTGATATAAAAATTAACATTTGTAATAATAAAATATCATATAGGTCTACATATGTTAGTCACTTGTGTTTGTCAAGTTTAACATAATGAGTATTCTATTTCTGTATCTTTTATAATATGTTGAAACACTCAGTGGTATATATTGGCTAGGACAGAATTTCCCAAGAGATAAAAGTATCATCAGTATCAATTTTATTTCAGGGAGTAAGGGGACAACAATATTTTTATCACACTAAATAGGCATTAAATATATACATGTAGTGTCTGTTCCGAAAGAACAGACATCACTTCTGACCCTGCAGTTGTTATTCTTTAATATTCATAGAATATATGACATCAACTGCAATTGGGTAAAGCTGAAAATGTGCACCCAGCTGGGATTTGAACCCGGGTCTCCTGCTTTCTAGGCAGTTGTGCTGACCACTACACCACTGGGGACACAGTGATCATCGCACCTGCAAGGACTACCTAAGCACACCTCCCGTCAGATACAAATTCCCAGCTTCACCCTGCCCACAGTACTCAAACTCTTAGTTATGAAACTAATTCCTGTAAGAGTAAGGGTTTCAAACTTGCCCACCCCTCCCCACTAACGATAGGATCATTGCCCATCACCAGCATATTATATATATACATGTATATATAATGCTTTGCCCAATCGCAGTTGATGTCATATTTTCTATGAATATTAAAGAAAAACAACTGCAGGGTCAGAAGTGACGTATGTTCTTTCGGAACTTAGGTAGTCCTTGCAGGTGCGGTGATCACTGTGTCCCCAGTGGTGTAGGGGTCAGCGCAACTGCCTAGAAAGCAGGAGACCCGGGTTCAAATCCTGGCTGGGTGCACATTTTCAGCTTTGCCCAATCGCAGTTGATGTCATATATTCTATGAATATTAAAGGCATTAAATAACTATGAAACAGCCTAACCACTTATGAGGTTCTACATGCTTTGCACTACTGTCTCATTTACCTGATGCAAAAGTGCCAAATGAGTTCTCTAAGAGTTTTTGTGTCTGTTGATACTGTGCATATGAATATATGAATTTGTTTTAATTTCAAGAATTGTATTAATAATGGCTTTATTTTAGTGTTGTATAAAACGTGTGAATGCTGAATTACATGTGCATTCTGAGCTTTAATACTATGTATAATTTTATGAAATACTGAATGATTATGAGTGATATCTCTTAAGTCCACAGCAGCAGAAAATTTTTCAGAGTCTATTGACAATTCAAAGTTATGAAATTCTGTGCCCCTATTTTTTTCACAGGACATACCAGTATATTGCATTGTAGGGTGGCTTTGACATTTATGGGAAAGTATATTGTTCAAGTACTTAAAGAGTTCACTGTTTATGGTAGGGTTTATATGTACTTTTACAATGAGCAAAGTTTCATTGTGCTACCAAGTACACATGTCCCATATCATACATATTTCACAATAGGCTGCACTGATACAACATAACCCATGTTTCTGTTATCTCATATGATCTAAAAACTAATTTGTACAATACTTTTGAAGACTTGTTTAAAAAGAATGCTCTTTCATAATAATCCTGTGTGCATGAACATTAGTGAAATGTTTCTATATAGAATATAGTAATTGATGTTATCTTGCTTCATAGTGCACTCAGTATGCTCCAATTAGTGATCCTGGAATTCAGAACAATTTATCATGCCTCAACTGAGAATGGACTTTTGTTTATAACATTTGACAACACCATTTTGATAAACGGTTAAAGATAACATTTTTGTGACCAAGTCTTATTCAGAGATTGCTTTGTATCTGTAAGAAAGTTAAAGTCAACAATATCTATGTGAACCATTCAGACTTCTCTTAGGATCAGCCAGGCTTACAAATATGTAAAGCTGCATCTTGGATTGGTTGGACCATGCAGTGCTTTTGTATTCATTTTGTTGTTATTTCTATGGCTTTCATACTGTCTCTATGGACTATTTTTCTTCACTGCTCTTGTTTCCCTTTTTATCTCATTCTTTTACTTTCTCACTAAACACTTTCCAATCCAAAACTTTCACTCTTTCTATCTAACCTCTTTTATGGCCTTTCATAAATTTTTGAACTCATGGTAACTGTGCCACATATAACAACTCATAATTTTATATGAAATCTCATTCTTGGGATTCTCTGAATATTTCCAAAAAAATGTTTCTAATGTATGCTCTCTGATTTGAAAATTTCTCTGTAAAATGATGGGATTTCAGTCTGTTTCCATTCCATTCTGTCTCTTCCTCTGAGAATTAAAGTTTTTTTTGGGTACAGAACTTCATGTTTATTCATTATGTTACAGGGTATAATGTTTGTATGTGTACATGCACTACTTGTGGTAGAGGTAAGCTTTCTGCAGTTTATGTAATTCAACTCTAGGTACTTTCTGTGTGTGTGGGTGTGCATCTGTCTTTCTGTTTCATTGCCTGTAGAAAATCTCTCTGTTCATCATTGAAATTTCAGGATTTCATCATTCAAAAGCCACACCATTTCCTCTTACATAACAGTCATCTGTGAAAAATCACTCTTCCTACCCATACAGTAATTATGTGTACTTGTAAATTTTGTTGAAAATGTGACAGCTTCATGACTTGACCCACACAAAGCATTCTATATTTACCCCAAATTATGTAAATTATTCTTATGATTTACTGTTCAAATTGATATTATAATTTGAATTTGTCCAGTGTAGTTTCTTTGTTCTGCGCATAATTACCTATTTGTGAAACATGATCAGATAAATCTCTAAAGGTTAATTTCTGTTACTGTAACCTATGTGATCACCCTTCTCAGGATTATAAAAATGAAAGTGTCACTCAAAAATAGATTATCTACATTTTCCTTATAAGATTTTACTGAAGCAGGACAAAAGTAATACCTTTTGCTCTCATACATGGGAGGAATGAGGTTCACATCCCCAGTCAAAAGCCCAGATTTAATTACTATAATTTTTTTCTCAAATTTATTTCTTGTTCTATCCAATTTGAACTTAGTCTCCACCTTTAGATGGTAAATCAAACTTTATTCTTTCCTCAGGCAACAAATTTGCATCTTTTGAAACTGGAACAAAATTGGACAAAACTGTTTTTTGTTAATGCATGTAAACAATTAGTGATTTTACTAATACCAGGCACTGTTTTATCTTATACAGTGTTCAGTCTATGGTTGTGGCAAATGAATACTGTTGGAATAAGGGGCACTGATCTCATCAAGTTAGTAATGTTTTCGGAGAGAAATGGTTTCATTATTTTATCAGAACTATTTTATTTCTGCAACAATCATGGGGAAGAACCTAACTTTCTGGAGTTTACTTCAGTTTTCTATCTTATTCTACTGATTGAAAATCCTACATGTTGTCAGGATCTGTAGGTAATGATAGGTGAATAAATGAAACAATCACCTGATCTACAATAATATTTTATTATGACAATACACTGAATGCAACTATAGCAGATATCTGTGACAGGCAAAGTAAAAGACAAAATATTTCACTCCAAGATCAGCTACATCGAGTATAGATTTGTTTTCCGTAGTATAACTGAAAGTGTCTTCCAGTTTCACTCCCACATTCTGAATATGATAGTGAAATATAACAATAAAATGAGGTTAGCTTGGAACTCACCTCAAAGACAATCATCAAACCACAAACAGGCACATAGAAAAGGCAATCTCACATGCACACAACTTACAGCTTTCAGACGTAGCCTTCATCAGTATAGAATACATTCTCATTCATGTAGTCAGAGGCACAACTCACTAAAACACAACTGTCATCTCTGGCTGTTACATTCCTAGTGACACTTGGCAGTAAGTGCGACTCAGAGTGGGATGGGAAAGGAGAGGTGAGGGCGAGGATAGATATGTCTTATGTTGGTGCCTTATGGTGGTTGGAGAAAGATTAGATTAGAGAGGATGAGAACTGTTGGGGGGGGGGGGCGCATAATATGTCACTGTAGGTTGAGGACTGGATAATTTTGGGACAAAAAATATATTGTAAGGATAACTCCCATCTGTGTAGTTCAGAAAATCTGAAATCAAGCATGTTATGCTCAGCTGAATGTTGGGTCACGGGGTTGTCGTACTGATGGGCAGCTTGTTGGTATTAATACCAACAAAAAAAGCTGTGTGGTGATTGGATCAGAGCTGGTAAATTATATGGCTTCTTTCACAGGTGACCCAGCCTTTGATGGGGTATTATAAGCCTGTGATGAAGTACTGGGTGGGTGGACTGCACAGATCTTGCACCATGGTCTCCCTGTGGTAGAGGTTTACTGTTCGGGTTGGCATTTGAATTGAATGGACTAGGATGTTGTGGAGTTTTTTGGAGGGGGGCTGATGGAACACTATTCTGGAGGGATAGGGAGGGTTTTTGGCAGGATGTCTCTCATTTTAGGAGTGATGAAAGAAAAACAGAGTATTGATGAAGGAAGCACCATAGTTTAGTTTTTGCCAATCCAGGGTGGTACCCACTAATGAAGAGGGAACTCTTTTGTAGCTGATTATTGTGGCTTTATGGAGTATTGGGTGTGTGTGGGAATATGGTACAGGATATCTGCTGGGGGATCCATCTGGATTCCCCTCCTCCCTCCCACCTCTTCCCCCACTACCGGTTTTTCTGAATTGCACAGATGGGAGTTATCCTTACCAGTTGCGCAGCCATGGGGGAGGGAGGGGGAAGGAGCTAATGGGGTTGAAGTCCCCCCTCACCTCCTGGCACCACCCAAAGATTTATTTATTTTAAGAAAGGCAGGCCGGAACAGGAAATCTGAAATAGTACACATGCAATAAATCACAATGTAACTATAATTTGCCAAGCACAAATGAACATGACAGTGGGTCACCAATATGATGCCACCACTGAGAGTGTGTGCTGCTGTTACTGTGAGCGGTTTTAATACCACCGTGACCAGCTTTGATCCTGCCGCTATTGTTACTGCAATGCTGAAGTAACGAGCCAATTGTTCATATGTGGTGACCCTCTGCTTAGCAGGTCAGTGGCACCACCGATTGGAATCTTATGAAGGCCACCAAAAACTACGAACAACAATAGTTTTATATTAGTTCAATTTTTACTCATAGAGTCTCATGTTAATTAAACAGTTATAACATTGGTGAGCTTTCTATATTTCTGATAGTGAATGATAAGAACCATTTACCATTAATAAATTTAGTAGGCCAGAGGTGCCCACAGGGGGGAGAGGGTTATGATGCAAACTGCGTTATTGAGTCATTGAAATTTCTGGGGGAGAGGGGGGAGGTGAAAAATGAGTACTTTTGGCCAGCCTGGAGTGAGGGTTTATAAAATAATTTACAAAATGTGAAATAAAAGATATTTAATTTGAATATTAATTTGAAAAACAATTTTTATTAGGTAATAAACTAGAAAGTGAAATGTGAAATAATTTGGGTGAAGGTCACGGTTAAAGCAGGCTCGAACATGGTAATCGGATGCTTCTATAGGTCTCCTGGCTCAGCAGCTGTTGTGGCAGAACACCTGAAGGATAATTTGGAAGATATTTCGAGTAGATTTCCCGATCATGCTTTAGTTTTGGGAGGAGATTTTAATTTACCTGATATAGATTGGGAGACACAAACGTTTATTACAGGTGGCAGGGACAAAGAATCCAGTGAAATTGTTTTGAGCGCATTATCTGAAAACTACCTTGAGCAGTTAAACAGAGAACCAACTCGTGGTGACAACATATTAGACTTTCTGGTGACAAACAGACCTGAACTATTCGGAACAGTTAATGTGGAACAGGGAATCAGCAATCATAAAGCGGTTACAGCATCATATTAAAAACTGTAGGAAGATTTTTCTGTTCGGAAAAAGTGACAAAAAGGGGATTTCAGAGTACTTGATGGCTCAGCTCAGAAGTTTTATCTTAAGTACAGATGGTGTTGAGGAACAGTGGTCTCAGTTCAAAGCCATTGTACAATATGCATTAGATGAGTATGTACCTAGCAAGGTTGTAAGAGATGGAAAGGAGCCACCGTGATACAACAACCGAATTAGAAAGCTGCTATGGAAGCAAAGGGAACTTCACTGCATACATAAACGTAGTCTTGTAGACAAACAAAAACTACACAAAGCGAAATGTAGCGTGAGGAGGGCTATGCGAGAGGCGTTCAACGAATTTGAAAGTATAGTTCTTTGTACTGACTTGGCTGAAAATCCTAAGAAATTTTGGTCTTATGTAAAAGCGGTAGGTGGATCAAAACAAAGTGTCCAGACACTCTGTGACGTAAATGGCAGTTAACCACTACATATAGCAACATTTGTTTAGGGTATGTTTATTTTGCATCCATAGTGCCAACTGGTGCCCCAAAAGTGATATTTCTAGCTTAAATTGATTAAATATTAACACATTAGCAAATGAACTAAATTTTGCTGCCATAAAATAATTATTGTTCTCACTGAATCTCTGTGTGCAGTTGCACTTTAACCCTTAACTACTATAGACGTTGACAGGAACGCAACTACTATGGAGGTGTCTCTCAGACTGCTCTCTTATTTTCCATATATTAAACTAGTGTTTTGCTAAATATCTATTTCCATGACATCCTGTTGATCATTAAATTTCTTAGAGATGTCATTGTAGAAATTTGACTTTTTTTAACCATGTAGTACGAGTATGACGACAAGTAAAACACAGTGCAATTTGTAGTACATTTTTATTTTTTGTGCTACGAAAAGAACAGCAAGTAATTATTTCTCTACACACCCACAGATTATCATTATAGAGATTATATTACAAATTCACAGCATGATTAGATACTAAAATCCCATTTGAATTATAGTAAATTGTATGTGAAATCTCCTTTCCATTTACGATTCTCCCAGAAAGGTTGCCACATTTTCCTTATAAAACAAAAAGTACAAACTAAAGATATCCTTCTGTGTTCCACTAAATACTCTTTTAGTTGCTTTGACCCCACATACACTTCACGCAGACCTTTCTGGAACACCCCAAACAAGTTGGAACACGGATACTGTGTTTTCCTCTTCAGATGAAAATCACAAAAGCCACCCGTTCTTCGATTTTCAAATTATTTTGGTGTATGAGGCTCATCATGTATATCCAGTAATCTTCTAATGGTGCCACTCACCTCTCATGGCAAGTGTCCAATAGAAAGTCTACACTTCATATGTGGCTCAACTAGATCTCTTGCTAGGGTCTTCTTGTCATTACTTCTGCCTTTGGATATGCTTTATGTACCACATAAGAATTTACACCACATGCAACATTCACTAAAGTGTAGAAAATTGGCAAAGGCCATCTTCTTGTGTTGGAGTGCGCCACTGCAAGCCGCATCCTGTCCGTCTACGGCATCAGAAAGACGTGCCTGGCCGAGTCCACCGCACGATGGCGCTGCCTCCGAGGTTTTGCAGCGCCGGCACGACCGGGCGAGCATGCAGTGTGCGAGGCCTTGCCCTCAGTTATGTCATAGCTCTTTCCAGAGCCTCATGTGAACATTAGCTGCATTCCGTGACCTATCACCATAGTGTACTACCCTGTTTATCGATGTGTTGTACCGTCTTTTGTGATAAATATATTATACTGTTACAACATCTTGTCTGCCAACTTGAAAAATAACCTACACATCTTTGGTTGAGGCAGTCCACACCTCCTTTTGTTGTATTATAAAACTGGATGATCTCAGGTTTTCCTGATACAGGATCATTATTTTCTGAATGATGCAGAGAAGAGACCAGTATTGCAGCTTTGGCCTTTTTGGGCACAAAGGAAACAAGAATCATGTCTTCTGTAAAACCATAAGCAGATGTCTACACTTGACATTTCCTGTTGGGTAGGAATTGTGTGGAATCTCCATTTTGTTTCTTTTCAGTGTACCAATGTATGCGAGACCATTTTTTGAAAGTTCATTGACTAGTTCTATAGATGAGTACCAATTGTCACTTGTAACATTTCTTCCAGTGTTTTCAATAGGTTTTACCAGACGAAGAACAGCCTGTGGGGGAACACTGTGACTTTTCTCAAGGTTTGAAAGGGTGTGACCATCGCTACCTATTCCAGAATAAATGTATGCATTATACAAGTAATTTGTACTAATGTCAGTCAAACAATAGGTTTTACCATACGAAGAACAGCCTGTGGGGGAACACTGTGACTTTTCTCATGGTTTGAAAGGGTGTGACCATTGCTACCTTTTCCAGAATAAATGTATGCATTATACAAGTAATTTGTACTAATGTCAGTCAAACACTGAATTTTCACACCATATCTTGCCGGTTTGTTTGGCATATACATTCTAAACTCACACCTTGAACAGAAAGGTACAAGCATTTCATTGGCACATACTGTTGTACCTACAGAATAGCAAAGTTGACTGTTTTCGATTATACGCAGAAAGATTTGTGAAACTACTGCTGCCTTCTATTTCCTTTCTTTTCTCCTGATCATCTGGGTTATCAAATCGTAATGAATATAGTAAAAACAGAAATCTTTCCTTACTAACAGTGCATCTGAAAATATTTCTGCCTGTTCCAATAGTTGCAAACAGGCTGTAAACCGATTCGTGCCCTGATTTGAAAACCGCTGAATACACTAATAGGCCAATTAGTGCCTACAATTCAATGACGTCAACATCCTGTAGATAGGACAAGCGACCATTCGCATACTGTGCTCTGAGCTGCGGTACTTTCAGGTTTGTCCATACAACGATTTCATCTAGAATATCTTGTGTAAAGAACAGATTCCATACCTCCAAAGCAGAAGGGTTTTCTCCAAGACTTTGAGCTGTCTGTCATAGTCCGGAATGCTGTAAGACAATGTTGTGTTGCTTTGTTCTTACATTGGCTTTTGGCTGCTTTTTTTGCCATCGAAAACATCTGTTCTTACCGAAGAAGTAAGCTGCTTTGTCATCATCAGGTTTCACATCTTCGTCACTTTCAGGTTCCTGCTCTGAATTAGTATCATGTTCACTAAATACCTCAAAATCAGGGTCATTATCGCTGTCATCAAAATCATCGGAGGATTCACCAAAACGTTCTTGATCATCCACATCTGATTCACGTAAAATGTGTTGCATAGAACATTCAGCTTTTCCTGTCATGGAGAAACATGACACGGAACAACAACAGCAAGAGAGAGGCCACAGCCACAGTGCTGTGGCTTAGCAGGCCGCACTCACGAAGCCAACTGCCCAGGCGCTATGAGGCAGAGCCTGTGCCAGTGACACACAAACACTATGGTCGGTCATTGAGGCCGTGCAAGGCTCATAAATACAGAACAAAGAGCAGCAACACTGCAAGAATGCTGGCATGTGGACCTTGTTGGCCACCAGGAAGGTACACAGAAGAGTCCTTACAGCTTGACAGGGGTGTGTGAAATATCTCAAGTCAAAAAGTCGTAGTGGTCTGAGTGACCGCAGATAGTAGTTAACGGTTAATTATAACTTGGTACTTTCAAAAATATAGAACAGTGGGAAAGAGTGAACATTTATATCAGTGCTGTACAATAGTGAACTAAATATTACATTCAGTGCCTAGTATAGGACTGACTATGATCTTGTGGCACATGACATGGTATTACAGTATATACATAGAGAAGAGATGAACGAGGAATAATTCTGATAATGATGGGGAAAGGCACAAATGGATAAATGCTCTGACATAAGCTACTTTGACAAAGTATAGATTGTTATTGTGTGGCTATTTTGAATGAGCATCTCAGAGATGGTTAAGCTTGTTGGCTTTTTACCTGTTACTATCATGAATATTGTATGGATACTGGTTGAAGGAAGGTGAAATCAGGAGTAACCAATATGATGTTCAACTTTCAAGCATCCATAATAGAGTGTAGAGGTCAGATGTTTGACTGCTCTGTAAAGCAGGATACGTCGTAATACATGGTAAAAAGAATGGCAGATTACAGTACTGTTGTAGGCACAAGTGTTTTGGAACTCAGTTTGTGCATATCGTTGAAGACGTTCAAAAATGTTTGTAATCCTAAAGTCATCAGACCCTACTTAAACCAACTTAAAATTCTATGCTAAGGACAACACAAACACCTTTGCTGAAGAGAGGCCTTGACCCTCTGGTGGGAGCAGCCACACAATCTGTTATGTGGTGCCCGAGATCACATGGCCTTTCCTGAGCAACACTTATAGTTGAACACGGATCTCTACAGAAGATCATATTTACTCATAATCATGTTGATCCAGTGACTACATCAATTATGAATTTACTGCCTATGTAATCATCAAAATTTGACTGTGAATCAGTGGAGATGTTTCACCTTGTCAAATGACTAACATTTATTGTTACACAAGGTGGATGTTCATATGCACATATTCCATCATCCTTGAGACTAGCTGCTCAAAATATCCATGCTTCCTTGGATAAAGTTCAGTAGGGAACAATATTATATTATGGAGGACCTTCACCTACACTTCTGTGGGGCCTGTAGTAGTAATAAATGGCACCAGTAGTAGGACAACTGTCAGTGTCACAAAGCCATAGTTGAGCTGCTGTGCTTTGAGAAACATGAAAGTGAACTTATATTGGTGTCAGTCACCTGAACTAAACTAGTTGCAACACATGTTGGGTGCTATCATGTGTTGGTTCTTCACCCAAAATCTACAGAAGGTTATAATAATGTTTCGGCTATTGAGTGTATTTCTTTAATTTTTCTCTCCTCCCATAATTATCGATAATGCATTATATATGTCTTGCTTCGAAGAATTGTTCTTGTCCATTGAGACAAACACTGTTATAAAACAGTGACACTGTCTTGAAGTGTAATTCCCCAATTTGAAATAAAGGTATTTCAGAAAACTTCTTTGTCAGAAGCTGTTCTATGACCTATATTTTGTACATATAAAATGTGTAGCAATTGTTTCAACTGATTTCAGCTTCTTGTTAAAGAATATGTGATGTGGACAGACTAACTGTAGAGTTTTTAAAATAAATAAATGTAAGAACCTATACTCAAAACATACTAGTAATGTTAAGATATATAGGATTTACATTGATTTGTGTATGCAATAATTCACTAAGAATAAAATATTTTTGGTTTCTTTTAACATTTTACCTTCTGTGGATACAAAGGCAATTAGAAATGAACACTACCTCATTCTGAACAAATACTGGGAAGATTTGACAGATCATCTTCTTGTTGAAGATACAGTTCTCATATATTTGCAAAGGGATTTAGAAATAGACCAGAAGTCATGATGCCCTATGGAAATTTAGTATTTCTCTGCATCAGTATTTATAACACAGAAGCTGCAATGTTAAATATGATGAAGGTTATGTAACACATCTCAATCAGTAAATAATCTTTTCACAATTCCTTGCATGCCTTGTAAAATTTCAAATGTTTGGGTGGGAGTTGCTGCTTCAAGTATTTTCATCAACCTGTTATTTATTTCAGAGTTCAATGTTTGCATAATTAAGGGTTTATCAGTCCCTATACTTACACACTACTTTAACCCTTTAATGCTCAGAGGCTAAAATTTTAGCTACCACATTTATTTCTGAATGTGCAAATTATTATTATTATTATATTAATAATTCAAAGGGATTGTTTTCGGGAAATTAAATTTAAAATTACTTAGGGTACTATTTACTGTAATTTTCTAGTGAATACTATTTATAGTTTTCTGAGTATTGGATTCCCTTAAAGTGACAAATTTAAAAGTGGCCAAATGTATGGACAACTTTTTCTGAACTTGTCATTCTTCATATTGGTTTATTTGTTCAGTATAAAAAAGAACACATTGCTTAAACAATACAGTATGTGTTTCACAACAATGTCTTTTAACAAACACTAAATGTCTCATAATAAATGAAAAATAACCATAAAATGGTACAAAAAATCTAAACAAAATGTCACTTCACAGGTTTTTGCAGACAATGTTAGACCTTTTGACAGCTTGCTTTGTGCTGCAGTAAGCATTGATTGACAGCTTGCTTTGTGCTGCAGTAAGCACAGCTTCTGCAAGACTGGTAAATGATTACCAACATTAGTAAATTTCCACACTTCTCTCTCTCTCTCTCTCTCTCTTTTTTTTTAAATCTTGTAACTTTAACTTGTTACTGCAACATTTGGTCTTCTTCCTTTCTGATCCCTACTGCAATAACTTCCAATCAGCTCATCTGGAAGCAGCGTATGGAAACTCAAATGTGCCATAGGCTTTTGTCTACATGACAGCTGCATATTTGTCTAGTAATATAAGGTATGAGTTCTCAATAGCAGAATCTAGGTACAAGTAGTAAAGTGTCATTCAGGAAAAAGAGCAGCAAGATGTAAGTTGATCAAACAGTTTGACACCCATCATGTATTTGTTGTATTCATGTATACATAAAGGGTGTGGAATATCTACTTTGTTCCTTGACTTCACCATTTGTTTGGAACTCACCTGTAAACAAACAGTGGCTATGTATTCTACCACAGAATATTCGGCTTCACTACTGTGAATGATATAGTTCAAATATAATGGGTACTTGCAGAGATTTCAACCATAGTGGAAGTATTCAAATAAATAGCCACCAACCACAGAACCACATTGAGTATTGTATGACAGCATTAAACAAACTTATACTAAGGGCAACACACACACACACACACACACACACGTTGAGGGAGGGCTGGCCACAGTGGCCGAGGGGACTGAAGCGCGCCAGTCACGGTCTGCACGGCCACTATGGTCGGGGGTTTGAATTCCCCCTTGGGCATGGATATTTGTGCTGTCCTTAGTGTTAGCTAGTTCATAAGTAGTTTGTAAGTTTAGGGACTGGTGTCCCAGTAGTTAAGTCCCATAAGCTATACAAAAATTTGAACATTTGTTGAGGGAGGACTCGAACTTCCAGTTGGAGTAGCAGCACAATCTGAGACATTGTGTAGTTTATTTCAAAATGTAAGTATCAGTAACGTAAGTAAGGAATTAGACTACCCTGTTAAAATGTGTGCACTTTTAATACAAGCTTTTTATCATTTAACTTTAAATAAAAGATGTATAATTTCATAGGAAAAGAATAAAAACTAGAAATATATTGCAATTTTATACTTTTGCTTTTACATTAAAAATGTGAATTGATAATGTGACACACAGGAAAAAAAAATCTTACAGGCACTGATACAAAGGAATTATCTGATGAAGAGGAACAGTGCAACTGTAATAGTAATAACAACCACTTCTTCATTGAACAAGAGCTGATGACAGAGGCGAAGAACGATTTCGTAAAGTGCAGGTAAACTGATCATTGTTAATAATGCAGTAAATGAATTTGTACTATGTTATTTCTGTCACTGATTGTACCATACTTATTCTGGTAGGGTGCAGGAAGATTCCAAAAGTGGCTGTAAAGATGTGTTATGTGATTGGAAACTTATCAATATTACAGACACTTCAGATAACGTAAGTTCCTGTATTTAAATTTATTTTAAAAATTTATCATTGACATGTTAGAAAAAACTTCATAAACTCATAGAACTATTTTATATTTATAATGATATTTTCATTCTGCAGCAGAGTGTGTGCTGATATGAAACTTCCTGGCAGATTAAAACTGTGTGCTAGAACTGAGATTTGAACCTGGGACTTTTGCCTTTTACATGCAAGTGCTCTACCAAGTGAGCTATCCCAACATTCTTCACAGTCCGTTCTTACAGATTTACTTCCACCAGTACCTGAGCATCCTCCTTTCCAAACTTCATTGAAGGTTTTCAGGAGAACTTCTGTGAAGTTTGGAAAGTAGGAGGCCAGGTACTGACAGAAGTAAAGTTGTGAGGATGGACCATTAAGTGTGCCAGGGGACTGATGACCCCGTAGGTAAGTCCCATAGACTATACAAACATTTGAACATTTACAAGTGTGCCAGGATAGCTCAGTTGGTAGACTATTTGCCTGCAGAAGATAAAGGTCTCAGGTTTCCATCCTGGTTACAGCACACAGTTTTCTACCACAAGGTTTCATATTTCCTTGAAACTTGAGTACTTTCATTAACTGAAAGAGAATACTGTCATTTATACAGTAATACAATTAGTACCAAATAGAATATTCCCCAAAATTAGAAGCATCCATATTGAAGTACACACAGACATCCATACATATACTCCTGTGCCAACAACAATTATTAATGATATGTGATTATTGTAAGCAGTTGCCTGAGCAGATTTGGAGGTGGGGATGGGGGACAGAAAGGCACAAGGACAGGGTAGTGAGGAAGAGGAAGGCCTTTCTTTGGACAGATGACTCGACAGTCACACAAGATGAAAAGAGTACAGAAAGTGGGCAAAAAGAGATGTATAAAGAGAACAGGAGTGGGAAACACAGATAGGGGAGAAAGGATGGGGAAATAGGGAGGGGTAAAAGAGAGACAAGTTGTGTGTGTGTGTGTGTGTGTGTGTGTGTGTGTGTGTGTGTGTGTGTGTGTGTTTGTGTGTGTGTGTGAGGAAGTGTAGACCAAGGGTATTGTGTGAGCAGAGAGTATGTTGTAGAGACAAATCACATCTGCATAGTATAAAGAAACTGATGCTAGAAAGAAGTAAAAAATGTCCACTTAGTGAAAGAACTATAGCAGTCATTTGTGTTGTGGTGCACAACATGCCCAACAACTGGATTATCAAGTTTATGGTTTGCGAGTAGACGGTTGGTTTGTTCTCAAGCACACATAAAATTATGTACAGTAACTGCACAAAAGGTTATAAATAACATGGCTGCTTTTTAATGTGGCCCTACATTTTATAGAGCAGGAGATGCTTGTTGAATAGGCTATACCTCTTCTTAGGGCAAAATGAAAGGCAGTCAAAGCTTTGATAAAGAAAGTGATTGAGCTTTTCAAGGCCGGAGTGACACTGACTTTTCAGGGCAGTTCTGATCATAGATTGTTAACAGGATTACTGGTGTAAGCAGAAGAGGTGGCATGAGAGATCTATTTATGGATGAGCTGGATAGAATACGGTCTGCCAATAAAGACTCTGGTAAGGTATTATTATATTTTGACAACTTCTCCTTTCAGCTGATTATGTGGTGTCCATAGGGGGTGAGGAAGATATTTTTGATACAGAACAGGTTTACAGTTCTCATAGTGGAGATACTGTTTGTAGCTGGTGCACTTGATATGAGCAGGCATATTTATGGAGCTATCTGACAGGTTGATCTTGACATAAAGGAAAGTACCTTGATGAGTTGAGAAGGATCAGTTGAAGCCCATTTGGTAGTAGGTGTTGAGGTTGTGGACTAAAGAGCAAAGGTTATCCTTACTATGGATCCATATTATGAAAATATCTTCTGTGAATGAGAACAAGGCAATGTGTTTCAGGTGTTGACTGGATGGGAAGGATTCCTCCAGATTGCTCATAAATAAGTTGGTGTAGGATAGAGAAATGAAAGTACCCTTGAAAAAAACCATGGGTTTGTTGATATATCTGACCTACTAAAGTGAAATAAATGTGTGTCAGCAAGCAGTTAGGTAGAAGGATTAAAAAGAGTTGATGGATATGGTATTAGGAAGATGCTAAGAAATGTAGTGTTCCAAGAGTGTGGGCATGAAATGTGTTGTTGGTGTACAACAAGCTCATTTTATGTTTGCTCCATTTAATATTTTTACATATCTTTATATATCTTGACTGGTGAACATTATTTGTTTGCCTTCAACATTTTCAATAGCTTGTGAACCCTATCATGAATTTGTTTCATGGGCCAGACAGAAACCAATCAAGGGCCAGACCTGCCCCATAGGCTGCTGGTTGCCCACCCACAGTGTTCCATGACATCATATCCATAGAGACCCAAAAGGAGTCTGGGGGTTATGGGACAGGAACTCTAGAAAGACAGTGAAGGGAGTGAGTACTGTCTTGAATTAAGGATGGAAAGATGACAGTTTAGAGGTGATGGTCAACAAAGGCAGAGGTTAAATCTGTGGTCATGTTGTACCCAGCCAGAATGGGACAACTAGTAGGCACACCCATGATGTTGGTTTGGTGGAGTTTGGAGAGAAAGTGAAAGGTAAGAGTGTGGGAGTTGCTGGTGTGGGAGGGAGATAAATTCTGGTGAATGGTTTTTGGACGGATATAAGTCCTTGATAAATATTTGTCATGTTTCACCTGGCCTGCATACAATATTATTTCTCAACGGAAGTGGGGGGGGGGGGCAATTGATTTGCTGTTTTCATTCACTGTAAATTATCTATAAGCATGTTAATAGTACAAAATCTCCTGAAAAATGATAGATACGGATTTATTTAATTTACATCAGCATTACTAAAGCACCAATCTCACATAGTATGCAGAAGTAAAGAGAGTGTCTAAAAAATTCATAGAAACTAACAGGAGGTTTATCCCCACTTAATTATCCAAAGCTTGTAATATTGTTATAATGTAACCTATGCAGATAATGGTATTTGAAACATTACACTCAAATAACATCATGAGGGCAATTTTTTATTGTTTTTATTTTTTATTGAGGTTTATAATTTTCAGCTAGCTTTACCTGAAAACAGTGCAGTCCAAGCTGAACTTGGATCTGTAATGTGCATTTTATCATCAGAATTAACTGTTACTTGACAGATTTGTAACAGAGGTTTCTTTATACCTCATTAAATACATTTTTCTTGCTTAGAACTGTTTATCGCATGGATGAAATGCTTAATGCCATTTTACTTTAGGAGAATTGAAATAAAGAGCTAAATTTTTGGGTATTTCCATTACATGAAGCAGATTCAATAACCTTGCTTAATTTTTTTTTATGTTATTGTCAATCATAGTTGCAAATTAAGTTGTTTTTATTATTAGCAACTGGTTTCAGAAACAATATCCCACATCAGACCAGTGCCTAAAGTTCAATGAAAAGTAATTACATTGGGGCAAAATAAGTAGCATGTGTCAATATACAGCAAAAATGAAGTTTTCCGTCTGTATATTAGTCTGCCCACTCCCATGAACCACAGACATTGCCGAGGTGGGGTGGCTTGCGTGCCTCAACGATACAGATAGCCGTACTGTAGGTGCAACCACAGCGGAGGGGTATCTGTGGAGAGGCCAGACAAACGTGTGGTTCCTGAAGAGGGGCAGCAGCCTTTTCAGTAGTTACAGGGGCAACAGTCTGGATGATTGACTGAGCTGGCCTTGTAACATTAGCTAATGCGGCTTTGCCACACAGCTACTGCGAACGGCTGAAAGCAAGGGGAAACTACAGCCGTTATTTTTCCCGAGGACATGCAGCTCTATTGTATGAACATATGATGATGGCATCCTCTCGGGTAAAATATTCCGGAGGTAAAATAGTCCCCCATTCGGATCTCCGGGCGGGGACTACTCAAGACGATGTGATCATCAGGAAAGACAATACTGGCATTCTACGGGTCGGAGCGTGGAATGTTAGATCCCTTAATCGAGTAGGAAAATTAGAAAATTTAAAAAGGGAAATGGATAGGTTGAAGTTAGATATAGTGGGGATTAGTGAAGTTCGGTGGCAGGATGAACAGGATTTCTGGTCAGGTGACTACAGGATTATAAATACAAAATCAGTTGGGGGTATCACAGGAGTAGGATTGATAATGAATAAGAAAATAGGAATGCGGGTAAACTACTATGACCAGCACAGCGATCGCATTATCATTGTCAAGATAGATACGAAGCCAACACCGACAACAGTAGTACAGGTTTATATGCCAACTAGCTCTGCCGTAGATGAGGAAATCGAAGAAATATATGAGGAGCTAAAGGAAATTATTCAGACAATTAAGGGAGAGGAAAACTTAATTGTTATGGGAGACTGGAATTCGGTAGTAGGACAAGGAAGGGAAGGGAAGATAGTGGGGGAATATGGTCTGGGCAAAAGGAATGAAAGAGGAAGCCGCCTGGTAGAATTTTGCACGGAACATAATTTAGTTATAACAAACACCTGGTTTAAGAATCACAAAAGAAGGTTGTATACGTGGAAGAGACCAGGAGACACCGGGAGATACCAGATAGATTTTATAATGGTAAGACATAGATTTCGGAACCAGGTTTTGAAGTGTAGGACATTCCCAGGGGCAGACATAGACTCTGACCATAACTTGTTGGTTATGAACTGTAGGCTGAAACTGAAGAAACTACAGAAAGGTAGGAAAATAAGGAGATGGGACCTGGATAAATTGAAGGAACCTGAAGTTCTTAAGAATTTCAGAGGGAGCTTCAGGCAACAATTGACAGAAATAGGGGAAAATAAAACAGTTGAGGAGGAATGGGTAAAATTGAGAGATGAAATAGTGAAGGCAGCAGAGGACAAAATAGGTAGGAAGGCAAGACCTACAAAAAATCCTTGGATATCACAGGAGATACTAAATTTAATTGATGAAAGGAGAAAATATAAAAATGCAGTAAATGAAACAGGCAAAATGGAGTACAGACGACTAAGAAATGAGATTGACAGGAAGTGCAAAATGGCTAAGCAGGAATGGCTAGAAGGCAAATGCAAGGATGTAGAAGAATGTATAAATAGAGGAAAAATAGATACAGCCTACCGGAAAATAAAAGAAACATTTGGCGATAAGAAAAACAGCTCTATGAATATCAAGGACACTGATGGAAAACCAGTTCTCAGCAAAGAAGGGAAAGCTGAAAGGTGGAAAGAGTATATAGAGGGGCTCTACAAAGGAAATTAACTTCGAGACACTATTGTAGGCAGGGAAGAGGATGTAGATGATGATGAAATAGGAGATATTATACTGAGAGATGAATTTGACAGAGCACTGAAAGATCTAAGTCGAAACAAGGCCCCTGGAGTAGATGATATTCCCTCAGAGCTACTGAAGTCTCTGGGAGAACCAGCCATGACAAAATTGTTTCACATTGTGTGTAAGATGTATGAGACAGGTGAAGTACCCTCAGACTTTAAGAAAAATGTAATAATCCCCATTCCAAAGAAAGCGGGTGCAGACAGGTGTGAAAACTACAGAACCATCAGTTTAATAAGTCATGGTTGCAAAATATTAACACGAATTATATACAGAAGGATGGAAAAGCTGGTAGAAGCCGACCTCGGGGAAGATCAGTTTGGGTTCAGGAGAAATGTAGGAACACGGGAGGCAATACTCACTTTACGGCTTATCCTAGAAGATAGATTAAGAAAAGGCAAACCAACATTTCTAGCTTTTGTAGATTTGGAGAAGGCTTTTGACAATGTTGATTGGAACAAACTATTTCAAGTTCTGAAGCAAGCAGGAGTAAAATATAGGGAGCGTAAGGTTATTTACAACTTGTACAAAAACCAGACAGCGGTTGTCAGAGTTGAAGGGCATGAAAGGGACGCAGTGGTTGGAAAGGGAGTAAGACAGGGTTGTAGCCTTTCCCCAATGTTGTTCAATTTGTACATTGAACAAGCTATAAAGGAAAGCAAGGAGAAATTTGGAGAAGGAATTAAAGTTCATGGTGAAGAATTGAAAACATTGCGTTTTGCCGACGACATAGTAATTCTGTCAGAGACAGCAAATGACCTGCAAGAGCAATTGAACGGAATGGATAGTGTGCTGAAAGGTGCATATAAGATGAACATTAACAAGAGTAAAACTAGGGTAATGGAGTGCAGTGTAAGAAAATCAGGTGATGCTGAAGGAATTAGGTTAGGTAACGAAACAATAAAGGAGGTAGATGAGTTTTGTTACTTGGGCAGTAAAATAACAGATGATGGTCGCAGTACAGAGGATATAAAATGCAGAATGGCAATGGGTAGAAAGGCGTTTTTGAAAAAGAGAAATTTGTTAACATCTAATATTGATTTAAGTCTAAGGAAGTCCTTTCTGAAGGCATTTGTATGGAGTGTTGCCTTGTATGGGAGTGAAACATGGACGATAAGCAGTGTGGACAGAAAGAGGATAGAGGCTTTTGAAATGTGGTGCTACAGAAGAATGCTGAAGATTAGGTGGGTGGATCGCGTAACTAATGAGGAGGTACTGAACCGAATTGGGGAGAAAAGAAATTTCTGGCATACCTTGACTAAAAGAAGGAATAGATTGGTAGGACACATTCTTAGACATCAAGGAATTGTGAATTTAGCATTGGAGGGAAGTGTGTGGGGTAAAAATCGCAGAGGGAGACCAAGAGACGCATATAATAAGCAGATTCAAGTGGATGTGGGTTGTCGTTCTTATGAGGAGATGAAAAGGCTTGCTCAGGATAGAGTAGGGTGGAGAGCTGCATCAAACCAGTCTCTGGACTGAAGACCACAACAACAACAACAACATATTAGTCTGCAATAGTTCAGATACTATGCACTTGTCACATACATGATTAGCCCATCACAAATAAAACATGTTGTGTGCCATGTCCAACTGTCATGAATTAAAATTTATGTATAAAAAAGAGTATAGAGTGCAATGATTTTTATTTATATCAACTAGTTTTGGTCCTTTTTTGGACCATCTTCAGTACTACTGGGAGGCCACCAGTGCATCACTGCTATTATCGTTAGGAGAACCAGTCATGAAGAAATTGTTCCACTTGGTATGCAAGATGTATGAGGCAGGGAAAATACCCTCTGACTTCAAGAAGACCACTGTGATTCCAATTTGTAAGAAAGCAAGTGCAGACAAAAGTGAAAATTACAGAACTATCAGTTTAATAAGCCATGGTTCCAAAATACTAATACAAATTATTTATAGATGAATGGAAAAACTGCTGGAATCTGATCTTGGGGAAGATCAGTTTGGATTTAGGAGAAATGTAGGTACACGCGAGGCAATATTCATATTATGACTTATCTTAGAAGATAGGTACATTTTTAGCATTTGTGGATCTGGAGAATGCTTTTGACAGTGTTGAGTGGAATGCACTCTTTCAAATTCTGAAGGTAGCAGGGGTAAAATATAGGGAGCGGAGAGTTATATTCAACTTGTACAAAACCCAAACCGTAATTACTAGAGTCGAAAGGCATGAAAGGGTTGCAGTGTTAGGAAGTAAAATAGGATTGTAGCCATTCCCACTTGTTGTTCAATTTGTACATTGAGCAAGATGTGAAGGAATGCAAGAAGAAATTCGGAGAGGGAATTAAAGTCCAGGGTGAGGGAATAACAACCCTGCAGTTTGTTGGTGACATAGTAATTCTGCCAGAGACAGCAAAGAATCTGGAAGAACAATTAAATGGAATGGACAGTGTCTTGAAAGGAAGATATAAGATGAACATTAACAAGAGTAAAACGAGGGTAATAGAATGTAGTGTCAGAAAATCAGGCAATGCTGAAGGAATTACATTAGATAACGAGATGATAAAAAAGCAGTATATGAATTTTGTCATTTGGGTAGTAAGATAAAGTATAATGGCTGAAGTAAAGAAGATATAAAATTCAGAAAGGCAATGGGAAGAAAAGAAATTCTGAAAAAGCAAAATCTGTTGACATTCAATATTAGTTTAAATATTAGGAAGTCCTTTCTGAAAGCATTTGTCTGGAGTGTAGCATTGTATGGGAGTGAAACGTTGATGATAAGCAGTTCAGACAAAAAGATGATAGAATCTTTTGAAATGTGGTTCTGCAGACGAATTATGAAGATTAGATTGGTAGATCACGTAACTAATGAGGAGGTGCTCAACAGCATAGGTGAGAAAAGGAGTTTGTGGCATATCCTGACTAAGAGAAGGGATAGGTTGGTGGGACACATTCTGAGACATCAAGGAATCATCAACTTAGCATTAGAAGGAAGTGTGTGGGGTAAAAATCATAGAGGGAGACCAAGGGACAAATACAGTAACCAGAATCAAAAGGATATAGGTTACTGTTCATATTCTCAGATTAAGAGACTTCCACAGGACAGGGTAGCATGGAGAGTTGCATCAAACCAGTCTGGGACTGAAGACCACAACAACAATACTCAGACTATCAAGGCTAAACTGAAAAGTTCCCTCATGGTTTACTCTTTCTATTCTGCCAAGAAATCCCAAGGAAAATTTAAAAAATCAGATAATTTCTGTATTACATTATAGCTTATGTTTAGGTATGTCATTCGCATAGAATTGCTAAGTGTTTCACTTTATCTATTGATACTCCTTTGTTACAATTTGATGTAGTGACTCACTTCATGGCCATGGAGACTTGCTTCTCAATTTGGTCCTGTAAAACATAAATATAAATAAATAAACCACTGCACAACTTTGCTCAGTCACATTACCAGGGGTAAAGCATAGGAATGGACTAGGATATCCTGTAGCATGGGCAGGTGATGAAACACCACTTTCTGGGAGGTGGGAAGAATTTCCTCCTTTAAGAGAATGTTGATAGATTATAAAATCTACCATGAAGTATGTGTTTCAACTATTCCAGTGCAGGGTGTTACTGTGTTAGAGGAAAGCAACCTTTTGTAGCTGATTCTTGGGGGAGTGAGAGTATCCAGAGTGTTATAATTTGACATGAGAATTGAAAAGGTCCATCCAACTTCAAATACACATGTGGCCACATGTAAGGGGTCAAGTCAGTTTCATGGTATAGTTGAGATTTTTCAGGATATTGGGTACAAATGATGAGATGAGCTTCTGGGTTAGTTTTCTGTGCTGCTTTATAAAGAGAAACTAAAAACCACAGACAGTGGGTCATAAAAATTAGAACAGAGATCAGACTTGCTGGCTTTTTCTATCACTCAGATCAAGTGGCCACCCTGACTTTTGCTTGATCAACTTAGTAACAAAGTATACCATAGTCTTTGAATATTGGAAGGAGCCAGTTTCTATCACTCTGCTCAAATTCTTAGGTTCAGTTGCACATGAGAAACCTATTCCCATTCTACATGTATGTATAGGCAAATTAAATTATGTATAGTTTTCCACTCACATAGTTTTTGCTGGTGGTTGGTGATTCATTGACTGTTGGTCAGTTGGCTGGAACTCTACATCTGCAGCCTAAATTGTTGACTTCTCGAACTCTCAATTACTGGTATGACCAACAACTGATGGTCTTCTTATAGTGTGTTTGTGGTGTCTGATTATAACTGGTACATGACTATCACATACATTATATACAATTCACAACCAGTGGCCATGAAACTGCTAGTTTGTCAGTGCCTACAATCTCCTGACAGACTGGTATAAGTGTCAGACACTGAACAGTTTTATCAGAGTACCAGGTTCTACCATTATAATTTATCAATTATTGCTTTCCATTTTTTCTCTGGCCATCCATTTCTGATTTGGTCACTACACTTAATTTTTTGGAAAAAAAGTTGTGACCTCACTTTGTACTCACTAATTTCACATATACAATTTACATACATAAATTCATAGGTTCTGTGTACCTTTAACACATAAACAAACATTTTAACATACTGCAGGTGGACAGAATAATATGAGTACCATGCAATATACTACAGCATGTTGCTATTTGGCACCACTGCATATGTTTTAACACAGAGATGTGGCCACAGTGCATTATTGATGTATGATGGATGTTAAACTGCAGTGAACTATATGTTTTGTTATGTGACAGTCAATGAAAATGATCACTGAAATGCCTGATCTTTGACATCCAAAGAGCCCAAATCGATTGTGTACAGTTAGTAGGAACATCTGTGATGAAAATGGCTGCACTCCTTAACGTTTCATTAATGAGAGTATTCTTGGTAATGCTAGTGTACACAAAACAAGGTAAGAGAGGAATAGTGTGTAAAACCATAAGTTAACTGGCCATAACCAAAGAGTTTTAAGAATGATTGTGGCCAGATAACATTTAATTACCATGGAAAAAGTAACTGCAAAACTCAACACTAACAGTAAAACTGTTTTGATGGAAACAGTATGGCTGTAGCTTAAAATTCATGGAAGTGCTGTAGTTACTGTACTCTTAATAATGGAAGCCAACACAAAGTAGTAAAGGAAGTGATGTCACAATCATAAAACCTTGACATTTGATGATTGGGAGGAGGTATCTGGTATTGTCCGATGATTTACTGTTTACTTTACTTCCTAAAAACAATCAGGTTCAAGTATTGAGAAACCCCAACAAAGTTACTATATGGCATAACTGTTTACAAATTTCCCCTCAACAGCAAATTTGTTGAGTCCCAACATAACTGAACTGTTGTGGGGAGTTTTAGAACAGAGAATAAAAACCAAATTTACAATGGAATAGAATCTTTATTGTCACAGAACATGTTATATACGATCATTTGATTGGAACATAGGTGACTCATCAGTCATTGCAATTGTATGCCTACGTAAGTATACAGTACAACATATGCTTATATATCAAGTGCATTTTAACTATATCTTCACTCATGACATATCTTAAATTTCTTAATTTTAAATTACTGATTTAAGTATTTCTATTTCATTTTACAATTTGAAAGTGTGCAAATATAGAAACACAATTTCCATAATAGAGAACTTATGTGTAGGAACACAGTACCAAAAGAACAAAAGAATAAACAATTTGAATTTGCAAACAAAACAAGATTAATAACTGTATAGAAATTTAAAATCATTTTAATTCTCATTTATAAAATCATCCAGTCTGTAATAACATTTGCTTTCTAAATATTTTTCAATGTTTGCTACTGTGATGTCAGTCTTGTAGTCCTTCAACTTTGCCCATGTTTTATTTTTAATCTTTAATGCCATATAATATGGAGTATTTTCATATAATCTAAGTCTGTGGCAAGGTACATATAATGTGATTTATGTCTTGTGTACGTATGTGTAAGAGTTTCCTTCGAAAAGCTGCAGTTTTTTGTTTTTTGTTTTTTGTTTTTTTGTTTTTTTTTTGTTTTTTTTTTTTTTTGTTTTTTTTTGTTTTTTTCTTAAAATCACAAAGAGAACTATCTCATAAATAAATAAAGAAGGGATTGTCATTAAGTCTAGGCTTATGAATAATGGTTTGCATGATTGCCTGTTGTCTGCTCCTGTCATGGCTCTGATGATTTTTTTCTCCTGCTTCAGCACTTTGTGGAGGTTGGTTTTTTCAGCACCCCAAAATATTATGCCGTATCTCACCACTGATAAAAAATATGCACGTTAAGCCATTTTTTTTACTGCTAAGTCAGTATTTTATTTAAGACCCTCATGACATAGACAAAGCTGATTAACTGCTTTACCAAGCAATTCACATGATCAGACCATGACAAGTTCTTGTTGATAGTAACACCTAGGAATTTAACAGCATCTGCAGGGATCAGCTCTTTGCCTTTGTAATTTAAATGTGACATGTATTCACGTGTTTGTTTTGTCCTGAAATGTACAATTTGCATTTTTCTTAAGTTCAGTTTTGCGGCATTATTATTTATCCAGTTTTCTAGTTTATGAAGAGTTTGTTTTCTGCACTAGTACTTCAGTATTTTTACAACAGATTACTGCTATAGAGTCATCTGCATAGAGAATTGTTTCTGAAGTTTTCACTTGGCGTATCATTTATGTAGTATAGAAACATAATGGGCCTAACAGGGACCCCTGGGGGACTCCTGTTTGTATTTCCTCCCAGCTAGAATAGACCACCTCAGTTTTTTGTTGTATCACTACCCTCTGTTTTCTGTTTTTGAGGTAGGATGAGAACCAGCCTAGAGATTTCCTCTGGCTGCCATTAGCAGCCAACTTGTGGAGCAGCAGTTTATGGTTTACCATATCAAATGCTTTAGTTAGATCACAAAAGATACCGAATACACACTGCTTACTATCAAGGCTTTTGCTTATTTTAGTGATATTATCATTAATAGCATGCACAGTGCTCAGCCCCTTCCTGAATCCATATTGATTATGAAGAATGATGTTGCAACTACAACAACATTGAAGTAATTGGTGGATGGTTTAATACAACTATGGCTAACATTCTGTTGATTCTGTTGGAAACTTTAAGGACAGTGTGCCAAAATTTAGCAACATTGTGCTATGGCAGCAGATGACTGACTAAACTGCCTTTGCTAACAAAAGGTAACCTGCAGCACCTCTCTTGAGCTGGTGACCCTATCATTTAGTCCTAAATGACTCAAAAACTGTGGCTGGGTCAGATGAGTCCTAATTTCATTTTGTAAGACATGATGGTAGATTTAGTGTTGGCACATACTCCATGAAGCAATGGGGCCTAAGTTGTCTTCAAGGCACTATGTGAGCTAGTAAAGGCTTTGGATTATGGACTGGGTCATCTGGTCAAACTAAACTGATCATTATGGTTGGCTACTTGGAGATCATTTGCAACCATTCATTGACTTCATGTTTCCAAACAGAGAGGGATTTTTATGTATTAAAGTGCAACATGTCACTGGTTCACAATTCTTTGTGACAGATGTGGAGAACATTCGGGACAAATGCAGCAAATAATTTGGCAACCCAGATCACCTGACATGAATCCCATCACAGATTTATGGAACATAATTGTGATAATACAAAGTTCTGCACCAACAATACTTTTGCAATTATGGATTGCTGTAGAGTTATTTACCTGTAGCGGTCTTCAAACACTTATTGAGTTAAGTTGCTGCACTTTGCCTGACAAAACAAGGTCCGGCACAGTATTAAAAGGTATCCCATGACTTTTGTCACTTCATTGTATAATGAACTGAGAATATCAGTGCCCTCATCATCATTTCTTATTATATTAGTGGCTTGACTGCACTACACTCACCTCCCCCATCCTCAAAAATTCACACATAAGTAGTTGCTGGTTGTATTTTGCTAATGTTATACAATAATCAAGAAATTATGAAAATGCAGTAGAGACGAGATTTTCAATATATATGCCATGTTTTATCTCATGATCTTTGTTCAATCATCTGTACTTCATCATATAAAATGATTTCCATTTTATGGTGTGCTACAGCAACCAGTGAAATTATGTTTTGAAATAACAGCCATCTTGATTGCATAGTATTTTATTACTTTTTAATGATACATTTCTCCCTTTAGCAAGTCATCATCAGGTTATCTGCGAAACAGGTGTAAAATGAGAACTACAAAACAGAACATTAAAAAAGACTAATACAGAAAAAAATTCAAGATATCAAAAACCAATACACAGTATCACACAATGGAGACTGCCATGTAAGACTTTTTGCCCTTTTATACATATCTCCTTAGCACAAAATAGGTCCACGTCCTCTCCCACCCCCCTCCCTTTTTCACTTTTCTGTTTTGTTGTTCTTGTGTTCCATATGTCACACAGATAATCTCATGATGCCTGTTAAAGGGCAAAATGTGTCTTTGAAGAGTATTAAAATACTGTGCAACCAAGATGGCTTTCATTTCAAAATATTTCAGCATATATTTCTTCCACAATATTGCTGTATCAGTAGTCTCTTATTTCACTGATGAATCCAGTGTCCTACAACATGTTATTTGGTGTCAATACACAGAACCTGGTTCCCTGACACAGTACTACACAACTTTCTACATTCTAACCTAGTAACTGAATTGAAAGTATTTGAATGAAGAGTCAAATATGTCACAGCATAATGTGAGGTAAAAATTGTCAAAATGTTAACATTTGCAGCAAAAATTAGCATGGTACTATAACAAGTGTAAAGTATAATTTTGCTTATACAGTTCACAAGTTTATAACAACTTCAAACAATACTCAAACAACTGCAAGTGAGTATATCACATATATATTCAAGAAATTATATTTTCCTAATATTATTGACCCCCAGTATACTTTTTTTTAACATTTCAGTAATTGTATCATATGCACCAGAACGAGTTATTAATTTATTCTGATTGTCAAGGGTGACATCTACCTGTACCGATTCAAAGGAACTACTTCACTTTCAGTACAGGATAAACACATTATGTTTATTTAACCATGTTTATTTGAGCTATCCTTTTTAGAACATTTGACTCTTTGTGAAAACTTTGGCTTTTACTCTCTATAATAACTTGTGCTTCAGTACTTTCTACTAGCACTTGGAACTCTGGTATTTCCCCTTCTGCAGCTTTGACATTTATACTACTGATATACCAAAAGTTCCTAGATCTGTGTTGTTCTGTGTGTGACCTACACCGTTTGAAACTGAAACCCTTTTTTCTGTGTTCCTGAGACCCTCAAACCTAAAACATTGTAAGTACATGTCACACAACCCCCACTACCTATGTAACTGCTTCCTGCATATAATGGATGCCTGATCTATTTAACATAACACAAAAAGTTGTGGAATCTGCAACCTATCAGTCACAGAGCTGTCTGCACCTTGTGTATCCAATATTAAACACTGTCTATATCTGCGCATATTACTATCCCGAACACTTTTGTCATCACCATGTATCACAATCAAAATACTGTGGACATTATATACAAAAGTACTGTTTATGGCTCATACCCTGTAATTCCGTCTTTCTTCCTTCTGTGGAGAAATGAGCATGTTACTGTACCGATGAAACTTAGGGCAAATTAATCTTATTTTAACCTGTGACCTTATTTCATTTCAACATACATTTCCACTGGAAAGTGTGAATTAATTCTGAAGTAGCTATTATTGACATACAAATGTCATTTCACATATGGTATCTGTATAAAATGTTACTTAGCTTAAAACAATCCATTATTCAAAATAAAATGATGTTCATTTTTACATTAATTTATTATAATTTCCAGTAGACAGAAACTTTAGAACGGAAATAAAAAGAAGTAAAAATCTGCCAGACTGAAGCTCTGAACTCAGAAGTGTTTCAGTGGTAATCTATAACTCACATCATTCAACCAGGAGCTCAGGCTGCTCTGCAACTGACTTAGACATGCTCATAACACAATCAGGTTTGAAAAACACTGGTATTTATGTTTATTGAAGTAAAATCCATACAACATACTGTCTGACCATAGAGCAAACACACACAGAGTGTGTAACAAATCCAAAAGTACCTGAAATACATAGCAGTTATTTTTACCTCTTGATAAGATAAACTTGTTACATATGACATCTAGTGGAAGCACTACATACTTGTCACTCTACTGACTGCAACCCTCAGAACCCAAGGATGCTCAGGGTTTAATATCCAGTTCAGATTCTCATATGTAATAGTGTATCAACAGGTGACCATTAATCTACGACCTCACATTTTTGGCATTCTTGTATTCTGCCAATCACTTATGCAGAGCAGAAACAATTCTGAGATATGTGTCCTAACTTTTTTCATTCTCTTAGCAGTGTAACTTAATGAAACCAACATAATGTGTACAAAAGTGTTCACATAACTCACATCTGCCATCTTTGTCTCCCTTGATATTGAAGGACCAACGACCATGTACATCATTCCAGTCTCCTCTTGAAGCTCTAGACCTTCCTATTAATTATGTCCACTTCATAGCTTCCTTTCTCTCCCACTACTCCTCCTATGTCTCTGTCTACAACTGCAACTCCCATCTGTTTTACCCCTCTCCCAAGGTGCCCCAGGGCTCCATCCTCTTGCCCCTCCTACATCTCCTCTACTCTGCCAATATGCCCCAATCACAACCTCCTGTCCACCACATCCAATACCTTCACAACACCACATTCCTCACCCTTTCCACCTCCATTGTCTGATTGCAGCACTTTTTCCAATTACACTACTCCCACTTCTCCACTTAGTGCAACCAGTAGTTCCTTTCCAATCCTGATAAGTCCACAGCAATTATCATAGGTCGTACTGTAGTAACTTTAAATGAACTTTAATTCCACTTCTGGAATTGATGCATAACAAAACACACTTGAAAAGGTAATACATGTATACATTGAAGTGGTTACTCAGGAACTGCCCTCATAGCTGCGCACTTCCCCGCACTGCGTTCTGGTTGGCAGTGCTGTAGCACTATTTTGAGAGCAGCACGCCTACAGTCAGTCACACGGAATCTCACGTCGGCCATGTCAAACATCAGGCATGAAACCACAATACTTCTCCCCCTTTTGGTTTGAGCACTGACTTGCTGCAGGTGGTGTGAAGAGTGCCAATGTCCATGTGTTCTGCATGTGTGTCTGCGAACTCCCTGGGAGGCACCTTCATGTATGGACAAAAGTGTCCCTGACTAGACCCCAGTCTTGTGGGAAGATTCCTTGAAGCTATGATTGCAGACATTGGAGAGCTGCCAGATGTCTGCCCCTGATGTGGGACACATGATGCACGATAGTGCATTGGAATGACCAGTGCGCTTGTGGTTGATCAGGCTGAATATTCGGAAAGGATAAGGATGTCTCTTCCTGAGGTGTTTGTTGGAGCTCATGCATGATGATGTCTTCTTGTGATTCTGGGTTGGTAAATGCTACAGGAACTATCAGTGGCTGTTGTTGTGCTCGTGGTTGGCTCGCTGTGCCAGCAGACCATGGAACAAATCGTGGCACCTCCACCCCGTAGGGAGCAGCTCTTGGTGGAGATGGTGTTGGTGGTGCTGCTGTAGAACCTTCTGCCGGAGTCACTCAGGGCCGAAGTTGGTCCACGTGGTGCACCACTTCTCCAGCAGTTGTGCAGACTCTGTAAATGCGTTTGCTGCGAGGGCTAATGATCCGACCCTGAATCCATTTTGGGTGCCTGCCATACCCGCGTACCCAAACCGGAGTGACCTCCGACAATTTCATGAATTGTGTCCGCTCTGGCCGATGGTATGGAGAGCGAAGAAGGTGGAGCAAGGTACAAGGATGGTGCCCATGAAAGAGCTCAGCCGGACTGTGGTCAACCATGGGAATAAAACAGTAGGACTCCAGGAACTGAAACAAGTCTTTGTCAGAGGAAGAAGTAGTGAGCAATTTTTTCATTTGTGATTTTAAAGTACGAACCTCGCCATTCAATTGAAGATGGAAGGTTGGATCAATGATGTGTGTAACACCACATTGAGTACAAAAATCAGGGAATTCAGAGGAAGTAAATTTTGGACCACTGTCTGAGACCAGAGTGGAAGGGAGGCCTTCCAAGGAAAATATTCTGGCTAGCACCAGGATGGTCGCTGCTGTGGAAGCTGACACGCAACGTACAATAAAGGGAAAGTTAGAACAGGCATCCACCACAAGAAGCCATTATTTGCCAAGGAAGGGACCCGCATAGTCAACATATATGCTCTCCCATGGGCGAGAGAGTGTAGACCACAGAGATAGAGATGCCTTAGGTACAGGATCCTGGTTAGCACACGGTTTGCAGGCAGCAACAATGTGTGTGATATCCGCATTGATGCCGGGCCAGTAGACATGCCAACGCACCAACCCCTTTATGCATGAGACACCCTAGTGTCCCTGATGAAACATACAGAGAGCAGAAGTCTGAAGGGATGCAGGAACAACTACTCGCAGTGAGGCCCCGTCAGTGCAGAGAAGAACAACACCATTACGAGCAGTGAGGTGGAAACGAAGGGCAAAGTAGTTATGCAAGAGATCAGTGGCCTTTTTGGATGGGTGATCAGGCCAACCCCGTTGAATGAAACACAGCACACAATACAGAACAGATTCAAAAGCAGTAGCTGTGGCTAATCAGTTGTCGTTGATGGGGAACCCATCAACAACACTTTGCTCAGCGTCGTCCACATGAAAGCGCAACAGCTCATCACAGTCAAAAACAGGGTCTGACCCTATTGGCAAACGGGATCACACATCAGTGTTGGCATGCTGAGCAGTGGGTCAGGAATGAATCTAATAGTTGAAATGAGAAAGTAATGGAGCACAGTGTTGTAGGTGGTGAGCCACCTTGTCAGGGAGCGAAGCCGAAGGATGGAAGACAGAAACTAATGGCTCAGTGATCAGTGATTAGATGAAACTTTGCCCCATAAAAAAGACACCAAATGTTTTCAAGGCATACACAATGGCCAGAGTGTCCTTTTCTATCTGGGAATACTTCCGTTGCATGGCATTGTACGTTCTCAGCCATCAGTGTATCAATGCGCCACAATAGCACCAGTCCCATAGTGGGAGGCATTGGTGGCTAGAACCAAATGTTGTCCAGGGCAATATGTGGCAAGTCAAGAGGCCTGCTGCAGTTGTTCTTTGACACAAAGAAAAGCAGTGTCACACTCAGCAGACCAGTGAAAAGGCACATTCTTACAAAGCAACCGGTTAGTGGATGAGCCACCATTGCAGCAGATGTCAGAAACTTGTGACAGTAGGCTATTTGTCCCAGAAAGGGCTGGAGCTCCTTGACCAATGTCGGACAAGGGAGATCCACAATAGCAGAAACATGTTGTCGAAGAGGATGAATACCTTTACTCAACAACTGAAAACACAAGTAGACAATTGACTGTTAATATATATACGAGATTTCTGGAGGTTGAATTTTAACCCTGCAGATTGTAAAACCGTGAAGAGTGTCTGGAGGTTGCTGAGATGTTCAACAATGGTGGCCCCGGTCACAACAATATCATCTTGATAATTGATACAGCCAGGAACAGTGGTAAGCAACTGTTACAAAAATCGTTGAAAGAAATGTAGTGTTGAGAACAAGAAACTGGCGAGATTCAGCATCCAATGGAAGCTGATGATATGCTTCAGATAGGTCAATCTTAGAAAAATACTAACCCCTAACCAACTTGGAAAATAATTCTTCAGAGTGAGGCATAGGATATGTGTGAATAAGGCACTGAGCATTGACGGACACCGAAATAATCACAGAGGCGAAGAATGCCATTGGTCTTTTTTTAATGATAACGAAGGGAGAGGACCACTCACTGGAAGAGATAGGACGCAATACACCTGACACAGTCAGCCAATCAAGCTTCTGTTTAACTGCGTCACGCAAGGCAACTGGAATGGGTCGGACCCGAAAAAACTGCCGTCAGGCAGCAGGTCTGAGAGTAATATGAGCCTCAAAATTGGTGGCATCACCTAGACAAGGAGAAAAGAGTGTGGAAAATTCCTCTGATAAGAATCAAGCTTAGCATAAGGAATGTCATCGAAAACTATGTGCACTGCGTAATCTATTGAGATCACACACTAAAATAGTGAGTGAGGTAAATAAAGGAAAGGTTGGGGAAATGCCAGCCGACTATATTATAACCCCATACTGCTTCAATAACCCTTTCAATATAACAATTGTAGGGGGCAGTGGGAGAAAATAGTTCAACTCTGTACGGGGGATATTGTCTGGTTCACTGACGGGTCAAAATCAGACCAAGGTGTTGGAGCCGAAGTATATGGGGTGCAGCCAAGACTGGAGGGCGTCATCTCTCTAGGAAAACTGGCCTCAGTATTCCAGGCCGAAATCACTGCCATCAGGGTGACTACACCACATGAAGAAGTTGATCTGAAGGAGTTTGTTAGAATGTTATCAAGACAGGCCAAGCCTCTAGTTGGTTTGGTATTTTGTTAGTGAAAATTAAATTGCCTAAGTAAATTTTTAAATTCACATACACTGGGTTTATCCTCTGTGACATCAAAGTCGGCATTTAGGTTCCCCCCCCCCCCCCCCAATCAGTATCTCATAGTTTTTCCATTTGTTACCACTAAAAAACTCAAATAGTTCCTCCAATTTTTCTAACAACGAAGAGGGGTCACCATCTGGAGATCTGTACCAAGATAAAATTACTAACTTTAGGTCATTTATACATATTCCTGATACCTCAAAATCAAATCCCTTACACAAAAAACTTACATCTAGCTTGCTACTACAATCCAACAAAGAATTTTTAACGTAGACTCCAGTACCACCATGTATACACTTATCTATACAGAAGTTAGTAATCATTTTAAAGTCATCTAATAGAATAAAACTAATTTCATAATATTTACACCAATGCTCATTAATGCAAATTACATCAAACTGGTTATCTAAGGCAAATTCATTTAGGATTAGGGATTTACTACTCAGCCCATGCACATTGAGACAGCAAATTCTCAGTCTGTGGTTATTTTGAGAGCAATTAGAATCAACACTGATATTACTATTCACAGCAGAATCAATGTGCTTGGTTAGACTAAAAAAACTATTATCAGAGTGTACAGGGTGGTTAACATTGTATTCTAAGGCTATTGCATTATGGTTCTTAACTGGATTCTGACACACATTTTCTACTATGTTTACACTAACATCTGAAACAAATTTTTGCCTAACCTTAGGATGTGACTAAGCCTAAACTGGTTTCACGTTTCCCAGTCCTTTAATCCTGCTATCAGTTCACTGTTTGGATGCAATGTGTGTACCTTGAGTCTGCAATCCGCACAGCCTTTACCCGGCTCCACCACCTTATTGCTGTCTTCTTTGACATGCACAAAGCATATAATACAACCTGGCGACGACACATCCTCAACACTTTACATGACTGGGGCCTCCGGGGCTCCCTACCAATTTTTATCCAGAATTTTTTAGCTGTCCGTACCTTTCGTGTCCAAATTGGTGCCTCCCTGAGCACCTCTCATATCCAGAAAAATGGGGTTCCTCAGGGCTCAGTTTTAAGCGTTCCATTATTTTTAGTTACCATAAACGGTTTAGTGACAGCGGTTGGACCGTCGGTATCCCCTTCTCTTTATGCTGACGACTTTTTTATCTTTTTTAGTTCCTACAGCACCCAAGTTGCCAAGCGTAGGTTGCAAGGGGCTATTCATAAGGCGCATACCCATGGCTTTCAGTTTTCTGCCACCAAGACTAGAGTGATGCACTTCTGTTGGCGTCGGACAGTTCACCCTCATCCTGAACTTTATCTTAACGATGAACTACTGACTGTAGTATACACCCATTGGTTTTTAGGACTGGTCTTTGACGCCCGGCTGACGTGGTTCCCCCACATTCGTCAGCTGAAACAGGAGTGCTGGCGCCGTCTCAACCTTCTCCGACACCTGGGTCATACGACCTCGGGTGCTGACCGCTTGATGCTGTTGCGGCTTTACATGGCGCTGGTGCAGTCCTGTCTCGATTTTGGGTGCATTGCCTATGGGTCTGCCGCACCTTTGGCACTGCACCTACTGGACCCCATTCACAACTGTGGGGTTCACATTGCGACGGTTGCTTTCCGCACCAGCCCAGTGAACAGCTTACTAGTGGAGGCTGGGGTCCCACCTTTGGGGGTCCACCACCGGCACCTGCTTGCAGCTTATGCAGTCAGTGTATATTGCTCCCCAGGCCACCCAAAGCGTCGTCTTCTATTTTCTGATGTGATCGCCCCCTCCCATCAGCGATGCCCCAGATCAGGTCATATGATTGCCTATCGTGTTCGGTCCTTCCTTCTGGAGCTTGAGTCTTTGCCCCTTCCATCTCCATATCGAGTCCATGTGTGCGTACACCTCCGCGGTGCTTGCCAAGGCCATCTACTCGGCTGGACTTGGCTCATGGGCCCAAAGACTCAGTTCCACTGGAGGCGCTCCGCCATCAGTTCTCGGCTGTCATAGCAGAGTTCCCTGGCTATGACCTGATCTACACCGAAGGTTCTCTGGTTCATGGCCACGTGGGATTTGCTTATATTCATGGTGACTGTGTGGAACAGCACTCTCTGCCGAATGGCTGCAGTGTTTACACTGCAGAGCTGGTGGCCCTTCACAGAGCTCTTGTGCATATCCGATCCTGCTCAGGCGAGTCTTTTGTTATTTGCAGCGACTCCCTGAGCAGCCTTAGAGCACTGGACCAGTGTTACTCGCAGTCTACCCTGGTGTTGGCCATACAGGAGATGCTTTATTTCGTTACACAGTCCAGGCGATCAGTGGTGTTCATCTGGTCTCCGGGTCATGTTGGTATCCCAGGCAATGAACGTGTTGACAGGCTTGTCAAGCAGGCTGTTGGCTCGTGCAGTCTAGAGATCGACCTCCTGGCTTCCGATCTCCGTTCATTGTTGCGCCAACGGGTACATCGGCTTTGGGATGCCGAGTGGCGTAGCCTGAGCGTGCCCAATAAACTCCGGGTAGTCAAGGAGACTACGGCCGCATGGCGCTCCTCCATGCGTGGCTCTCAACGGAACTCAGTGGTTTTGTGTCCCTTCCGCATTGGGCATACGTGGCTCACCCATGGACATCTCCTTCGTGGTGAGGACCTGCTCCAATGTCGGTGTGACTTCCATCTGACAATAGTCCACATCTTGTTGGACTGCCCCGTTTTAGCCGCCTTGCGGCGAAATTTTAACCTCCCTGATGTTTTATCGGAAGTTTTAGGTGACGATGCTGCAATGGCAGATTCCGTTTTATGTTTTATTCGAGCAGGTTTTTTTTATCATTCTCTCTAACTGGAGATTTCTTTGTGCTGCCGAGTGGTTGACTTTTCCTTTTTTATTTTTATGGTCGGCCAACCACAGCCATTGGCTTCTTTGTTGTAAGCTGTTTTTGCGTGATCGTCTCTTTTTGTTTTGTTTCTTGTTGTTTTTGATGTTTTATGGATGCAGTGAGAGTCCCCTCCCACATTGCAAGCATACTGTCTGTGCGGATTTCTTTCACGTTGATAGTATCACTTTTGTCTCTTAGTGATGCAATGGGGGAATGATGCCCATTGTAGTTTTGTCCCCCTTAAATATCCAAACAACAACAATCAGGGCTTGAAAAGTTTAATAAAGAAAACAAAATCTTCACATAGTATAACATACATACTACCCAAGGAAAATATTTACAATGATAAGCTAAAGTATGGTATGCTGCCAGTCTAGTCATACACAGGAAAAATATTCAATAACTTTAAAATGTAAATAAAGTGGATGTCTAAAGAATGTACCATCCAGGTGTCAAAACTTGTCTTGTCATTGAAAAACATTGTTTAATAGATGGAACACTGCAAAAGAAACTATTTTTTCCTATTAAAGCAGACAATTTGTATAAGTTTAAAATATTTTATTCCATACACCTTACCAAATATACCTGCTTAGTCACATTCATTTGAAAATTTAGGCCTACAAATATTTGTATAACATTAACAGATTCTAAATTATCTTATAAAATATACAACACATCAGAAAATATGCAAAGAGCATCCCAGTTTTGTGAAACTCATTAAAAGCACAATTCGTTTTTATGATCACATTTGTATGCCCAGATTCACACAGGACTTGATATTAAGCTTTTAAATGTGGTTTTCTGGGTGCCAGATTTCCTAGAGTATTCTCTTATGTTTAGTTCTTTAGCACAGTATATGTGATCTGTTAATGATATATGCATGATAAAATGAAAATGTTCCCTTATAATTGAGCAAACATTTCAAACAAGTTAATAGCATGGAATATTGGTTCAAATAAATTGACTGCCTTTGCAGAAAAAAGGTTTATTGTAGTCTATTAATAAAAGCCAAAATTATTTAGCAAATCAACAAAAATAATTTCAGTGTTCTGTGAGGTGATTAATGCCTGATCTACTAATAACATGGAAATAAAATAGGTAATATTATTTTAGCCTTCCACCATTAAGTGATTAATTTACTTGACATCTCCCAGTCAAGAAACCTGCTTTGCTTTCATTTGGGGTGACAGTAGTACATGAAGAGAAAATGGCAGAAACCACAATATGTATACCCAAGTCACATAGAGACTATTGTTATTTTGTTAATTAATAAATGAACAAGGTACAGTCTGTCTCAGTGGTATGATTTTTGCAATGTTGTTATCATGAAAAATGCATTAACAAGATGTGCAAGATGAGCATGAGGAATGTACCAGTACTAACACGTGACCAGCAGCAGCTCTACATTGTACGGTGACCGGCTTCTTAATAGAAGCGACTTATTTACATTTCGTGTGTGCTTTCTCTTGCAGCTCTATATACTTTAGGGTGCTCGCGTGTTTGTTTATTAATAATCACATTTATTTGACTGTTCAGTTACTGAATTTTTGATTTATTAGCTCGCATATATATTTATCAGATTTGCCGTTAATAAACAGTTCAGTGTTAGGTTTTTACTTTGCAAAGCTCACTGTTTATCGAACTACTGAGTCCTCTGACGTACTTACTTGGAAGAAACGAAGGTTTTTAGAATGGCTAGGAACTGTGACTGCTGCAAACCGATGGAGGCAGAGTTGGTGACTCTTCGCTCGCAGCTTCAGGTGGCGTTGGCTTCGCTGGCAATGCTTGAGACTGCGGTGGGTGGGCGCCGCTGTTGTGGGCCGCTCGCGGGGGTGCAGCAGACGCCCTGTGCGTCTGTTGTGCCCTCCGATCGGCCTGCGGCTGTGGCCAGCCCGCTCACTGCCCGCGAGGAGGTAGCCCCCCAATCCGTGGTGGATTGGGAGGTCCCCTCAGCGCGTGTCAGGCGGCGTAAGACTTCCCGGGGGACCGCAGTGGAGGCCTCCCCGGTTAGTCTTGCCAACAGATTCGAGGTGCTGTCTGTGGCAGGGGATGTTCCTGATGCAGATGGTGTCGCTTGTCCTGTACTCGCCCCTCTGCCTTCAAGATCCGGATACTCACAGAGGGTGGGTTTGTTGGTAGTTGGGAGCTCCAACGTTAGGCAGGTAATGGAGCTCCTTAGGAAAATGGCTACTAGGAAGGGAAAGAATTCCAATGTGCACTCCGTGTGCATACCGGGGGGAGTCATTTCGGATGTGGAATGGCTCCTTCCGGATGCCATGAAGAGCACAGGGTGCAGCCAGCTGCAGGTGGTGGCTCATGTCAGGACCAATGATGTGTGTCGCTTTGGATCGGAAGAGATCCTATCTGGTTTTGAGCGGCTATCAGAAGTAGTTAAGACTGCCAGTCTTGCTTGCAAGATGAAAGCGGAGCTCACCATCTGCAGCATTGTCGACAGGACTGACTGCGGACCTTTGGTTCAGAGCCGAGTGGAGGGTCTGAATCAGAGGCTCAGATGGTTCTGCGACCGTGTGGGCTGCAGATTCCTCGACTTGCGCCAAAGGGTGGTGGGTTTTCGGGTTCCGCTAAATAGGTCAGGAGTCCACTATACTCAGGAAGCGGCTACATGGGTAGCGGGGGCTGTGTGGCGTGGACTGGGCGTTTTTTTTTTTTTTAGGTTAGATGGCCTCGGGAATACACAAAATGGGTTTCAGTCTCAGAGGGGGCAGGTCAGACACGGGAAGAAAGCAGACCTAAAAACCATTGGTGTAACAGTTGTAAATTGTCGTAGCTGTGTTGGGAAAATTCCAGAGCTCCAAGCACTGATAGAAAGTACTGAGGCACAAATCGTTATAGGTTCTGAAAGCTGGCTGACGCCTGAGATAAATTCGGCCAAAATTTTTTCAAAGGGCCAAATGGTCTTCAGAAAGGATAGAATAAATAAAACAGGGGGTGGCGTGTTTATTGCTGTTACAAACAGTTTATCCTGCAGCGAAATTGAGGCAGATAC
Organism: Locusta migratoria; assembly: GCA_026315105.1. Classification (NCBI taxonomy): domain Eukaryota; kingdom Metazoa; phylum Arthropoda; class Insecta; order Orthoptera; family Acrididae; genus Locusta; species Locusta migratoria. Next base: position 519,953,351 of record CM048755.1, read on the forward strand.
TTCCTGTTTTGGTCTGGGTAGAGGTTATACCTGACCACCGAAATAAATTAATAATTGGATCTTTTTATCGGCCCCCTGACTCAGACGATGCGGTTGCAGAAATGTTCAAAGAAAGCTTGAATCATATTTCAAATAGGTATCCGAAGCATACTGTTATAATCGGTGGCGACTTTAATTTACCCTTGATATGTTGGCATAATTATGTATTCAAAACCGGGGGCAAAGATAAAACATCGTCCGAACTAGTTCTGAATGCTTTTTCTGAAAACTACTTCGAACAGTTAGTTCATGAACCCACTAGAATAGTACGTGGTCGCGAAAATACTCTTGATCTCCTAGCAACAAATAATCCCGAGATAGTAAAGAGCATCAAAACAGATACAGGGATTAGCGAACATCGAGTTGTAGTAGCGAGACTGAATACCGAAATTCCCAAATGCACCAAAAATAAACGAAAAATATATCTATTCAATAAAGCAGATAAAAATTTGCTTCACGCTTTCCTGAGTGATAGTCTCCAGTCCTTCAAAACTAAAAATGCGAGTGTAGATCAGTTGTGGCTTACTTTCAAAGACATAATATCAGTAGCAATCGAGAGATTTATACCAAATAAATTAGTAAAAGAGGGGGCTGACCCCCCGTGGTACACAAAACAGGTCAGATCACTGTTGCAGAAACAAAGAAAAACACATCCAAAATTTAAAAAGACACAGAATCAGCAAGACTGGTAATCTTTTACTGAAACTTGCAACCTAGCGTGGACTTCAATGCGAGAATCTTATAGTTGTTTCCACAACGAAATCCTGTCTCGTAATCTTGCAGAAAATCCAAAGAAATTCTGGTCATATGTGAAGTACACTAGCGGCAAAACACAAACAATACCTTCACTACGTGATAGCAATGGTAATACTACCGACGACAGTACTGCTAAGGCAGAATTACTAAACACAGCTTTCCGAAATTCTTTCACCAAAGAAGACGAAGTGAACACTCCAGTATTCAATCCAAGAACAGCTGCCAGCATGCGAAACTTAGAAGTAGATGTTCCTGGAGTAGTAAAACAACTTACGTCACTAAACAAAAATAAATCTTCTGGGCCAGATTGTATACCAACTAGATTCTTCTCAGAGTATGCTGATGCAATAGCTCCATACTTACCTATAATTTACAACCGATCACTCAGCGAAAGATCCGTACCCAAAGACTGGAAAGTTGCCCAAGTTACTCCAATATTCAAGAAAGGCAATAGGAGTGATCCCCAAAATTACAGGCCTATCTCATTGACGTCGATTTGCAGTAGGAGTTTGGAACATATACTTTGTTCGAATATTATGTACTACCTCGAAGAGAACGACCTATTAACCAATAGTCAGCACGGATTCAGAAAGTATCGCTCTTGCGAAACACAGCTTGCCCTTTATTCACATGAAGTGTTAAGTGCCATCGACAAGGGATCTCAAATCGATTCCATATTTCTGGATTTCCGGAAGGCTTTTGATACTGTACCCCACAAGCGGCTTCTAATGAAATTGCGTGCTTATGGAATATCTCCCCAATTGTGCAATTGGATTCACGATTTCCTATCAGAAAGTACACAGTTCGTTGTAATTGACGGTAAGTCATCGAGTATAACAGAAGTGATATCTGGCGTTCCACAGGGAAGCGTTATAGGTCCCCTACTCTTAGTTGTGTTTATAAACGATTTAGCAGATAATCTGAATAGCTCCCTTAGACTGTTCGCGGATGATGCTATCATTTATCGGTCAGTGAAGTCAACAGAGGATCAAAAGCAACTGCAAAGCGATTTAGACAAAATTTCTACTTGGTGCGAAAATTGGCAATTGACACTAAATACAGAAAAGTGTGAAGTAATACACATGACCACTAAAAGAAATCCACTGAACTTCAATTATGCGATAAATCAGTCAAACCTTAAGGTCGTAAATTCTACCAAATACCTAGGAGTTACAATTACGAACATCTTTGACTGGAGAGAACACATAGAAAATATTGTGGGGAAGGCGTACCAAAGGTTACGTTTCATTGGCAGAACGCTTAGAAGATGCACCAGCTCCACCAAAGAGACTGCCTACATCACACTTGTGCGTCCTCTCTTGGAGTACTGTTGTCCATTGTGGGACCCTCACCAGGTGGGACTGACGGAAGATATTAAGAAGGTTCAGAGAAGGGCAGCTCGTTTTGTTTTATCATGTTAAGGGGGGGAAGGGGCCCCGGAAATGTTGCACGAATTGGGGTGGAAATCATTAAAAGAAAGACGTTATTCATTGCGGCGTGATCTGTTTGCGAAGTTTCAATCACCGACTTTTAGTTCTGAATGTGAAAATATTTTGCTAGCACCCACCTACTTAGGGAGACATGACCATCCCAATAAAATAAGAGAAATCAGATCGAAAACGGAACGATTTAGGTGTTCTTTCTTCCCGCGCGCTATTAGAGAATGGAACGGTAGATAAAAGTTATGAAAGTGGTTAATGAACTCTCTGCCAGGCACTTAAATGTGATTTGCAGAGTATCTATGTAGATGTAGATTTAACTGATTTGTTAAATAATAACCTCCATTTAAGAGAAATGTGTTTATTCTGTAATCTGGTATACTGCCTTTCATTTCAGTATTTATGGTGGTTTCTTTAGTACATTTTTTGCTTATAACATTAGCTAAAACTAGTTGTTAGTTTGGTGCTGTAACAACAGTGTGCCATCAGTATCCTGTCGTGTCATTGTTTCAACACATGCCAGTAGAACCTTCAGTTTTTATTCCAAACTAAGCAAATTATCATAATCAGAAGTATTTCTTTGCATCTGAACACTGGCAATAACGCTGTTGCAAGTCACAAAGCTCACTGCCTTTCAGCTACAACTGTAGCTTGGGGTTTCACATCATTTGAATTAAATTTGCATCAGCATGAATACCTTGCATATTAAATTGAGGACTGTATGTCTATAAGTGATAAATGCCGATTTATTTTATTTTTATGATCATTGGTTCTTTTATTCTTGTGGACATTATTATGTATCCATCCTCTTGATAAAATGTTACTCCCGAATATAACTTCGAAAGGTATTTCCTCAAAGACTACCAGTATCCAAATAATAACTCCAGTGCTAACATTAAACTTCTTTAGAAACAAATAATCTATTGTGTATGTACTTTAAACTTAACACAATGCAAGTGGACGAATTCAGATTGGTTTTTCTCTTCTTTCTTGTTATAAACTTATTCTTCATTGGAAACTACCTAAACAGCAAATAACAGAAAAGCAATGAATGGCAGAAGTTACATTACATTCCACTGCAGGTAAGAACTGAAATGCTTAACATAGCAATGATGGAGTAAGTCCAACAATGGACAATAGCCCATGGGCAATAGCCTATACTCCTCTTATCAATAATTAAAATCAGTGGAGCTTTACTGGGTGATATTCTCCAGAAGTAACACTTTTAACTTTAGAAATGCATTTATTCGATTTTTCACTTTGCTACATAAAACAGAAGTGAACAGCATGGCTGGTTTAGCAAAGATACATCAAACATTGCAAAGATGGGTATAAAGTACTCCTGTATTGGTGGGGGGAGTGGGGGTAGTAAGGGTCGTGCGACGATGGTGGCTGTGGTATGTGGTACCACTATGAGCTTGGCAGAAGAGTCTGAGAACAGTGTTGGCAGACTGTGAGAGGTGGGCAGTGGCCACTGCACCTCAAAGTCAGCATAGCGTTGTGGGCAGCGGGCGAGGTGGCTGGGCTGTGTTGGGGCAGCAGTATGTGATGAGTAGGGGGCCTTGATGATGATGATGATGATGTCTCCCGAGGGAGTGGCAAAGGTTCGTACAGCATCAGCGTCAACTGTCGGGGTCAGGGGGCCGCAGCGTACTAGGTGGCACTGGAGTGGGGTGCTGGTATCTGGTGCACAGGCAGTAGTACACAGCACAAACATGTTGTCATCACATAGCATTATTGATTCCTGCATAAGTATTACTAGGGGCATGGGGAAAGTTACCTCAAGTATGGGGATGTTTGGCAGGGGTGCACTTGAGAAACCCCAGAATGGAGATGCAGGAGAGGGTGGGATAGGAATGGGTGCAGTCCATGGGGCCTGTGAGGAGCTCGATGTTTAAGCACTAGAATTGGTCAACTGGAGACTCAGCAGGGGAACACTGTCTGAGCTTGACAGGATTTGGGCATGGTTCGACTGGTGTTCGATGTTATTGTTCGGAGCATCGGCGTCATGCATGAACAGTTGTGTTTCCGATTCCTTGATTTGTGGTGGTGTAAGTGTGGGTTCGATGTGAGCCAGTTTCACTCTGTTTAGAGAGAAAGTTATCGGAGCACCTTTGAAAATCATGTCCATCGTGTTTTTGGTTCGTCATAGTATTGGATATGGGCCTGAGTATGCTGGAGAGGCGCTTTGACTGTGTCACCTCTCAGCATCACAAATTTGCAGGTAACCAATGTATTGGGTACGAACATGTTTAGGTGTGTGTGGCTTGCGGGTGCGAGGGGGTGGGGTGGGGGGGGGGCTAGGCACAGTTTGGAACAATGTAGTCTGACTCTGTCTAAGAAAGTTAGCAATTCCGGTAGGATAGGACGAGGTAGCAGAACAATCAGTTCGCCAAGCAATACTAGTTTCTGTCCACAAACGAATTCCGCCACCGTACCCTGGATATCCTCCTTGTAGGTGGTACACAGGCCTAATAGGACTAGAGGTAGTAGCTCCACCCACAGTGTGTCGTGGCACCATAGCGATGACTTGAGTACCCAGTGTCACCATTCTACGAGCCTGTTGCTCTGGGGGTGGTAGACTGTTGTGTGTGTGTGCATTTGATCCTGCACATGGTACAACTACTGTTAAACAAAGCGGACTCGAACTGTCATCCCTGGTATTTTGTTATGATGGAGGGGCACTCGAATCGAGCGGCCTAGGATTCAATGAACGTTTGAGCTACCATGTTTGCCGTAATGTAGCATAATGGGCTAGCCTCCATCCACCAAGCCGTGTGGTCCATCATTGAAAGTACATAGCCAAAGCCATTGGTCATTGTGAGTGGACCTACCAGGTTGACATGTACATGTTGGAAGGGGCCATGTGGCATCAGGAAGCTGCCCAGAGTGGGGTGGTGTCCCTACTGACTTTGCTCCTTTGGTATGCAAGGCAGGTACATGCCCATTCCTGGCAATCTTGTTTGATATTTCTCCAGATGAAACGCTCTGCTACCAGGTGTGCGGAGGCCTGGACGCCAGGGTGTGCAAGGTTGTGCAGTTTTTCAAAAATGTTTCTGCACAGGGCGGTTGGTATAATAGGGTGTAAGTGGCCAGTTGACTCATTGTGCCATATTTTGTCAGTCACTCCTAGAAAGTTTGTGCAGATGGGATGTAGAGAGGAGCTGTGGTCAGATACTAGAGACAAGGTGTCCTTATCTGCTGATTGTAAGGCGGCCAGTTTTCACAGGTCTATCTGTGATGAGACTGCACACATACATGACAGGACATCGGCTATGACATTGTCTGCTCCTTTTATGTATCTGATATAGGTGGTAAATTGTGATATTAAGTATCGGAATCTGCGCGGGGACGGGTTGGCCAGTGGCTTGGAAATTGCTGCTGCTACTGGTTTGTGGTCTGTCAACACATAAAAAAACCATCCTTCTATGTCTGGGTGGAAATGCTTGATCACTGCATACACAGTGAGTAGTTCTCAGTCAAATGCCGAATACTTCTGTTAGGCATTGTTTAGTTTGTGTGAAAAAAATTTTTTGTTGGGCATTGCTGTCTGACTAAGCACGGCCCCTATCGCGATGTCCTTTGTATTGGTAGTTATAAATAGTTCAGCGTCTGGGGCCAGTGGGCTATCGCTGCTGCATTGGGTAGCAGTGTTTTTAGGCTTTTGAAAGCTCTATCCCTGTCAGGTGTCCACATAAATTGGTGGGTGCCTGAGGAGTGTTTCCCCGCCAGAGCATCGGTGAGTTGGGCTTGAATTTCCACAGAGGCTGGGAGGTGCCTTTGATAGTAGTTAATTGTTCCTATCAACCTACATAATTCTTTATATGTGGTTGGTCATGGTAGGTTTTTAATCATTGTGACTTTCTCTGAGGGTGGGGCAATTCCCTTGACAGAAACGATGAAACCTAGGAAAATCACTGATAGTAGGTACAATTGGAGTTTCTTATTGTTTGTTTGGATGCGTGCGGCAGCCAGTGTGTCCAAGACCATTTGCACATGTTTTTTGTTTTCCTCAAGGGAGGCACTGAATACTAGAATAATCTACATCTGCATAACAGAATTTTAGATTGAAAAGTACTTGGTAGTGCTGCCAGGTTTGGGCCACATTTTTCAGGCCGAAAGCCATATAACCATGTTGGAAAAGTCCAAAGGGTGTAGTGATAGCTGTCTTTTCTATATTGTCGGGAGCAATCAGCATCTGATGGTATGCTCTGGTACAGGCAACTACAAAGAAAATTTTGGTGCCTGCTAGTGCATGAGCAAAATCAGCAACGTTAAGGATGGGATAATTGGTAGTCTCCATACGTACACAGGGTGCCGTCTTTTTTTTTTTTTTTTTTTTTTTTTTTTTGTGAGGTGTATGTGTGTGGACCAACTGCTTGATGAAGGTTCTAGTACACCTGCTTGTAACAATTTGTCAGTTTGTTTTTGTACAGTTGTCATCAGTTCTGAGAGAAGTCACCTAGTTTTGCTGGATATAGGCAGTCCCTTGGTAAGCCGGAGCTTATGCATTGTGCTGTTTGTTACAATATTGCATTTATTGCATTGTCCGCCTACGGTGACGTAAAGTCACTTGGCGCTGCTTTTGTTCATTGTGGCATTGGCGGCATGGTAGTTATTGTCTGGGCCACCGGCATAAATATTGGCACTAGCGGGCTCAGAACAGAAGTGGGTCACTGTGCCAGCGGAATGTTACACTCATTACACTCACTAGTATGGGCAATGTTACAGGTGGTGCTGGTGGACAATAACTTGTGGTTGGCATGGTAACCTTGTTTTGTTGACCCACTGATACGTCCAAGCAGGAGGGGGAAAACAGAGGTAGTCACAGGAAAAAAAGTACTTTGGATGCGGGAACACTGTCAATAAATTGTTTAGGTATACACTGACTGACCTTGTTGTGGTAATCCGTTATCTGTTGTCTCAGCTTGTTGATTTCCTTGTACAATGACGTGAGCTTGTACTGCTTGCAGCGTAGGCTGTGTGTGAGCTTGAACTTTAGTTGTTTGAGGTGCAAAGTCTGTTCCTTCTCAGCTATCTGCTTTCTCGTAGTTTCTTGCAGTAATGTTCAAAGGGAGGAACACATGGGGGTTAGGTGCACTCATGTGTACTTGTCCAGGGCGAGATGGTTCAGTAGGGCACACGAAAAATGCATTTCCGTTTGTTGGTGGTAAACTGACTGGTGAACTACACCAGGGGAAAGCTTGTAGTGAGTCAAGAAGTCTATTCCTATGATAGGTTCAGGGATGACGGCTATCGAGAACGTCCACTGTAATTCACAGTTGGTCGCTAAGCTTACAGATTTGTGGCTTTGATGGCCTGCAAGAATGTGCAGTATTGTCGGATATTTATAGGCTGCATTGAGACTGGCAACAAGGACACATCTGCTCCAGTGTCGACTAGGAACCAAGCGTTGGTGTTGATGTCTTGCACGTAGAGGTGTCCGCTTTTAGGGGAAGTGTCATGTACTGAATGAAGGACCCTGTGGTGCCTGTCTGTGTCCGTGCAGGAGGTGGCACGTAAACCATCCTGTAATCGGGGTAAGATTGGTGGCAGGGTGGGTGACAGTTCCATGCGGCATTTCCAAAATGTTTATGGAAATGGCAGTATTGTGGAGATTGTGCTACAGGAGAGAACCATTATCAGAAACTGCTACAGCCTGGGCATCTTGGTGTGTAGTGTGCAGTGCCGGCTGGTGGGCGTCAGCTGAATGCGCTGCAGGTAGCCTGTGGGCGGTGTTCAGGGTGGCTCGACTTGTGTTGTTGTTGTTGTTGTTGTTTCGTGCTCTACCTCGGCCACTGGTTAGTGGGTGTGGGGCAGTTCATTCGTTGTGTTCCGTGAGCTGCTGCCTGCATATCCTGTTGTAGACTGTGTCAGCGACTCACATGTGGTTGGTGGTAGGCTTCGTGATGCGATGGGTGACAGCAGTCCGTACTGGTGGGAGCAACTTGTGGCTCCAGACTGCAAGGAAGGTCTCATATGACATGGCTTGTTAGCTGATCAGCATCCATAGTTGCAAGGGTGAGCTGTTTCCGAGGTTTTCTTGTTGTATAATCTGGTTCACTGTCTCACCTTCAGTTCTCAATACCCATTCTAGGATGGCTCTCTTGGTCACTGCGTAGCGATCATGGGCCAGTGGGGCATTATCGTGGACCAGTGGGGCATTGACCTGGTCACAAATAAGAACCATGTTGTTGTTGTAGCTGGGTGATCAGGCTCAGGTAGCGGGTGGAATCATCCAGTGTGTAGTAGTCAAAAATGTCTTCTACGATGGTGAACCAAATGTTCGGTGTGTCGAAGGATAAAGGTGGTATCGTGGGTAGTATGGATAAAGGTGGTAGCATGGGTAGTCTGCCAGGTGGAGGCGGGGGTGGAGCTGCAGGCTCGTGTTGAATGAGGGTGGTTGCTGCAAGATGACACTCCTGTGGTTACTGTGTTGTTCTTGCGCCTTCTTTAAGAGACGTGTAGATAAAATTTTATAAGTGACTAGTAAAAATGCAGTTCCTCTGTAATTGTTTACGTCTGATATCTTTTTCTGTTTGTGCACACTTCCAATCCTTTGGAATATTTTGTGTCTGCCAAATTTCTTTGGTGATTTGGGTGATCTCTCTTAGGGAATTTGGACCGAGGTTCTTTAGTAGCTCAGCTACAATTCCATCTTCTTCTGATGACTTATTATTTTTGAGCTTTTTAATGTGTCTACAAATTTCTTATTGAATTGGTGAAGTTTTGTTCATGCATTCTGGTTGGAATGTGGAGAATCTTGTATTCAGTTGTGGGAATTTACTAGTTGTAGGTACATTTAGCTAGTTCTTGATAATTTTCTTTGTTATTTAATGTCAATATCCATTCTGTTTCGTGAAACACAGGTTTTGTGGAATATAGCCTTTTGATTTTGTAAAATTTTTGTGTTTTGTGGTTTCTAAAGTCTTCTTAAATTGTGTTTAGCTGTTCCTTTTAGGTTGTCTAAGTATTGTAACTGTTTGTTTTCTCACTTTGCAAAATGTCTGTCATGTTGTTTCTGATTGGTCTCAACTGTAATTTAAGAAGGCACATTGTTTCTCTTCTACCACAATTTAATTCCACCAATGGGTGTTGGGATTTTTCTTTAACAGGATCAGTTCTCTTGATTTCTGTATAATTTTCATTTTGAAATCTCTAAATGTGGCTATCCCCAATCCTTCTGCTAGATGAACTTCAAATAGAGCATGTTGCGTTTTCCTATTATTGCCAGAAGGAAATACATGATGTTCAAGACCACAGGGGGGCAAATATAGATTCTGACCACTACCTTACCAGAGTAAAAATTAAATTCACTCCAAATATATTTGCCCCTGTGTGGACTTGAACATCATGTATTTCTTTCTGGCAATAATAGGAAATCGCAACATGGTCGATTTGAAATTCCTCTAGCAGAAGAATTGGGGATGGCCACGTTTCTTGTATCTTGGGTCTTTTCAAAATGATGATGACATGATTTTTAGGTTCTTTTGCTGGCATAACTCGAAGAACCACATACCATTCTTGTTCGTGAATTTGTGTGAAGAGTAATTGCTGACTGTTTTATATATATCCTCTCTTTCTAAATTTGTGCATTAAAATCACCAAGAAGAATTTTTAGTCCTCCTTTTGGAATTCTGGTCATTTCGATATCATGTTCTCCCAAAATTTTTGTCTTCTCAGGTTCTTTTTTTGTTGTCAGTATTGGTAAGTGTGTGAACATTAATAAAGGTATATGTTTTGTTGGTGTGCTTGATTTGCATCTTCAGTGGTCTGTTACTGACTTGATACACATCTATAGCAGATTTAAGGATGGCATTCATAATAAAGGCCATGCCAAATAATGCAGCACCTTCGCAATTTTTTTTCTTTACTTTTAAAGATACTGTAGTGGTTGAAGTGTATTGTTTCCGAATCTAGTCTCTTGAAGTTTAAGAATTTGAATTCTCTGTTTGTTGAGTTCTGTCATAAGATTATGTAATTTCCCACTTTGAATTAGTGTTTGGATGCTGAAAGTGCCAATAAATGAACGAGATTTTTGTGGAAGTTTACTAGAGAACAACTTCCTCTGTTGTTCGAGCCCAAGCTCCCCAAAATTTGATAGCTTGGTTATCACCACAGGGCAAGTGGATTGACCACCTGGGGTAATATTGATTTTATTGTACGAATTATAGTGCTTGTAATTCAGTTCCATCTAATGATGGGTGGTTAGAACCAGGAATTGTCAGTTCCTGGAGCTTAGTGTTCAGCCACCCCTCACATGGTGAACAGACACTGACCAGAGTACTGGTAGTTGACACACAGACATGTTTATTATCATTATTACTTTTACACAGCAAAATAATTTGTATCTTCAGTTTCATTACCTTTAACTCATGCCTTATTTATAGCAACAATTATGTCACTTATAATGATCACATATTCATCTACATGTGTTTCCCACATTGATAATATTTTATTATAATTTCAGATTCAGAAATGAGGTAATTAATATTTAAGCTATCATCACCAATCCCATTTTCTCCCATTCTATGTAAAAATTGTCTAAATTGCTTGACTATAAGTAATAGTTTGTTAAATTCTGTTTTTTTTTTTTTACCTTATCTCACCAAAAGTTCAAATAAATATTTCCATTTACACTCAGATACATTATAAATATATCTGACTGATGTATTTGAAAGACTTTATCCTGTGTATACTTATGATATTGAAAAGAAAAAAATTCTTTGAATGAATAATTACCTTTATTCCAGGATAATGAAACCTTGGAAGCTACTGACTGTATGTGCAGGAATACTTGTTTGGTAAGTCAATAAATATTTTTACAAGTTTTAATAGTTCATATTGCCTGCTTAATGAGGTACTTTGTGACAGGAAATGTTATACATGCCATTAACAGTTTATGTTACCTTTATAATAGTATTTAGTATATCAGCCAAGGCTAGTGAAGTTATCAGAGATGGTACTATTGAAATGATTTTGGTGAATTATCACAGGGAGCCAATGAATGACAATTTACAGTTTAGCAAAGTAATAATACATTTTTGGTGTAAATTATGAACAGTTCTTCTCTTCATAATATTGGTATGGTTGGTAGTTTATTAAAAATATTACTAAAATATATTTTTATTAGTAAATCCATCAGCAGACAGATGTCAGCAGGGCAGACTCCATATCTGCCCGCCATGAGAATCCTCCCTCATTTGCCCCGCCCCCCTGCAGCTTCAGGGGTAAGAATAGGCCTGCGGTATTCCTGTTTGTCGTAAGAGGTGACTAAAAGGAGTCTTCACAAGTTTCGGCCACACATCTATGTTCCTTTATGTGGTTTTGATCCTCCATCTTCAAAATTCTTCTGAAGAGCAAACCATTTGGGAAAGGACATCTTATGTGGTGCAAAATCTATATATCGTGCAACCTATTATGGAATGGACTTATGACTGAAGTTTCTCCTCAGCCATCAAGCAGGGCATCTCATCTCAGCACAAGTCATGTCCATTGTGCACTGACACCAATGCACCCTATATCAAAATGATCCATACATAATGGTAGCCAGTTCATTGTGGTGGGGTCATCATGGACTCTCCTGGCTGTAGCCCCCTGACAATGCAGGGATCGCTCTACCAATGCCAGAGCTGAGACCTCCTCATGCAAGCCAAGGTGTAGATGCTTTCCATGTGGGGCATCAGAACTCCCAGCCATGATCATCCTGCCAGGTGACCTTTGCTGCAGCGGGGTTGTGCCCGTTAAGAGAGGTCCTGATCAGAGTGGGTGGCATTGGGATGGATGACCCACAATGAAGAGAGCAAAGTCGGATAAGTTGATTGATGTACAACCGTCATCTCAAAGCAACGGAAGTTAAATACCTCAGTGTATGATCCCCAATTTTTACCTTCCCTGGCCATGCCATGGGAGGAATGTAGGGCCACAAACCAGAGTGAATGGTATGCTCCACTATATCTCATTTGCAGCATAACTGATGGGGACTCTTTCTCAGCGACCAAGCTTCAGTTCTTTGTGGACCCTCAGAAAGACTTGTTGGGGAAAGTGGAGACACTGTCAAAGATGCACAATGGTTCTGTTTTGATCCAAATGGTATCCTCTGCCCAGTCACAGGATTTGTTGCTCAAGACTGGTGATGAGCTAAGTGCCAATCTTGAATGGCGAGGAGTTCATTTTATGTGGCACATCCATAGAAGTCCAAAGGAAAATTGGGTTGCCACCGGAGCCTTCGTCTTGGCCTTTGAGGATGATAAATTGCCCAAAAAGGTCAAGATGATGATATACCATTGTGATGTAGAGCCTTAATTTCACCCCCCCCCCCCTTTCCCTATGAGAGCTTCAAATGTTGGAAATTCAGCCACATGTCTTATAATTGTCACATCCGAATGCTCCATGCACACCATGTCCCATCTGCATCAGTTGTGGTCAGAACCATCCTCCCTGCTTGTCGGAATGCTCCACTCTTCACCGGGAGTGGAAAATCGTTCAATATAAGACCTTAGCCCATAAGAAATATACTGAGGCAAATAAAATATTTGAGTGGCTGCAGCCTGTATAAATGACAACCTCTTTCGCAGCAGTAATGTCCTCACCACCCTCTTTGACAATGATGGTGTTTCCTACTACATCCCTTTCTGTGAGCCGCCAGGGCTGCCAACCTATGCCTGCCCCCAGAGTGGTTGGGGGTTCTCTTCCTTCCACTGCACCCAAAGCAATTGCTTCAGGAGCAGCTACTGCCCCTCATTCGGTGAATGACCACCCTTCTCCGGCTTCCCTCATTCGGAAGGGGTCTCTTGGGATACTCCATTCCACCAGTGTCAATATCAACACTAACCAACAGCAGGTGCTGTTGCAGGCTGCTGGTCACAGGACTTCATACTCTACCTCAGTCCCTGTGACTGAGTCTGAGAAGGCCTCCCCATCAGTGAAGCCCCCGATGGACAAAAGGGGTAGAAGAAAACATAAAAAGACAGACAAGATGAAGGACATCCTGGTGACTTCTATGCCACAACTCCCTCCACCTCTGCTTCTGAGGATGAGGTGGAGATTCTTACATCCGCCGAGGATCTCGCTCTAGGGGACAGAGGTAGACAAACCTCTATCGGTAGATGCAAGTGATACTGAGGTATAAACCGCCTCCCTCGTGTCATTCATCTCAGGATGAGGTGGAGATTCTTACATCCACTGAGGATCTCGCTCTAGGGGACAGAGGTAGACAAACCTCTATTGGTGGATGCAAGTGATACTGAGGTATAAACCACCTCCCTCGTGTCATTCATGTCCTCCCACGTCATCCTTCAGTGGAACTGCAGCAGTTTCTTCCCCCACTTGGCTGAGTTACATCAACTTTTGAGCAGTGCCTTCTGCACTGTTCTCCAGGAAACCTGGTTTCCAGCAATGCAGACCCCTGCCCTTCGTGGCTACTGGGGATATTACTGGAATCGTAGTGGTTATAACAGGGTCTCAGGTGGAATGTGTGTGTATGTACTCACCTCTGTTCATAGGGAACCTGTGCCCCTTCAAACACCATTTGAAGCAGTGGCTATCAGGGTGAGGACAACACTAGAGATAACTGTCTGTAGTCTCTATCTGCCTCCAGATGGTGATGTATCCCTGAATGTTTTGGCTGCACTTACAGCTCATCTGCCCCCACCTTTCTTACTGTTGGGCAAGTTTAATGATCACAATTCCTTGTGGGATGGTTCCACAATCTCTGGCCATGCCAGAGTTGTCGAGGACTTATTATCTCAACTCGACCTCTGCCTCTTAAATACTGGTGCCCCCACACATTTTAGTGTGGCACATTGCACGTTTTCGGGCCTCAATTTATCCATCTGCAGCCATAGCCTTCCACCATCTCTCCACTGGAGAGCCCATGATGACTTGTGTACAGTGATCATTTCCCGATTTTTCCGTCACTCCCACAGTGTCAGTCCCCAGGACCCTGCCTAGGTGGGCTCTAAACAGGAATAACTGGGAAGATTATACCTCTGCTGCCACCGTTGGCCCTCCCCCACTTGACAACGCCAATGTGGTGGTCGAGAGCACCATTCAGTCTATTATTTCAGCTGCTGAAGCTACTATTCCTCATTTCTCAGGGTGCCCACAGGGAAAGACAGTGCCATTGTGGTCGCCAGAGGTCGCTGAGGCCATTAAAGACCGCAGGAATCTCTTACAGCGGTACAAGTGGCACCCCTCTCTGGAGCATCTCATCGTTGTCAAACGGCTGTGTGCTTGTGCTCACCAATTAAATAGAAGGCAGAAACAGGAATATTTGGAGATGTATGTCTCCTCTCCGGGGGACACCACCTTGACGAAGCACTGTCCGTGCGGGTGGAGAGGCTTGCGTATCCGCGTGAAGCAGAGGGCTATACCGAAGGTAGAGAACCTACTGCCGGAAAGGCCTCAGCTGATGGATCAGACCAAGAGTGTCCCACAACGTCCCGTCTTCCTTATCCTCTCCCAGTCCTTTCCCAATTCCTTTCCCAACCCAAGGTGTGATGCGATCCGTGCCGAGGGGTGCGTGGCATATGGGTTGATGTGTCTCGAACGGAGCCTCAGGGATACCGGGCGACCTCCCTGAGTAAGTAGCCTTGCACCGCACGGGGTTATCGTGGTGTGGACCATATAAATCCCCAAATCTCGTGGGACTAAGATGAACACGGAGAAAAAAATTACTTTAAAAGAATCCGAGAGGCAATCTGAGACCTCAGATACTCAGACATTGGGATCACGACCGATGGAGTGCACTCCTACTTCTCAGTCAGGGTCTAGACCTGAGCAAGAAGTGGGATCTGTAACAGAGAAGTTGGACCAGATTAGGATTAAGGCCTTGTCTGGGGCTCAGAGGAGGAAACTTCTCAAGGAACAGAAGCAAAAGGAAGGAAAAGAATGGCTTCCTAAGCATAAGTGGAGGGAATCAAAAGGGCTTGAGCCCAAGACCCCCAAAAAGAAACTGCCTCAGGTCAAAGGGGATACACAGACCCCCTCGACGTCAAAGACAGGTGGCAAGAGGGTTAGGGAGGAATCTAAGACTCCCTCCTCTCTGGACAAGCGTGATCCCAAAAGGCTGAGGCAGGAAATAGGAAAACAGACCTACACTACTGCAGTCTCGGTCTTTAGAATGTGGGTTGTCCAAGAAGGATACCCACTGGTGAGCATCACCTCGCAGCAGGAGGAGCTCGTGCAGATGGTCCTCTTTGAAGAGATTGGGGGGGACGCTGGTCCAAGACCCAAATTCAGGAGGGTTTATTTAGATCGCGGTGCCCTCATTTTTGTCTGCGAGGGGGGCCACTCAGCAGTATGCCTTAAGGACAAGGTGCCCATGATATCCCCGTGGGAGGATGCAAAGCTGGTGGTCAAGACAGCAACCGAACTCCTGAAGACCGCAAAGGTATCAATATGGGTACCAAAGATCCTTAAGGATGTCCCTCCAAAGACTCTGTTCGAGAAAATAAGGGTTCCGAACCCAATAGTCTCGACAGAGGATTGGAGGGCAATTAACCAAAAGGTCGTTCTGGAAGGACGAACCCTGGTGGTGGAGGTCGGAGAGAAGTCCCTGAAGGCAATGTGAGAGCAAGGCCTGAAACTGTTTTTAGGATTCTCGCAGGTCGCCGTCAGGGTAATCCAAGACCTTAAAGGCAATAATGGCAGCAAGTTGGGGACTGGAAGTGCTGCAGATAAACCTGCAGCAAAGTAAAGGGGCCACTGCTGCCCTGAGCCGTCGCCTGGGGAGACAGGAGGTGGACGTGGCCCTGATACAAGAACCCTGTTTATACAAAGGAGGTGTATCGGGCCTCGGTGGTACTGGAAGTAAACTGATTTATGCTACAAATCTAAAAAACTCCAGAACATGCATTTATGTTAGAAATGGAATACCTTTCATACCAGTGATGGATTTTTGTTCCAGGGACCTGGTGACTATCAGGATGCAGCAACGTGAGGAAGATATCACAGGGGAAATTGTTTTGGTCTCAGCATAGCTTCCTTACGAAGACAGCTCTCCTCCTTCTTTGGAAGTGAGGAAACTGATGGAAACCTGCCATCAGCAAGGTGACGGAACTGTTGGTGGGATGTGATGCCAATGCCCACAATCTATCATGGGGCAGCAAGGACACCAACAGTAGAGGTGAGCACCTTCTTGAATTCCTCCTATCTAACAACTTGGAGATCCTGAATAGGAGTGATGAACCTACATTCAGGAATAGTAGAAGGGAAGAAGTAATTGACATAACTTTTGGTTCCATGATGATGGGAAGTTACGTCAAACAGTGGCATGTGGTCCTGGAGCCATCCTCATCAGATCACATGTATATTAAATTGAAGGTTGAAATGGGAACCATACAGACCATGGCCTATAGGAATCTCAGGAAAACGGACTGGGAGACATATAGGAGAGACCTTGACTTCAGCCTATCGGAAATTAAAACTTTGATAAGGAATCCAGCAGAGTTTGAGGAAGTAGCAGAGGCCATAAGCTCTGCTATAGTGACCTCATACCAGGACAACTGCTCAATCACCAAGAAGTGCACAAATAGGAGTGTGCCTTGGTGGAGAAACAGGTACGAAGACTGTTTAACCTTGCGAGGCGCAAAGGACAATGGGCAAAGTATCGTGAGGCCCTTGTCAGTTACAACCTTGCCATCAGACAGGCAAAGGAGGCATCCTGGAAGGTATTCTGTGAGGAAGTGGAGGGCACGGCTGCTCAAGTGAGACTTCATAAAATCCTCACTCTAGTACCAACTAATCTAGGAGGAACATTGAGGAAGGAGGATGGGGAGTATACAAAGACAGGACATGAAACGCTGGAACTGCTCCTCAAGACTCACTTTCCTCAATATACTCTGGGGGTAACTCAGACCAGAATGCGATTCCTGAGACACAATGGTTCTCAGGTATTCGAAAAGAGGACTGGGATCTGGCCAAGGAGTGTGTCGATTTCAGTAAGGTCCGATGGGCGGTGGGAACATTTCAACCGTTCAAGTCACCTGGCCCCAATGGAATCTTTCCAGCTCTCCTGCAACAAGCGGGAGAAAATCTTATTAGATTCCTATGCAGATTATTCAGGGTTAGCCTAGCAGCAGGAATCATTCCCAATGCCTGGAGGGCAGTGAAGGTTGTCTTCATATGAGACCAATCAGCCTGTCCTCCTTCATTCTTAAGACATTGGAAAAGCTGGTTAATGTGCATGTTGGAGAAAGGAGGTTAAGTAGGGCTCCTCTTCATTCAAACCAACATGCATATCAGCCAGGTAAATCATGTGAGACAGCTCTCCACCAACTTGTTGGGAAGGTGGAGAAAGCACTGCACTTTCAGGAAATAGCCCTCTGTATCTTCCTGGACATTGAAGGGGCTTTTAGCAATACGACCTTCGATTCCATGGTTAGGGCAGCAGAGGTGCATGACCTAGGGACCACTATATGTAGGTGGACTAGGGCCATGCTCAGTGGAAGAAAGGTAGAGGCTACCATGATGGATGAAAAAATGGTAATCAACACCACTAGGGGTTGCCCGCAAGGAGGAGTTCTTTCCCCTTTATTGTGGAATCTAGTGGTGAATGATCTCATTGGAGAATTAAACTCTAGGCAGTACTTTTGCCAAGGATACGCAGATGATCTTGTCATAGTAATACTTGGCAAATTTGCTGACACAGTCA
This sequence comes from Locusta migratoria, assembly GCA_026315105.1. Lineage (NCBI taxonomy): Eukaryota > Metazoa > Arthropoda > Insecta > Orthoptera > Acrididae > Locusta > Locusta migratoria. The sequence goes on from CM048755.1 coordinate 519,971,240, forward strand.
AGAATATGGCACAAGGTGCACTGGACATTGTGCAAGACTGGTGCAGAAAACAGGATCTGGGGGTTAGTCCTAAGAAGACTGTTGTTGTACCATTCACAAAGAAGCATATACTACATTCAAGTTGGAATCTAAAGCTTTTCAATGAATCGCTACCTGTGAGGGGGACAGTGAAATATCTAGGGTTTACCCTAGATGAGGAACTGACATGGACCCCTCACATCAGGAATATTTGCTCCAAGGCAAAAGGTACTCTAGTGAGTACCAGGAGAGCTTGTGGCAAAAATTGGGGCCTGAGCCCCAAGGGTATGCACTGGATATACACCACAGTGATTAGACCTAGGATCACCTATGGGGTGGTCGTGTGGTGGAAGAAGGTAGAACAGCAGGTTGCTGGTAAGGAGCTTGGTAAGGTGCAGAGATTAGCCTGCTTAGCCATAACAGGCGGAATTAGCAGCACACCAACTGCTGGGCAGAAACCATACTGGATATGCCCCCATACACCTTTGGGTCAAGATGGAGGCAGCGGCTGGTTCATACAGACTCAAATCTGGCAACAACTGGAACTATTTGGGATATCCAGAATCACACACTAAAATAGTGAGTGAGGTAAATATAGGAAAGGTTGGGGAAATGCCAGCTGACTATATTATAACCCCATACTGCTTCAACAAGCCTTTCAATATAACAATTGTAAGTAGGGAGCAGTGGGAGGAAATAGTTCGACACCGTACGGGCGATATTGTCTGGTTCACTGACGGGTCAAAATCATACCAAGGTGTTGGGGCTGGGGTATATGGGGTGCAGCCAAGACTGGAGGCCTCATCTCTCTAGGAAAACTGGCCTCAGTATTCCAGGCGGAAATCACTGCCATGAGGGCGTGTGTGGAGGAGAATTTGCGTAGGTGCTACAAAGATTGTAGCATCTATATCTATTCAGACAGCCAGGCAGCCCTGAGATCACTGGCAGCTCCTGCAACAAGGTCTAAAATTGTTGCAGAATGTCACAGCGTTCTAGTGGAGCTAGGGGAAAGCAATAGAGTAAACCTATTGTGGGTCCCTGGGCACTCGGGGATCAGTGGCAACGAACATGCCGACAGATTAGCCAGGATGGGGGCAGAGACTCCATTTATTGGACCGGAACCTGTCCTGACAATCACCAAGGCAATGATCAAATTGGAGCCACGTAACTGGCTCAGAAGACAGCACATAGAATATTGGACCAAAGTCCATCAACAAAAACATGGCAAGGTAATGATGCCAAAGCCATGTTTTAAAAGAAGCTATGCAATCCTGGGTCTGAACAGGAGAGAGATTAGACTCATGGTTGGGTTGCTGACAGGCCATGGGAATTTCAAAAAACACCTACATAGAATGGGAATAACAGAAGAGGACCCTAAATGTAGGATCTATGATGACGGTGACAAAACTGCATCACATCTAATCTTTGAATGCATTGCATTGGAGAGTAAAAGGCACAGAACATTTGGGACAACTAGACCCGAAGAAATTGTGTCTAATAAAGAACTGGTAAAGGGACTCCTTGCACTGTTCAAGGGCATTGGTTGGCTTTACTAGACATACAGGGAGCGATACCGCACAATAAACTCAGTTTCGGTGGGGGCAGTGGCGGGTTGGACCAACACTGTTTTGGCTTCCCTGAAAAAATCAAATCAAATCAAATCAATGTATGTCTCCATTATTGGGTTAGGTATCTCCACCTCACAGGTCTGAAGCAAAATCTGGCACCTAAGGGATACCAGATACCAGCAGGTATTCCTGGGATCTCCATGAATGGCGTTATATTTATGGACCTGGTCACACCTGCAGAGATGTTTGCTGTGCATTATGCTTACACCTCTGCTACTGCAAACTACCCACTGGACTTCAGTACGTTAAAGGAGTGGGTAGAACGCCAGCCCATCTCCTATACTGGCTGCCGCACTGAGACTTATAACACTCTATTCTGTGACTGGGAGTTCCTCAGTGCTCTTGCACAATGTTCAGATATGGCCCCTGGGCCTGATAGCATCCCTGCTGAGACACCTATCAGCAGAAAGCCAGTGTAATCTCGCTCTCTTCAAATGAATCTGGTGTGACGGGATTATCCCATCGCAGTGGCAGGAGAGTGTAAACATCCTAGTGAACAAACCTGGCAAAAACCCTGTTGATGTGGATAGCTATTGGCCCATCAACCTGTCCAATGTCCTGTGTAAACTGTTGGAGCATATGACCAGTAGGCGGTTGTGCTGGATCCTCGAGAATTGGTGCTTACTGACTCCATGCCAGGGCCGTTTCTGCCAAGGTCGCTCTACCACCAGTAATCTGGTGTACCTAGAGTCTGCAATCAGCACAGCCTTTTCCAGGTGCCAACATCTAGCAGCCTTCTTCTTTGATATGCACAAGGCGTATGATACAACCTGATGACACTATATACTCACAACTTTACATGGGTGGGTTCTCTTGGGCTCGCTCCTGATTTGTATAAAAAAACTTTTACCTGTCCGTACCTTTCATGTTAGAGTTGGTGCCTCCCATAGCACCTCTCATGTGCAGAATAATGGGGTTCCTCAGGGATCTGTTTTGAGTGTTCCCTTATTTTTAGTGGCCATTAGCAGCTTAGCGACATTAGTTGGGTCGTCGGTATTCCCTTCCCTCTATACTGACAACTTCTGTATCTACTTTAGTTCCACCAGCACCCAGGTTCTTGAACATGGATTGCAGGGAGCCATTTGGAAGGTGCAGCCCTGGGCTCTTGCCCATGGCTTCTTGTTGTCTGCCACCAAGACAAGTGTTATGCACTTCTGTCGGTGTCAGACTGTTCACCCTCGCCCCAAACTTTATTTTCAAGACCACTTACTTGATGTAGTGGGAACTGACAGGGTTTTAGAGCTGGTCTTTGATGCCCACCTGACGTGGCTTCCCCACATTTGTCAGCTGAAACATGGGTGCTGGCACCATCTCAGTGTTCTTCGCCACCTGGGCCATACCACCTGGGGTGCTGATCACTGCACACTGTTGTGGCTATACACAGCTTCGGTTCAGTCACAGCGTGACTTTGGGTGCCTGGTCTGTGGGTCTGCATCACCTTCGGCATTGCACTTGCTGGACTCCAACCAGCACTGTGGGGTCTATTGCAACAGGTGCCTTCTGCACCAACCCCGTACACAGCTGACTTGTGGAGGCCGGGGTCCCACCTCTGTGGCTCCGCCCCCAACAACTGCTTGCAGCCTATGTATCCCACGTGCATAGCTCGCCAGGCCACCTGAACCATTGTCTGCACTTCTCCAACATGGTAATCTGTCCCCAACAATGATGATTACCCAGATCAGGTCATACAATTGCCTTTTGCGTCTGGCCCCTTCTGTTCTGAGTCTTTGCCTCTTCCTTCTCCATATCGGGCTCGCACAAGTACACCCCCTGGTGCATGCCAAGGCCGTGTACTTGACTGGACTTGGCCCATGGATCCAAAGACTCAGTTCCTCCAGAGACACTCCGACGTCAGTTCTTTACTGTTGTAGCTGAGTTTACCGGATATGACCTGGTCTATACAGATGGACAGATGGTTCAATGGTTGACAGTCCTATTGGCTTCTCATACATTCATGGCAGCCATATCAAACAGTACTCTCTACCTGATGGCTGTTGTGTTTATACTGCTGAGCTGGTGACCATTTACCAAGCTCTCGAGCATGTACGATCTTGCTCAGGTGAGTCTTTTCTTATCTGCAGCGACCTGAGCAGCCTGTGAGCTCTGGACCAGTGCTATATGTGTTATACTCTGGTTTTAGCAATACAGGAGATGCTTTTTGCCCTTGACCAGTCCAGTTCATCGGTGGTGTTCATATGGTCTCTGCATCATGTTGGTATCCCAGGCAATGAACATGCCGACAGGCTTGCTAAACAAGCTGTCGACGAGTCTGTGCTGGATATCAAACGAACACCTTCTGATCTCTGGTCTGTTTTGTGCCATCGGATTTCTAAGCTTTGGAATACTGAGTGGCATACCCTGACTGTGCCCAACAAACTTTGGCTTGTAAAGGAGAACATGGCTGTGTGGCATTTCTCCATGCGGGCATCTCGCCATGACTCTGTAGCCATTTGGCTGACACATGGCCATCTCCTTCATGATGAGGACCCATCCCAGTGTCGCTGTGGCTCCCATGTTATGGTAGCCCACATCTTGCTGGACTGCTCTATTTTAGCTGCCTTGCGGCAGAGTTTTAATTTTCCTGCAGTTTTATCAGATGTTTTAAATGACGATGTCACAACGGCTGATTCAGTTTTAAATTTTATTTGTAATGGTGGTTTTTACCACTCTCTATAAGACTTTGCTTCAGTCCATTATCTATGTTCATCTTGTCTTGTGTCCTCCAATTGAAGGTTTTCTTGTGTTGTCATATGGTTGACCCTTTGTCTTTTTAATATGATGATCGGTTAACCACAGACATCAGCTTAATCATTTCATTTCTTGTGGTTGTATGGTGTTTCTGTGAGATTGTCACAGTTTGTGTTGTCTCTCTTGACTTCATTGTCCTTTTTCCTCCCCTTTGCTATTTTAAACTTTGGGCTCTTTTCTACATCTATGCCTCTTCTTGTGATACCCAGTGATGGAATGGGAGACTGATGACCTCTGCAGTTTTGTCACCCTAAAACATCCAACCAACAACAACAACCTCCCTCATTTGCTTCTTACCCTCTTCACCTGTTAGTATTCTGCATTTGTTACTTCCTCTCCCTCTTTTTCCTTCTATTTTTTCCTACATGATTATCTGTAGCATAAAATTCTTATGTTCTGTGTCTACCATCCATGATGTTTTCCTTTTCTGTATCATCCTCATTAAGTGCCTCCCCTCTCTCACCTGCATAGCACCTCCTTACTTCTCATTGAGCCATTTCACTATCTACTATCTTCTCCGTGACAACATTACATAACTTTCTAATTTTTATATTTATTTTATTTTATTTTATTTTTTTCGTGTCTTACTGTCCACATTTTTCACATTTTTGAACCATAAGACATCCCATTCCACATAAAACTTTTGACAAACCTCTTCCTGGGTGTAGTGACAGTGCTTCTTGCAGTTAGCAGCCCTTTCCCTCTCCAAAAAGCTCTCTTCCACAAGGAAATTCAAATGCTTATTTTCCTCTACGCAGTTTTTGCTGTAAGTTATCAAGCTCTTGAAGTACTTAAATGACTGAACCCATTCCAATACTCTTCTGTCTAGTGATAGGATAGTCAGAAAGTAACACAAGGTAATTATTTCCTTACCTTGTATTGAAATTGGTAGCTTTCAATTTTGTTTTCATGTGCAGTCCTGGATTAGATTAATACTTGTTCCATAGATCATAAATAGTGTCAGTTTAATAAATGCTGTCTATACATGCCACTCAATATTTTAAGGATTTTTTTGGTGGTGGTGTTGATTTTTCCCTATTTTTCCCCTTCCTTTTTAGAGAAATTACCAAGTTTTATCTGAAAATTCTTCTAAAGTGTAGGAGTTGCCATTCAGATATTCTTTTAATTTCTTTTTAAGTACTGGTAGGCTATATGTAAGATATTTGATGCTACATGGGAAGTGACCAGAGACTTTCTTTGCAGCATAATTCACCCCTTTCTGTGTGAAAGTTAGATTTTATCTTGAGTAGAGAATATCACCTTTTCTCCTAATGTTGTAGTTGTAGGTATACATACTGCTATTACTTTTGAATTGGGTTGGATTATTAATAACAAATTTCATAAGTATACACATATTGTGAAGATACTGCGAGGATCCCTAGATCCGTAAATAAATGCCTGCTTGATGTACTTGGGTGGGATCCAGCAATTATTCTGATTACACACTTTTTTGCAGTGAATACTGCTTTACTCAGTGTTTAATTGCCTCAGAATATGATCCCATATAAAAGCAGGGTCTGGTGCCACTGCTCCACCAGCCCGTTGCTCTGCAGATGATTGGCAGTGGTGTGGATCCGGTGAATGCCGCAGAAGTGGCAGATATTGTTGAAAGGGCACTCTCTAATTGGTTTGATGACTGAGGGGCAGACAAACAAGCAATCCAGGGAGAAATGAAAGCATGAGCAACGGACTCAGTGGTGATGTTAAGCAGAGGTGTGACCTCCACCCATCTTGTGGTGCGGTCGATCATAGAAAGGATGTACTGGTAACTGTCGACCAGCGGCAGAGGGCCAACAAGATCCAAGTGGACGTGCTGGATCAGCTGGACAGAGGAGGGAATGAACCAAGTGGAGGGGAGGTGTGAGATGCAACCTTGTTCCACTGACAGACAATGCAAGAGTGGGCCCAGACCTGGCAATCCCGCCTCATGTCATGCCAGATGTAATGCTCGCACACCAGGTGTGTCGAGGCTTTGACACCTGGGTGCGTGAGTTCATGCAGTTTCTGGAAAACAGGGCGTTGAAGAGAGTGGGGAATAACGGGACGGAGTTTACCTGTCGAGTCATCACACCATACCTCGATGGTGACGCCTGAAAAGGTGGTGTGGATGGGATGTAGGGAAGAGGAAGGGTCAGAGACGAGAGTGAGGAGATCATCGTCGGTGAATTTTAGGAGGGCGGAAAGGTTAGAGAGATCGATGACGGTAGAGACAGCATCGATCCGAGAGAGGAAATCCGCCACCATGTTATCTGTGCCTTTGATGTAATGCACGTCCATTGTGAATTGCGATATGTAGTCGAGGTAGCGGAAGGGCCTAGGCGGCGGGTCAGCTGCGGGATTCTTGATGGCAGCAGCCAGCGGTTTGTGATTGGTAAGAACGTGCAAGGGGCGACCTTCAAGTTCTGCATGGATATGCTTAATGGCCTCGTAGATGGCAAGGAGTTCGCTGTCAAAGGCTGAGTACTTGCATTGTGCATTAATTAATTTTTTGGGAAAGAACTGCAGGAGAGAGATTACACCGTCGTGAGATTGGCTGAGAACTGCATTGATGGCGGTGTCACTCGTGTCTGTAGTGAGAAAAACCTTGCCGCCTGTAGTAGTTAATAGTGCCAAGGAACTTACGAAGCTCTTTGTAAGTGGAGGGGCATATGATGTTTTTTACCAAGTTGATCTTGTCAAGGGGGGAGGAGAAATACCCTCCGACAAAACTGTGTACCCGAGGAACTGTACCGAGGGGAGATGCAGTTGGTCCTGTAAAACCTCACTGATAAATAGTTGCCATCTTTGTGTGGTGTTTTTAAGCTCGAAAGACATGAAACGATACCGTTCGTGGCAACAGCTACTTTCGAGACAGGTGAGGACGTGGCACTAGGCGTGGAGAACATGGTGGGCATGACGGCAAATTGCGCAGAATGACAGCTGGAAGAGGTGGTCATGGCACGCTGCACAAGTTTGTCAGCAGCCGTCGGTGGTGAGGAGGTAGCCGCAGTGGCCATAGGCAGCATGCGTGTGGCCGGCCGACTCAAAGTAGTTGCCATGAGGGCTGTGATAGTGGACAGCGGCACTGGCGAAGCAGCAGCAGACAAAATAGGAGCCTTAGGTGACGAGGTGGCCACTGGGGGTGCATGGGTCACCAAACGTAGCGCCGACACGGCGGCAGTGGCAGCAGCCGAAGTTGACATAGCAGCTGCAGAACAGTTGAATCGCGACTGCGAGTGCTTGGTGCCCATGTTGGACACAGGCAGCGCATAGGCAGGTGTATTTGGCACTGAGGAGATAGAAGCGGCAAACGTTGGAGTCATAGAAACAGCAGCCGGAGCACTGGGGTGGGGAGGCAATGTGCATGCAGCTGAGTGAGTGGCAGGCGAGGCGACACGAACTGGCGGGGAGACAGCATTGCCAACATCACAGTGAGGGCCGGTGAGCCAGTTGGTGAAATTAAGCTCTGTATGGAAGTGTGTGTATGACTGTTTGACAGAGGATTTGCAGGAAGCAGAAGCAGGAGTATTGACGGGCACACACTGAGACACTTCACTAGAGTTTGTTGAGACAGGGACAGTGAACACAGTGAGCTTGTTCAGGAAAGTCACTCATGGCACACGCGAACGAATGCACGACCATCTATTTTGTTTGTGGAACATGCGAACGAGGCGAGAGTTTGCTATTGTCTTTGCTGACCTACATGTACGAGTGGGGAGGAGCAGGAGAAATACTTGGAGAACGTAAAAGTTCCAAACTAGGGAGGGGTTCACTGGGAACACGAGGCAATGTAGCACAGTGACTAACCTGTGAGTTGTGTGACGTGGGGCCGGACAGCTGCTCAAGGACTTGTTTTGCAGAGTTGCACTGATTTGCAGCCAACTGCTGAGACAGGTCCTGACGTTTACGTCGTATCTGTTCCACTTGCGCATGTTCAGAGTTAAACATATCAATGGCACTTTGTAGTTTGGCCACAGTATCTGAGCACTCATGAAGTGCATTGAGGTGTTCACTGCATAATTGAGCGACTTGCACTTGTTCCGCACGTAACTTTTCAGTGGTCCTACCAAGTTTGGTGACAGAATTTAAACACTCATGAAATACACTAAGATCAGCACAGCTCGATGGAGCACACTTGATAAAAGTATTTGAGGGGGAGTGAATGACTGCAGATCAAACGACATCAGGAGATAGTCCATGAAACGAAATAAAGCAATTCTGAGAATAGGCTCGCGAACACTGGCCACTAGAAAATCCCACTCGAAGATGTGAAAAGGTGAGAGCTTGACTTGGAGAGATGTGGAGCTCGAGCAGCGAAGGTGCAAGGCGTTGACAGCTCAAAGAAGCATGTTTTTCAGTCTCACAGGGTTTGGAGACAGTCCAGGAGGCAGAAATGAGACATGAGCACCAGTGTTGATGAGGAAGTTTATGCCAGAGTTTAGATCCGTAACATATAGACCAGCGCCTGCAGCGGCAATGGTGTGCACAGAGTGGAGAGTAGGTAGGCGCCTGCAGTTTTCAGGACAGCCAAAGGCACCTAAACCAGCCTCGTTTGGGTAGCTGCAAGGGGACTTACACTTCCTTGCAGCACTGACGAAATGGGTGTGAAAGAAGCAATATGGGTAGTGAGGTGGCTGTTCCTGCAGGAAGCGCGGAGGGGAAGGGGGCGTGTCCTTCTTGTGAGAGCTGATTCTCTCCGGTACAGGTAGCAGTTGCAGTGGTGCATTGACAATGCAGCGGGGAGTGCCAGGCAAATCCATGATCTCCTTTGGGAAGCGGGAGCAGCTCTGCGTGAAGGCAGGTGGGACTGGTGCGAGAGTCGGCACAGCAGGTTGCGCAGGTCGAGATTCTCAAAGACGCGCTTCATGTACTAGGTCCGCAATGCGAATGTGCTCACTGGGGGACTCAAGCACGCTGTATATAAACGCTGTTTGCATGGCAAGAAGTAGTTTGCTTGTCCAGATTGCCATGAGCGAGGTATCAGGCGTGACCTGCTCACTAATCAAAGAGCTGAAGGCATCGTCAAAGTTCAGATAGACGTTTGTCATCTAGGTTCTCCTCTTCAATTATGTGTTGAACAGTCTCCTCCACAGACCAGGTGACACGCTCCAGGATTGTCTTTTTGGCACTGTCATAGCGGTCCCGACTGGAGGGGGGTAACCAGGCCACAAATTAGATCTATGTGGTCGTGCAGGGAAGTAATTAAGCAGAGGTAGCGAGCGGAGACGTCCAAATTGTAATGCTCGAATATGTGCTTGATGAGACCGAACCAGGTGGTTGGAGAGTTGAATGAAAATTGAGGCAGCTTCGGTAGGCAGCCTAGTGGCGGAGAAGGAGGCAAGCCAGGAAGTGGCTGAGGTGCTGCAGCGTTGGCAGCGTCGATCAGTGAAGGCGCGGAAGATTCGCATGGCACAGCAGAGGTGCCAGGCGGCGCTGGAGCAACGGTCAAAAGTCTGGCAAAGTTCGGCTGTGGAAAGGGACCACTTCGCGTCACGGAAGGCACACCCGAAGAAACAGTGCACTGAAGCACATGCTTTGTAGCGTACACGTTCACAGAGTTAGCACAGTGGATGAAACTGTGGGGGTCATAGGAAGGCTCGCAGCGCAGAATGTTCACATCATGCAGTGAAGAAGGCAGCTGATCCGGTGCAGAGGTTGGGAGGAAGGGGGGGGGGGGAAGCGAACTGCCAGAGACAACTATCACGAGGAGGTGGACTCGCAAAGTTAGCACAATGTTCAGTACAAACATGTGTACAGTGAGTTGAAGAAGCTTAAACGCTACAGTGTGATGCACAGCACTCGAAGAAGCAAAAGTTCGTAGCCCACCTGGCTGTTAGAGGCTGGGCACATGACTAGCGGAGTGATACATTGGCGTATCAAGTGTGGCGACAGGTGGATACACGTTTGAATTTAGCACAAAGTCCATGTTTTAACTGGCATTTTCCAAAGCACAGAAGAGCTGAGAGTGCTCGAATGCTGGAGTGGCATAAAAAGGAGCATTCAAAAGCATCTGTGGAGTCACAAAACCAGAGTCACATCTGTGAAGCATGGCATTGATGAACTGCGGCAATGTGAAGATGTCCTGTGGCGAATGTTGAAGAAGCTTAAACGGTACAGTGTGATGCACAGCACTCGAAGAAGCAAAAGTTCGTAGCCCACCTGGCTGTTGGAGGCTGGGCACATGACTAGCGGAGTGATACATTGGCGTATCAAGTGTGGCGACAGGTGGATACACGTTTGAATTTAGCACAAAGTCCATGTTTTAACTGGCATTTTCCAAAGCACAGAAGAGCTGCAGTGGAGCCCAATGACCACACACTATATGGAACAATAACTTTATTGATGCTGTTATTACAGAGCACAAACACCAACTGGTTTAAACATAGCAGATAAGCACAAGGAAACACACAAAAGATTGTCATAAAGATGTGCCACTCGGTTCTTGACTACGGTCGATACACACACACACACACACACACACACACACACACACACACACTCGAATTGGTGGCTAGCGCCGCTACACTTCTATCGCCAGCAAAAGGAACTAGCTTAGCATCTTGGTGAATATAGAATGGCAAGTCATTAATATATATTAAGAACAGCAAAGGATCCAAAACCAAATCTTGTTGGATCCCATTTTTTACAGCTCCCCAGTTAGAGAAATTAGCATATTATGTGAACTGCTTATTTCATTTTTCTGCACTCTTCCCTTTAAGTATGATTTAAGCCATTTGTGTACTGTCCCACTCATACCACAATACTTAACTTAATCTAGAAGAATTCTGTGATTTACACAATCAAATGCCTTTGAGAGACCACAAAAAAACCCAACAGGATAATGAGAGAAGCCTGAGTAACAAAACAAGAATGGTACACATATCACAGTTAAAAACTTGTTAAGACCAACCATTGATTTGTAGTTTCATTTTGTGGGCCAAAACATGTATGGCATGTATGAGGACAAGTATATGGACTGTAGGTGATGTGCATTGTTCTAACAGGGCCTTATGTATTGTAGAAACAGCTGCTGCCCCACAGAATGTTGGAGCCTTTGATGCAGCAGTTTTGAAATACCGGTGTGAGCATCTGTAACTTCATCACAGTAATTCAATTTCCTATGATCTTGTGTATGATATTGTTCATGACAGGTTTAAATTTCCTAAAGTTAAAGTACACTGTGCACCTAAGAACCTGACAGACAACCACAAAGGCCAATGAATGATGACAAGCTTGGATCATTTAATGCATTATGTCACAGAAAGATATTATTTTCAGAAAGGAATCATCACAAGTGATTAGGCAAGGCATACCGCTATATGTCTAAATCAAGCAGGCTTGTATGGAGTGTAAGCATGATGGTTCCCTAGTACAAGGAGGGGGAGGGGGGTATATGTTGCTGCTTTTTCAACTGCAGTTTAATTAATAAAAATCTGCTTCAGTTGCTTAATTTAAACTTTATCAAGTGCATCTATGTGGAATTGATTTAGATCAAATTAGACAACTGGATTGAATTTTGATTAACATATAATTCAAAGTCACTCAGCCTGCTAGGAAAATGCTTATGACGGTGTTCTTAGATATGTTGGTATTTTACTAGTGGAATTTTCTGAAAACTTGACCCCTGTGACTGCTGCAGCCTATATTAAAACTGTGGTTAAATTGTGACAAACAATAGAACATTATGATGACAGTGTTGACCTTGTTCATGACAATGTTCACCCCATGTGCTGTTCCTCTTCATAAGAAAATTGCCAGATTTGTGTGCGAAAACCTCCAGCACCCAGACCTTCAAGTATTTGGCTTTCGCGTTTTTGCTCCCATTAAAATATTCCTGGGCAGCTAATGATTTGTGACAAATGCAGAAATGAAATCACCAGTACACACATGATAATACTCCAACCAAAGGAAATCCTACAATCAAGACATGATGGAACTGATACCACAATGGGAAAATAAATTTCAGCGATTTTGTGACTATGTAGAAATTACTGTAGGTAAAATCTGCAAGTTCATTTTTTTTTTTTTTTTTTTTTTTTTTTTTTTTTTTTTTTTTAATTTACTGTTGGATGAGGCCAGGTTGGATTTGGGAGTGGAAAAAGTGTTGCTAAGATAACCCCCATTGCCCAATTCAGAAAACCTGGCGATGAAGAGGAGAATCCAGATGGTCCAGAGATATCTTTGTGGCCGAGGCCTTTTTTACTATCATTTAAATTCATAAACAGTCGCTGAAGCAACATCGCCATGTTTAAAATTTCAAAGCATGTTATATTTAACAGCATGCTGTGTCTTCAGGTGGACTACTTTGCTGTTGCTCACAGTGCAGTGACCATCCATCCTGGAGGAAATATGTTGTCCACCTCTTCTTGTATCCTTATACCACTCCCCATCCCTGACCCACTCGAATTGCTGCTTTCATTTTACACAGAACACAATTTTCCTTTTCTAAAGAAGACTGGTTGAAACCTAAGATATGTGGCACTCTTTTCATAAAACCTGACTGTATCTCAGTGTGTCATATTTATGGTGAGAAGCAATATATATCTTTCATGAAATTATTGTGTTACTGTTGAAATATACTTAATTACATAACTATTAAATACTTACTTTGAAAACAGTTACAGGAATCTTTTGTGGACTGAATGTATTCCTTTCCATTATCAATGGATTTCCCAGTTTTAAATAAATTTACAGTACGCTAGTAGTAATTAGAAATAACTCTTTGGTGAATCTTGGTGCACAGTGATAATATTTGATTACATTTTTCTTTTACTGAGCCATTTACGATTGACAGAGACATGGAACTAGTCATAAAACCCCGTTGTTAGTTTCAGTAGTAACGGTGCACAGAAAATTCCACTAGTAAAACACCATGTGTATCTAGGAACACTGTCATTATCATTTTCCTAGCAGACTGAGTGACTTTCAACTTTATGCTAATGAAAATCCATTCCAGTTGTCTAGTTTGATTTTAATTAAGTTGACATAGATGGAATTAGTAAAATATAAATAAAGTTCACATACATGCACTTCAAAATGGTGTATTTCACGACACAAAAACTTATTCTTGCTGAATTTTTCTTCTGCTGCTCTATAATTGGCATTTGCCCCCATCTCCATCATATTTCTTTATTATTCATGTTTCTATCACAGAATATGAAGTTTGGCATCTGAATGTACTCATTTGGAGTCATTGTGGAACATTATTTGCTTATTTCCAATGGTATTCAGAATTATGTATTAGAAAGAAAATAAAATGAGAAGTAACAACATAATGCTGTAAAATTAGCAGTACATAGATTGTGATAGAAGAATGATTAACTGGAGAAGGAATCTTAATAAGCATGGCAATTACTAAAATTTTAATAATAAAAAATAACTTAGCTATCACCATCCATCCAATTTAATGAAAATGAAAATTGAGAAAGTTTCACAATTGTGTTTCAGGATATAAACTTTCATGTTTTCAGCATTTGACAAGTTCTGTATTTACACCTCGCCATGCCAGCTATAGGCTGTTGTGTCAAGTTCCATGCCATCCAATTTGCTGTTCCCAGCAAGTGGAGCAGGGAGTGCAGGGCAGCTACACTGAAGCTGTAACAACTTGTCTTGTGTAAAATATTTGCTAAGTGGTGTTACACAAACATATTATTTATCATATCTTTGACAAAGAAATATTATCAAATATTCTTGAGATTTATTTGACATAAGTCTTTCAGATAAGACGAGGTACAAATTTTCATCAAAATTTTATAGTTTAAGTATATATATCTGGCCTATAAGACGACCCCTAAGTTACTGTATTTACCCAAATGCAGCTGCACATTTTCCAGTTTTTGGGATCTAAAAATATGGCTAAGACTTAAATTTGGAGGCTAAGCTTTAGTAAGTTCCAAAAGATGCCGTTAGAAGCCACCATAAGTAGGTTTTATGAATGGTAGTTCCGAAAAATGCCGCTGGAAGCCGCCATAAGTAGTTTTCGCGAATGGTACACCGGGAGATGTTAGTGACACCCAAGTAAATCACCATTCACAAATGGCAGTATAAATGTTGCTTTCTTCATTTCAAAAGTTCAAACATTAATAAGAAATGACTGATGGTTTTCAGAGTAAAAGTATTTCATGTGAATCTGTTCCAGTAATTTTACAGCTGATATTTGTCTTCAGAAAAAGCATTACAGATAGTTCTGTTACTTCGAAATACATTATCTGGTGTGAAATAAAGCTTTAACCTTGTCAGAATTAATAGTAGTGTTGAAAGAAATTGTGTACTGTAGCCCCCAATTTTAAAATGTAATGCAACAGTAGTTCAGTAGCTATTATCAGGTTTTATGGCGAATAAATGTCAAAGCATATGTCCCGTAAAATGTCTAGAAGGTAGCAACCAGCAGCAGTTTGCTCTAATTATTTATTAACATAGAGGCTAGAGCATATATGTGATTGTGTTCTGTGACCTAAGTGATTTAAAATAAAAACCTGCATTTAATAAGAATCATCCCATTAGTGAGCCTGCAGCTCAAAATTACCTTAGTATCTCGTAACAATAGAGCTCACTCATAATATGTAGGCCTATAAGAATCTATAATTAAAAAACAGGAAGTTAACTCAGTATTATTAAGTGTGCAATTTTATCAACAATTGTTGTTTCTAACATAGAAATGGTTCAGTGTTTCAAGGAACATACTGCAAGGTTTGAGGTTTGGAGTTGTACATTGAGTTTTAATAGCAATTTCAGAACAACTACTTAATACTACTCATGTCGCACCTCCACAGATAAATGAAGCAGAAATCTGGAATGCTTTAAATGTATTTGAAGAAAAGTGATACAATTTGCTTGTAGTGTGAATAAAACTTAATATGAAATAAATATATTTGTTTGTATATTAGTTTAAATGGATGGAAAGTCTTTACAGCCCATAAGACAGAAAGTAACCTACTATGAGTTCTCAGAAAGATTGTCTTCTATATGAATATGATTGTGAATTAAAGTACATTAGCATGACTGAAGGCAGGGTCATCATATGTATGGAAGTTGTTACTGAATAAATTTATAATACCTAGAGCAAACTGTTACACCCCTGTAGTGACTGGTTCTTATTGTACTTCTCCAAATCAAGATCTGGTAACAATCTGTATTTCCAGATAAATTCTATAAACATAACTGTGAGTAACTTATGATGTCATCCCAGTCCTCAATTGACTCAGTATGTTTACAAAAACCATATAACAAGTAGTTGTCAAGAGAAATTTAAACAAGTCTTTCAAAGTATCTCTGCTATAACATATCTATATACACCTTTCCTGCAAATAACTAATGTGAGTTGATACACCATGTGTTGGTATTTTAAATGTTTCCTAGATACAGGATGTTGAGAAAAGGACTCCCTCATTTCAAAATTAAATATCTTGAAAACAAAGATCGGTAGAGGAATGTAGTAAATGATATGTTTATTGTGAAAGCTGTAAGAAGTTTATACAGCAGTTTGAAATAGTAGTTACAAAAGCTGCTAACAGATGACACTGTAATCGCCATAGGTAATGCCTTGTATAAATAGTAATCCGAAGCCCAGAGCGATCAGTTCCACTATCGAAACGTGAAAGGAGGTTAGTGTACCGAAGGAAGATAGTAAAACCATGTACTCCATTGAACAGCGCATTTTTTCTGGTGCTAGAGTACCAGAGGTTAGAAGAGTGTCCTACGGCAACAAGGTGAAGTTTTCAAGCACGATTTAATGTTCCAAAAGGAACCGATGCGAAAACCATTCATACGCTCTTCGCAAAATTTCAACGAACAGGCAGCATAACTGATGATCTAGTGGGACATATTGGCCGCAAGCAAACCACAGTTACGCCTGAAAATATTGCCACAGTTTCTGGAATTATTCAGTGAAATCCAATGTCATCCATTCGTAGAATTGCATCTGAGACTGGTTTGAAGTGTTCCAGCATGCAGAAAATATTGAGAAAGAGCCTACACATGTTTCCATTCAAAATTCAAACGCACCAGGCCATACCCGTACGAGCTGTGCAACAAAGGGTTGATGGAGAAGGATTTGATGTTGGCTGCATCTGGTTTACAGATGAAGTGCACTTCCACCTGAATGGATACATGAATCCATTGGGGTTCCAAAAAGCCATATTGGTGTGAAGTTAAACCCCTATATTCTCCTAAAGTTACTGTGTGGGCTGCAGTATGCAGCAGAGGCATTATTGGCCCTTTTTTCAGTCGAGAAACAGTCACTGTTGCATGTTACGTTGCAATTTTGGAACAATTTGTCGCCACACAGCAAGCGTTAGAGGATTGACCAGGTACTGAATGGTTTATGCAAGATGGAGCCCGACCACATCGGACTGAACAAGTGTTTTTTTTCCTTGAGGAATACTTCAGGAATTGAGTCATTGCTTTGGAACATCCAAAAATTACTGGTGCAGGCATGGATTGGCCTCCATATTTGCCGGATTTGACTCCCTGTGACTTTTTTTGTGGGTCACAGTGAAAGACATGGTCTACCTGAAGCATCCCGCCATGCTGGACGAGCTTGAATCGGTGATCTCTGTGGCATGTGAATCCATTTCGGTTGAGACACTACAAAATGTGATGGCGAATTTCATTCTTCGTTTGTGCCACCTCTGTGGTGGCAATGGTGAACATTTTGAAAACATTGTGATGTGATTGTTTGCAAAGAGTATTTTCATACGATTATTTCACTTATGTATGCTGATATGAGCTGTACAATGTATAGTGCCATCTGTTAGCAGCTTTTGTAACTATTATTTCAAACTGCTGTATAAACTTCTTACAGCTTTGACAATAAACATACCGTTTAGTGCATTCCTCTATCGATCTTTGTTTTCGAGATATTTAATTTTGAAATCACGGCACCCTTTTCTGGACACCCTGTATTTACATTGTAAGGTAAAATGGCCATTATGGGGGTGGGAAGCAAAGACTAACATATGGGAGTATAAATGGAAAAGGAGAATGAACTAAATAAAGGGTTGGGACTACAAATGTTCCATTTTTCAGTACATAGTTTCCTATCTCTATGGTGGTGGGGTACTTGAATCAGAATTAGAAAAGTTCAATTTTTGAATTAAATGAATTCACTAACAAAAGGAATACTTGATTATTTGATTACAGATGAAAATTCTCCACAGAGACAACACTTCATTACAGTGTCTTATATTCTGTAAAAAAAAAAAAAAAAAAAAAAAAAACCACAGGCCTCCAATTAATAAACTTATTTATCAAAGTACACTACTGGCAATTAAAATTGCTACACCAAGAAGAAATGCATGATAAACGGGTATTCATTGGACAAATATACTAGAACTGACGTGATTACATTTTCATGCTATTTGGGTGCATACATAGTGAGAAATCAGTACCCAGAACAATCACCTCTGGCCGTAATAATAATGGCCTTGATACGCCTGGGCATTGAGTCAAACAGATCTTGGATGGCATGTACAGGTACAGATTTCCCATGCAGCTTCAGCATGATACCACAGTTCATCAAGAGTAGTGACTGGCGTATTGTGATGAGCCAGTTGCTCGGCCACCATTGACCAGTCATTTCCTATTGGTGAGAGATCTGGAGAATGTGCTTGCCAGGGCAGCAGTTGAACATTTTCCGTATCCAGAAAGGTCCATACATGACCTGCAACATGCGATGCGGTCATGCATTATCCTGCTGAAATGTAGGGCTTCGCAGGGATTGAATGGAGGTTAGATCCATGGGTTGTAACACATCTGAAATGTAACTGCAACTGTTCAAAGTGCTGTCGATGCGAACAAAAGGTGACAAAGACGTGTAACCAATGGCACCCCGTACCATCACGCTGGGTGATACGCCAGTATGGCGATGAGGAATACACGCTTCCAATGTGTATTCACCGTGATGTTGCCAAACTTGGATGCAACCTGGATTAATCCGAAAAAATGCCATTTTGCCATTCGTGCACCCAGGTTCGTCATTGTGTACACCAATGCAGGCACTCCTGTCTGTGTTGCAGCATCAAGGGTAACCGCAGCCTTGGTCTCTGAGCTGATAGTCCATGCAGCTGCAAACGTCTTCGAACTGTCCATGCAGCTGGTTGTGGTCTTGCAAACATCCCCATCTGTTGACTCAACGATCGAGACATGGGTGCACAATCCTTTACAGCCATGTGGATAAGATGCCTGTCATCTCAACTGCTAGTGATACGAGGCCGTTGGGATCCAGCACGACATTCCGTATTGCCCTCCTGAACCCACCGATTTCATATTCTGCTAACAGTTATTGAATTGCGACCAATGCAAGCAGCAATGTCGCGATACGATAAACCACAATTGCGATAGGCTATAATCCGACGTTTATCAAAGTCGGAAACGTGATGCTACACATTTCTCCTCCTTAGACGAGGCATCACAACAATGTTTCACCAGGCAACACCGGTCAACTGCTGTTTGTGAATCAGAAATTGGTTGGAAACTTTCCTCATGTCAGCACGTTGTAGGTGTGACCACTGGCACTAACCTTGTGTGAATGCTCTGAAATGCTAATCATTTGCATATCGCAGCATCTGTCGGTTAAATTTTGTGTCTGTAGCACGTCATCTTCGTGGTTTAGCAATTTTAATGGCCAGGAGTGTATTTGTAGCTAGCCTACTGAATTAACTTAGATGAAACTCCTGTAGGGCCTACAGATTAATATACCAACAGAAGATAAAATAAAAGTATTCCTTGCCAGCATGGTATGTATCACAGCAGTGTTAGCCTTTTGTTGAAAATGGGCAATCAACATGATATGTAAATGAGCAGAAAATTACAGTACTTGCATTAAGTTATGACAAATGGTAGACATTATTTTTGAACTGAAATTTATGGTAATAGATATATGTCCTGTGTTACTGTGTGCAACACAGTTGCCAGCTGCTAGTAAGTAGTGGCTTAGCCTCATTCTCATTGTTTTCATTTTGGAATTTACATTACTGAAGCACAAAGGATCATGGATGACATCGACTCCAGATGCAGTATTTCAAGCAGTTGTGATGCCTGTGAAAGTAGTACATTAGATCTTGGCAGACAAGAAAATAATGCACTATGAAATAGAACTCTGCTTAAGAGGCTGTGGTGTCCAAGTTATTAAACAAACATGGGTGTGCAAAGTTGAAAGACTGGTTTTATGCAGAAACTACTACATCCTGTCAGAGACTTGTCAACTCTGAATAAAAATGGAAAACCACATCCGTTTGAACTTACTTGCTGTATTCATCTCTTAGGTTCCCTCTAAGTTTTGCCTTCCAATACTAAATTGGCATTTTGATGATGGCTTAGAATGTGTCCTACCATTTGTTGCCTTCCTCCTCATTAGCTATGCACCTACCCATCTAATGACATTATTTTACAATGTGATTCCACCCCTCTGCTTTGACCCATGATGTCATCAACATGTCGGAAAACCGGATACAGGATATCATCTTAATACTTGTGTATTGTAGATATAAATAATGTGTGGTCATCCTCGTAAATTACAGATTACAACAACAGAATGTAGGCCTACCATTGATCACAGGTCTCAGCCCAATTATTTGTGCCTTTGGCACTCACTAGCAAAAGGAACACCTCTGTCAACCTATACCTCACTATCAGAATGAAGCTACAGATCACTTTGTAACAAAAAATCTTAAACTATAATTATGTTCTGCTTGTAACCAAACTATTGTCTTTAACTCAGCCACCAAATTATTATTCTCACCACCTACAAACACGCTCACACCTCAAAACTGCTGTGTAGCAATGATATCACACAGGACAACTCACCGATGCCACGGGTCAAACCTGACGGGTAGAATCGTGTCCTATAAATGATCCCATCTGAAGCTCAGCATTCTTCAATAGCACAAAATCCTCGCCGGCCGCAGTGATCAGGGGTTCGAATCCCCCCCCCCTCGGGCATGGATATTTGTGTCGTCTTTAGTATACGGTAGTTCATAAGTAGTTTGTAAGTTTACTGACTGATGACCCTGCAGTTATGTCTCTTAAGCTTAACAAACATTTGAACAAAATCCTCTTTTTGTCTGAACTCTTTATTGTCCACATTTCACACTTTTACAAGGTCATACTCCAGACAAATGACTGTAGAAACTTTTATCCTACTTGTAGTTTTTTTTAACAATTTACGAACTTGGCTGCAACAGTAATTACAATGTTCCAAACATTAATGACTTCTATAATTTTTGTTGTATTTGTATGACAATACTGGCACAATTTTAACAATGGAAAATCTGATTGGAATGTCAATAATGGAGGATAGGTTGTCTGAGCGATAGAGTGAATGTATGTGTTTCTTTTTCTGATGAAGGCCATGGCCCAAAATTTTTTTGTGAATATTACCTGAGATGGCCATGATAGCAGGAAAACATTTCAGGAGTACCCAGAAGTGGGATGAGCCTAGGGGATGATGACATGAACAAGGACTGCTTCCACAATTAGGGACACTTTCATACACAGATAATCTTCACAATCATCTCACAGATGACATTCATCACAGCAACAGCCCACATCAAGCCACATCACAAGCAGTACTATCAAACACGTGGTTAAAAGAAATGCTAAAAAAAAAAAAAAAAAAAAAACAAAAAAAAAAAAAAAAAAAAAAAAAAAAAAAAAAAAAAAAAAACAGAATCACACAACTGAAGATCACAAAACCGAGACCAGTGGTGAAACTTACAGCCCAATGTAGACTTCCTTGGCTGACAGATGACTCATCTGAAGAGGATGCAAAGAACATTAGAAACTGCCCTGAGGACATGGAACTTGATGAACATGATACATATCAAGATTTCCAACAGGTAGACTTCAGGAGCAAAGGAAAACATGCACAGATCCCCATTGAAACACAGAAAAAACAATCTATAGTAACCATGACAATAAATTTGCTCCATTGAGCACAGATATGGACAAACAGGAGGCCACACCCAAACCAACTAACATGACCAGTCAGGCCACATCCACATCTAGTGCAGCTCATACAAAAGAGAAACCATTGACAGTCCCACTAATAACTATTTGATAGACTGGAAAATATCTGATGTTAAATACAAAACTTGAAAGACACATTACAGGGCATGTAAAAGCAATATATAAAGGTAATTTCATTAAATATCATTTTGAATCAATAGAAGAGCACACAATAGTCTTACAATACTTCCATGCCCATCACTCATCATATATTGTTCTCTCGTTTCTGGGCTTGATGATAGACAATCTAAACCTTGCTGAAGAATGCAGTTTTGTTCTTCCACTGCAGGGTGGTATTTGGTGATGGGGGGAGAGCTTTTTTTTTTTTTTTTTTTTTTTTTTTTTGCTGTTTATTGAGGGAGGATTTGGGATTTGTGGGGATATTGTCTGGGAAATCTGTGGAATAAGGCTGGGGGATTGGTTTCTGTCTCTTGTGTCCATTTTGAGACCCTCAGAATTCATATTTACAGAATATATGACTTCAACTGCGAATGGGCAAAGCTGCAAATGTGTATCCAGCCGGGATTCCTGCTTTCTAGGAAGTTGCGCTGACCCCTACACCACTGGGGTCACAGTGATGACTGCACCTACAAGGACTACCTTAGCACACCTCCCGTCATACACAAAGCTGGAAATTTGTGTGAATATGAAAACAATAACAACTGCAGGATCAGAAGTGACATCTGTTTTCTTTGGAATAGATGACATACACACACACACACACACACACACACACACACACACACTATAGTATGCCAGTGACAGGCAATGGTCCTTTCGTTAGTAGGGAGGGGTGGGCAAGTTTGGAGCCCTTACTATTACGGGAATTAGTACATAGTGACTACGAGTTTGAGTACTGTGGGCAGTGTAAAGCTGGAAATTTGTGTCTGACGGGAGGCGTGCTTACGTAGTCTTGTAGGTGCAGTGATCACTGTGTACCAAGTGGTGTAGGGGTCAGCGCAACTGCCTAGAAAGCAGGAGACCCGGATTCGAATCCCGGCTGAGTACACATTTTCAGCTTTGCCCATTCGAAGTTGAAGTCATATATTCTGTGAATATGATAACAATAACAACTGCAGGATCAGAAGTGATGTCTGTTCTTTAGGAATGGATACCACATGTATATATACCCTCAGAATTATTTAGTATTGAGTTATTGTCACTGCACATAATCCATCCACAGGTGGCTAGGGTGTAATGGAGGGATTTTTGATGTGGAATGGATGGCAACTGTCAAAATGTTGGTGGTTTGCAGAAGTTTCAGTTCATAACTCTCACCCTCAGTCCTACATCCAAATTCAAACATATTGGTCTTGCCTAAGACCCACTGTCCTTTTCCTGTATGCTACATTGGAAACATTACTTTGCCATGAAGCCTTCTGACCAAGGCCACCCTAATAAAAACACTGAACCCTGCCTTTCTCAATTCATACCACCATCCAACTGATATTCCCCTGCATTCCCACATAACCACCCAAAATTCACCCTCCAGGAATTTCTCACTACCAACATGACCTCAGCATCTGTTCCCAACTTCCTTCCAACTACAAGTAGTGCCTGAATGATCCTATTCCTAAAGTCTACCAAGATCTCTAATCCATGTTGAAATCATAATGACCCTCTGCAAAGCTCTCTCCAAATTCCATCTCCCTCCTCACCCCAACAACACCCACCTTCTACATGTGACCCAAAATCCACTAACAAAATAATCCTGGATGTCCAACTGTAGCTGTTTACTATGCTCCTAATGAAATAATTTTATCCCTCATTGACCAGCACCTCAGCCAATTGTCCAAAATAAATCTCGCCATATCAAGGATACCAACCACTTACTTCACTGACTCTCTGCCATTCCCAACCCTTTATCTCCTGGATCCTCACTTGTCAATGTTGATGACACCTCCCAAAACACCATCATGCCACATGCCTATGGGCTTGCTGTTCTTGAACTCTACCTCTCTCAATGCCCCTCAGAATCCAAACTCAGTACCTCATTCCTCATAACTCTCACAAACTTTATTCTAAGAAACAATTACTTTTCTTCATACTGATTGATTCCACTGTTGGTTCTTGGTGAAGAATTTTCAATTAAATAAACTGAATTACACTTGTTGCCTTGTTTCACAAAACATTATTTTATTGTGTATGACCTAGTTTTTACGTTATGAGCCCATTTTATGTTACCTTACTGATTGCATAGTACACAAGTAACGACAAACCATTACATTACTACAGTTCTCAGTTTTTTCAAATTCACCACTGGAAAGTACTACTATTTGATAATTAATTTAGAAATTATTACATTCAGTGAAATACTTTGTATAGTTATTGATGTTACTAACTTATAGTGACCTCATTATATATTTCTTTGTGCTGATTACTTGCTGAAATTGTTTAGTGACAGCAAACTTATTATTGTACCTCAAGACTTTATGTCCTTTCTTCTTTTCTGACAATAGCCTCATGTTCCCATTACTGTTGTTATCTTCTATGTAGATGTCGTTAGTAATCTAAAGAGGTGAATAAGTTAATTCTGTTCACTCATTCAATAGTAAATTTGGGGGTGTTCGCATCTGTATTTTTTTTTTTTTTTTTTTTTTTTTTTCCCCTGAATGTATGTGTTTCTTTTTCGTATGAGGGCCATGACTGAAACTTTAAGTTGTGTGAATGTGATTATCTATTTTCATGTCTCTCAGCAACTCAGTGAGCCTCTTTACTGTGAGTTGTTGTTTATATTCCATTATTAACACTCTATACAAATGATTTTATATACCCCACTGTCCATGATGGCTGGCTGTTTGTCCTCGTTCTGTAATGTTTACAGAGTGGGGCATAGGTGGATCCAGGGGGGGGGGGGCAAAGGGTCACCCCCCCCCAGCAGCTCTTTATTTTTTTAAATTTATTTATCAAGAAAAAAAAATTTAGAATGCGAAGCTAGCATGCTATCACTGCACTGAGTCAAAACTGTGAGAAGGCTTTTGTTTGATTGGGCATGGGGGAGAAAGGGGTGGCCGGTACTAGTCTTTCTTTCTACTGAGCCCGAGTTTAGCTGATGATGAGAATTCCTTCAGCCCCCCTCCCCCCCCCCCCCCACACACACAGCAGGCCATCCTGGATCGACCCCAGGGGTAGAGTAGGACTCTTGTTTGTTTCTTATTAAGAATATGGTCAGTCATTATAGTCTGAAATTCATTATTTGTTGCTATAGTTTTTATTGTGATGAGTCCTTGGTCATAGTCATCTGGGGTCATGGGAATGGACTGGAGTTGGCATATTATCTGGTGGAATACAACTTATTTGTAAACTGCTGGGAATAGACAGAAAGCTGGGATGAATGTATCAGTAAAGGTGTTTTTCTGTTAGATTTTAAATTTATGAGCCCCATTTTCTATCTTTATTCTGATGTATAGGAAATTAATGGTGGGATCCCCTAATTCAATGCTAACCTTTATGTTTGAATGCTACTGGTTCGTATTTTCTATGAATTTCTGGAGTTGTCTGATGGAAATATTACATATGCAAAGGATATTAACAACATATCTGTACAAGTATACTACATGTTGTGTCAGTGGTTCACTCGTAAGAAATTATCCCACTTGTCCATGAACATTTCTGCCAGCAAGGGGAAATATGGAGAACCCATTGCCAACCCATCTACTTGCTTGTAATAGTTCTCTTGAAAGCAGAAATAATTTTGGTTGAGACAACATTCGACAGTGTTTATTATGCTCAGGTGCAATTCAGGAGTAATGTTTTGTACAGACAATGACTTTGACAACACAGATATACATCTTTCACAGGAATGCTTGAGAAAATGCTGTGTACATCAAAGAAAACTAATTTGGCATTTGTTGCGATTTGAACATCTGTTAATCAGTTTACTAAATCTGAACTCTTCTTAACACTATGCTCTCCTTTGAAGTTAAGTTTTTTCTTCATGATAGCATTAATCCTCTTGGCAATATTGTGCACTGCATCCTGTATTGCAGGTACCACTGGACAGGTAGGCACCTATGGTTTGTGTAGCTTGGTTAATCCATACAGTTTTGGAGCCTTTGGGTTCAATTGTAGAATACACTCACAGTTATATTCTGTAAAAGTATTGGAGTATTTCCTTATTAACTGCTTCACTTGGTCATTGTATCTAACTGTTGGATCTTTCTGAAGTTTTAATAGGTGAACTGACTGGGAAAAAACTTCCACTTTATTTGTGTAATTACTTTTGTTTAAAAGCACAACAGTCCCTCCTTTATCTGATTTAGTAATGATCACATTGCTGTTTTCATTCTTAGTTTTGAGTTGCTTCATTTTCCATAACTTCCTGTTGTTCCTATATATTAACTGATGTTGTAGCTGTGCCTGTTTAATTTCCTTTGCACACTTTACTTTTTTTAACTATGTCTTTCTACAGTGCTAACTCCAGATCTACTCTAAGATGGTCTAACACATGGGAACCCGAATTTGTGCTTGGCGCATATTGATAACCTTTTAATAGTAATTACTCTGTTTACTGGTAGAGTTAAACTTATCAGACAGTTTGCTTTCAGCACAAAATGGTATTTTTCAGTGTTTGACTTACTATTTAATAACACAGTTTATTTCACACCTGGTAGTTTGGCATAACTGCAGAGAAATATGTTAAATATCAATTTAAAAAATACCTTATAATTTTTGGTATTCTTTCTTTCAGGCAGTGTGTCAGCTAAAGACTTATGTACGCTGGCAGGATTCAAACATTGATCTGTTTACAGCAGTAGGAATAATGGCTATTGTATCTTTTGCATCATTAGTTATCTGCTATCTCTTTGATCGCTGTATGAAAAGAGAAAAACCAATTCCATATGTAGAAGCCAGAGAGATGCAGACAGTGTCCCCTCAGGTTGGTGGACAGCAATCTTCAACACCTACTGAATGTAACGATAACAATGAAGGAAACATAAGAGCAGGTAAAGAAGAGAGACCAGTGACTGAAGCAGGTGAATCTGGAGAGTGTAATGTAGTTGTCCATAATGCTTCCAAAGAAGATGACATAGATGATTCAGTTTTAGAAGAAATATTCCAATAATGCACTAAGTACAGTCCAGTAAAAATGAACAAGCTGTAATTGGAAAAAATACCCAAAATTGAACAAATTTGTGTTTCATACGTAGACATACCAGTAGTAAAAGAGAATTACAGAAAATGAAACATGTGTAAGAGTTATAACTGTAAACATTTCAAAAATAGTTTCTGTAAGCTATTTTTGATAAAATTTTACATTATATACCTTCAAATCTTTGTTCAGCTTTATAAATATATTTCAGAGTGAAGAAAAATTGTGAGTTATAAGATACGAGTAGAAGGTGGAAAATAAGGTTCCCCTGTAGACTGTGGTCAGGAAAAAATAGAATGAGACATTAAAGATAAGACATATCTTTATTTTTCTACATAATTTCCAAGTACATTGAGACATATGTCACACCGATTTATAAACTTCAAAAAGACGTATAGGAAAAAATCAGTGTGTTGCATAAGGAAGAAACATAGCATCCCAGAAAATGGTGAGTAGCATTTTACCTGAAGATGGAGTGCTTTTGAACTTATTTTAGACAGGTGATGGGAGATGTTTCCACTCCATGGATGTTCACTTGCTGTGTCATCTTTCACCCACAGCCGTTCAACGCTCCTCCTGTATGCAATGCCCTGATTTTTTTTCTGGACAGCTTTTTGAAGCTTATAATGTGGTTTGACAAATGTCTCAGGAAATTATGTACTAGGAAATTATGTAGAAAAATAAAGATATGTCCTATCTTTAATGTATCATTATATATTTTTTCTTTCATACACAACTCTGCCCAGAGTAGACAGGGGAAACTTATTTTCCAACTCCTCCTCGTACTTGAAAAAACATAGAAACATAACTAAAAACTGAAATCCAAACAGCTGACTGTGTAAACTGCTAAGAGAGAAGACTAATGTGCTGGGTATTCAAAAGAAAGAATCCTTTACACAAATACGATTTTACACAGAAGAAACAGAAAAATTAGCTATCATACATATAAGTTATTTCATTATGCATTCATTAATGACATCTTAAAAATGTTGATAAAATTGTAATGAAGTTTTCATATTAAATAAAATGATCTACACCAGTATCAATTTGAAAATTTTATGCAAATATAATTTAAGAAAAATTAATATTGTACAGTTGACACTGTAGGAACTGTGAGTAGACTAAGAGAATTATCATAATGTTCATATCAGTCATTCAAAAATTGATATGATAAAAAGAGAAAACAAATTCCAGCCAGTAGATATAGCCAGTATATGAGGATAGACAATTCAAAGAGGTGAGTGAAACACAATCAATACCTTCACTATGTGATAAAAGTGGTGGTGCTACTTATGACAGTGCTGCCAAAGTAGAATTGCTAAACACAAATTTCTGAAATTCTTGAACTAAGTTAAATGAAGCACATTCTCCAGAATTCGAACAAATGCTGTAATTGTGTAATTTAGAAGTACACTCCTGGTCATTAAAATAGCTACACCACGTAGATGATGTGCTACAGATGTGAAATTTAACTGTCAGGAAGAAGATGCTGTGATATGCAAATGATTAGCTTTTCAGAGCATTCACACAAGGTTACCACCAGTGGTGACACCTACAACATGCTACCGATTTCTCATACACAAACAGCAGTTGACTGGCAGTACCTGGTGAAACATTGTTGTGATGCCTCGTGTAAGGAGGAGAAATGCATACCATCATGTTTCCGACTTTGATAAAGTGGTCGGATTGTAGCCTATTGCAATTGTGGTTTATCGTATTCCAACATTGCTGCTCGCGATCCAATGACAATTAGTAGAATATGGAATCAGTGGGTTCAGGAAGGCAATACAAAATGCTGTGCTGGATCCCAACGGCCTCGTATCAGTAGCAGTCGAGATGACAGGCATCTTATCTGCAAGACTGTAACGGATCGTGCAGCCACGTCTCGATCCCTGAGTCAATAGATGGGGACATTTGCAAGACAACAACAACTTCACGAACAGTTCGAAGACGTTTGCAGCAGCATGGACTATCAGCTCAGAGACCATGACTGCGGTTACCCTTGACGCTGGACCACAGACAGGAGTGCCTGCGATGGTGTACGCAATGACGAACCTGGATGCATGAATGGCAAAACATCATTTTTTCGGATGAATCCAGATTCTGTTTACAGCATCATGATGGTCGCATCTATGTTTGGCGACATCGTGGTGAAAGCACATTGGAAGCATGTATTCGTCATCACCATACTGGTGTATGGTATGGTATGGGGTGCCATTGGTTACACATCTCGTCACCTCTTGTTCACATCGACGGCACTTTGAACAGTGGCTGTTAAATTTCAGATGTGTTATGACCTGTGATTCTACCCTTCATTCAATCCCTGCGAAACCCTACATTTCAACAGTATAATGCACGAGCGCATGTTATAGGTCCTGTACGGGCCTTTCTGGATACGGAAAATTTTCGACTGCGGCCCTGGCCAGCACATTCTCCAGATCTCTCACCAATAGGAAACGACTGATCAATGGTGGCTGAGCAACTGCTCATCACAATATGCCAGTCACTACACTTGATGAACTGTGGTATTGTGTTGAAGCTGCATGGGCATATGTACCTGTACACGCCATCCAAGCTCATTTTGACTCAATGCCCAGGCATATCAAGGCCGTTATTACGGCCAGAGGTGGTTGTTCTGGGTACTGATTTCTCAGGATCTATGCACCCAAATAGTGTGAAAATGTAATCACATGTCAGTTCTAGTATATTTGTCCAATGAATACCCATTTATCGTCTGTATTTCTTCTTGGTGTAGCAATTTTAGTGGCCAGTAGTGTAGATTCCCTTGGAGTAGCAAAGTAACTTAGATCACTTAACAAAAGCAAGTCTTCTAGTCCAGACTGTATACTAATTAGGTTCCTTTCAGAGAAAAAGAAAAAGAAAAAAACAGAAATAAAGTAAGAAATTGTGTAACAGTGAAAACTCGGGGTGTTTTAGCATAAGCTTTCGTTGGATGGGAGTGAACTAATATTCAACGGGAGTGGTAGATGGTAGTCTGTCTGGAAACTGACTAAAAGTTTGCTCATCAAGCAGATCTACCCCCCCCCCCTCTCCCCCAAAACCAAGTCCTAGTTACGCCACTGAAGTTATGAGTGCTATCAACAAAGGATCATGAATCGATTCCATATTTCTAGATTTCCAGAAGGCTTTTGTCACTGTATCTCACAAGTGGCTTATAATCAAATTGTGTGCTTCTGGAATAACACCACAGTTGCGCAATTGGATTTGCAATTTCCTGTCAAAGTTCCTTTTTGTGTGTAATTTAATTCCTGGGTTTTTCTTTTATAATCTTTAGTCATCTAAATTAAATATAAGTCATTATAATAAAAAAGTACTTACTACTTTTATTATCAAGGGGAGAATACCATGCAATTGAACAGCTGTGTGCTATTACCCCACAGTGATTTCGATGACTAACCGAAGCTTAACCTGGCTCCTAGTCCAAATACCGAAACAAATATATAATCGAAAGAAAAGTTATATCTGGGGGTAGTAGTTGATATGCAAAATATTATATTGACGGAACTAAAAGTACAATTTACCTTTCAAAACACAGCTGATATCAAAATTACATTAAACACGCTGATCTAAAGAACACTTTACTACCACAACGATGCCACTGGAAAATGGCTGGTGTGTGTGTGTGGCACTGTAGTTGTTACTCCTGCCAGCAGGGTGTAGCACCAACTGGGAAAAACCTGCACCATTCAAACTACTTAATTCAGCCAGCATGTGATTACCACTATGAATGGAATTCCCCCACCATCTCCTAAGCCTCACCAAGCTTGAGTGTAAAGTCATGAGCACCATTTCAGCATTTCAGTGACTGCTTATGTTATCAGTTTGAGGAAACCTCAGATACTCCTAAACTACCAGTAATAGCAAAAAATTCCAGAAATAATTCCACAAAAGAACTTGTGGCTGGATCAGAATCACAACTGTAGTCCCCTCACTGACAATGTTGAGTGGCTCTTGGCTATTGACATACAGCAATGGCCGCGACACATCAGTCGGCCACCAACCAGGCGACAGAAGTGCAGGGCCGCGAGACTGTTTACCAACAATATCCTTACTTGAAGTTCTATTACTTGTATACCAGTAATGTTTTGGATTTTGGATCTCGGAACCTTTGTACTGTGTTGGGTGACTGCTTCTGGGCAAGCACGTAGGAAAATAAATTCCCTTTCTTCAAGATAGATCGATTCTGCATGAAGGATTTAACACAGTTAAGAAGTCTCAACAATAGATACATGCAATGAACTGTCGTATGACATTTTCATTCATTATTCAGGACTAGAAATGGATGTAGGTGTACTGCATGCTCAAATTAAAAGAACAAGAAATTAAAGTGGTGAGTAGTTGATTCTTAAGACATTAGCTTAAAGTCATCATAACTCCTAATGATGGTGTGTACAAATGCTCAATGATCAAATTGATGACCTTCAAGGGAAATGCAATAATGGTGACTGAGCACTAACAAAATTACAAAAGTGAAAGTGAACATTTTTTATAGCATATGGTGACTCATATCCTTCAAGATAATGGAATGTAATCTCAGATGTTGTGTCATGCACCACGTTTCGACACAAGGGGTGTGTACATCGCAGTTGGTAGTTGCTGCACACAACTGTTCAGTTGTACTGCCCTATAACACTTTCTACTTATTTTAAAAACAAAAAATCCAATAGTCTGTTTTGGATATCATCACTCTCTCACTTATTCTTCTGATACGCCCTGAAATATTTATCTTTTGAGCATCAAATCAAACAACCATCAAGAAAATATGTTTCCTGGCGAAAATGAACATCAAACATGATTTGACGCCATATTTAAGAAGTAATTGGTTGGTTTCGACAGGCATGGAATTGGTAAACTACCTAAGCAGTGCAAGTATGTTCCAGATAAGGTGAGAGTGTACTGTAAAACAGAGCCACAGCCAGGAGTTGGTTCCGGTGGAGCCCCTCATTTTTAAAAATAAAGCCGACTGCAGAGGTGCCCCCTCCCCCCCGACACCCGAGATACTACGTCCTGCATTCCTAGTTCATTACCTAATAAAAATAGTTTTGCCATTTAATATTAAAATTAAATATCTTTTATTTCACATTTTGTAAACTGTTTGATAAAGCCCCAATCCAGGCTCAGAAATTTCAATGGCGTAGTTTGTGTTATGACGCCCCTTCTCCTCTTACTGAATTTTTAATGGTAAATGTTATAACCGTTTAATTAACATGAGACTCTGTGTGTAAAAATTGAACTAAAATAACACTATTGTTGTTAGTAGTTTTTAGCGGCCTAAATAAGATTCCAGCACTTGGTGGTGCCGCTGACCTGCTAAGCAGCAGATCACCACATATGAACAATCAGCTCGTAACTTCAGCATAGCAGTATTAATACCAGCAGCATCGAAGCTGCTCGCGGCAACATTAAAAATGTTCACAGTAACTGCAACACGCGTTCTCAGTGGCGACATCACATTGACAACCCACTGTCAAGTGTGCCTTTTCCTTTTTTTAAGGGGGAAAAAAATTAAAAATCTTTGGGAGGTCCTGGTCCTATGGGTGGGGGGGGGGGGCTCAGCCCCATTACAATCCCCCCCCCCCCCCCGTGGCTATGCCACTGTGCAAAAAACCAACTGATGGCGTGGCGCAAGGGATAGCGTCAAGGATTGTGGTGCTGAAGGTCGCCAGTTCAATTTATTTTTTTGTAATTATCATTTCCAGAATGTTCTATATGTTTCTTATGTTTACTTGTAATTTCTACTTGTTTCTTATGTTAACTATTCTCCTAATTTCTGGTACATTCTGTCTGTGTATAAATAGCAGAGCACTCTGATCGAGAGGCTGTCAGTGCTGTGTGTACGTTTCAGTTCGCAATAAACCAGCTTTCAGTATAAGTGCTATGTTCAGTCTACAACCCTGCCTTCGAAGTCAAGCCTGCTTCCATTTCAACGCGACATTGTTTGGTGGAGGTGCCGGGTATCCTGTGCAACAGCTGCATCACCGTGGCTCCGATTAGGTAACGTAAAAGCTGTCGCTTACACGGACTAGAACCAGAATACAAGGGATATACCAAGTACATCCTTCCAAAAGTCCGTATCATCAGAAGAACCATGGACACGAAACCAGCGGTAAGCCAGCTGCACATCAGACACCCGTCGATGTTCTCTGGAAACACTGGACAGGACTGCAACAAATGGCTAAAAGGGTTTGACCGAGTGGCCAAGTATAACAGATGGGATCATATAATGTGCTTGGCCAACGTTTATTTCTAACTGGACGGAACAGCCCAGCAATGGTTTGAAAACAATGAAGACAAGCTGAATGACTGGGAAACTTTCCAGGCGGAACTTAAGAAGACATTTGGAGACCGCCAGGGACAAATCTGCTTGGTGGAAGAACTGAAGAACCGGGCCTAACGATTTGGTGAGCCGACACAGTCCTACATACAGAATGTTTTGGCCCTGTGTAACATAGTCAATCTGAACATGACTGAGGCCGACAAAATCATGCACCTGATAAAGGGTATTGCAGAAGACATGTACCAAGCTCTTCTGATAAAAGACGTTGTTACGACAGAAGAGGTCATCAAGTGGTGCCAGCATATTGAAGAGATGCAACAAAGGAGGGTTCGACGCAAGAAGTATGACAGACTCCCGAATGTAATCCCTATGGCCATTGTGAAAGACCAGCATGACCATACCACAAATTGTGAGAGAAGAATTACAACAGTTTATGGCAGCCGGGACTATTAGACTGAGCGAGCATCAGATTTTGGCATTGATATAAGCCCTGTAAGTCATGAGGGAGCCGAAGCCGCTGAGGAAGAGGTATTTCAGACATTAGCTCCTGTCTGCCCCACCAATCGCACCCGACATGAAGAATGGCGTCGTCCTGCTATGACTTCCACTGCAGCTGCCAAACGGCAGCCTATGAACCTGCCAACGCGGCCACCACCAACTCCCACGGCAACAATGATGCCACAAAGAAGAACAGACGTCTGGAGGACAGAAGACAACACACCACTGTGTTTCCATTGTGGGTGCCCTGGACATGTCGTACACTACAGCAGAGAGAGAAGGCGACTATTCTACGATTATTTTTGCCGCAGGACGTCAGCCATCAGAGCAGTTCTATCCCAGGCAATCACCTGCTGATGAGTTCAGTCGACCTATGGGAAGAAGCCCATCACCGTTCCCTGGACGAGGTCGCTCCCCGATGCAACACTACCGTTCACCGTCGCCGTACCGTGGTACCAGCCGCCCCCCTAGCAGCCGCGTCCAGGAAAAGTAAGCGAGGTGACCATCTACGGAGGGGAGGTCACCACAGATGAAAATCCTCCATGGATGACATTCGCTAAGATATGGGGAAATCTCATGGATGTCATAATCGACAGCAAACCTGTACAGGCACTTGTTGATTCAGGAGCTTCTTTCTCTGTATTGTCGGACAATTACCACCGCACACTAAAGAAGACAATGTTCTATGATACGGGGGCAACTGTGCTGAAGGTCACAAATGGAAAGTACGTCCAGGCAGCAGGAACTTGTGTTGCAAGAATAACCATCAACAACAGAACCCAGCCATTTGAATATGTAATTTTAACAGAATGTAGTCATGTCATCCTCAGATGAGACTTCCTGCAAGCATGCCAAGCTATAATTGACTGTGGAAGATCTGAGCTGCAAATTGAGGAAGTTGTTCCAACAGATACACGGTTTACAGAATTTTCTGGGTATTATTTTCCATTGACAATGTAACAATACCACCATTGATGATGAGAAGAGTTGCAGTCACAAACACAGATACCAATTAAACTGTGAAGTGCTTGTTGATAGTAAAAAGTAAATTTACATACCAGTGGCTATGATAAGCAATACTGATGGTTGATGAGAAATTTGGGTCACTAATTATCATGAGCAGTCACGCCTTATCCCCAAAGGAATGTGTATCGGGACAGTTGAATGAATCAAGGATGGTGAGCTCAACATCATCAATGAAGACCCATGCTATGCTGTTAGTACTGAGACCACACTCGAGGAAACAACTGTGGAACTGCCAATAGGGCCTGGACTGATCAAGGAGCAACACCAGCAGGTGTTAGCTATACTACGCCAATTTTTAGATGCATTCACACCTCAGCAGAGGAAAAGTAACACAAAACAGCCTACGATAAGGCACCGTATCAATACTGGGAATCATCCACCAATTAGCCAGCGTTCGTATAGAATGTCGCCAGCTGAAAGACGGATAATTTGGGAGGAAGTGGAGAAGATGTTGCACGATGACATTATTCAACCTTCGGAGAGCCCTTGGTCATCTTCGGTAGTCCTCGTAAAGAAATAGGATGGCACGTGATGATTCTGTGTAAACTATCGGTGGCTGAACAAAATCACAAAGGAAGATGTCTACCGACTACCGTGCATTGAAGACACCTGAGACTGCTTGAAAAGAGCTACATACTTGTCAACTATGGATATGCAGACAAGTTATTGGCAAATCGAGGTTGACAAAGCTGACAGGGAAAAGACGGCTTTTATTACACCTGACGGCCTCTATGAATTCAAAGTAATGCCATTTGGATTATGTAATGCTCTGGCCACATTCGAACGCATGGTGGACAACTTGCTTCGACACCTTAAGTGGATGACATGTCTTTGCTATTTTCTCGAAAGTATTTGAAGAACATATGAGTTAATAAAAATAACAGTCCAGTTCACAAAATTATTTTTACAATTTATTAATAAAGGATGGGAACAGAAGGGAAAGGTAGTTCACGACCTAGGTCACGAAGGTGGTGTTTCAGGAGTGTGGACGTCAGAGATACTGCATGTATGTACTGAGCCAAGCCAGAGAGGATAAATATAAACAAAGAGGAAAGATCAAGTA
Organism: Locusta migratoria; assembly: GCA_026315105.1. Classification (NCBI taxonomy): domain Eukaryota; kingdom Metazoa; phylum Arthropoda; class Insecta; order Orthoptera; family Acrididae; genus Locusta; species Locusta migratoria. The sequence goes on from CM048755.1 coordinate 520,006,594, forward strand.
GTAAAGAGAAGAGAAGATGAGTGAAATGAATGATGCTGAGGGGTGTAGGAGGGGCGGGGGGGGTGTCTAAAACATTTTCCATTAACAGGGAAATATGGATGGACACACACACTCACACTCTCACACACACACACACACACACACACACAGACACACACACACGGAGAGAGATAGAGAGAATGACAGAGAGAGCGAGAGGGCAGGAGAGAGAGAGAGAGAGGTAAGGAACGGATAATGAATAGGTGAGCTGAGGATGGAGGAAGGGGAGGGGTTAGCGTACATTTAGGCCAGGGGGGTGGAGGGAGGAGAGGATATGTTGGAAGGCAAGTTCCCACCTCCGTAGCTCTGAGGGACTGGTGTTTGTTGGTACTATCCAAATGGCATGTGTGGTGTAACAAGTGCCCAGGTCCCTGGAGTTATGCTGGAGGGCATGTTCTGCCACAGGATATTGGGTGTCCCCCAGGCGAACAGTCCGTCTGTGCCCATTCATCCGCTCAGCCAATTTGTTAGTAGTCATACCAACATAAAAGGCTGAACAGTGGACACATGTCAGCTGGTATATGACATGTGTTGTCTCACATGTGGCCCTGCCTTGAATCGGGTAGGTTTTCCTGTGGTGGGGCTGTGTGACTATCGGCGGTACAGCACAATGGTAAGTACTGGCCAGCCATTCTATCTCGTTTTTAACAATATTTATCATCTCTGAGGAGAATTTTCATCATTAATCCAACCTATTGTTCTGAAGATGACCAAAAAGGATGAGACGAGATAGCAGCATATAAATAAAGTGCAATCAAGTCTTTCTTATTTTTTGCAAATTGTTATCACAGCAAAAAGGTGAACATTACAATTTGTTTTTATTGTGCTTACTAATCCCTGTGAAGACCAACTTAACAACTGTGGTTTGCCATTACAGCACTACCATACTCAGGAATAACATTGTTGCATGCAAGTGTTGGCATTTTAATGTGAGTATTGCGATATATCGGGACAAATCCAATCAATCCCATTTTTGGTATGGCTATGGGCTGACAAAAAGAATGGTTTTTAAACATTGAAAGATCCACACTTTTTAGGGTTTGCATTCATTGTAAGAACTGTTGGGGGAAAAAATGTTTTGAAATCTACAGTAACATATGTCACATTGTCTGTGATCTACATGTTAAAAATTGCTTGTTAACTTTAATTTCAATTATTTGCCTGCTACACTAAACTTAAAAGTTCTCGTATATGCAAATTTCATTTTTACACCTAATCATTAATAAAATACCAAAAGATAATGCCAATCCAAAAGTAGTTACTATAACAATTATCTTGAGTGTATTTTCATGACTTTCATAGCCACAGCTAACAACCTACCATTCATTCTGACAGCATACCAAAGTGGTGTAATTCTTTTACTCACATAATGGTTTTGGCGAAGCTATGAAATTCAGAGTGGCACAACTGATGCATACATACAGTGGCTGTGAATTACGTAGTACCGCTGCCGATCTCAGTAGCTGAACATTTCCGATTGTAGCTGAAATCGGTAGCACATTTCTCAGTATGTCCTCCAAGCGGTATTATTTGGTTAGTAGGAGTTGCAAATCGTCCTCATTGGAGCTACTGCCAATATATGCAAACTACTTCCATGTGTCATTTCTACCATAGAAAATGAAAAGGAAGTCACACAAAAGTTTGTGGCACTGCGTAACACTCTCCGTGTATGTTTCCTGGCCCCATGGTCGACAATGTCCTACCATCACTCCCTGCACTGCCCTTGAGAGGATACTTGTACATCCAAGAGCTGATAAGGGACAAAAATGCTGGGGAAAAGGTTAAAGCCAGCTGTAACATGAAAGGTGCCTCAGTTAAGCTTTATTGGAGTTATTAAAATACAACAAAATGATTTTTCCAATTTGGAGAAAAGGTACTTTAGGGCAAATTGAAAAAATATGTACCTTTCAGGTACTTTTGGAAAGAAAAAAAGGCCTTAGAGACCAATGGGACCTCCACTAAATACACTGACAATGACTATAGAAGACTGTAAAAAGGCAGCACAGATGGTGGTTTGTGCTGTAATTTTTATGAGGGGCGAATTTCACAAATGTAAAATTGAGTCATAACTGTAATGAGGAATATCATAATAATTGTAGCTGTATTATATCTCATATAATTATGGCTCACAACTAAGGAATATAATATTAATTGTGGCTGTATTATATCTCATAATTATGGCTCATATAATTTGTTTTCACCAAAGAGACATGTATGTCAACATTCTGAATTATTTAATCAGAAAATAGAAAGACAAAATGATGTATCTATAAAATAAATTTGTTGTTATACTATCTATATGAACTACTTTTACAAAACTATGTTAGCTTCATAACATGCACTCTTTACATCTGCCTCAGCCTAGGCATACACATATGTAATACAAGTTTGTCTTAGAATTAAGAAAATCATTTTTTCCTTATGCTTCCATACTTCAGGTACAATTGACCATTCAATTCTTTGGATTGAACATTTATAAATGCTACTGACTAAAAGATGACATGCAACTCAACATGTCATTTACAAAGTGAGCAACAAAATATTTTATAATAAAATTTATATAAAAAAAACATGACTATGTACTCTTTGAGTTACAAATAAAGAGATAAAATTAGATTTGTGGCCATATACTTGATTCTTGTCTTCCTAATCTGAATCTGAAACAAAAGAAAGTTAATCTCAAATGCTGTTTTAAAACTATAAATTAAACCTATATCAGAATTGTTAACACAATACAAAGTTCACATTAAAGGTTTGTAGCCCTGTTTTACATTGAATTTGACAAGTATAAAGCTACAGTAAGCATTGAGGAACTTCCAACATATTACATGAAGGATGCTGAATAAACATGTGATTGCATTATCATAGTCAAGATAGATACAAAGCCAACATTGACCACAGTAGTAAAAGTTTATATGCCAGCTAGCTTTGCTGATGATTAAAAGATTGAAGAATTGTATGTGGAGGTAAAGGAAATCATCCAGTGTTATGACTAACCACACCTATGCACCTTACACCTGCTAAAAGTGTTGCTAGGATCCTGAACCGTCCCATCGAAGTCCACCTCAAAATACGTCCGTACACACCCACTCGCGTCCTATCTAGTAGTATCGTCTGAAGACACGTTTGGAAGCACAGTAAGTACATAACTGAGGTGAAGTTCACAGCTGGCCCAGTGCCTCTCTCAAAACGCCGCGTGGCCGGCATGGTGCAGCGCGGTAGTGCAGCCAGCGTCGCACAGTGGCCAGTCCTGGTAACGGGCGGCACGCCGTTCAAACACATGTGCCGTGCGTTACCACATCCAGACAGTTAAGGAAAACGGTGTAATCGATATGCACCAGTTCCCATGGCTGTCGGGGCTGCGACCAAGAAGAGAGATGCCCGAGGTGCCACCTGCTGCAAAGCGCACATCAAGCACTTAGCCACTAGCCTCGTAATGTCACCATCGATGCCGGGCCAAAACACATGCCTGCGAGCCAATGTTTCATGCAGGAAACTCCCCAGTGTCCTTCATGAAGCATCTAAAGCACTTTGGAATGGAGATCCGCTGGAATCAGCACCCGCGGAGCCTGTCCGCCTGTAGCCAATAGGAGAACCCTGTCCCATGCAGACAGACGACAACGGAAAGAATAATAGTTACGGAGGGGATTTGAAGCCCTACGTGGAGGGGTGTCCAGCCAGCCCACATAAATGTAGTGAAGAACGGGATCGGACGACACCGCCTTGGCCAACACTGGAGCCGTAATAGGAAAACCATCAACAGTAGCCTGAGCTTCCTTATCCAAATAAAAGCATAAAAGCTCTTCTCAAAGTCAGGATAAGGACCTGCGGAAAGTGTGATAATGTGTCCGCGTTAGCATGCTGTGCTGTGGGACGGAAATGGATTTCATAATTATAACGGGAAAGAAAGAGCACAACATTGCAACCTTTGCGCTGCCTTGTCGGGAAGCGCTGCTGTAGGGTGAAATAGAGACGCAATAAGATGAAATTTGAACCCATACAAGTAAATGTGAAATTTCTTCAAAGCATACACAATGGCTAACGCCTCTTTTTCAATTTGAGAATATCACTGCTGGGTCGGCGTCAACGTCTTAGATGCATACGGGATGGGGCATTCCGACCCATTGGGATACTTATGGGTCAAAACTGCTCCAATGCCATGTTGAGACGCATCCATAGCCAGAACCAAATATTACCCAGGAACATACGCCGTCAAACAAGGGGCAGAAACCAGTAAACGCTTTAATGTGCAAACCGCCAATTCACACTCAGACGACCAGGCAAAGGGAACACCCTTGTGAAGCAGACGATGTAAGGAATGCGCTACCGAGGCAGACCCCGGTAAAAATCGGTAATAGGCAATGTTGCCCAAGAAGACCTGTACATCTTTAACAGATGCGGGCCGCAGCAGGGACTGTACCATGGGCACGCAATCCGGCAAAGGGCGGACGCCCACTGAAGATACTTCAAACCCCAAATAAGGAATAGAAGGTTGGAAAAAACAAGACTTGGCCAGGTTGCAGCGGAGACTTGGACAGAGAAAAGTGCTGGAAGGTTTTGTAAATGTTCGTGGGGTGAGGCCCCAGTCACAACAATATCGTCTAAGTAGTTAACACAGCCCGGAAACGGACGGAGGAGCTGCTCTAAGTAGCACTGAAAAATAGCCGGGGCACTAGCGATCCCAAAAGGGAGTCGCTGATATTGGTATAACCCAAAGGGAGTGTTGACGACCAATAGACGTTTGGTGTCATCGACCAAAGGAAGCTGAAGATAGGCTTCCGCTAAATCTATGTGAGAAAAAGAGTGGGAACCAGAAAGTAAAGCAAAGAGTTCATCCGTACAAGGCATGGCAAACAGAAGCCATGTGGCCTTTTTTCTTGCACGAGTGACATGTAACCCAATGCTTGGGGCAACCCGCCCTGTCATGTTGTACAAAACAAAGGGGACAAGATGGAAAAGGTCTCTGCGTGCGTGCGGGAGTGTGCGGCGCCGTCCACGTCTGCTGCGAAGCCGTGGCCTTGCGGCAAGTGGGGCGCTCCCATACGAAAGTGACATCTGTGCAGTCCAAAGGTGCCGAGCCCAACTGCGAAACTGCAGCGACATCACCTCAAGTCTCAATTTGGTCCCCTGCAGCCCATGAGACTTCAAAAGACTGCACAATGTTTAAAACATCTGTCACGGTAGGATTTTCCAGCTGTATGGCGCGTTGGCACACTTCCCTATCTGGAGCAAGCTGGAGAATTGCGTCCCGTACCATATCGTCGGCATATGACTCCTTATGGGCCGTAGTAATGAACATACTCCGACGGCAGCCCACGCCCGATAGGAGTGAGTGGGTTTCTTATGCGACTGGTAAAATTCAACCCACGCCACATCAACATGCGTACGCGGGCAGTAATGGGCCAACAACAAACGACACATCCCATCAAAAGACAAAGCATCCGGTTCCTGCAGGAGGGCTAATTGACACAAAAGTTGATAGATGTGAGGAGAGGCCTACGATAGAAAATGCCTTACACAACGCCGGGTCGGACACACTGAAAGCAAGGGAATGTTGACGTAGCCAGTTTTCATAAGAGTCCCAATCTTCTAAAGGATCGTCAAAGCCAGAGAAGGGAGGGAGAAACACTATAGTGGGAGAAACAGAACTGGAATCAAACGCTGGCCGAGGAGCCGATGGCAACCGCGACACTAGGGAGTCAAAGCAGTCCACCTGACCTGACACAATTGTAGTTAACCGCTGAATGGACTCAACGACAGTCTGTAATGATTGCTGCAGGATTTGACCCCACGGAGGTAGCTGAAAATCCACTGGAGCCAGTCTGTTTTCCACCATCATCCACGATGGAGTACAAGCCAATTCAAACACCATCTTCGTCGCCAATTGTTTTATGACTAACAACACACCTATGCACGTTACGCCAGCTAAAAGTGTTGCTAGGATCCTGAACCGTCCCATCGAAGTCCAACTCAAAATACGTCCCTACACACCCACTCTCGTCCTATCTAGTAGTATCGTCCGGAGACACACGTTCGCAACACAGTAAGCACATAACTGAGGCGAAGTTCATGGCTGGCCTCTCTCAAAACACTAGCCCAGTGTCTCTCTCAAAACACCACACGGCTGGCAGGGTGCAGCGCGGTAGTGCAGCCAGCACCGCACAGCGGCCAGTCCTGGTAACGGGTGGCGCACTGTTCAAACACACGTGCCGCGTATTACCACATCCAGACAGTTAGGGAGAGGAAAACTTAATTGTGGGGACTAGAATTCAGTAGTAGGAAAAGGAAAGGAAGGAAAAATAGTAGGTGAATACAGACTTTTGCATGGAACATAATTTAATCATAACAGACACTTGGTTTATGAATCATGTAAGAAGGTTGTAAATGTGTAATGAACCAAGAGACAGGGGAAGGCACCAGATGGATTTTATAATGGTAAGACCTAGATTTTAGAACCAGGTTTTAAACTGTAAGACATATCCTGGGGCAGATATAGACTATGACGATATTTTATTGGTCATGAACTGTAGACTGAAACTGAAAAATCTGCAAAAAGGTAGGAAAATAAGAAGATTGGACCTGGATAAATTGAAGGAACCTGAAGTTCTTGAGAATTTTAGAGGGAATTTTAGGCAACTATTGACAGAAATGGGGTAAAATAAAACAGTAGAAGAGGAATGGGTAGCTTTGATAGATGAAATAGTGAAGGCAGCAGAGGACCAAATATGTACAAAGGCAAGACCTACAAAATATCCTTGGATATCACTTGAAATACTAAATTTAATTGATGAAAGGAGGAAGTATACATGCAGTAAATAAAGCAAGCAAAATAGAGTACAGATGACTACGAAATGAGATTGACAGGAATTGCAAAATGCCTAAGCAGGAGTTGCTACAAGGCAAATGCAACTCTGTAGAAGAATATATAACTAGGGGAAAATAGATACCACCTACAGGAAAATAGAAGAGACATTTAGAGACAAGAAAAGTACCCGTATGAATATAAAGAACTTAGATGGAAAACCAGTTCTCAGCAAAGAATGGAAAGCTGAAAGGTGGAAAAAGTACATAGAGGGGCTCCACAATGAACTTTGAAACAATATTGTAGGAAGGAAAGAGGAAGTAGGTGCAGATGAAATAAGAGGTACTATACTGAGGGATGAAGTTGACAGAGCACTGGAAGACAAGTCAGAACAAGGCCACTGGAGTCAATGACTTTCCCTCAGAGCTTCTGAAGCCTTTGGAAGAGCCAGCCATGACAACTATTTCGCATGGTGTATAAGATGTGTGAGACAGGTGAAATATCATCAGACTTTAAGAAAAAATGTAATAATCCAGATTCCAAGGAAATAAGGCACAGACAGGTGTGAAAATTACAGAACCATCAGTTTAATAAGTTATGGTTGCAAAATTTTAACACAAATTATTTTCAGAGGGATGGAAAATCTGGTAGAAGCTGACCTTGGGGAAGATCAGTTTGGATTCAGGAGAAATGTAGGAACACAGGAGACAATACTCACTTCAGCACTTATCTTAAAAAAATATAGGAAAGGCAAACCTATATTTATAGCATTTGTAGATTTTGAGAAAGCTTTTAACAAAGGTGATTGGAATACAATTTTTCAAATTTTGAAGTCAGAAGTGGTAAATACGGGGAAAGGAGAGTTATTTACAACTTGTACAAAAGCCAGACCACAGTTATTAGAGTTGAAGGGCATGAGGGGGAAGCATTGGTTGGGAAGGGAGTAAGACAAGGTTGTAGCCTTTCTCCAATGTTATTCAATCTGTACATTGAGCAAGCTCTGAAGGGAAGCAAGGAGAAATATGGAGGGTGGATTAAACTACTTGGGAAGAAATAAAAACTTTGTGTTTTGATGATGACATTGTTATTCTGTCAGAGACAGCAAAGAACCTGGAAGAGCAGTAGAACATAATGGATATTGTGTTGAAGGGAACATATACGATGAACATTAAAAAGACCAAAACCAGGGTAATGGAATGGAGTCTAAGAAAAGTAGGCCACACTGAAGCATTACATAATGAAACAACATAGGTGGTAGAGCAGTTTTGTTACTTGGGCAGTAAAATGATATATGATGGTCGCAGTAAAGAGGACATAAAATGCAGAATGGCAATGGGAAGAAAAATATTTTTGAATAAGAGGAATTTACTAAAACCAAATATTAATTTAAGTGTAAAGTCTTTTTAAAGGCATTTGTCTGAAGTGAAACATGGAAGATAAATAGTTCAGACAGGAAGAGGATACAGACTTTTGAAATGTGGTGCTACAGAAGAATGCTCAAGATTAGGTAGATAGATGTCATAACTAATGAGGAGGTACTGAACAGAACTGGGGAGAAAAGGAATTTTTTGCATACCTTTACTAAAAGAAGGGATGGATCATTAGGACAGGAACCATGAATTTAGCATTGGAGGGAAGTAAATGTGGTAAAAACTGCAAAGGGAGACCTAGAGACAAATACAGTAAATAGATTCAAATAGATGTGGGTTGCTGTTCTTATGAGGAGATGAAGAGGCTTGCTCAGGATAAAGTAGGGTGGAGAGCTGCATCAAAGCAGTCTCTGGACTGAAAACTACAACAACACAAGTGTGATATTTTTCTGATGAAGGCTGTAGCTGAAAATGTAAGTTGCGTAAATGTCATTGTCTTTTCTTTGTTCCTCCTTGGGTTCAGTAATTGTCTTTATGGTGAGTTGCAACCTACCTTTATTACCATTGACATTCCAACCCAGACTGTTCATTGTCATATTTTGATAGGTTTCAAAGAACAGTTGCACTTTCCAAACTCAGCAATAACTATCAGAATCTAGTTACAGTTCAAAGTAAATGATGAGAATGTATAAAAAACTTAGAACAATTATTATAATTTGCTACACACTACATCTTAATGACTTTTCATTATATACCTTCTGAGTGGGATATTTGTTCCTTATTGCAGTCTACCCCAAATTCTCTTCTCAAAATTTCTTCTACAGTTTTAGCCATATTATCAAAGTATTCTCTCTGTGGATGTCTTGATTCTGGCTCTGAAACACAATTTTGTGGTGATTTCTTATGAGTTGTCATAGCAGCAAGTTCCTTATGATAGTTTAACCTACAAATACACATAATTGAATATATCATGACTTACTCATCTTTAGGTTAGTGGCATCTAGAAAATGAAAATAAGGAAATATCCAAGCATAGCTTATGAATGTTGTACGATTCTTCAATTATGTTAGAACAAGTTTTGTGAATTCTAAAATTGTGAAGGTAGAATAGGAGAGACATCTTTAGACCTCAGTTAGTAAAGGCAGCACCTTCCATTTCCACTTCAGCTACTCTTCACCATTTCACTATATTTCATGTCCTTAACAGTTAAGGGCCAGGGTATAGCTCAGAGAGTGGCACAGATCTGGATCCATGATTGGAAACTGTTTAAATTTGTACATATGTCAAAATTCAAACTTAACAGCTTATCTTCAGAGATTAAAGTATCATGAAATCCAAGAATTTGACAAAAAGCTAGGAATTCTATAACTTACAAAGTATGGTTAACACAGAATACTTTTCACTTGCTTATGTTGTAGCCTTCTGAAGTGAGAGGTCTTACTAACTGGTCAATAAAACTCCTGCAGCCTGTAAAAGGTGTATTTTCACATGTTGATCTTTTGCCGACAACAAATATGTCATGCTACGTGAGTGGGCAGATCACAGGAAGGAGAGTCCGACAAAACAAAAAGTTAGTCAGACAAAACAAAAAGGGAAATAACATCCACCAAAAAGAGGAAGGGGGTGGGGGGTGAAAGTGGAGAGAGGCTTTCCTGAATGGAAATGACTGACATAAACAGTTTTCCCATTATTTACTCTACTCATATAGACACAGTTAGAGGACTACTATTCATAATCATGGTTTTTGGTGAAATATTGATAACAGTGAGTGAATATTTCAATTTTATACTGTATTAATAACTGTCCTATCTGCTTCACGAGACTTTGTTCCTATTATACCTCTGACATTAATTTTGTGAGATTTGTATTACTTAGCTAAGAAAAGTTATGTGGGAGTGGCTGCTGCAAGTAGCTGTTTCAACAGAAGATGTGGGACTTCTGGTTGATATTATCTTGTTTTTAGTAACTACAAATTTTTTAGCTTTCAAGTGTGTGTATGAAGAGTATTGTACAGGATGACCAGCCAGTCTAAAATAGTTTAGGGAAATAATTCAAAAAATTTATTTCAAAACTTTGCCTAAGTTTTACAAGTGTTCTTCCGCTGCGGCATACGCCTTGGCAATGTGACCAAGGCTGTCCACAAAGCAGAACAGAGCCGGACAGAACTAGTATTGAATGGTGATTCTAAAATCACGCCACCCTTCTGACGTCTGTGCTGAAACTACTGACGTTTCCATGCTACCGTGGAGCCAATAGCAGACACCCATGTTTGATCACGTGTGCTACTGTAGTAGGACTCAGAGGTGCGAGAATCAGAATCAGAATCTTTAACTCTGTGTTATTTATTGAGAACAATTCTGCTAAGACAGAGCACTATTCACTGACATGAACCATTTCTAATATTACAATTATTTATATACCGGGTGATCAAAAAGTCAGTATAAATTTGAAAACTTAATAAATCACAGAATAATGACACACATGCTTGGAATAACATGGGGTTTTATTAGGAATATATATATATATATATATATATATATATATATATATATATATATATATATATATATCAAAGTTCAAAAACTGTCTGACAGATGGCACTGGACAGCAAAAGTCAGTGACTGCACATGAAAATCATGTATAAAAGGAGATGTAATGAGAGAGAGAATTAGATGCACCAGCAGTCGTAGCATGTTGACATTACCTGAAATGGCGCTTTTAGTTAAGCTGTATTATCAGAATGGGGAATGTGCTAGTTCAGCATTACGATTCTATCACCATAGGAAGGGCTTTCCAACGGGTAAAGGTCGGTTGACAAATGCAGCTGTGGCGAGAATGATTTCGAAGTTCGAAGCCATGGGTTGTTCAGACAATAGACCCCGTTGTGGCCGACTGAGCATAAGGTGTAATGCTGCTGAGACAGTTCAGGAAGAAATGGAGACTGTAGCGGGTTTGTTCATGCACGGGGAAGTCAGCGCTCGTGCAGTCGCACGCCGCACCGGCATTCCATACACTACTGTTTGGTTGGCACTTAGGCGTACGCTCCGATGCTATCCTTACAAAAACCATTGGCATCATTAACTGTTACCTGGCGATTTAGTAAAGCGGAGGGTATTTGCAGTGTGGGCATTTCAAAAGATGGCGGAAGATGACAATTGGTTGAGTAACGTGTTGTGGACTGACAAAGCTCATTTCACACTCTCAGGTCTGTCAATGCCCACAACTGCAGAATTTGGGCTACCGAAAATCCTAGAACTGTCGTGGAAACTCCATTGCATGACGAGAAAGAAATGGTATGTATTGGATTTACCACATCTACCGTTATTGGGCTTTTTTTCTTCGAGGAACTGCGTGATTCTGGTTTTGTAACTGCTACCGTGGCGGGTGAGAAGTATGTTACAAAATTGCATCATCCTCAGCGTGGCTGATAAACACCTGCTGGAATGGTGGAAGGAATCTATAGAAGGCCTGTGCAAAGGAAATAAAGTTGAAGGTAGTATTCTATAAATGGAAGATGATGTAGAGGAAGATGAGATAGGAGATACTATACTGCGAGAAGAATTCGACGGAGCATTAAAAGATTTGAGTAGAAACAAGGCACCTGGAGTAGATGATGTGTTGTCTGAACTGATATCATTGTTAGGAGAGCCAGTCATGAAGAAATTGTTCCACCTGCTATGCAAAATGTATGAAATAGGGGAAATACCCTCAGACGTCAAGAAGAATACAGTGATTCCAATTCCAAGGAACACAAGTGCAGAAAAAGGTCAAAATTACAGAAAAATCAGTTTAATAAGTCATGGTTGCAAAATAGTAACATGAATTATTTACAGATGAATGGAAAGGCTGGTGGAATCTGACCTTGGGGAAGATCAATTTGGATTTAGGAGAATTGTAGGAACACACGAGCAATTCTCACATTACAACTTATCTTAGAAGATAGATTAAGGAAAGGAAAACCTATGTTTTAGCATTTGTGGATCTGAAGAAAGCTTTTGACTATGTTGAGTGGAATACACTCTTTCAAATTCTTAAGGTAACAGGGATAAAATATAGGGAGCAAAGAGTTACATTCAACTTATACCAAGACGAGACAGCAATTACTAGAGTTGAAGGGCATGAAAGGCTTGCAATGGTTGGGAAGAGAGTAAGACAGGGTTGTGGCATTTCCCCAATGCTGTTCCATCTCTACATTGAGCAAGCTGTGAAAGAATGGAAGGAGAAATATGGAGAGGGAACTGAAGTCTAGGAAGACTGAATAAAAACCTTGCGGTTTGCTGACAGTGTAGTAATTGTTAGAGACAGTAAAGGACCTGGAAGAGCAATTAAAAGGATTGGACAGTGTCTAGAAAGGAATATATAAGATGAACATTAACAAGAGTAAAACAAAGGTAATGGAATGTAGTGTCAGAAAATCAGGTGATGCTCAAGGAATTAGATTAGGTAAAGAGACAATAAAAGTAGGAGATGAGTTTTGTTATTTGGGTAGCAAGATAACTTCTGATGGGCAAAGTAAAGAAGACATAAAATGCAGAATGTCTTTGGGAAGAAAAGCATTTCTGTAGAAGTGAAATTTGTTGACATCCAATTTTCTTTAAAATGTTACGAAGTCCTTTCTGAAAGCATTTGTCTGGAGTGTAGCATTGAATAGGAGTGAAACATGGACAATAAGGAGTTCACACAAAAAGATGATAGAAGCTTTTGAAATGTGATGCTGCAAAGGAATGATGAAGTTTAGATGGGTACATCACGTAACAAATGAGAAGGTACTCAACAGAATGGGGAGAAAAGGAGTTTCTCGCATATCCTGACTAAGAGAAGGGATAGGTTGGTGGGACACATTCTGAGGCATCAAGGTATCATCAACTTAACATTAGAAGGAAGAGTGTGGGGTAAAAATCATAGAGGGAGACCGAGGGATGAACACAGTAAGCAGATTGAAAAGGATGTAGGTTGCCATAAGTATTCTTAGATGAACAAGCTTGCACAGGACAGTGTAGTATGGAGAGCTGCATCAATCCAGTCTGTGGACTGAAGATCACAACAATGAAGACAACATCATATAGTAAGCAGAGTGTTTGGCTGTAAATCTGAATGTCCTCCAAAACCTCTAGTTTTATTTGTATCAAATTTGGTAAGCATACAACTTCCTACACTGGATTTGCAATCTAATGTTTACAGCAAGCTAGCTCTAATTCGAGTGGAGAAACAGACAAAAACTTTTTTTCTTTCTGCCACTGCTGTATATGCTACCCTGCATTAGAGTTAAGTTGTGTGGGTAGTATCAGTATGCTCTGCAGGATATGGGTGAGGAACGATTTCCCAAAACATTTAGGCAACCTTCCATGACAGCTACATATCGCATTTTTGCCTGCTTCAACCAACTGTCCAGTGAGTACAAGCATGAATGGGAGATTGTCGAGATGGATAAAAGAGGACAGGGGCAATAAAGGTAGAGGAAGGCAGGAGGGAATTGACAGAGGCAAAGTGAAGGAAGGGAGAGACATAGTAAGATGGATAGGGAATAGAGGATGGAAGAGATGAATTCAGAGAGGAGACTGAAGGACATGGATATGGAGTAGGGGCAGGAACAGATGAATATGGAGAGAAGACCGGAGAAAATCTTGACAGAAGTTCCAAGACCCCTCACCTATTGTATATGCTCGACTGCAAAGCTTTACTGTCTGCTGGTCGAGTATAAACAGCTAGGGGACATGATTGTACATACTATCAATTACATGTGTACCTAGTATATTTGACATGAAAGATCAGAGGAAAAGAATTATGTTCGAGTAGTGCAACCAGTTGTATAAAAATGCACTCTTTTTTGTGTCACATGAAAAGAAATTAGCAAACACATTTTAGAAAATGCTTTGTGTTTTTTTCCCATATTGTTGTACGCTATTCATGGCTGACACCTTTTCATCATTCCTTTTATCATAGTTTCAGTGAAAGAAGACAGCAATAAGCATTGTGATGGCAAGAACCTGTTGGCAAGACAGTTTGGCATCTTTCATGGGACTAAAGACTTCATTCTGTCATAGCAACTGAAATATTTGTGTAAATTTAACAAAGAAAAAACAGTTACTGCTACAGAAATGGTATTAGTATCGTAAGTTATCAGGTGTCGTGAATTGATCTTGAAACAAGAAGTCCAATGGTATCCAAAGAAAACTAAACCTTAAATTTTCAGATTATAGTTAATCTCTACAGCTGTAGCTAATTGATTCATAGTAAATATCTTATTAAAATTATTAATGATAGACATATGAAAACATATTGGGCTCTAACACTAACTCATATGATAATTTTAAATGAATGTGCAGAGAACAGAATTTGCTAAACGATAAACTTATTTATTAAATCTTACTGGTCATCAAGCGACAGCTCGAGTACTCCCTTTTTCAAAATTTTCTTGCATTTTGACATTTTTCCCATTACATTGTTCACGTTACAACAACAATCATACATAATACCCTGTATCGAAAATGTTATGAGGAAATTATTGTTGTCAGTCACAGACTTGTTACGTAAACATGGAAAAAATCTTGATAGTACCAAAAAAGTAATTTGCAACATAGTTCCTTGCACAAAAAGAATTTCTTGAAGCCATCATATTGAAACACATAATGCAGATTTTATTCCATATCTTTTAATAATGACATGAAAGCTACATTTTGTGTGTAAGCAACATTAAGAATGTTAATGGCTCTGATATCCAAATCTGTTGTGTTATAAAATAATACAATTTTATTCCAGCCCATAGTTTTAGGACAAACATTCTGCATGCATCTGGGCCAGGAGTTCAACTTTTGGCGTTTCTTCTTTGTAGCGGAAGTCGTACTGTGTGAAATTAAGGAGGCAAATCAAGAAGAATTTGAAGGCAAAATATTTGAATGCTGAATTCTTTGATTTAGAAGCCGATGCTTATTCTGATATGAACACTGATGTAGTAAGACAGCATTAAACATCGATGGATCTCAGTATGTGGAATTAAAAACCACGGTTTCTACTCAGCAGGGGAAAGGCTGCATGGTTTTCTAGATGGGGCCTGTCACTTCAGCATAAGTAGCATTCCTGCAGAAGTTTGAAAATTGGCTATGCTAAGGTATATGCTTTTCTTCTTACAGGGTTAGGGAAGAAAATTCTCTTACCAACTCAACCAATTTTAAATGTAGGTCCTGTCCATGACCTAGATTTAAAATAGGCATAAGAACAGAATGTCACACTTGGCTAATATCTAGAATATTGCAGTCAAATATTATCAAAATTGTTTGTTATATATAATATATTCACATTGTATTTTGGTATTGTGGTGCAGGCATAAACAAACAGATGAATAAAATGGGGTCCTAGGATAGAGCCCATATCTCCAGCAGGTTTATTTTTTATTATGTTTAACAATGACAAATACATAATTTCTCTGTCCAATAACCACTTCTTGACCAAAAATAGTATCGAAAAATTTTCACTGAAGATTCACTTGGACATTTTATATTATGTCTTATATAATCACAATGAGAATTGGTGGATTGCTCAGCAAAATAGACAGTTGGTATGCATGCAGATGTTCTGAGCAAATTGTCACTACCACCATGAAAATGCAACAGAAATATTTTGAGTTATACTGTGAATGTGTTCCACAAATGTTCAAATGTTTTGTAAAGTTATGGGAAGAAACTGCAGTGGTCATCAGTGCCTATAAAGTAGAGTCCCGAAAACTGGGTCTATCTGGACTAAAGGCTGGCAGAGTTTGTGAAAATGCTGGGTTATCGGGAACAGTGTTAAAAAAACAAAAGATGAGGTTGTTTTGATATAAAATATTTTCTATTGTTACTTTAGAATACAATACAAATGATGGAATACAGTAACACGAAATAAATTTAAGACAATATCTTACAAATGATATTTGTTACTTACACTCACATGGACTTCACAATACGCTTTTAAGAAAAGACAACGGCTGTAGACAGACTGAGTGGCAGTGGGCACGCAGCCGTGTCACGAGGCATTATTGTCTGCTGTAACCAAGATCATTATTTGTCTGTCATACCTAAGCTGATTTTAGATGACATTGTAAAAAAATGAACTCCCGTAGTTTTGATCACGACTGTTTTTAGTATGAAAATGCATGTACATACTGCATTAATGAAACTCAAAGGATTCTTAAATAGACTGTAGGTGGCACAAGAAAAGATGATGTCTTGGCCCATACATAGCATAGCCAGTAACTGCCATATGCTACGATTTCACTTATATCCTGCATTATGCGAGCACGGAATAATTCCAGGGGAGTGCCGGGGTGTGGCTGAGTTATCCCGACTGCTGGGTTACCGAGAGCTGCGTTTTCGGCACTCTACTGTACTTACAAATACTTAAACTACCTTATGCTAAACACAATGCGCGCGCACACACACACACACACACACACACACACACACACACACACACACACACCTGAGGTAGGACTTAGGATTTGTTCCACAGACCAATCATTTTTTTACATGGAGAATTTCCATAAATGGAAGTTTCAGGCCACATATTGTATGTATTTATACATATCAACCACAATAGGAGACACAGTTTGCGTGTGGGTTTAAAACTTCGACTTCACATGTATGAGCATGTCCCGGTAACTTGAGCATCTGCTGCTCCATAGTAAGAAGCACATACCAAGTATGTAAGAACTTGGGTGTCTTACAAGATCACATGGGTATCAGATTTATATAATTTTTTTACATATATTGTAAGTGAAGTTCTGACATCGAATAGCAACCTTTGAAAGGAACCCACAAAAGTTTTTGAGAAAATGACTTTAAAATGTTACAAATACTTTAAGTATCTTGTATGCTGTCAACTATTCTTATAGTCAGTGTAGTGTATTTTGTAATGTTGTATATTGTCAGTTCAGGTAACATGGGTGTGGAGGTTCAAATCCCACCTTAATCCCAAATTTTTTTCTTAATTTTGTGTTTGAATACTCCACCTATTCGAATATAAAATTCATCAAATACATGTAATTATGACTTATTTAATCATTATTTTGTGTGAAAAATACACACATTTTTGTTTATTCAGAATTTTCTATATTTTTTTCTAAATAATTATGGTCTCAATTAAAAAATATGCTCATTATATTTTTGGGGCAATGCTGTAAAATCAGTAACCCTTTATTTGGACTTTTTTTGTTGTGTTACACCACAGATGTGGTCTCACATATGTCAGAGTGGTAAGCATAATAAAACCAGGAAATACAATGATTTTTATGGCATCTAACATAGCATAAAAACATTGCATTGTTATACTCTCAATTTTTTTTCAATATACCAATTAAGAAACAAAGTTTATTTATATTTATGAAGATTTATCTTTTTTCACAAAGTTTAGAAGCAAACTATGCATATGTGACTATTTTACTGAATAATTGAATATAGTTTTATGCAATCATCTCTGTCAGTAATTTCACCTCCTCATTCTATGAATAAGTCATGCAATTAAAGATAATGAAGGGATTATAGAAGGATTCAAACAACCAATCAGTGTTACATTCAGCAACAGTTCACAATGCTACCAAATGAGCTACGCAAAAAAGTGAATAATTGATGACATTACAGGTATTTAAAAGTGCTTGTAAAATTTCAGAGACGATTTTCACAATAATTTTTGAGAGTTTCTTCAAATGGTTTTGACTGATTAATATTTGAGGCCTGAACTTCACAAACTATAAACATAAAAAATTTCAAAATTCTGATAACCATGTGGTCTCCATGTCCATGGACTTTACATAAGCTGAATGAGGGTCAAATCTTCAAATAGTTACGAATATAAATTGTTAATGTGAACATTTTTCTCATGGTGCACCCTGAGAGAAAAATATAGTATACTTATGTAGACCAGCCAGGCTTCGGAATACCCAAAAGTAAAATCTTGGCACAGTGTTCATTCTAATGCCATCTGTTGTTGTTCACCTGACTCTATACAAAACATAAATTTAATTTATAAATGAAGCATGTTAATTTACCACAGAAAGTTGTTCAGATATTATGACACCCTGAGTTATGATTTAACAGTTTTGTGTTACCCATACATCTCATCCACAATGCACTTCTAAAGCATCTGAAGCAAACTGAATAATATTCATTGAGGTTTTGGTATAGTAGCTTGTTGTGTAAGAAGTAAACTTCATTTATCACAGCTCGCAATGCTGTCAAATGTCTTTGTTTACTCCAGCGCAGAGCTCTCGCCAGCCCCATGCACTGATTTGATGATGAGACATTCACTGTGATTGAATAAAGAAATGCATTGTCTTTCCTCCAATGCTCACTGATGTGTTTCAAAGTTACTTATATGGACAGCTCTGCTTTATGAGACATAGTTTTCTTTCTGCCAATTAGTTGACAATAAAGTAGATTGCCTATTGGAATTCTAAGTCTGGAGATATCCATGTTCTGGCAACACTGTGAGAGGTGGACCAGTAATAGTGCAAACTTTCAGATATAAATCCATAAAAAAGCTCATAGCTATGTTAAGGCTCGAAGTCCCCTTGCTGACAGTAGCCAGTGGCTATGGACACACAGTACTGGCATCCGAGCATCAACTGCCTACTGATCAGGTGACTACAGCACAGTGCTCTGAATCTGCTTATCAACTGCTATTTCCTTATTCAATATTCTACTACTTATTTTCAGTTTAGGTATTCCATTTTGGGTATGAAACCTTTGTGTTCTTTTTGCTGACTGCTTTTGCGGAAACATATAAGAAAATAATTCTATTGTTTCAATGTACATCAATTTGGCATGAAATGTTTACCACAGTCAAAAAGTCTTGATAACACACCCACATGAAAACTGTGACCATTTTTATGCCTTGTGACATTTGGGAACACTATTTAAGATCCAGAAGTCGATGTATGTATACTGCATATTCTAACCTACAGCAACAAAAATCAAAGGGTGACTATTATTATTGTATTTTTTTTTTCAATGACATCAGTTGAGTTTTCCTGTTTACTGCAAAAAGTTTGGTTTGTTTACATTCGTCCTTGTTAGGCTTAAATTTCGAGTGTGCATATTTAGCGTTTCCCATAATTTTAAGTGCATTTAACACAACTAATTCAATACATTTATTAGTGTGCTCTTCAAGCTCACCATTAAAGGTTCTTTTCTTTTTTCGTGCATTGTCTCAGTAATCGCGATAAGTTGTTTTGTGTATATTCATGGGCCAAATTCGCAAGTGTGCACATTTAGCGTTATACTGCAATTTTAAGTGTATTTACTAACAGCTTACAGTGTCCTAAACAAATCTAGTAATCCTTTGTATTTGTAGTTAAGATATATTGTCGATATAACATAAGTAACAATCATGAATGCAGTGTTTGGGCTGCAGTAGGTTTGTTTGTTTTGGGTTTTAATGCAGCTGTTGTGACAAGTGGGTTCATTGGGGGGGGGGGGGGGGGGATGTAGCGGTGTGGGAAAGAGGGAAGCAAACTAGTCTTTCTTTGTTTTGCAAAGTTTGTTCAAGAGACAGAAAAATAGTTGAACAGGAAGGAAAGATTAGAGCCCTTCAGGCTGAACTGGATAGTGCTAGGGAGGAACTTACAAGGTTAAGGGGGGGAGAAGGGTGAGCAGGGGTGGGAAATGGTAGCAGGGAACAGGGGCCATAGAAATAGTATAGTTCCTGACAGCTTCGCTTCATAATTGACACAACCAACAGATTTGCCTTGCTACCACAGTTAAGTGAGGAAGAGGCTCCTTTAGAAGTAGGTCAGTTAGGAAACAACAGACTTTCATTGGGAAACCAACTCTTTCAAAAAAAGTAGATAGTAGGAGGAAAGTTCTGTTGTTAGGAAGTTGCCATGGAAGAGGTGTGAGCCAGATTTTGCAGGAAAAACTAGGTGACAGGTACCAGATCACAAACTTTTTCAAGCCCAGTGCAGGTCTTAGCCAGGTGGTAGAGGAGATAGGCTCCTTATGTAAGGGTTTCACAAAGAGGATCATGTTGTGATAGTGGGTGGGGTGGGAAACAGCATTGATAGGGATCAGGGCTACGGTATTGAGTATGGCCTGGTTAAAATAGTTTCTGCAATGATCCAGACGAATGTTGGACTGTTGCCTGCTTGCATGTGGTATGATCGATCCCAATTGAACCCCTCTGTCAGGAGGGTCAATATGGAGATTGATCAACTGCTTAGGGCAGCAACACTGTCAGACATAGGTTTGGTTCCTGTTGATGCTATTGACAGGTGGGATTTCACTAGGCATGAGCTGGGCTGATAGCAAAATCCTTAAGGGGAACACTGCAATTCATGGAAGTACTTCTTTTTTAGGCTATGATCAGTGTCCAGTGAGAAGCTCAGGCAGGCAGGTACTAAAAATGTTGAAAAATCAAATGTTTCTCTGAAAAGTAAAGTAAAAAATAATGTTACTACCTTTCACCGGAATATTGGGGGACTAAAGAATAAAATAGATGAGCTTTTGGTTCGTTTAGATGATATAGAAACTGATAATGTAATAGATATACTATGCCTGTCTGAGCATCACATTGTCACTGGTAGGGAAAATGTGAATATCAGTGGATATAAATTAGCTTCAAATGTAAATAGAGATAATAAGATAAGAGGAGGAGTTGCCGTATACTGTACGTCAAAAGCTATCACAGTATCAAAAATTTAGAAATAAAAAAGTTTTGTGTAGAGAAGCATATTAAAGCATGTGCCTGCCAGCTTAAAATTTTGATGATTATCTTATAATTGAAACAGTATATATGTCCCCTTCAGGACACTTTCAGTTATTTCTGGAAAACATGGATGCCTTGTTGTGCTATCTGTCAGATAGGGGGAAGCAAATTATTACTTGTGGTGATTTCAATGTAGATTAGCTGAAAGAGTGTAATAGGAATAAAGACCTATAAGGCTTTCTTGGCTCATTCAATCTGACATCTGTTATTGATTTTCCTACTCGGGTAGTAAAGGACAGCAGTACATTGATACACAACTTTTTTATAGACAAAGATAAGTTTTACAACATAAATGCTTGTCCCATTGAGAATGGTCTTTCTGATCATGGTGCATGGCTAGTAACATTATATGACATAGCTCCGTTCAGTAATTCGAAACAGTCCTCCAGAATTGTGCGCTCGATTAATGACTTAACAACTAGAAATTTCAAAGAAAGTCTATAGTAGTTAGATTGGGATGAGGTTTATAAGGAACATGATGTTAATTTAAAATATAACTTCTTTCACGATACATTTGTAAGAGTATTTGATAACTGTTTCCCCAAGAAATTAATAAAATTTAATTGTAAGAAACCATGCAAAAAACCATGGCTTACTAAAGGAATAAAAATATCTTGTAACCGAAAAAGGGAACTATATCTATCTGCAAGAAATAGTAATAACCCAGAAACAATAAAGTATTATAAAAACTGCTGTGATACATTAAGAAAAGTTATTCAAAAATCAAGAAGCATGTGCATCATGTCTGAGTTTAGCTCCTCTGATAATAAAATTAAAACAATTAGGAATATTATTAAAAGGGAGACAGGGAAACCAAGAGCAAAGGAAAAGGGTATTACCATCAAAACAAATGAAAACTTTATTAAGAAATAGTCAGAAGTTGAAAACATTTTTAATGATTATTTTTTTAATGTTGTAAAGAAAATAGGATCTAAATGTTCATTAGAAGGAGCAAGGCAATTAATGGAAGAGGCCATACCCACACAATTTGATACAATCGAAATTCCACACACCTCTCCTTCAGAAAATAGGAAAATAATACTCTCTCAAGAGTATACGGTCATATGGAATTGATGGCATTTCCAGCAGGGTATTAAAAAGTTGTTCCCAGGAAATAAGAAGGATTCTCAGTCATATTTGTAATAGCTCTTTAAAGCAGGGTATTTTCCCGGATAGACTGAAATATGCTATTGTTAAACCTTTGACTAAAAGAGGGGATATGTATGATGTCAACAACTACTGAACCATCTCACTTCTGACAGCTTTATCCACAATTTTTTTTAAGTTATATATTCTCAAGTTGCTTCACATATTAGTAAAAATAATATTAGTAGTTCAGTTTGGTTTTCAAAAAATCTTTTCAACTGAAAATGCTATATATACCTTCACTGATGAAATATTAAATACTTTGAATAGCCGGACATCACCAGTTGGGATTTTTTGTGATCTCTCAAAGTCTTTTGATTGTGTAAAACATGGGATTCTTCTAGATAAGCTTAAGTATTGTGGTATGAGTGGGACAGTGCACAAATGGTTTAAATCATACTTAACTGGAAGAGTGCAGAAAGTTGAAATAAGCAGTTCATATGATATACATGAAACAATTAATTCCTCTAACTGGGGAGTTAAAAAATGGGGTCCCACAAGGTTCGGTCTTGGGTCCCTTGCTGTTCTTAATATATACGAGGGTAAGTCAATTATTATCCACAAAGCAGTTATAAAATTTTATTGTAATAAAACACAAAACTTACAACAACATCATTTTTAACATAGTCTCCTTGCTTTTCAATGCACTTCATCCATCGCTCTACAAGCTTCCTTATGCCCTCATAAAAGAAGGTTTTCGGTTGAGCTGCGACTCAGGAATGCACCGCTTCCTTCACTGCTTCGTCTGAGTCAAACCAATGGCCCCTTAATGCCTGTTTGAGTGGACCAAACAAGTGATAGTCAGAAGGGGCAAGATCGGGACTATATGGAGGTTGATCCAGTACTTCGAATTTGCGTTTCTGGAGTGTTTCAGCAGTGTGGACAACAGTATGCAGACGGGCATTGTCGTGCAAGAACACAACTAGAATTTACAACTGAACATAAGAAAGATGTAGAACCTTCTGGAATTCTTAATTACAAAGAAATAAATTTTTTGCCGGTGGGCGGGATTGAACCGGCGACCTTCTGCACCGTAGTCCGTGACGCTATCCCCTCCGCCACGCCGGCAGTCAGTGTTCGTCATCTCTCGCGGCATTGCTCCCTCTCCTGGAGAAACAGCGACCCACTGTTATGATCCCTGTGGAGCCAGCTGCAATGTCCTGGATCTTGACCGTGTCATAGGCCCTCTATATGACAGTTCAAGAGAATGCTTCCCTTCTCTGCAATTATCGACAACAGACGTTCCTGTCATGGCTTCATCAGGAACATTACCGTCCTTAAAGTCCTTGAACAAGAAGCCATTGTCGTCTACTTGCTCTTCAGGATCGTAGTAAGGCTTCATGCGCAGGACGTGAACAATGTCTCTTCGTTTTTGACGTTTCGAAGACAGCTCATAATCCTCAGCTACGTATGTGACGTCTGATAGGCAGTGTATGACACGATACGGACCAAAGTATCGCTTCAATAACTTTTCTGACAGTCCACCCTTCTGTACAGGGGTAAAAATCCATACCAGATGTCCTGGGCTGTACAAAACAGGTCGGTGCTTATCGTTATACCGCTGACGGTCCTTCTCCTGGGCGTCCAGTGTCCGTATGCGAGCCAGCTGTCTTGCTTCTTCAACCTTGGTGATGAGCTGTTTAACATAGTCATCCTGAGTGTCGTCCGGTTGGAATGGGAACAGCGTATCCATTGTCGTCTCAGCTTCACGGCCATGGAGCAGAAAAAATGGAGTGAAGCCTGTGGTGTCTTGTCTTGCGGTATTGTAAGCAAATGTCACGACTGGCAGAATTGTATCCCAATCCTTCTGCTCAACATCGACGTACATCGACAGCATGTCGGCTAACGTCTTGTTAAAATGTTCCATAAGACCATTTGTCTGAGGATGGTATGCAGTTGTCATTCTGTGGACAATGTTGCACTGTGACATTACCTCTGATACTAGTTTTGACTGGAATACTTTTTCACGATCAGATATCATGACACGTGGTGCTCCATGCTTCAAAATAATGTCTTCTACAAGGAATTTTGCGATCTGTGGAGCTTCTGCAGTCGGCACAGGTTTGGTGACCGCATAGCGTGTGAGGTAGTCAGTGCAGACTATTATCCAATGGTTACCGGTTGTCGACTTTGGGAACCTCGCTAAAAGATCGATACCAACTTGGTGGAATGGAGCTGCTGCCAGCGGAATCGGTACGAGATGTCCTGGAGCTAATTGTGGCAAATGCTTCCGTCGCTGGCACTCTTTACAGTGACTCACATAGTGCTTGACAGATCGGTAGAGACCTTTCCAGTAATACCTGCGTCTGATTCTGTCTAGGGTCTTCACAAAGCCCAGATGACCGGATATTGGAGCGTCGTGGAAATATTTGAGAATAGCTGGAACAACAAGTAGCCATTTGGGGCCCAGTGGATCGTAGTTCCCCTTATACAATATTCCGTTTATAAGTTGGAACTCTCCATTGGTCGGTTCTTCTTTCTCCAAGGCCTCTATCGTTTTTCATAGTGCTGGATCTTCCCTCTGTTCAGCTATAACGTCATCTAATTCAGTGAGAGCTGAAATTTCATTAATGCTGTTGTGTTCCACTAATGGATTCCTCGAAAGGGAGTCGGCTTCCTTGTGTTGGCGCTCATTCTT
Source organism: Locusta migratoria (assembly GCA_026315105.1). Lineage (NCBI taxonomy): Eukaryota > Metazoa > Arthropoda > Insecta > Orthoptera > Acrididae > Locusta > Locusta migratoria. The sequence goes on from CM048755.1 coordinate 520,031,324, forward strand.
GATTACCACTGTGACATCGTACTCTTGGAGTCTTAGTGCCCATCTTGCTAGTCGACCTGCTGGATCCTTCAATCTAGTCAGCCAACACAAAGAATGGTGGTCTGTCACGACGGTGAATGGTTTGCCGAATAAATACGGCCGGAACTTGTTGATAGCACAGATAACCACGAGACATTCTTTTTCAGTTGTAGAGTAGTTTATCTCGGACTTTGAGAGTACTCTTGACGCATAGGCTATCACTTTTTCAGCACCTTCCTGAACTTGTACAACCACTGCACCAAACCCATAACCACTGGCGTCTGTGTGAAGTTCCGTTTCTGCATTCTCGTCGTACAAGGCTAGCACTGGTGCGAAAGTTAGAGCCTCCTTAAGTGCCCGGAAAGCTCTTTCTTTTGTCTCATCCTAGTAAAATTTGACGTCTCCCTGCAGAAGTTCTTCTAATGGACGTGCCTTGTTACAAAATCCTTTTATGAAACGTCGGTAGTATGACTTCTCACATCACGAATGTGCTGAGGAGTTGGAAATTCTATGACTGCCCTTACTTTATCTGGATCAGGACGGACACCATCTCCGTTGACTACGTGCCCCAGGATTTTTATCTCTTTGGCGGCGAAGAGGCGGAGACCTGCAGCCTGAACACACTTCAACACAGCTGACAGGCGACTCAGATGTTCTTCGAAGGCAACTAAACACAGCACTTATACTGAAAGCATGTTTATTACGAACTCAACATACATGCAGCACTGACTGCCTCTCAGGCAGAGTGCTCTGCTATTTATACACAGATAGAATTTACCAGAAATTAGAAGAACAGTTAACATAAGAAACAAGTAGAATTTACAAGTGAACATAAGAAAGATGTAGAACCTTCTGGAATTCTTAATTACAAATAAATACATTTTTTGCCGGTGGGCGGGATTGAACCGGCGACCTTCTGCACCGTAGTCCATGACGCTATCCCCTGCGCCACGCCGGCAGTCGGTGTTCGTCATCTCTTGCGGCAATATCTACTCCTGGATATGTCTTACAATTTAAAACTTGGTTTGTAAATCTATTCCTTACCATTATAAAGTCAATCTCGTACCTTACAGTATCTCGTGGTCTCTCTTCCACATATACAGCCTTCTTTCATGATGATTAAACCAAGTGTTGGTGATCATTAAATTGTGCTGTGCACAAAATTCTACCAAGCGATCTCCTCTTTCATTCCTTTTTCCCAGTCCATATTCACCTACTACAGTTCCTTCTCTTCACTTTCCTACTACCAAGCTACAGTCCCCATCACAATCAAGTTTTTGTCTCCCTTAACTTTCTGAATGATTTCTTTTATCTCCTCATACATTTCTTCGATGTCCTAATCATCAACTGAGCTAGTTGGCATATAAACTTCCACTACTGAGGTTGTTGTTGGTTTTGTGTCTATCTTTGCTAGAAAATGTGTTCACTATGCTGTTAATAGTAACTTACCCGCATTCCTATTTTCTTATTCGTTATCAGACCTACTCCTGAGTTACCACCAACTGATTTTGTATTTATAACCCTGTACTCACCTGACCAGAAATCCTGTACATCCTGCCACTGAACTTCACTAATCACTACCATATCTAACTTTAACCTTACTATTTCTCTTTTACAATTTTCTAACTTATCTGTGCAATTAATGGTTAGAACATTCCACACTCCAATCTGTGGAATGCCTGTTTTGTTTTTCTTGATGACGATATCCTCCTGAGTAGTCTCCGCCAGGAGATCTGAATGGGGGACTATTTTACCTCCAGAATATTTTATCCAAGAAGACGCCATCATCATATATTCATACAGTAGAGCTGCATGTCCTCAGGAAAAGTAATGACTGTAGTTTCCCCTTGCTTTCAGCCATTCACAGTAACTGCATGGCAAAGCCATGTTAGATGATGTTACAAGGTCAGTTCAGTCAATCATCCACACTGTTGCCCCTGTAACTACTGAAAAGGCTGTTGCCCCTCTTCAGGAACCACGCGTTTGTCTGGCCTCTGCACAGATACCCCTCCACTGTGGTTGCACCTACGATACGGCTATCTGCATTGTTGAGGCATGCAAGTCACTCCACCTCAGCAATGCCTGTAGTTCATGTTGGTGGAGTGTGGTGAGTAATGATGCATTTACAAACTTCTTGAGGAATAAATTAATGACTGAGCACTAAAAGAGGTTTAAAAACATGATCATAATACAGGTGGATAAAATATCTTGCATGTGGTGTTTGAGAAATAGTGTTTGCACTACAAGCCCCACACAAAATGTGTGCCCATTGCAATTGGTATTGGTGCAAACAACTGTAGGAAAAAAAAAAAAACAAGCTATAAAACTGCATCAGCTATTACTACCACACAATAACAGTCTACTGATTTCAAGAACAAAATATGTAAGTCTGTTTTGGAACTCATATCTCTCTCTCTCTCTCTCTCTCTCTCTCTCTCTCTCTCTCTCTCTCTCTCTCACACACACACACACACACACACACACTTATTCTTTTGATAATATGCCCTCAAATATTTGTCTTTTGAGCACCTAAAGATAGATCACTACATAAGAGACCTGATTAATTGGAATTTCCTCATGGATTTTTTTTCTAGACCCAAAAACATAAAATAATAGCCCTATGTCACACCGTGAGAGAAAGCTAGTGAGATTATTCAATGGAAAGTACACGAAAAATCAAGTTATGAGCCTAATTCTGCACCAACAAGGAAGTAACTCATCAGTAGCGGAGATGCCAAATGTTTTCTGCATTGCCAAGTCTCAGTCATGCTTTCAACAGAAAGAATATGACCCAATGTGATAGTCGAGCTCGCTAGAAAGTGACTACAGTTTGGCGGCTGCCAAGGGTCAGACCACCTAAAGTATATGGCAATAAGTCTTACTCATTTTCCTGTAACTATCTTTAAGGCCTAGGTCAGAGTCACACATAATAACACACAGATGCACTGACTGCTAACATCACAAATCAACAACTGTCACAATTATTTGCGTTGCTCTGTCTTACGTGTACTGAAAACAAAATCTCTTTCACTAGAGGTGATTCACATTTTTTTCTACCATCTCCAGTGGTTATACTATAAACATCATTAGTAAGTAACATTTTTTAAATTACAGACTTAGAAGATATCTATCTTGATATTGCTGTCAATGGCACAAACCTTAAAGAGAAGCACACAAATGAAAAGACAGCTACACAGCACTGATTTCAAATATGAACATCCATAGGAGGACTTCGTATGCTACAAATAACATAAAGTTCCAAAGCAAGTACTTCCATTGTCAGAACATAGAAAAGTGGCACATTTCGCAGAGACTAAGGTACAGAATAATTCATCTTAAAGCCACAGATATTGACAGAATGACAATTTTTCACCTATTGTATAAAGCCTAATTATTTATTTCGTTGGATGATAATCAGCGTAAATACTAATAAGCAGTTGGATGAATATGTGAGGTTCCCATTGTCAGTTCCATATATAAAAATTGCGTATTATGGTAATCGCTGTTTCTTAGCTAATAATGTGATTTTCGAAAATTGTTCTTGCTATATGACAATGTCTTCTTTTGCCTAGTCATTGTTTTGTGATGGCGGTATTCTATGTCAGTTTCGTGTAAATGAGGGTGCAGGGCCATTTATCTCATTAGATTGCTGCAGATAATTAGTTGATGATTAATGTACAAATTTTTTGAATTTTAATAATTATATAGATGATGATGATTGGTGTTTTAGGGTGCTAAACATCTAGGATAACAGTGCCGATACTCAAACAGAAACAAATGAAGGATGAATTTTAATAATGGAGAGCCTTGTATCATATTAAATGAGTCATAATCTTGCATATAGTTAATATTCATCACAAAAACAATAGGTACTGATTTAAGACACACTCTCTCTGTCATAATGACTGGACAAGTCACACTTGCTCCCTTGCAGTAGCCTGAGAAAAGTCTCAACTCTACAAATATATCTTTAAATATCAAGCACTATGCACAAACGTCCGATGCTGAGAAAAACATGTTTGAAATGGACTGTAATATGTTAAATTAAATAATAATAACAGTTTCTTTCTGTGTTAACCTTTACTTAAGTGGTATTCACATCTCGATGATATGTGTACCATGATAACTGGAACCATAACTTCAGATCCCACTAGTGGGATTAGTGTAGTTACAAAAATGTGTTTACAGCTACTGTACATGTTTTTGCTCTTCCTCTATTTTAATTGTAAACAACCACAAAGAATTCACAAAGGGAATCCTATGAAACACTTGTTCATAATCATCAGATGACAGACTTTCCCACACTTTGCGAGTTACTTCTATAATTCTGTTTATCAGTCATAAGCACAGTTATGTCAATTTTCACTTTATTTTGAATAGTGAAGCTAGAAGAATGGAAACATTAAGACACTCACTACAATAAACCTTGTGTATTCATCTTCAGTGTAATAGAAGAATAACCACTCAAAAAAGCTGATAACAAGAAGCTGATTGAATCAGTATGAAACTGCATCCAGTGTTGTATTTTATGAAACATCTGTGGCTGTTGTTGTGTTGGCCGGAAAGGGAGCAAGAGTGTGAACTATTGTGTCAGAGACTGTATTGATTGCTTATCACTTCCAAAATGAGGTAAAAGTCTCCTTCAACAGAAGGAAAAAGAAAAGGAAACAAGAAAAAACGCTGCCAGAAAGAGGCAAGGATATGACATTTCACTGTGATTTAATGGAATATCTGTGTTATGTGTGGGCTACCAGTGTGTGGATACTACTCACCCACTACTGAGTAACTCTTGGATAAGGTGAAAATAAGTCTGAGTTACAGTCCAATGTTGTAGTGATAATTCATCATAATGAACCAGCAGTATAGGGATAGTCTCTGCAAATACCAGACCTGCCCAACTCTGCAATTGTATTACACACTAATAAGTATTCTCTTGTGGCAGGATAGAAGCTTCATTTATAAATGATACAATAATGGAGTCAGTTAATAACACTGTGAACGACTGTGAAGCACTGGATAGAAAATTAGCACAACATTCAGCTTGTTGAACATATTGTTATCTCAGTACCTCTTTGTCTTAAGCATAATGCAAGTTTAAAAGCTGTTCAAATCAGATACACTGTGCTTTTAGTGACAAAACATTAGAAGTTTTTATTCTGTAATAGTTACGAGTAGATATGTCTCATTTTTTCAGTACTTATAGGCTTAATGAATGTTGGTTACGGATGACTTATTCCGGACATTACTGTCTTTATTTTTTGTTCATTAATCCTCTTCCTGACGACAACAGCTTCTTCTTTCATCTTAGCTGCAGCTTGAATTGGACAAACATTGCACATATTTGTCAGTACTGATTTTAGTAGTCTTTTGAGCCTGCATTTTGGTTCTTCCATCGTTCGAAATGTAACATCAATTATAGCTTATGAAGCCTCTTCTCAAGTGCTCACATTTTGCAGTGAAAGCTTGACTGTAATTTCCTTTCTGTTTCCTTGTTTCGAGGATGGATCTGATGACAGCAATCTTAAGGAAAACATTTTCTAAGTGTATAACAATTGAAAAATGTATTATATTCTACTAAAGTATGCAGTATGACCACTTGAGACACTCCAGATATGTGGATGTCATTTGGTGAATTAGCTCTTCAGTTTTCAATTTGCTTATGAAACACAATCCAACAATTTTACGATTATTGATTTATAATGTTCGATCTGTAGTTGGAGCATTTGGGTGTAATTAGTAACTACGCTGTAGATCAGAAACATGAAGAAAGTCCATTGACATATACTCTTGGTAGTCAGGTCCTCAGCAGTCATGTATTTGAAATGCAAGATGTGGTTTCTTCCACATCCAGCTTTGCATCACTTGGTGCAACAAATTATTCCTGTTTTTAAGTATAAATGAAACTTGGCAAAAATGTTTGCCACAGGCGTGACGGATAACTTACTTCCTTAATGACACACAAATATGCAGACAAACCCACTTGATTTTTCCATGTCAGTTTGATTGAACAAACTGAGCCATATTTTTTATGGGCATAGGAGGGGTGGGGCCAAGGGTCGTTCACTCCCCCCCCCCCCCCAGGAGGTTGTTGAAACTAGCATGCTTTTACTGCACTGAGTCTTCAAAACTGTGAGACTTTTGTTTGTGTGGGTGTGGGGTAAGAAGGGGTGCCGAGTACTAGAGTCTTTACCCCCCCCCCCCCCCTCCCCAGCAGGTCGTCCTGGATCTGCCCCTGTTTATGGGTGTGACATTGGCATATCGATTTTTGCTTTTGAGTCCAGGGAGGTCATATCACACCACAATTGCAACTAATGTCAGGTTCTAAAATAAGTTTATTAATACTAGGCACCACTGAAAGTAAAAGGTAGAAACAATCAAACCAATGACTCAGTGGCCATGGGGTAACATGTTTGCTTCTGAAGCAGCGGTTGCCCTTGGCCATGTGTATGATCTCACTGTAGGCCTAATTTTTAATGCTTTAATGTAAGAGCTAAAGGCAGTTAAGACTCAAAATCACTAAATAAATAAATTATAAATATTAAATGACAAATTTACACACAACAGTAAGCATCAAAGAGAAATTAAGTATTGACAATAAATTATCTCATATTATATGAAAAATGTGGCAATGATCAGGAATTTTGTCATTTTCACACCTCAAAAAACCTACTGGGTCTACATTAAAGATGACGTTAAACTAGATATGGATTGTATATTGGTCCAAAAGCATTTTGTGATAGTTGCTCATTAAAGAATGGGAAAGGTAAACAATGAGAATAAAAGGCCAGAATAATAATTTCATTAGTGATGATTTCACAAACAGGGTCCTGAATACTTTTGTATGTTGTAAAAACACATATGCAGTTTTACATTATCCATACACTGCGACAAAAAGGAGTTACTGATAACACATACCAGCTGCGATGGAAATACCACTGATGGAGGTCACTGCATAACTTCAGTTTATCCACAAGTGCAAAATGATATTTCAAATGCCATTGCCTTTCATTAGAACCCAGTCATTAGATCTTATTTGTAGGAAGGTAACATAAGGCATCACAATTCGCCACCCTAACGTCATAGGTATTCACAATGACATTAAAACAAAAATGCAATAATAATCACATATTTGAATTTTGTCCCTTTGAAACTACAGAGCAAATAGTATTACTAATACAATTTTTTGAATCTCGCCTAATGAAATAAACTGTAGCACAGTGGATAGCTCATCATTGTTCGTGACCTACATCAGTTACCAAGACTTTCCAAAGGTGGTTAGCATATTGACATCTTGAAAAAGAATGTATGACTGGTCGGAGAATCAATCTGAAATGAACCTCCACCATTTATTGAAAATATTTAGCAGTGTCAAACCAGATTTTGATGAGACGGCAAATCATTTAGACATTTTCTTGTAGTTTATGCCCATAGAATTTGTTTCTGTTATATGCACTATTCATTTATTGCCAAAAAACTGACGACAGTACCCAGCAGATTATCAAGAAAATAGAAGAAAATAGAATCTGTCAAATTTTCTTGCTTCTTGGACTGTTCCTTTCTTATGGTAAGAACTAAGAATTTAAAACTCAATGAATATAGGTCAACAGATTCTTTGCTTAAAACACCAGAATTTTCCCAGATAATGTCGATAGACTGGTACAAACTATTTTTTTGCATTTATTACACTTCAGTGATTATACCGCTGTATCAGAAGATATTCTTCAGAAAATAAGTATCACTGTAGAACACACAAGAAAAAAAGAGGCCATAGTTCCATTTCAAAACCTTGTAATAGATGAAAGCCTGCTTATATTCATAGGAAGTCTCAGATTTAAACAGTATACACCAAAGAAATATAGCCGTTTCAGTATTAAAATTTTCGTTCTTTGTGACATACGAAGTAATTATACTCTAGATTAAATTGTCTACACTGGTGCTGCTGCGAAGACAGAATCTGGTAATGCCAAAGGGGGAAAATCTGGTGATGTTGTGACATTCTTATTGTCATATCACAACAAAGGTCATACCATTTATTGAGATAACTGGTATTAGAGCCCCGAACTATTCCTTCGGGTCCATGAGAAACACACTAATGCAATCGGAACAGTATACAAAAACAGAAAACATTTACCGCCAATGCCTGACAAACTGAAAAAAGGGGGAAATACAGTTCAAGTCCTGTGGAACAGTGTTAGCACTAAAATGGGTGGACAATCAAGAAGTTTGGATGTTTTATACAGCATATGGTCCAGATTTTGTTGATACAGAGAATAATTTAAAACCTTCTTGTGTAGTCAACTACAATAAGTAAATGGGTGCTCTGGATAAGGCGATCATGATGTTAAGTTCCGTACAGTGCATCAGAAAGACAATGAAATGGTACAAGAATGTATTTTTCCATTTAACTGACTTGTCTGTGCTGAATTCAAAAGCTATTTATGTAATAACAAAAATGCCACTGATGAAATTCCACTTAGAACTAATCCACCAGTTACTGGATAAATTTCATGGATAAACTGAGATCCCACGGATGCCAAAACAGGATACTCCATTTCGACTGGAAAATAAAGGAGGACATTATTCAGGGTTCGGAGCAACATAGGAAACAGAATTTCCCAGACACATTGTGTAGTGCATGCGGCTAATTCAAAACAAAAAAATGACACATATTAAATGCCAAATGTGTGATGTTGCTCTCTGCATGGTGCCACATTTTGAAAAATATCATACACTAAGGAAATATAATGTTTCAGTAATGATCTACGTGGCAATAAAAGGAAACTGAAAAAAATTAAATGGATAAATATATATAAAAATAGATACCAAATAATTTACCCAAAGCACAGGCTCGTAGATAGCAATAAATAAAAACACACACAAACACAACATTCAAGCTTTCACAGCCAATTAGAATGACTCCTCTTCCACTCCCTTAAAACCCGTGTCCTTTCCTTTTCCCCCTCCTTCCTTCCTCTTTTTCTGACGAAGCGACCAGCGGTTGTGAAAGCTTGAATGTTTGTGTGTGTTTTTATTTGTGTTTTTTGTATCTATCGGTGAGCCTTTCCTTTGGGTAAGTCAAACAATCTTTGTTTTTATACATATTTTTCCCACCGGGAAAGTCTCCCCCTATAATATTCGTTTCATATATACATTATTTAAAAAAAAAAAAAAAAAAAAAAAAAAAAAAAAAAAAAAAAAAAAAAAAAAAAAAAAAAAAAACCCCTCAGCCAGCAGCAGTCCTAAGCCTGCATCATAAAATGAGGATGGGAAACCTTAGTAAAGATGTAATATATCGAATCCTCATGCGCGATGTATCAGTTTTTCATAAACCTTATTATTTACGCCCTGCTATCTCATGAATTATGTGTAGTGCTAGGCTACACCTGTGAATGTACATTCAGTGGTATATTTGCATAATGTCTGTAAAATGACTCACCAATACAATTGGCTGTGTGTAAATAATAAATCGTAAGGTCATCCTGAATGCCATATTTTTAGTACATGAACAGCAGAAAGGTAGTAAGCTATAAACTCCTTTATTTCATTATTTCACCAAGGTTGTCATGAAAAAAGTTTCTTATAAAGTTTGAAAATATTTTTAAAGTTTGTGTAAGTCACTAAGTGCTCTCATTCTCAAGTAGTAGATGAATACAACGTCGTTATTCACGCGTTACCCAATGGGGCAGTCTCTTGTGACTGTCATTGTTTATGACATCATATTTCCTGAACTATATGTCATAGGTGGATTTTGACCGCTATAGTGATTGTTTTCTGATGGTAAAGAATATTTGTACCAAATCTGGTTGAAGTTGGTGCATTGGTTTAGGAATAATATCGGTATAATGTGACAATTTTCACTGATTTCATTGTTCAAAATGTCATATCTCGTATGTGATTATTATGCTCACAGAAATAGTTCTGTGATAATAAGATATATGTGTAACAAGTATGGTTCATATCAGTCAAGTAGTTTAGAAGGAAATGCAATACATATGTTTTTATAATATCTATATATTACGATAAGAATTGTCAGAGTTGCGATACCTCCGTTAGCAGCAACATACTCTGAAAGGATGTATCTTGAATATATTTGTGGCAAATAGAAAAGTTCTGATAATTTTTCTAAAGAAGCCTTTTGTCACCACAGGATAAAAGGATAATAGAAAGCCTCGATTGGTTCTCTGTCATTGTTAGGAGAAGGTGTAAGCTGCGTGTCCGTATTACGCAAAACTGATTTTGAACTGCGTTTTTCAGTGAAGCATTTGTAAACGTGTGACTAGCGCCTGCTGTTAGTCTGCAGTGCCACAGCCCATAGAGGCCTCCAGCGAGTCAGCGGCCTGCCAGAAAGGCAGGCAGCATGCTAGCTCTGTCAGCCGCTGGGCACGGGTGCAGCCCTAGTAGCCGTGAAAGGGTTAAGATCATTGACACAGAGCGATCTTCCTTCAAATTAGAAAATCCATTTATGACCTGATTTGCCCAGAAACACAGAAATAACACAATAAAAATGATTCAAGCTGCTGCCACTGCTTTCACATCTCAATTACACCCAAAGTGAAGACTATGTTTTGAAATATTTGATACTTATTGAATATTATTTCCAATCTGCATCCTGATTCACATGAATTTGACAAAGCATAGTGCCATCACAGAACAGTGGAGAAAGAAATGATGCTGTTAAGACTCTTTAATCAGAGGACAAAGAAATTTTTAAATTATTGGATCCATTTTTTGGACTGTGGGATTAAAAATGGACACCTCTGATATCTTACCTAAAGCTATAGTCCAACACAGTAAATCATTTGGCATTATCCATCAACAACATCTCTGCAAATCTTGGTCCCATTTGAACATCTGCGGCATCATTTTACAACCTGAAAATTCTCAGATGAATATTGTGGGAGGCCAGAAGTAGTATTCACATAAAAAAAAGTCAGGGGATAAGATGTAACAAAGTCCAATCGCTGCATCAAATGTACCACCATATTCAGCTCAGTAAACCTGTTGTTATTTTGGATTCTGTCTGTTTCAGCATTCTGAACATTCAGAAGATTTTCACTATATGCATTGTTCACTTTTATTGGCATTGAATGTATTATAGTAGTAAAAAAATGTGAAAACTTGTCATTCTGTCAATATTTGAAGACTATATGATAGTATGACATCACTGTCTCCATATTGTGCCACTTATTATACATTCTGACAACAGAAGCCCTTCTTGTTTTGGAGCTTTCTGTCATTTGTAGCTTACGAAGTCTTCCCATGGATGTTCACTTTTTGCAAACAGTGCTGTCTCTTCATTTGTGTACTTCTCCTTGAGGGTTATGCCATTGACAGCCATATCAAGAGAGGGTGAAAAAAATGAATGAATCGCCTTGGTGAAAGATCTTTGGTTTTCAGTACACTTAAGACAGAGCAACACAAATAATTGTGACAGTTGTTGATTTGTGATGTTGGTGGTTGGTGCATATGTGTGTCATTATTTGTGACTAAAATCTATTCCTTAAAACTAGCTACAGAAAAACGAGTAAGACTCACTGCAATACACTTTCGGTGTTTGGCCCTTGGCAGCTGCATGGGCTGTAGTCACATTCCAGTGTCCTCAACTTTCATGTCGGCTCATATTCTACATCTACATACATATTCCGCAATCCACCCAAAGGTGTATGGTGGAGAGTACTCAGTACCACTGCTAGTTACTTGCTTTCCTGTTCCACTCACATATAGACTGAGGGAAAATGAATATTTGTATGCATCTTTATAAGACCTAATCTCTGTGGTCTTATGAGAAAGTAGCTTGGTGGCAGAAGAATCATTCTGCAGTCTACCTCAAATTCCAGCCCTCTAAATTTCTGCAACGGAGTTTCTTGAAAAGATTGTCGCCTCCATTCCAGCGACTCCCATTTGAGTTCTTGAAGCATTTCAGTAACATTTCTGCATTGATTGAATCTACCAGTTACAAACCTGTCCACCCACCTCGGAACTGACTCTATGTCCTTTAAACTGGTTTGGTGAGGATCCCAAACACTTGTCCAATACTCAAGATGGTGTCTTACAAGTGTTTTATATGTTGTCCAAACAAACCGAAGTCAACCATTCGTCTTCCCCACAACTGTACCTATAGGCTCTCTCCATTTCATATTGCTGTGCAGTGTTAAGCCTAGATATTTAATTGGTGAGACTCTGTCAAGTAGCACACTCTAATGCTGTGTTTGAACACTAAGGGATTGTTTCTCCTACTCATCCGCACCACCTTACATTTTTCTACATTCAGCAATAGTTGCATTCCTCACACCACCTATATTTGGTCTAAGTCATCCTGCATCCTACTACAGTCATTCAATGATGACATTCTCCTGTACACCACAGCATCAGTAGCAAACAGCCACATATTGCAACTCACTCTGTCCATCAGATAATTCACATAGATAGAAAAGAAAAGTGGTCCTGTCATACTTCCCTGGGGACACCTAGTCTCTGATGAACACTCTCCATCAAGGACTATGTACTGGGTTCTATTACTTAAGTAGTCGTTGAGCCACTCACATACTTGGGTAAGCCACTCACATACCTGGGAATGTATTCCATAAGCTCATACCTTAGCAGTCTCTAGTGTGGTACCGTGTCAAACGCCTTTCAAAAACTGAGAGATATGCAGTCTTAGTGTTGCCCTTCATCCATAACACGCAAGATGCCATGAGCAAATAGGGCAAGCTGGGTTTCACATGATCGACACTTCCTACAGCCATGCTGATGCATGGACTTAAGCTTTTCTGTCTCAAGGAAATTTACTATATTAGAGCTGAGAATACGTTCAAGAACTCTACAGCAAACTGATGTTAATGATATCGGCCTGTAATTTTGTGAGTCCGTTCTTTTGCCTTTCTTATACACGGAAGTTACCTTTGCCTTTTTCCAGTCGTTTGGAAATTTGCACTGGATCAAAGATTCATGATAAATGCAAGCTAAGTAAGGGGCCAATGCCGACTAGTTTCCTTTGTAAAACCAGATTGGTACCCCATATGAACCTGGCAACTTATTTGTTTTCAACTCTCTCAGCTGCATCTCTACACCAGCTATGCCTATTAATATGTCTTCCATTTGGGAGTTAGTGGGACCATCAATGAAGGTATGTTAGCGTGGTCTTCCTGAATGAATGATTTCTTAAATGTTAAATTGAAAACTTTGGCCTCCATTTTGCTGTCTGCCATCACCACTCCAGATTGATCAGTTAGTGAACGGATACAGTACTTCGATCTCCTTACCAATTTTACATATGACCAGAATTATTTCGGATTCTTGGCAGATCTTTTGCTAGGATATGATAGTGGTAGTTATTGTATGGTTCGTGCATTACTCATTTTATAGACGAGCAAATCTCTATTAACTTTCATCTGATATTTTTTGCTTGACCTTTATTGAACCAAGAGTTCAACTGCCTTCACATTCTCAGAATTTTTCGAATATTACTATTAATCCATGGCGGGTTTTTCCTATACTTAATCCACTTTGTCAGCACATATTTCTCCAATGCTCTATTTATAATGCATTTAAATTTTTCCCATGATTCCTCTACACCCACCCTACTGGAACTTAATGGTGTCCATTCATTCCTTAAGTGGGAAGCTAACAATTGCTTATCTGCTCTTTCTAGCACAAATACTCTACTAGGCTTCTTCACTGATTTATTAATTTTGGTGGCCATTGTTGCTATGACAACATCATGATTACTAAACCCTGTCTCTACAGTGACATCATTGACAAGGTCCGGCCTGTTTGTAGCTATAATGTCCAAAATATTTCCATTGGGTGTGGGCTGACAAGTTTTTTAGCTGCTCAAAGCAGTGAGCAGAAAATGTGCTCAACAATAGTTTCAAGACTGCCTTTCTGTACCCCCTGTAGTGAAAGTATAGGCATTCCAGTCTATTTTCAGCAAGTTGAGTTCCCCTCAAATAATAATGCATGTTCTGGGTATCTTCGCGCTACTGATTGTAAACTTTCTTTGATTGATTCTAGTACTGTGACAGTGGAAACAGGGTGCCGGTAAAAACACCAAACTATTAACTTGATTTTACATATACCTGTAACGCATGTCCAGATAACCTCACACCTTCTTCCTGCTGATAGCATGTCTGACTCTTGGTAACAACGCAGAATATGTTTGGCAACTCTGTTACCAATGAGTTACTCTCTTGTTGGCACAGAATTAGGTTTATAACTTCACTTGACTTTTTATCTAATTTCCAATGAATAATCTCATTAGTTTCTCACTTATGGCTTGACATAAGACTATTAATTCATGTTTTTGGGTCTAAAAAAGTTGTTCCACATTGAAGCTGCAGTTAATCTAGTCTATTACATAGTGATAAATCTGTTTGTAAATAATGTTTGTGGTCAGTCACCAATTTTTTCATAAGAATTCAACATAAAAGTATCATTACTCATCACTAATAAATATAGTGAATATGAATGCTCAAAAGAGAGAACTGATGACATTCAAGGAAAAATGCAATAATAGTCTCTACATTGATTTTGATTGCTGTTAGAGCATACAGTACACCTACATTGATTTCTGGACCTTAACTAGTGAATACATATGTCACATGACAGATAAATGATTGTAGTTTTCACATGTGTCTATTATCAAGACTTTTTGAATGTGGTATTTCATGCCAAATCAATGTTTGTTGAAACAATAAAATCATTTTCTAGTGTGTTTTGCCCAATAGAAGTCATGAAACACAGTAGAAGGGTTTTAGGATCCAAAACAACTCACTGCACCATGCCGCAGTTACGTGGTTGGTAGGTGGCTGACGCGTGGTGGCCGGTACCATGTGTCTGTAGCCAGTAACCACCACTGTTGCCACTGTTGGCAAGAGGGCTCCAGGGTGTAAACAGTTGTGATCTTGAGGTTTTAATACCAGTTCACAACAAATTTTCAAGTTTGCACTGAATTTATTTCAGTGACCTGAGACGACTGAAATGTTTGAATATTTTGAATTCATATAATTATGGCCATTAATACCAACAATGGTATCTGTTCTTTTGGGAGTGTTCGTAAAGAACAGACACCATATCAATAATTTCTCTTTATTATTTGTGATTTTATGCATGTAAGGAGTGCACAGAATTTAATAACACTGCCATTACAAACCTTCTTTCCATTTCACTCTATATACTAGTGTGAGCATCATTTCTCAGCAGTGACAGCATTCAAAACAAAACAAAAAGAGAGTGCTTTAATCCACACTTACCACTGATATTAGGACTAATGAATATTTAGATGTGAACATGTAACGTTTCTGCTATGTTGCTCACTCCTAAAAATCAGTTGCCAACATAGAAACACGAAATATCTGATACCTAAAGTAAAACTTCATTACCGGACATGTGATATTCACATTTTCGCCTTCTGTTTGGAATTCTATTAACACTACTAGTAAAATGCTTTTAAGAAATAGTACGTTCATTTAAATATAACTTTGGCTAACCTTTTACGTAATTCTCAGTTCTTTATACTTTCGTAAAAAAATAGCTGCAAACACTAAAAATGCATTACAGTTAGTTTCGGAAATTGCTGAAACTATATGATACTAATTTGTATAAAAACAACAATGCTACATGTTATAAACTATTGCACAACATGATTTCATATATACCTTTTGTTTAAATAAATTAGGGCAGACCATGTTTTATATATCACTAGATCCTAAATTAAATACTGATAATTTTTCATGCACTAAAATTAATAATCCGTTTGGTACTAAGAAACTATCTTCAAAATTACCAAAACTACGACAACCATATACAAATCCGTATTAATAAATAATTTGACTGCAAACCGAAACACATTAAAATACCATGTCATAATAATAGTAAGCCTACACACTATTGGCAAAACAAATATGTGTGCATTTCGAAAACACACATAATGTAAATAATTTGACGACTGTAAACACTAGTCAAAAGGATGACGTTAAATTTGTGTACTACATTTAAATACAAAATTTATGAAACAAGTACATACATCGACATAAATAGTCGAAGCTTAAATGTAATGTTTTAATTCCTGTATTTTGTCATATTTAATGTAAAAGAATACTGTTTAATTGTGAATTACAAAACTTTGTCATCATTTTTATTACGTTGTTAAGCAGAAAGATGTTGGAGAGAAACCATTGTTTAGTCAGTCGGTTATAGAGTCTGCTAGAGACTAGTTGAGTGGCCAGAAACCTGTAAGCAGCTTTGTTAGCTTGCTGCTGCATTTCTTGATTGTGCAATGTTTAAGTGGAAATAAAGTCGTTTCCATATCAACTAAGATGCTTTTACTTTACAAAAAGATCCTGTAAAATCAATTTCTTTAGTGAATGCCGAAGACAACTCACAACGCAATGGACTTCAGCCAGCATATAAGATAAGTTCAACTTCACCTACAGTGGAATGATTTCGTTATAGACTGAGAACTAATAAACATTTCCGTGATTCAGGAATATATTAGGGCTCAGTTTGAGTCATTCCGAAAAGAGGTGATGGACGTTAGATGTGGTGCCGTGTGACCAGGATTTAAAAAAGCGTATTCACTAATGTAAAGTGTTAAAAGTGGTGACGTGATCAAATGATTTTAATGAGTATTCGCTAATATAAAATGTGTTACAGGATACAAGGAAAATAATGTATATGATGGATGTGCAGTAAAACCATCATAAAAGTGCAGAATTCGACTACAATACTATCCACACCTACGATGTCGAAATTTAATGGAGGAAGATGGCAATAATTTGGACTACTAGATTCCTGTATCGCCGCATCCTTGTGACGAGCTAAGTACTAATTTTTTTTTTTTTTTTTTTTTTTTTTTTTTTTTTTTTTTTTAACGTTTGTAGTGACTGTTTGTGTGATAGGGGTTTTATGTGGACTGAAAACTTATTTTAAAATGGATACAGTAAGAAAGGAGGGAGATGATAGTACTCAAGTTTCGGACTTTGACAGTGGGGTAGAAGGTTCTGGTATCGCGAGTTCTACACCGATTACAAGAAAGCAGCAGGTCCCATTTTCTAGTGATTTACAAGAGACTGGACAACAGATTAGTAATATGGCAGCAAACACAGAAATAGAAAATATATCAATCTTAGAACTTTTATTAAAAATGGAAACCACGATCTCCAAACTTTCATTACAAATGGAAACTATGAAAACCGAACTTTCGTTAGATATAAAAACCGTGAAAACCGAACTATCTGACATGAAATCTCAAACAAATGACTCAATGACCGATTTAAAACAATACATTGGAAGTCTAGTGACAAAGTTTAGTACTAGATTCAATAGTGTAGAAAAAACTGTTGTGGTAGCCGCTACTTCAGAAGTTTCACAGACGAGTGACAGTGTTGAAAAAATAGATGACAGTTCAAGTTATGTAAATTCTCACAGCCAGGATACTAAAACAGAGTTAATTGGAAAGATTCGCGATGTTGAAGAATGTAATAGCAAACTTAATTATTCTGATTTGAAAGTAGAAACGGAATGTAACTGTGTTATAGATAACCCTGAGCAAGAAATCGAAATTAAATGTACAGTCACAGAATTACCACAGTGTGTAGACGAAACTCAAGAAAAGTCACATACTGAAACTTTGAGTATTCCTAGATGTACTAATGTAATTTGTTTACCAGTAGTGAAGTTACCTGGTAGGCCTAAAAAGAAATTTCGTCCTATTTATTTTATGCCACAGGACAATGATTGTTTTCATTCAGACTTGAATAACACTTTAGAAATTATGTTGCTTAAGCAAAGTCTAAGGTGTAAAGTATGTTCTTGGGCAAACCAGACCCAACTGTTTGCATTTAATTTTGGACCTAATTGTAATCTACTACTACCTATTCTACCTGATGATAGACAAAATGAGATGCATCAGACTATGTATTGATGTAATACCTTAGGGGCATAATTACTCTTTAGTTATGAAACTGCTGACACCAGTTCAGGTCCACAGTCGTGTGCTGTGTACTTCTATTAATCATTTTCACAGTGCAGAAAAAATTTTAGTCTTTAAGTTTTCCTTCAGTGTAAATATTTGATTATTTGAAAAAATGTTTTAATTACCACTGGCAAATGAAGACAGCTGAGACATACCTTTTTGATATATACATTTTTGCTATATGCTTATTGAAACTTAAAATATGTGAAGCATAAACTTTATTACCAGTTGGAATTTTTGAGAAAATATGAAAAAATGTGTAGGTGGATGTTAACCATCAGTTCAAAAGAACTTTATACCAAATACTAATACTGTACTTAATCTGAGACAGCAGTTTCATCTTAGTTGGGGGGTTTTCAATAAGATTTTTGTTTATTATGCCAGTGTATAGGCCAATGGACTTAAGAGCTAAGAAGTACATATACTGAAATACAGTTTGAACCGAATAGTGAATTCATGTTTACAGTTAATACAGTTACAATGAATAATAAATGTTGAAGGATTTATGAATAAAAATACTATGTGAATTTAAGTACAGAAAAAGAAAATAGGTAGATGATGGGGGTTTATTTAATGTGTTTGATAGGAATTTTGGAGACTTATGTTATGATGTTTATGAACCACTAGCTAATGTGGAAGTCTTTGAGTAGTCATCAAAAGAAATGACAAATTAAGAAAAATAGTAATAGCT
This sequence comes from Locusta migratoria, assembly GCA_026315105.1. Taxonomy (NCBI): domain Eukaryota; kingdom Metazoa; phylum Arthropoda; class Insecta; order Orthoptera; family Acrididae; genus Locusta; species Locusta migratoria. The sequence goes on from CM048755.1 coordinate 520,050,007, forward strand.
GTTCATGAGAAATTAGGTTAAGAATTGTCAGTGAAAGTACTGAACAAATAGTTATTAAGATACTGAAATGGAAGTGAAAAATGCTTCAAATATTGAAAAGAAAGAATTAATATGGATAAAGAAAATGAATATGAAAATAATGAATATTTAAATGAAAAATGAATATGATGATGTAGTATTAAGATTAGTGTATTCTCTGAACAGTTACTTTACTTGAAGTCTAAGATGTTAGAATTGCTTGATACTGCTGAGGAATCTCAAAATGATAGTGTTAAGTGTACTGAAAATGTTAGCTCCAAACCCTGGTATAAATGTTAAGTCATCTACCGAAATGTTAAAGAAATAAGTGAAAGTAAATAGAAAGTATACCTTCTGTCTTTGTCAACGTAAGTTTTGATCATGAACATGAATAGTTTTGAAGAATTTAAAAAAAAAATCTAGTAACTGAACCTGAAAACCAAGTACTATTTCACTATGTTAGTAGTCCATTTGTTAAGATCTGAGTTGAAGTTTATCTACATACATACATTGAGTCACTTGATGTTAACTGAAACCCTTAGCTTTATGCTTATAGTTTTGTTCATCCATGATACATACAGTTGATCGGTCTCAGATATGTTAATGCGTTTAAATCCTACCTACAGAAAAGTTAGTTAAAGTCTTGTGAATAGTTTACCTTGCTCTTACCCTGAAACCTATAGAAAGGTATTTGTTGATAATGTTGATACCTACTATGAATATGGCACATAGATAGTGTGTATACCGTATCTGCATGTACAGATTTACACACCAAAAATAATTTATTAACCTCATATGCATAGTCAAAGGTATGTTGAACTGTTCATTATTTGTTTATGGCTTGAAATGTCATTGTATATACGAGAAAATGCTTACCTCAGTTATGTGCTGTGATTTTTCTATTAATCACGTCCACAGTGCATTACAATTCAAACTCTTTAAGTCTTTTCACTCTTATTAGTCATTTATTAGTATTTTTGTGTTGTTGGTTGAATTTTTGTGTTGTACTTTGATGTGTCAAGAGGGACTTGCTAACAATTAGTACAAAAGTGACTATAAGCATGGGAGGACACATAGACCACACAAGTGTTGACTAATGTAAAACTCAATTTCTATCTTTGAGCTTACAGCTTAGTAGGAAAATATGTAATACTGGTTTAAGATGACCATATTATAGTATATTGTACATATGACACAGTTTTGGCTGATGCAAGGTTTAATTTTCATTTTTATTCTTAAAGTTTACCTGATGAAACTATTGATGTTTTACAAGTTACATACTTGCAAGGTTTATCATGCATACTTGCACATACTCATGATGTAAAGGTTAATGAACCATTACAGACTACCTATTACTCATTATTATTATCACCAAACTTGTATAAATATGTATTTTTCATGTGGAACACCTACGTTTTGTTCATGACACACTTGTTGACTTGCTCATGCATGCAAGCTTTGTGTATCAATTTGTAGTTGATTACAGGGTGTTTAGTTTTGATATGGTACTGTATCTGAAAATGATCAGGCAGACCATATGTCAATTTTGACTTTTGTGTAGTATATATTTATGAGATTTTACACTGTTAACGTAGACATGTACAGACTTTCAGAACACTTAATATAGTTACTCATTTTCATCCATTTCTACTGTATGATTGTCACTCATTTTCAAACACTACTGGACAACACTGAATGTTGATTTTGAGTTATTGGGGGGGTAGTAACTGTTCACCATTCAACAAATACAGGGTACTCTGGACTGTGTTGTGTTTGATTGGGGCAGTTTGTTCAAAGAAGAACAAAAACTATGTACTGCTATTTACTTCTGCGGAATTAAGGAGTCAAGTTGCCAGTTGCATCTTGTAACTCTTGGTAAGGTAGTTACCATTAATACAAACATTCCGTTTAGAAGTTTGGCTATGAAAACTAAATGGGGTATTGTAATACCTTACGGACACTAAATTGTTAAACAAAATATAAGTAAACGCAACCAGAGTCTTTTTCTGCTTATGTAGCCGTTTGCGAGTCAGTTACCTACCCTGGCCGTGGACGTAATTTAATGGCAGCGTATTTTTCCGCCCTCTCTTGATTACTGCCTTGAGAGTGGGTGTAGTTTGGCAGTTTAAAAAAACTTTTTCATTTTTCTTTAAATTCTTCCATGATTTGGGAAAAATTTGACACTTTGGTGGCTCAGTTGAGAACTGACACTTATTACTTTAATTTCCATGCTTCTTTTGAGCTATGAGATTAACCATTGCCACTGCTAACTACTCGCAGGGGGGTTAGTTTTTGAATTTTTATTAATGCATATGTTTTTTTTTTTATAAGTAAAATATTATGTAATACTATGATCTAATTTGTTTCTACTCTTTACAACTACTCACACTATTCTCTAACTGTATGACAAATATTCAATACCTACAGTACTTGAAAAAGTTTCAAAACCAAGATTACATTTTAACTATACTATAATTTTGAACAATAAATGTTTGATGTACTCACTGAGAGCTTGTTTCTATCCATTGTTTTACTATTTATGTCATTCATTCCACTTAGTAAATTGACTATAAATTGTGAAGTTATTACAGTGTACAACACCCTTTCTAGAGGAATTAGGAGCTTAGTTCTCACATAATGGCATTTACATACATGTATACATAGAAAATTATTCTGAGTAAAATACTTTTTTATATGAAATAATACCATACATAACTGTTTACAATATGAATATCAATGCTCTTGAAAAAAAAAAAAAAAAGTTGTAAAAGCTTGCTATTTCATTATTCAAACTAAAGTAAATGAGAGAAATTTCTCGTTAATTTTCAGTAACATTCAAGGGTTAATTTGAACCCATAATTTTGTTTGTTTAAAATACCGTATTGAGAAAATTCATTACTCTTTCCAATAGCCTGATAACAGTATGCTTTTTTATGTATGTAGTTAGGGAAAAATAGTATGTGGTTCTGAGAAAGATACAAACATGTTATAGGAACCATCTTGAATGCCTGTAACTACAGTCAGCTGAAGATGGAAGCCACTACATCACCAACAGCAGTTTGCAGATACACCAATGTCGGCGCATCATGCAACATCAACAACCACCAGCATTCGCAAGACTACAATCAACATACAATTTTTATTTTTAGCCTAAACTAATACAGACTCACTATGAACACCTAAATCACAACATATTGAAACGATAGTACACAGTGAACCTTACATTACATTTCAGGTACACTATGTAGGGGGGTGTGTAACGTTTCTGCTATGTTGCTCACTCCTAAAAATCAGTTGCCAACATAGAAACACGAAATATCTGATACCTAAAGTAAAACTTCATTACCGGACATGTGATATTCACATTTTCGCCTTCTGTTTGGAATTCTATTAACACTACTAGTAAAATGCTTTTAAGAAATAGTACGTTCATTTAAATATAACTTTGGCTAACCTTTTACGTAATTCTCAGTTCTTTATACTTTCGTAAAAAAATAGCTGCAAACACTAAAAATGCATTACAGTTAGTTTCGGAAATTGCTGAAACTATATGATACTAATTTGTATAAAAACAACAATGCTACATGTTATAAACTATTGCACAACATGATTTCATATATACCTTTTGTTTAAATAAATTAGGGCAGACCATGTTTTATATATCACTAGATCCTAAATTAAATACTGATAATTTTTCATGCACTAAAATTAATAATCCGTTTGGTACTAAGAAACTATCTTCAAAATTAACAAAACTACGACAACCATATACAAATCCGTATTAATAAATAATTTGACTGCAAACCGAAACACATTAAAATACCATGTCATAATAATAGTAAGCCTACACACTATTGGCAAAACAAATATGTGTGCATTTCGAAAACACACATAATGTAAATAATTTGACGACTGTAAACACTAGTCAAAAGGATGACGTTAAATTTGTGTACTACATTTAAATACAAAATTTATGAAACAAGTACATACATCGACATAAATAGTCGAAGCTTAAATGTAATGTTTTAATTCCTGTATTTTGTCATATTTAATGTAAAAGAATACTGTTTAATTGTGAATTACAAAACTTTGTCATCAATCTTATTACGCAGTCATGTAGAAAGATGTTGGAGAGAAACCATGTTTTATTCAGTTTGTGAGTGGCCAGAAACCTGTAAGCAGCTTTGTTAGCTTGCTGCTGCATTTCTTGATTGTGCAATGTTTAAGTGGAAATAAAAATCGTTTCCATATCAACTAAGATGGATTTACTTTATGAAAATATCCTGTAAAACCAAATTCTTTAGTGAATGCCGAAGATAACTCACAACGCAATGGACTTCAGCCAGCATATAAGATAAGTTCAACTTCACCTACAGTGGAATGATTTCGTTATAGACTGAGAACTAATAAACATTTCCGTGATTCAGGAATATATTAGGGCTCAGTTTGAGTCATTCCGAAAAGAGGTGATGGACGTTAGAAACAGAGCAACTAGTGTCCTGAAAACAAGGTCATTATTGCCACTAACAGGTAAGAAATCAACATATTCATTTCATCTTGATGTGTCTCATAGTTACTGTACATATTTTTTCATTCATAGCATAATCCTCCAATTTGTAGTACTTAATAAGTATAAAATTGAATAATCTATTTTAGATTACATAATGTGACTTAAGAATAACTCTTGGCTTAGGACTAGGTGCACAGGATGAAACAGAAAAGGCTTTGTGGGTATAGGGGAAGGAGTGGGAGAAGGGAGGAAGGGGGGATTTGAATACATCTGATATAGAAGAATTATACTTATATCAGTGACAAATTCTTGTAAGTCATTTGTGATCAAACTAACAGATCTGTATTTCCTATATCAGTGACAAATTCTTGTAAGTTATTTGTGATCAAACTAACAGATCTGTATTTCCTATGTGTGTGAGTGAGATCACATGTTCCAGCTAAATGTACTTGAAAACTCTTGATGCCAACATTTTACATAAATATGCTTCTCATGTTCACAGTATGGAAACTCATTGCAGACATCTTAATACATCGAGTACTTCCGAATATTGAGAACTACAACAAAAGGAGACGATATGCAAGATAATTCTCGTAATAGATTTTACTGTTCCACCATGTGTTTGTATATGGTGATTCCTTTAAAGCTTTATGCTATTTTAGCATTTTTCAGATATGTCTAAAGTTCGTAAGTTTATTTCTATAGGCTATTTTGGCACACTCCCTCCCCACCTTTCCTTTATGAGTTACATACAAATTTATTTTTCAATAGTCTGTTCAGTATTAATACAAAATCAACTTGTTTCTAATGACCAGTGTTGTCATAGCTCCAATGGTTTCATTATTATTGTCTCTTTATGGTATCCTATAGTTACATTTTATGATTTTATGACGTTTCTGTCTGTCACAGAGTAGGCATACCATTATTACCGTAGATTATTATAACATTCTGATACTGATTTCAGCAATGCTTTGTAGTAAAAAATAATTTTAAACAAACGTTTTTGAAAGTCTGTCTTGTAGGTATTGTTTTGTTGGTACGAGTTCTCCTCTCTGTTCTTCGTTAGATAACTGGACGAAATGCATCATACCTGAATAAAAACACATTTTGCAACTGAGACAGTCTTTCATTCAAGAAATTCAAATTTAGGCAGTTGCTGTACTGCACACCAACAATGTAATGAAAAAACCTTTACCTTTATAATTATTTTTTTTTTTTTTTTTTTTTTTTTTTTTTTTTTTTTTGTTTACACAACTTTGACAGTGGCATCATCAAAATTTTAAATGGGTGAATTAAACCATAGTTACTGGTTTAAATGTCCAATATTATTAACAAATAATAAATTACAACTGATATCAGGCAAGTAGCCAAATAACTGTGATTATACAAAGTAACTAGGCAATGGATCTGTAGTAGGGGCACGAGGCAAACGAGGAGTGGGTAGTTGATGAAGTCAGATTAGATTCTGTAGACAGAAGTGGTGATTATGGAAATTGTGTCTGGTCACTTAGTACAAGGTTTGCGGCAGTTGACATATCTCTCAGTAACAGTGTTTTTAAGTATGTAACTAGTGTAATATTGCCAACTTTTCTATTTGCGGTAACAATGTGATCACAATTGTATGATGATTAAAAAAGTATAGATTTTAAGAATTGACAAAAGTTATATAATAGTCATTAATTTCTCCATGTCTGTATGGTCATGCTTTTGCAGCAGTGGTTCAATCAATGAAAATCTGCTCCACTGTACTTCATGAAGTCCACATGACCAGTTTTGACATTTCTATTGGACAATTCTAGAGTGTGTCATGCTGTACAAGAGCAACTGTTCTACAGCAAAACTTTCAGATGCACTTAAACAGCAACTGGTGTCAGCCTTTACATTAGGCTGATGTAAAGGCAGAAAGCAGTTGCAAGGACTTTCATGAATTGCTCTGTTGTCATAAACTTGGAGAGAGGGGGAGGGGGCGGGGGTGATTAGCAGTCAAGTTCCAAGTGGCTTCTGGAAATGAACTAATTTTATCCCAGTTTTTATTTTATTCTAACAGAAATGACATTACTGAGAGTTAATAGTGGAATTTTATTCAAGGGACTTATATTCCTTGTAGAACAATAGATCCAAAAATTAAATGAGAATTTGCAAGCCTACTTTTAAATGTTATGAGAAAAACATGAGACATAATGCATCCCAGCCGTTACTGTTGTTCAAGTGTATTTGCATTCCGTAAGTTATTTTCCATTCATACATAATTATTATTTATACGAAGTTCATCATGAGATGTGCCGTGGTGGAGCGGCCGAGCGCATTGATGCGCTATGCTACGATCCGCGAGGCCATACCCCGTCGGGATTTGAATCGCCCCTCGGACATGGATGTTTGTGCTGTCTTTAGATAGGTAGTTCATAAGTAGTATGTAAGTTTAGGGACTGATGACCCCGCAGTTAAGTCCCTTAAGCTTGAGAAACATTTGAACAATTTTTCCTGAGATGTAACCAAATATTTTAGAGAACCACAGATTCCTAGTACACACATTTCTGAAAAGATACCGTTACTGATGTAGGAGACTTAAATAATTTAAATTATAATATTAGCTTGATACCGTTACTGCCCACCCCCATGAACCACAGACATTGCCGAGGTGGGGTGGCTTGCGTGCCTCAACGATGCAGATAGCCGTACCGTAGGTGCAACCACAGCGGAGGGGTATCTATGGAGAGGCCAGACAAACGTGTGGTTCCTGAAGAGGGGCAGCAGCCTTTTCAGTAGTTACAGGGGCAACAGTCTGGATGATTGACTGAGCTGGCCTTGTAACATCAGCTAATGTGGCTTTGCCACACGGTTACTGCGAACGGCTGAAAGCAAGGAGAAACTACAGCCGTTACTTTTCCCGAGGACATGCAGCTCTACTGTATGAAAATATGATGATGGCATCCTCTTGGGTAAAATATTCCGGAGGTAAAATAGTCCCCCATTCGGAACTCCGGGCGGGGACTACTCAGGAGGATGTGATCATCAGGAAAGACAATACTGGCATTCTACGGATCGGAGCGTGGAATGTTAGATCCCTTAATCGGGTAGGGAAGCTAGAAAATTTAAAAAGGGAAATGGATAAGTTGAAGTTAGATATAGTGGGGATTAGTGAAGTTCGGTGGCAGGATGAACAGGATTTCTGGTCAGGTGAGTACAGGATTATAAATACAAAATCAGTTGGAGGTATCACAGGGGTAGGACTAATAATGAATAAGAAAGTAGGAATGAGGGTAAACTACTATGAGTAGCACAGTGATCGCATTATCATTGTCAAGATAGATACGAAGCCAACACCGACAACAGTAGTACAGGTTTATATGCCAACTAGCTCTGCCGATAATGAGGAGATCGAAGAAATATATGAGGAGCTAAAGGAAATTATTCAGACAGTTAAGGGAGAGGAAAACTTAATTGTGATGGGAGACTGGAATTCGGTAGTAGGAAAAGGAAGAGAAGGAAAAATAGTAGGTGAATATGGACTGGGCAGAAGGAATGAAAGAGGAAGTCGCCTAGTAGAATTTTGCACGGAACATAATTTAATCATAACAAACACGTGGTTTAAGAATCACAAAAGAAGGTTGTATACTTGGAAGAGACCAGGAGACACCGGAAGATATCAAATAGATTTTATAATGGTAAAACATAGGTTCCGGAACCAGGTTATAAACTGCAAGACATACCCAGGGGCAGATATAGACTCTGACCATAACTTGTTAGTCATGAACTGTAGGCTGAAACTGAAAAAACTGCAGAAAGGTAGGAAAATAAGGAGATGGGACCTAGATAAATTGAAAGAACGTGCAGTTATGGTGAATTTCAGAGGGAGATTTAGGCAACAATTGACAGAAACAGGGGAAAATAAAACAGTAGAAGAGGAATGGGTAGAATTGAGAGATGAAATAGTGAAGGCAGCAGAGGACGAAGTAGGTAGAAAGGCAAGACTTACAAAAAATCCTTGGATATCACAGAAAATACTAAATTTAATTGATTTAAGGAGAAAATATAAAAATGCAGTAAATGAAACAGGCAAAATGGAGTACAGACGACTAAGAAATGAGATTGATAGGAAGTGCAAAATGGCTAAGCAGGAGTGGCTAGAAGCCAAATGCAAATCTGTAGAAGAATGTATAAGAAGGGGAAAAGTAGATACCACCTACAGGAAAATCAAAGAGACATTTGGGGACAAGAAAAGCATTTCTACGAATATCAAGAACTCAGATGGGAAACCAGTTCTCTGCAAAGAAGGGAAAGCTGAAAGGTGGAAAGAGTACATAGAGCAGCTCTTCAAAGGAAATGAACTTAAAGACGATGTTGTAGGAAGGGAAGAGGAAGTAGATCAAGATGAAATAGGAGATATTATACTGAGAGATGAATTTGACAGAGCCCTGAAAGACCTAGGTCGGAACAAGGCCCCTGGAGTAGATGACATACCCTCAGAGCTACTAAAGTCTTTGGGAGAGCCAGCCATGACAAAACTATTTGAACTGGTGTGCAGGATGTATGAGACAGGCGAAATACCCTCAGACTTTAAGAAAAATGTAATAATCCCCATTCCAAAGAAATCAGGCGCAGACAGGTGTGAAAATTACAGAGTCATCAGTTTGATAAGTCATGATTGCAAAATTTTAACACGAATTATCTACAGGAGAATGGAAAAGCTGGTAGAAGCTGACCTCGGGGAAGATCAGTTTGGATTCAGGAGGAACGTAGGAACCCGGGAGGCAATACTCACTTTACGTCTTATCTTAGAAGATAGATTAAGGAAAGGCAAACCTACATTTTTAGCCTTTGTAGATTTGGAGAAAGCGTTTGACAATGTTGACTGGACTACACTCTTTCAAATTCTGAAGTCAGCAGGGGTAAAATACAGGGAAAGGAGAGTTATCTACAACTTGTACAAAAGCCAGACCGCTGTTATTAGACTCGAAGGGCATGCAAGGGAAGCATCTGTTGGGAAGGGAGTAAGACAGGGTTGTAGCCTTTCTCCGATGTTATTCAATTTGTACATTGAGCAGGCGGTGAAGGAAAGCAAGGAAAAATTTTGGAATAGGGATTAAAGTTGATGGGGAAGAAATAAAAACATTGCGTTTTGCTGATGACATTGTAATTCTGTCAGAGACAGCGAAAGACCTGGAAGAGCAGTTGAATGGAATGGACAGTGTGTTGAAGAGAGCGTATAAAATGAACATTAACAAGAGCAAAACAAAAATAATGGAATGCGGTCTTAGAAAATCAGGTGATGCTGAAGGAATTACATTAGGTAAAGAAACAATGAAGGTGGTAGATGAGTTTTGTTACTTGGGTAGTAAAATAACTTGCGATGGTCGCAGTACAGAGGATATAAAATTCAGAATGGCAATGGGAAGAAAAGCATTTTTGAAAAAGAGAAATTTGCTAACATCGAGTATTAATTTAAGGGTAAGGAAGTCTTTTCTGAAGGCATTTGTGTGGAGTGTTGCCTTGTATGGAAGTGAAACATGGACGATAAGCATTGCGGACAGGAAGAGGATAGAGGCTTTTGAAATGTGGTGTTACAGAAGAATGCTGAAGATTAGGTGGGTAGATCGCATAACTAATGAAGGGGTACTGAACAGAATTGGCGAGAAAAGGAATTTTTGGCAAACCCTAACTAAAAGAAGGGATCGCTTGGTAGGACACATTCTTAGACATCGAGGAATCGTAAATTTAGCATTGGAGGGAAGTGTGTGGGGTAAAAATCGCAGAGGGAGGCCAAGAGACGCGTATAGTAATCAGATTCAAGTGGATGTGGGTTGTCGTTCTTATGAAGAGATGAAAAGGCTTGCTCAGGATAGAGTAGGGTGGAGAGCTGCATCAAACCAGTCTCCGGACTGAAGACCATAACAACAACAACCGTTACTGCTGTAGGAGACTTAAATAATTTAAATTATAACATTAGCTTTGTACATTGTGGGTGACACAAGACTTTCATAAAAATAATAGTAGAAGGCTTTTATGAAAACCAATAAAAATAGATAGTTCAAAAGTCCACTCATGATGGAAATGTATCAACACAAACAATGCAAAGTCCAACTTGGAATGTCAATAGTATTATATTGTGTGAATATGACTGTCCTTTCTATGTGCCTTCTGTGGCTTAGTGATCCTCTTTATAGTGAGTTGTGACATACATCACATCTAGTTACAATAAGTAGACCTGTCCACTTTAAGAATGTCCACCTTTAACCTCGTGTCAGTGACCATCTGGCAATTTTATCGCCGGCCGCGGTGGCCGAGGGGACTGAGGCGCTCAGTCACGGTCTGCACGGCCACTATGGTCGGGGGTTCGAATCCCCCCTCGGGCATGGATATTTGTACCGTCCTTAGTCTTAGCTACTTCATAAGTAGTTTGTAAGCTTAGGGACTACTGACCCTGTAGTTAAGTCCCATAAGTTCTACAAACATTTGAACATTTGGGAATTTTATCAAAATTGATTTTCATCTTTTCCATAAACTATCGGTTGAGTATTAACACTGTGAAGAAAAATTTAATAAATGCAGGCTGATAAAGTAATGCAGAGATGAAAGTAGTGAGAGATGTAGAGAGCTTTACGACTTCACCATCTACAGAAAACCAAAAGTAGAAAATCATGTACTGTATAAATGGATAATTTTCAAACTGCCTCCGCAGCCAAATTATTTGTGTCACTGCATCTGGTGCATAAGATCCTCAGTTTGATTCCAAGTACCTCATCATATTTTTCTGAAGTGTGGAGGTGTGCAATGGCACCCACTCAATCTTGTGAGGGAAATTGAGGATCTCCTTGAAACAATAATCAGCAACATCAAACAAGTAACAGCATCCCAGGATTCAACTGAAAAGGTTTGATGATATGCTACTCATATGTCCCAGTCAATGGGTGTTCAAAACAGACTAGTTCTTAACAAAAATTCCAAAAATTCTATTCCTCAATGGTTCTTTAAGTGTTTTTGCGGTGCTGAAATCCAATTTCAAGTTTGCTGCTTTGCAGGAGGTCGGCTTGACAATGGAAAATGCAAATAACCTTTTCACACTTTTTTCAGTTCCTTGCTATTATCTCTAAAATTATGAATTTCTCAAAGGTGTCATTTTGCACAAAATTAAAGTAGACAAAATTTCCAACAAAATGCGTTACTCAAGTTTGAGTTTCTGATGAGTGCTATCAGTGCTAGATGTTGGTAAAAAAGAGTGATTTTTTTGGGCGTTCTGCGAAAACATCAAAAATGCCCAACTGCACGTCCTGCAACTCGAGTAATATACATGTTATCCACAAAACGTCTACAGCATGTGAAAATACATTAAATGTGCTAACTATATTAACTTTATTGGTTTTCATATCCCAAGTGGTAGTAATTTTTTTCTGGCATAATTAATCTAGCATTTTAGTGAATGTTTTTGACATTTTCACAGAAAAACCAAAAAATTGCTCTTAGTGGTAATTCCCATTTAAATGGAAACTCAAGATAGGCTTGTGCTTGCACTCATCACCGGTAAATATATTTGTACATTTTGTAAATGATTGTTCTGCCATTTAACTGTATTATTATCATTATTATTATTTCACAATCCAGATTTTAGCCTTAGGCCACTGTTAAGTGATATAAAATAATAAAATCATCTAACTTGGATGTCATGATGTAATAATCAGTGTTAAAGTCAGACTATAATGTTTGTTCCCTTCTATCTAATAACCAACCACAATATAATAATAAGGACAGTTTACAAATTACCACAAAGACATGTCCTCATTGTAAACCTAAGTATTAGTGCTTCATCTCTGCAGTTTTGCCTTGAAGCTAGCAGAAGGGTCTTTTATCAAAATATCAGCAGTCATTGAAGCTGCTACCTGGCTGTATATCCGCATGTTGTTCAAATATTAAATATGCTTGGAAAAATTTAGGATTTACAAGGTCTGGGAAATATTAATTTAATGGTTGGGTGTTTTTACTGGTTGTCCAGTTCCATAGTAACAATTCTACAGTCACTCAAAGAACGTCTACACTCATTACCGTGAAGATAAAATATTATTTTGGGGCGACTTTAACCTATGGAGTATGGACTGGGATGTCTATGGTTTCATTTCAGTCAAGTAGTCTTCTGAATTATTATTGAACATGGTTTCCAACAACTTCCTTCTAAAATAAAAACCCATACACAGTGGAAATACTACAGACTATTAACATCAATGTGCTGCCAAATTCTTGAACTTCTTCTCTTTTAGAATATAACAAATTTCCTGAAGATGGAAAAGCTTCTGTCCATGCATTAGCATGACCTTGAAGAGCATTTCTTGCCTGAAACTCAGCTTTTCCATTTCTCACATGATACTGTGTGAGCCATGGATGAAGGGCAACAGGCAAACTACATATTCCTTCACTTCTGAAGGACATTTGACACTGTGCCACACTGCACACTACTAACAAAAGAATAAGCACATGAAATAGCTTCCCAGATATTTAAATGACTTGAACAGTTCTTCAGTAATATAATCCAGTAAACTGCCCTGTGGTGGATGTTAATCAGAGACAACGGGATTGCCAGAAGTATCCCACAGATGTATGTTACAACTACCATTATTTTTTACCTACATAAATGATCTGATGGACTGGGTAAGTAGTAAGCTGTGCCTGTATCCTGATGACTCTGTGGTGTACCAGAAAGTGTCATTATTGAGTGACTGTAATAGGATTGATTGATTGATTGATTGATTTTACCAGGGAAGCCAAAACAGTTTTGGTCCAACCAGCCACTGCCCACACCGAAACTGAGTTTATTGTGTGGTATCACTCTCTGTATATCTAGTAAAGCCAACCAATACCCTTAAACAGTGCTAGGAGTCCCTTTACCAGTTCTTTATTAGGCACAATCTCTTCAGGTCTGGTTGTCCCGAATGTTCTGTGCCTTTTGCTCTTCATTTCGATGCATTCGACGATTAGGTGTGAAGCAGTTTCATTGCCGTCATCTCAGATCCTACATTTAGGGTCCTCTTCTGTTATTTGCATTGTATGTAGGTGTTTTTGGAAGTTCCCATGGCCTGTCATCAATCCAGCCATGAGTTTAATCTCCTTCCTGTTCAAACCCAGGATTACAGAGCTTCTTTTAAAACATGGCTTAGGCATCATTACCTTATCATGGTTTTGTTTGTAGACCTTGGTCCAATATTGCACATGCTGTCTTCTAAGTCAGTTACATAGCTCCAGCTTGATTGTTGCCTTAGTGATTGTCAAGACAGGTTCCAGTCCAATAAATGGAGTCTCTGCCCCCATCCTGGCTAATCTGTCAGCTTGTTCATTGCCACTGATCTACAGTAGGTTTATGCTGTTGCTTTCCCCTAGCTCCACCAGAACCTTGTGACATTCTGCAATAATTTTAGATCTTGTTGTGGGAGCTGCCAGTGATTTCAGGGCTGCCTGGCTGTCTGAATAACTGTAGATGCTACAGTCTTTGTAGCACCTATGCAAATTATCCTCAACACATGCCAAAATGGCAGTGATTTCGGTCTGGAATACTGAGTCCAGTTTCCCTAGAGATACAATACCTTCCAGTCTTGGCTGCACCCCGTATATCCCAGTTCCAATGACTTGGTCTGATTTAAATGCATCAGTGAACCAAACAATGTCCACCATACGGTGTCAAACTGTTTTCTCCTACTTCTCCCTACTTCCACTTGTTATATTCTACGGGAGCCTCTGGTGGTGAAACAGGGCAGAGTGCCCTGGCTTGTTGAAGCAGTAAAAAGGTAAAGCAGTCGACAATCCGAAGATTGGTTTGAACACCACAGTGCTTTACTAGGCATGGTCCTGTTTGGAGGTGGTATTCCGTATTCCTACAGTTTAACGTGGGTTCCGAACCACAGTGCTACTCGGTATTTTTCACATGATCAATACTGCCAGAGGTGAAAGAAGTGGAAAGTGACAGAGCAGTATGGGGTTATAATATAGTCAGCTGTAATTTCCCTTTCCTATATTTACTTCACTCACTTTTTTAGTGTGTGATTCTGGATATCCCAATGAGATCCAGTTTTTCCCAGATTTGAGCCTGTATGCACCAGCCGCTGCCTCCATCTTAATCCAAAGGTGTAATGGGGGCATATCCAGCATGGTTTCCACCCCAGCAGTTGGTGTGCTGCTAATGCTGACTGTTATGACTAAGCAGGCTAGTTTCTGCACCTTACCAAGCTCCTTAGCAGCAACCTGCTGTCCTATCTTCTTCCACCACACAACTGCTCCATAAGTGATCCTGGGTCTAATCACCGTGGTGTATATCCATTACATACCCTTCGGGCTCAGGCCCCAGTTTTTGCCACAAGCTCTCCTGGTACTTACCAGAGTACCTTTCACCTTGGAACAAATACTCCGAATGTGAGGGGTCCATGTCAGTTTTTCATCTAAAGTAACCCTTAGATATTTCACTGTTTCCTTCGCAGGTAGAGCTTCATCGAAAAGCTTTAAATTCCAACTTGTATATCGGATATACTTTTTCGTAAATGGTTCAACAACAATCTTCTTGTGACTAATGTCCAGATCCTGTTCTCTGCACCAGTCTTGCGCAATGTCCAATGCACCTTGTGCCATATTCCTGACTGTGTCAGCAAATTTGCTAAGTATTAGTATGACAAGGTCATCTGTGTATTCTTGGCAAAAGTACTGTCTAGAGTTTAGTTCTCCAAAGAGTTCGTTCACCACTAGATTCCACAATAAAGGGGACAGAATTCCTCCTTGCGGGCAACCCCTAGTGGTGTTGATTACCATTTTTCATTCAACATGGTAGCCTCCACCTTTCTTCCACTGAGCATGGCCCTAGTCCACCCTCATATAGTGGTCCCTAGGTCATGCACGTCTGCCCATCTTCCCAACAAGTTGGTGGAGTGCTGTCTCACATGATTTACCTGGCTGATGTGCATGATGGTTTGAGTGTAGAGGAACCCTAGTTAGGCTCATCTGTTCAACATGTACATTAACCAGCTTTTCCAATGTTTTAAGAATGAAGGAGGACAGGCTGATTGGTCTCATATCCTTGGCCTTGGTATGATCAATTCTCCCTGGCTTTGGAACAAAGATAACCTTCAATGTACTCCAGACATTTGGAATGATTCCTGCTGCTAGGCTAACCCTAAATAACCTGCACAGGGATCTTATAAGGTTTTCTCCTGCTTGTTGCAGGAGAGCTGGAAAGATTCCATCAGGGCCAGGTGACTTGAATGGTTCAAATTTACCCACCGCCCATTGGACCTTATTGAAATTGACACACTCATTGGCCAGATTCCAGTCCTCTTTGTGAATGACTGACAACCGTCGTCTCTCAGGGATCGCATTCTGATCTGTGTTATCTGCCAGAATGTATTGGGGGAAGTGAGTCTTGAGGAGCAGTTCCAGCATCTCGTGTGCTGTCTTTGTATAATCCCCATTCTCCTTCCTCAGTGTTCCTCCTGAATTAGTTGGTATCCTAGTAAGGATTTTGTTAAGTATGGCTTGAGCAACCATGTGCTCCACTTCCTCACAGAATGCCTTCCAGGATACCTCCTTTGCTTGTTTGATAGCAAGATTGTAACTGAAGAGGCTCTCATGATATTTTGCTCATTGTCCTCATCATCTCGCAAGGTTAAACAGCCTTCGTACCTGTCTTCTTTGCGTTTCTAAGTTGTTATTCCACCAAGGCACAGTCCTATCACTGTTTGAAATTACTGCCCATCAGCATGAAAGCAAAGGTTACGTCACTTACTACTTCCCTTCTACTATTCCTGAATGTAGGTTCATCACCCTTATTCAGGGACTGTAATAGGATACAAGATAATGTAGATGAAGTTTTAAGTTGGTGTGATGGATGGCAGCTATACTCCAATTAAAATTACTTTGTGACTGACATATGGTAGTTTTGCTGAACAGAGTATTCATCACAGAACTCTTGAACTGTTGGTATTTCTTGGAGCCACAGAAATATCTCATATTAAAGTACTAGTAATAATACATATCTGCTTACCAATGACTTCAAGACTATGAAACACTTCTATATTGTTGATGATACTCTGAAATAAATTGTATTTTCCACTAATATTCTTAATTTTTTTACTTTAATGCTTGTAGAAATAAAAGAATAAAGCATATATTGTGAAAAACAGAAAAAAAGATTAATACTAACTAAAATGAGAGGCATTAATTTTAATAATGTGTTACTCGGAGTACAATGGGCAGCCCTCTCTCACTGGTGGTGGCCAATCTCTTTATGGAGAGATTTGAAGAAGAGGCCCAGATAAACCAAAATACTTTTTAAGATATGTTGATGATGCCTTTGTTATATGGCCTCATGGAATGGAGAAGCTAGATGTCTTCTTGGAGGCATCCCAACATCAAATTTACGATGGAACTAGAGAGGGATTGACTGTTCCTATTCCTAGATGTTCTTGTCAAGAGGAAGTTGGATGGTACCTTCAGTCACAGTGTGTACCATAAACCCACCCACACCAACTTGTACCTGCAAGCCAGTAGTTGCCACCATCCAGCACAGAAAAATTGTCTACTCAGAACTCTGGTTCACCAGGCACGAACTCTGTCAGATCCTGATAATTTGATGACAGAGATGAAACACCTACAATCTGGGTTCTACAAAAATGGATACTCTTCTTGAGATGTTCAAAAGGCACTCTGTCCTGTTTCACCACCAGAGGCTCCTGTAGAAGTACAAGTAGAAATGAAAAAGGTTGCATATTTACCTTACGCCAAGCCAATTTCTGCTAAAATCAGTAGAATTCACCTCGAATATAATACCAAGAGTGTGTTCCATCCACTCACCAAAATTAAGGGTCTGTTAGGAAGTGTGAAGGATGACTTGGGTCTACAAACACCTCGTGATTACTATATACTGTGCCAATGTGGTATGGCGAACATTCGCCAGATGACTAGGTCCGTTGACATCAGGTGCAAAGAACACCAAAGACATACAAGACTTAGACAGGCAACCAAATCAGCTATTGTTGAGCAATATCCTAGGTCATTCCATGAAATATGATGATGCCAAGATTATTACACAAACACCAAGATACTGGGATAGTGTCATCAATGAATCTGTAGAAATTAAGATTACAGAGAATCTTATCAAACGTGACACAGGAAAGCAGCTGAGTTTGGCCTGGAACCCAGCGCTGGATCTTCTGAAGAT
Source organism: Locusta migratoria (assembly GCA_026315105.1). NCBI lineage: Eukaryota > Metazoa > Arthropoda > Insecta > Orthoptera > Acrididae > Locusta > Locusta migratoria. Next base: position 520,067,718 of record CM048755.1, read on the forward strand.
GCATCAAAAGCAGCATCCAGATCATACAAAAAGGAAGGAAGGAAGCTTAAGGTTAAACATCCCATCGACAGCTTGATCATTAGAGACAGAGCTAACGCTCAGAGTTTTTGGGTAAGGATGTGGAAGGAAATTGGCCATGCCCCTTGAAGGGAACCATCCTGGCATTTGCCTGGAATTATTTAGGAAAATCAGAGAAAACCTAAATCTGGATGGCCGGAGGTGAATTTGAACCACCATCCTCCCGAATGTGAGTCCAGTGCGTTACCACTGGGACACAAGCATAATGATGGACCTGTACATGACGGCACTCGACCGAGTCCAGAGTGACAATCTGAACACCAGAAGCCTGAAAATAACATTGCAGATGCTCCTGGCAGGCGAGGACTCTGGACAGAACTCTCAAAACAGAGCACTACGGTAGCAGACCGCCCCACAGCACAAGAGAAATTAATTGACACCCAGGAAAAGATAAAACGGTCTGAACAACTTGGAGGACATTCAGAATGTCATACCATAGGATCGGTAATGGATAATAATTATGAAGTACACACACAATCATTAGAACAGCCGCAGCCGAAGCTACTGCTGCTGCAATTTGTCAGTGCATTACACCACCGGCGTGCATGACAGGTGTGAACAGCATACGGAGCACCTAGCACCTTACTGACATAAATACTGGACATGTTCCACTGTGGAATCAGTATCAGGAAGCACCTGAAAAATACTGCGAGGTACGCAGTTGAAATATCATGCAAGAAAAGATGCGAATAACCAGCAGAATACCCGACGGTGCAAGATGACAACACCTCACTAGGAAAACCTAAAGAATTACAAGCTTAAAAAAGTTTGAATGTTGATTTCACCTCACAACCTTTTTATTGTAAGTCCAGAGTGCTTTGAGGATGTGACTGAACTGATAAATTGCATAAGAAATGAAAATACATAACTGAATTCAGCAAAGCTCAAGGGAAAACTTCAACTGTGGTGTACAGCTCTGTACATAAACTATGTAAATTATATTTACACCACACTGTAGTCAGATATGAAGTTCCTGCCACCATTAAGGTGTATTTTATGTACTGTAGCATATGGCATAATGCCACATGAATGTAAAGTATCCAATGATCACATCCAAATTAATGTTCTTACATTTTAAAATTGACACCACGTGATATTACACATACAGGGGGAAGCTGATTGTTTCCATGTGAAAGGCAGGTTTTGCCAGGATGTTGGGTTCCCCAGCCGGCTGGCTAACAGTTTGAACCTAGTGAATGGACAGGTAGTCAAGGTTTTCCTAATGTGCTCAAAAATCGGAAACCACGCTCTAGGATGAGCGAGGGCGACTAACCCAGATTGCAGCTGAAATACAATACAGCCACACATATTATTCTAAAAATCCATATAAAATCAGGGAATTATCATACGGCAAATATAATTATATGAATGGATTCAGGAGACTTGGGAGAATCAAATGCCGTAATTACAATTTAAATATCCCTCACAGATAAAAAGTCAATAAATCTCAGTACTATAATAATAGTATTATAAGACTTATATTTACAATTATTGATATGTAGTGTTTATCAGTAACACATTAAGAAGCAAATGGGCAGCATTGCACCATGCTACCTATCTTAAAAAGACATACCATGTTATTTCATATTCTTTCAATAAATTTTGTTTTACTCTGTTGTTCTGCTTTCCGTTGAGATAGTAATATTCTTGTTTCAGAACATAGGTACCACCACAGAAACACACAACATGATCCCAGCAAAGTGCATTACATTTATATATGTATTTTATTTTATTTAATATTATAGGAGACTTTCCTGGTGGGAAAAATATGTATAAAATAAAGATTTTTGACTTACCTAAAGTAAAGGCTCGTCGACAGAAACATAAAACACACAAACATTCAAGCTTTCGCCACCACTGGCAGCTTCTTCAGGAAAAAGAGGAAGGAAGGAGAGGAGAGAGGGAAGGATACGGGTTTTAAGGAAGTGGAAAAGGAGTCATTCCAATCCCAGGAGTGGAAGGACTTGCCTTAGGGGACACAAAGGAAAAAAACAAATACACACTCACACATATCCACATGCAAACACACCTAGGCAGACATCTAGGTGTGTTTGCATGTGGATATATGTGAGTGTGTGTGTATTTGTTTACCTTCCTTTATGTCCCCTAAGGCAAGTCCATCCACTCCTGGGATTGGAATGACTCCTTTTCCACTTCCTTAAAACCTGTATCCTTCCCTCTCTCCTCTCCTTCCTTCCTCTTTTTCCTGAAGAAGCTGCCAGTGGTGGCGAAAGCTTGAATGTTTATGTGTTTTGTGTGTGTTTTATGTTTCTGTCGATGAGCCTTTACTTTAGGTAAGTCAAAAATCTTTATTTTATACTTATTATATTTAATATTATTCTTAGTAATGTTTGTTTCTTATGTTGTAAACTGCCACTTAAATATTTCATGGCAGACTAAAAATAGTAGATATGCAGCAGATAATTTATATATAAACAATTATAAGTATTTGTGGACAAGAACTGAATATATTTGTAACAAAAAACCATGATAATTTAAATATTAATTGTGTAACTATATTTCGATGGCAGCAGTATACTTGAACAGTGAGATGCCACGCTTAATGGCTATCTGATCAAAGAGCATGGTTAAATATATATTTGTTTGTTAAATGTAAACAACATTTGTAGCGAAGGGGTCAAAGCATTTAATTCTGTGATATTCAGATGTATAATATTTTGGAAGGGAAATTGTATTTTAAAGATGAGGCGTTAGGATGCGCGGAAGTATACAGTTTTGGGAGCAGGGATAGCATGCTTTCAGATGCTTGGGAGGGGACTCGTAACTTGGATGTCGTGGTGAAAGGTTGTGATGCTGGGTGGTCTGAACCTGCATTACAAACTTGTGATTCGAAGAGATAGGCATGTGTAGACTTAGAAAATTTATGGGACTGTGACTGCAGAACTTAGTCTCTGGTGAAAAGTGGTAAACTATGAACGGTGTACAGCTGTGGAACTGTGATAAATCAGCAATCGTGCACATGTGTGATGACAAACTGTGTTTTACACCAAATACTGTAGTGTCGGATTAATTTGGAACTGCAATGTTTGATGGACTACACTAATTTACAAGTGATAATTTGGAACTTTTACTCTCGAGTGTGTGAGATACTTACAGTGCCTCTCACGAACGGTAGTAGGAGAAATATTCATTTATTTACCTATGTATAAAAGTAGGACCACCTCCGCATTTCATGTCAAATAAGAGTAATAAACTCCATTTACAATGAATTACTTCATGAGTGAATCACTTCTTTATCTTAGAATCCATTTTGTTGGTCATTCACAGGTTTAATTTATGTTTGTTAAATATATTTTCATGTTATCATATGCAGATTGATAGACTGCCTAAACCACAGATTAATTATTGATCTTGTGTAAACAGATTGGGTGCCTGTATAGGGCATAGAAGCTGACATACATAACTCACCCCTATGAATAGAGACAATGAGTCATAAACCTTTTACTGCCCTGAGTTATGTATTGCCAAGTTCTTATTGGTGAGTACTGATAGGAAGATCGCAACCATTAGAAGAAGGTATTATGTGAAACTATACAGTGTAAAGAAACTTAAGGTTTTTAACCTAGTACTTTATTTATAATTGCAAAATAAATAATGAGTATTTGACATTAGTATTTTAAATATATCAGTGAAAACGTACTAACATCAACAGGTGATATAGTTTTGCATATCTGCATAAAATATAATTTTAGAGTAGAGCAACAGGTCATGAAGTTACAAGATGGGACCAAACGATCAGTGCAGTAACACACTGATATATACAAAGAAAGCCAGTGTGCAATTCTTCAGCAGATAATGAATGTGAAAAACATTTGCATAAGTGTATCTTTCGTGTAAAATGTTACTTCTGGTGGCTAGAGAGGTGCACCAAAGCTAATTTAATATCCAGAAACGACCATTTTCTTTGGTCGTATCATGATTGTGAACATGAAGAAAAGCTGAAACAGATTGAATCTGTGAACTCTCAAAACGAAATTTTATAAAACTAACTAAATATGTACACCGAAACACTGAAGAAATAAAGACTGGAGGCAGAAAATACAAAACTTTCTCAGGGAAAATGAACATATTCTGAAGCTGTTAAAAGTAGGCCTACAAGTGAATTTGAATACAAAACTCTCCACTGAAAATCAATCGTTTTCAGAAGCCAATAAAAGTACAAGAGAATGTAAACAATACAGCACCATTCGAGCTCAGAATACAAGTGAAGTAAATGTAGAAAATATGAAACTCCCCACTGAAAATCATTCGTGTTCTGAAGCAGATCAATTTACAAAAGAATGTGAATAAAAGGATTCAAGCTCAAAATAAAATACTGAGTGCAAGAAATAATTGTAACAATCCTCAAATTAAAAGGATTCAAAATGTGTGAAATCAAAAAATATATAGAAATGGAAAAATATAGAAAACACATATCAGACCAAGAACAAGGAAGAAACAAAGTGTGCTGCAAATGAGTTCCTTTTAATTTGCTAGACTCTATCATGAAAAATGTCATTATTCTAACTGTAGTAGCAATGTTCCCAGTGGCATCAGGACACATCAGATGCATTAACATCTAAAAATATTTGGACTATTGCCAGCAACAAAATACTAGTATATAAAGGTACCATTGTGCATGGATGGATGAAATCTCTCCGCAGTTGCAGAGAAATTTACTTTGTTAAAGGGGGGGGGGGGGAATCTGATTAGAGAAGCCAAAAACATCTACCCAAACACATGATCCTGAACAGGAAGGTTAATTGCAATTGGTTAAGAAAAGATGATACTGAAAATGATGTTTATCGTTGGATATCTTATGGAGAAATCCATAATGCTTTGCTCCCAGAGAAATGGGATAAACTGAAATTCAGAGTTGCCAGGAAATTCGAAGAATTAGGAGGGGAACAGTACGGTATTCATGAATTTAAATAAATAATTAAAGGGGATACAGAAATGGAGTATGGGAGAAAATAAAAGAAAGTTTACATAATACAAGAAGTGAGTGTAATAGAGATAAGAATTTTATGTAAAAGGTACAGTCATTAATAGTTATTAAGGTGGAAAAAATTGAAGAGAGAACATTATTTTGCAGCTTCAGCAGTTTATTCATATACACATTAGGTGCTCTTCCCCATATTATTATGCCATACAACAAATGTAGGTGAATGAGTCCACAGTACATTTTTATTACAGTATCTGAATCAACTGTATTTGACATTTTCTTCATTAAGAATATACTGCTGCTAATTTTTAAGCATATCTTTTCTATTTGGTTTTCCCAAGTCATGAATCAGTCTATTGTCAATCCCAGGAACTTGGTACTGTCAACTTCTGTCACTTTTTCTCACTTAAATCTTATAGTTAATTCCTCTTCATTTGTTCCTGTCTTGGATAGTAGTTTCATGGATGTTGCTTTCTTTTCATTTATAAATAGGTTGTTTTCAGTTAAATATTCATTTGACGTTTCCATGTCCAGGATTGTTCGTGTTTCTAAATGAGACACTGGGTTACTACTTGTAATGAGGGATGTATTGTCTGCATACATGATTACATTTTCTTTTACAGATAATGCCATATCATTTACATACAGTATAAATAGTAGTGGACCGAGCACCGAGCCTTGCGCTACCCCATACTTCACTACTTGGAAGTCAGAGTGAACTTTTTTCACGATATTGCTTGTCGTATGTTTCATTTCTACATTTTGTTGTCTGTTTTCTATGAATGACTTTATTAGATTGGCTGCATTTCCCCTGATAGGCTACCATATCGGTGCAATTTATGTACAAGAGTGGAGTGGCTTACACACTCAAAAGCTTTAGACAGATCCAGGAAAACACTGCATACTTTCTTGTGTTCTTCTAATGCTATACCTATGTGTGCCATGAAACTTGCTATTGCTGTTTTGGTTGATTTTCCTTTCCTAAATCCATGTTGTGCTTCATCCAGGATATTTTGTTCTTCTATGAATTATATAATTCTGTTTTTAATAGCCGTTTCAACCATTTTTGATAAGGTTGGTGTAATTGTTATTGGTCTATAGTATCATTGATCACCTTATAAATCGGCACCCTTTTCCTCTTTTTCAGGCATGTTTGGAAATGGTCCTTCCCATTACCAAGTTTACTAGGAATGTCAGAGGCTTTGCCAGATACTGTAAACAGTGTTTAATAACTTTTGCAGATATTCCATCTAGGCCCTCCATTTCTTTGTTTTTTTTTTTTTTTTTTTTTTTTTTTTTTTTTTTTTTTTTTTTTTTAGTGATCTAATTATACTCATAATTTATGTTCCGTCTGTTGGGAAAAGGAATAAGCATTTGGTTATTTCTGGTGAACCTGTACTTTTTGTTGGGCAATGCTGGATTTTGTTTCATTAGCTTCTGTACTAAAAAATGTTCAAATGTTTGTAGAGCTTATGGGACTTAACTGCGGGGTCATCAGTCCCTAAACCTACAAACTACTTATGAACTAGCTTATACTAAAGACGGCACAAACATCCATGCCCGAGGGGGGATTCGAACCCCCGACCATAGCGACCGTGCAGACCGTGACTGGCACGCCGCAGACCACTCGGCCACCGTGGCTGGCCACAGTATAGATTTAAGGTGGAACACACCTTCAGCACAGTCCAATGCATTGCCCACTACTCTACAGCTAACAATCAGAAACTATGTTCTTAAATCTCATACTATCAATGGCCGTTATTAACTGATGCTAATATGGTATTTTAGACACTAGACTATCATTTATCATACGAAGAATGACATGTTTTTGTTCATTCGTCAGCTTGCCATTGCTTTGAAATGACAATGTGTAAATTACAATAAGAAAATCATCAAATACAGAATGCAGGATGGAATATGCCATTGAGAGTTCTGGGCAAGTAATGTCACATGACATCTCCGAATGGATGATTTTTGTTAATTCAATGGAGGGTGTAAAACTCCGTTATTTTTGCAAATATCTCTCAAACATTACGAGATACTAAAGAAACATAAGGGAACAATGTTGTAGAGAATTTTCTCCTCTGCAAATTTGGTTATTCAATTTTCGTGTCAGATGAATGGTTTAAATTTCAAAAGACGATTTCAAAGGACCGCTTTTAGTGTTACTACCATAACCTAAAGTAGGCCAATAATGCCATCATATCCGCTCTATGGCAAAACCCCAGGGGCATTTTTATTAGACCATTGCTTTTATTCGGCAACTGAATTTTTAGATCACCTCAAATGTAAAAGGTTTGAACCAAGACAGTGTACGTACTGTCAGTAGTGCACATTCTTTAAGCAACAGCTTTTGAAGTTGCTGAATCAATACTGTTTTGAATTTTGTTATCTTTGTACCTACAGAAATAATATTGATTCTTTACCATATATGTCTATTTATATTATATACAGGATGGTCCACTGATAGTGACCGGGCCAAATATCTCACAAAATAAGCATCAAACAAAAGAACTACAAAGAACAAAACGTTTCTAGCTTGAAGGGGGAAAACAGATGGCACTATGGTTGGTCCGCTAGATGGCACTTCCATAGGTCAAACGGATATCAACTGCATTTTTTTTAATAGGTACCCCCCCCATTTTTTACTACATATTTGTTTAGTACATAAATAAATATGAATGTTTCACTTGGAACTCTTTTGTCGCTTTGTGATAGATGGTGCTGTAATATTCACAAACATATTGCTCACAATTTTAGCTGAACAGTGGGTAACAGGTAGGTTTTTCTAATTAAAACAAAGAACGTAGGTATGTTTGAGCTTTATTTTGGTTGTTCCAATGTGATACATATACTTTTGTGAAATTATTATACATTATGAGACTGCATGCTGTTATTGTGTGATTACCTGTAATTACCTCATGATTCTCAAAATTATGTCCTTCAACTTCAATGCATTTGGCAATACACGTAACAAAATTCCTCTCAACGGCCATAAGTTCATCTTCACTAATGTTCACACATATATTGACAATGCGCTGACGCATGTTATCAGGCATTGTCGGCGAATCACGATAACAAATTTCTTTCCATTTTCCCCACAGAAAGAAATCTGGGGATGTAAGATCCGGTGAACATGTGGCAATGGTATGGTGCATCTACGACAAATCCACCTGTCATTAAATGTTCCATTGAAGACCACTTCACCTGCACGCAAGCCATTTGCCAGACATCATCATGTTGAAAGTACATCGGTATAACATTACATAAAAAATCGGCATACATTGCACCATTTAGATTGCCATTGTTGAAACAGCGGCCAATTATCCTTCCTCCCATAGTGCCTCACCATACATTAACCCACCAAGTTCGCTGATGTTCCACTAGTTCCGTTTCCCAATAATGCATATTATGCCAGTGTATGTTACCTCTGTTTGTGATTGATGCTTTGTCACTAAACAGTACGCGTGAAAAAAAAAATCTGTTAACGTCCCATAATTTATTTTGTGCCTAGTGGCAAAACTGTACATGACATTCAAAGTCTTCGCCATGCAAATCCTGGTGTATAGAAAAATGGTATGGGTGAAATTTATGTTGATGTAGAATTCTCAACACCGACATTTTGAGATTCCCGATTCTCGCTCAATTTATCTGCTACTGATGTGCGGATTAACCATAACTGCAGCTAAAAGACTTACTTGGGCATTATCATTTTTCCATGTCATGGTTGACGTTTCACTTGTGGCTGAACACTTCCTGTCTCTTAAAATAACATAACTATCCGACGAAAGTTCCGGACACTTGGATGATGTCTTCCAGGATAAAGATCAAAATACATAGCACTGGCCTGCTGGGTGTTTTGGTCAGAACAGTCATCATATCGACCTTTTCTGCAATTGGTAAGTGGTCCATTTTAACACAAGTAATGTATCACGAAGCAAATACCGTCTGCACTGGCAAAATGTTACACGATACCACGTACTTATTCGTTTGTGACTATTACTGTGCCATCTATCAGAAAGCGAAAAAAGTGTTCCAATTAAATTTATTTACTTACTAGACGAACATGTAATAAAATGGAGGTACCTATTTTTATTTTTTTATTTTATTTTTTATTTTTTTTTTTTTTTTTAATCAGTTGATATCTGTTTGACCTATGGCAGTGCCATCTAGCAGGCCAACCATAGCACCATCTGTTTTCCCCCTTCAAGCTAGAAAAGTTTTGTTCTTTGTAGCCTTTTCATTTGATGCTTATTTGGTGAGATATATGGCCCGGTCACTATTAGTGGACCACCCTGTATATTATATGTGTATAAATTAATAGGGTTTAAAACGAGAAATAAAGGACTGGAAAGTAAAAAGAAGCATTATGGTAGATACACAATGAAAATGTTCAGAAGAGGCAATAAACTCTTAGTAAAAATGGAGGAGACGTACACTGACTTAGATGGAGAGATAAAGAAAATGTTTGAGCTACACAACGGGCCATTTTTAGAATCTGACTGCCTGCACTCAAATGCGTATAGGCTAGGATACCACGTATCTAGGAAGCCATTTGGTCTGAGAAATGTGACAGAACTGAAATTTTACATTGATATTTTTTCATCATAATTAAGAAAAATTTAGGCTTTGCAATGTATGCATAGATGTGTAGCTATTTTAAGTGTTGCTGTTGTGAGTAATGAGTATCATTATTTTGTGCTTAGGCTGAATATAAATGAATAAAAACAGTGTCTACTGAAATAGGAAATTTAGAGCAAATTTGTTGAAACAATTATTAATTAGAACTAACCTTACAGCTTAACAGTAAATTTGATGTTAGTGTATCTGTCCACCCCTATGAACCACAGACATTGCCGAGATGGGGTGGCTTGCGTGCCTCAATGATACAAATAGCCGTACCATAGGTGCAACCATAGTGGAGGGGTATCTGTGGATAGGCCAGACAAACGTGTGGTTCCTGAAGTGGGGCAGCAGCCTTTTCAGTAGTTACAGGGGCAACAGTCTGGATGATTGACTGAACAGCGAAGTGATAAAATTATCGTAGTCAAGATAGATATGAAGCCAACACCGACCACAATAGTACAGGTTTACATGCCAACTAGCTCTGCTGATGATGAGGAGATTGAAGAAATGTATGAGGAGGTAAAGGAAATTATTCACACAATTAAGGGAGTGGAGAACTCAGTTGTGATAGGAGACTGGAATTCGGTAGTAAGAAAAGGAAGGCAAGGAAAAATAGTAGGTGAATATGGACTGGGCAAAAGAGGAAACCGCATGGTCGAATTTTGCACAGTACATAATTTAATAATAACAAACACCTGGTTTAAGAATCACAAAAGAAAGTTGTATACGTGGAAAAGAGCAGGGGACACTGGAAGGTACCAGATAGATTTTATAATGGTAAGACATAGATTTTGGAACCAGGTTTTAAACTGTAAGATATACCCAGGGACATATATACACTCTGACCATAACTTATTGGTCATGAACTGTAGACTGAAACCGAAAAAGCTGCAGAAAGGTAGGAAAATAAAGAGATAGGATTGGGATTAATTGAGGGAACCTGGAGTTCTTAAGAATTTCATAGGGAGCGTTAGGCAACAATTGTCCAAAACGGGGGGAGGGGAGGGAGGGGGGAGAATAAAACAGTAGAAGAGGAATGGTTAGCACTGAGAGATGAAATAGTGAAGGCAGCAGAGGAGAAAGTAGATAGAAAGGCAAGACCTACAAAAATCATTGGATGTCACAGGAAATACTAAATTTAATTGATGAAAGGAGAAAATATAAAAATGCAGTAAATGAAACAGGCAAAATGGAGTAAGAAATGAGATTGACAGGAAGTGCAAAATAGCTAAGCAAGAGTGGCTAGATGGGAAAAGCAAGTCAGTAGAAGAATGTATAACTAGGGTAAAATAGATACCGCCTACAGGAAAATAAAAGAGACATTTGGAGACAAGAAAAGCACCTGTACGGATATAAATAACTTAGATGGAAAACCAGTTCTCAGCAAAGAAGGGAAAGCTGAAAGATGGAAAGAGTATATAGAGGTGCTCTACAAAGGAAATGAACTTACAGACAATATTGTAATAAGAGAAGGGGAAATAGATGAAGATGAAGTAGGAGATACTATACTGAGAAAGAATTTGACAGAGCCCTGAAACATCTAAGTCGAAACAAAGCCCCTGGAGTAGATGACATTCCTTCAGAACTACTAAAGTCTCTGGGAGAACCAGCCATGACAAAACTATTTCACCTGGTGTGTAAGATGTATGAGACATGTGGCATACCATTGGCCTTTAAGAAAATTGTAATCATCCCCATTCCAAAGAAAGTAGGTGCAGACAGCTGTGAAAATTACAGAACCATCAGTTTAATGTCATGGTGGCAAAATTTTAAAGGGAATTATTTATAAAAGGATGGAAAAGCTGTTAGAAGCTAATCTCGGGGAAGATCAGTTTGGAACACGAGAGGTAATACCCACTTTACAGCTTATCTCAGAAGATAGATTAAGCAAAGGCAAACCTACATTCCTAGCTTTTGTAGAGTTGAAGAAAGATTTTGACAATGTTGATTGGAAAACACTCTTCCAAATTCTGAAATCAATAGGAGTAAAATATAGGGAACGGGAGGTTGTTTACAACTTGTACAAAAACCACACAGCGGCTATCAGAGTTGAAGGACATGAAAGGGATGCATAGGTTGGGAAGGGAGTAAGACAGTGTTGCAGCCTTTCCTCAATGCTGTTCAATTTGTACATTGAGCAAGCTATAAAGGAAGGCAAGGAGAAATTTGGAGAAGGAATTAAAGTTCAGGGTGAAGAAATAAAAACATTGTGTTTTGCCGATGCCATTGTAATTCTCTCAGAGACAGCAAAAGACGTGGAAGAGCAGTTGAACAGAATGGAAAGCGTGTTGAAAGGAGCATATAAGATGAATATTAACAACAGCAAAACAAGGGTAATGGAATGAAGTCTTAGAAAATCAGGCGATTCTGAAGGAAGTAAATGAGGTAACAAATCAATAATGGTGGTAAATGAGTTTTGTTACTTGGGCAGTAAAATAACACACGATGGTCACAGTGTAGAGGATATAAAATGCAGAATGGCATTGGAAAGAAAAGCGTTTTTGAAAAAGAGAAGTTTGTTAACATTGAATATTAATTTAAGTGTAAGGAAGTCCTTTCTGAAAGCATTTGTGTGGAGTGTTGCCTTATATGGAAGTGAAACATGGACGATAAACAGTGTGGACAGGAAGAGGATAAAGGCTTTGGAAATGTGGTGTTACTGAAGAATGCTGAAGATTAGGTGGGTGGATCGCGTAACTAATGAGGAGGTACTGAACAGAATTGGGGAGAAAAGGAATTTCTGGCATACCTTGATTAAAAGACACATTCTTAGACATCAAGGAAATGTAAATTTAGCATTGAAGGGAAGTGTGTGGGGTACAAATTGCAGAGGGAGACCAAGAGATGAATACAATAAACAGATTGAAATGGATGTAGGTTGCACGTCTTATGAGGAGATGAAGAGGCTTGCTCAGGATAGAGTAGGGTGGAGAGCTGTATCAAACTAGTCTCTGGACTAAAGACCACAACAACAACAGTGTATCTGTGGCTCCAGGAGTTAGAACTGGTATGTCTGGGTGGAATCCATTGAAGTATTAGTTGTATGGGCAAAATATACATGATATTTATAAATATATGTAAATGTTTGCATTCATGTAGATATATGTATTTGTAATTGTTGCCTGAATACATTTCATTTGACAGCAATTGCACAGTAGTTAATTGGTCCAGGGGTGGGTTTATATATAGCATACTCACTAAGGTCTACTTACCATAGCAACCAATTAACAGAGAAAATTGTCATTTGTGAGATTCTTTAGCAGGTGATTGATGCATACCACTGATGGTTGAAGGAACAAGTGTCTAGAGAACAGTCTGCAATTGACTGCCAGGTGGTTCAAGAACCAACAGTCTACTCAAACGAAGTCATGGTGACATAATACAGTGAGAATATGCGTGACATGAAGAATTAAGTGTGCTAAGGATACAGGGATACAGGAAGGAGTACAGAATGTTTATTTCAATTATTATGTTTATTTTAGAAGTTTGTTTTTCTTTCTTTCTTTTCTATCTATATAAATAGATTTTTTAAGAATTTAGGCACACTTAGGATTGGATTATTGCAAGTGGAAAACTATGACTGCACCTAGCTGGTGCTACTCTGAATGACACGTAGCAAGTTAAGGTGATTCAGAGTGGGGGTTATGTGGCACTGCAAACTATGCAGTTGATGTCATACAAAAAGACTGAGTGGCTTACTAAGTTGAAAAAATATTTTAATAGTAATAATAAAATGAAGTTTGATATCCAAAGTGAAATTTATTTATTATAAATTACATTAATTATAAATTGGAAAGTCGGTTTGTATGGTTTTGCTAGGCAATTTACAAAATTATGATTTTATCAAAAGAAACACAATCAACTTTACAATTTTACTTAATTTTATTACTACTATTAAAATATTCTTGTAAAATCAGTCAACGAGAATTATGTTGTTAGTTTGTATTGAGCAGTGGTTATATGACCAAGTTTTGGAGTGATGAGATAAAACAGCCAACATGGTCTTTGGTCTAAAGTGCGGAAAGAAGCAGCATCTGTGCAACTAGGAGCTGGTTGTGATTACTTGAAGTAAATGTTTCTCATGTACTTTTGAAGTTGTGGCTGCACTTAAGCAGGCCTAATTTTAATTTCATTTTGACTGGCCACTGAATAATGTCAGTTAGCAGGTCACAATAAATAGCAATGTGTATTGCTAAATTTGCTGTATATTTATTTGTAAATGCACAAAAATAATACCCAGTATATGCTTTTAGCTTCATGCAATGCCACACAACCAGCCTCTAGACTGCAAAATGTGACAATAAATTAATGTATGAGTGAACTGCTTCCAATGAAGGTAGTGTTTAAAATGAACAATAGGACATAATACTGATCACAAACCAGTAGCATTGTAACAGGACTTGGAGACCATTATGAACAAACCATAAGTTTGCATATAAAGTGTGATAAAGATAACAAACTGACAAGCACATATAAGACCACAACTTACAATAACCAGGAAATCAAACTATTTAGAAATTGTTTAAAAAGTGACTCATGGCAGCAAATTTATGATACAAGTACTGGAAACGTATCTGAGAAATTTGATATATTTATTGACAGAGTTAAATATCTCTTTGATATAGGATTTGCAGTCGAAACCAGGAGGTAAAAGATACTCTCCAAAATAAGTGTATAACATTGCCCTTGCTTCGTATGATGCCATAATTGTTAAAGTAGATACCGCGATTATATTTTTTGGACAAGGAATGTTTGAATTTTAAATAAGTTAGTTAAAGTACTGCACAAAATGAACATTAAAGCAAAAAAACTGCGGGTTGCATATTAAAGTCGGGCACCGTACAAGCAACAGCACGTTATAAGACTTACGGAAAGCATCTAGCTGGATCCTGCACTTCATATTGTAGAAGCTGGAAATGATAACTTTTTCATCTTATTTAGTATGTGAACGTTGGAGATACTTTACGTAGGAGATCAATGTTCAGACTGTTCACTTCGCTTTTCATTGTTGTGTGACCGTGGGTGGACTCGCAATGCAACTAATTTAATTTCGTTTGTCATTTTTTTACTCCCAAACAAGCGAGAAGACGGAACTATGATAGTAGTTTTTTCTCACTCTCTGGTCTGTATCTAATCGGAGTAGACGTCTTTCATACCTGTATCCACTAATGCAAGTAAGAATGATGCGAGTTGTTGCTGAAAATATATTATTTAAATTTAAAAGCATTCCCTCTCCTAGGGTTTCATTTAAGTCAAACTCCCCCACGTCAAATATTTAATTTCTTGATGTTTTTCAGCTCCTCGTCAACCGTAATAGTTTAATGTTCAGACGCCATTACAATCGCTTCGCATTTTCTGCAAAATTTCAATCAATCAATCATCCTTATACAATACTTTGCTTGATTTCAGAACCTGCGGTCATCTCTTTTGTAATTTCACGAAGTCCAATCTCTCTCTCTCTCTTTTTAATTATTAACTTCATGTTCCACCCACGGTCACACAACAATGAAAAGCAAAGTGAACAGTCTGAACATTGATCTCATAGAGAAAGTATCTCGAATATAATCGCGGAATCTACTTTAACAATTATGGCATCATACGAAGCAAGGGCAACGTTATAAGTGGATCACTATTGATATAATAAAATAACATGAAACAAAAGATTTCTGTACAGAATTACCAAAATGTGTGACACAATATTTAAAACAGTACTCAAAAGGGCGATAAAAGTACTAAAAAGCTAGAAAGTGACAGATACATCCTATAAAATTAGAGCTGTTTGGAATATTGTCAAGATATTAATAGGAAACGACAAAACTGCAATTAAAAGCATACAGTTGAATGAAAATTTACAAACTACCAACAAACCAAAGGATGTACCTAATATATTTAACAGTTATTTTATGAATGTAGCAGAAAAACTTATTGAAAATAATGTTACCCATAATCCTCCATCACAAATAGCATCAAAAACAGGCACATTAATTGATATTTCTCATTCTGACTAATATACAGTAAGTGCAGCAGGAAATCAAACGTCTAAAATCAAAACAATCATCAGGTATATACAATATACCTTCATTTTCTTGTAATAAAATGTGTAGCCTTCCTCTCTGAACTACTGACTCATCTTTTTAACCTGTCATTCTAAACTGGCAGCTCTTCAACATGATTAAAAATTGCTAAGGTGAAATCAGAGCACAAAAAAGGAAGTCAGGAGGAAGTGTAAAGTATAGGTCCAGTTCTATATTATCTGTATTTTCGAAAATACTAGAAACCTATTTTATAAAAGACTGTGAAATTTCTTAAGTTTAATATACTAACTGATTTCCCAATGTAGTTTTAGAAAATAATCACTCAACCAAAACAACAGTCTTTTCTTTTTTTTCTTTGAAATGCTACCGGTCCCAAATAGGTGGGAACACACCAAAAGCATATTCGTAGAGCAACCAAAAGTAACTGATACCATCAATCATGATAAATTACTTCATAAGATCGAGAATTGGGGTATCCATAGACAGATCCAAAAGGGGGGGGGGGGGGGGGGGAAGTGGCGAAGGTTCATAAATGTTTTGTTTGATTGGGCATCAGGTAAAAAGGAGTGACTAGAGTCTTTCTACTCAGCCAGAGTTTAGCTGCTGTCTTGGATCCACCCCTGGGGGTAGCAGAGGAATAGCACATAACTGTATTAAATCATACTTCCATAATAGAAAACAGCTCATAAAGATAAATCAAATAGCACAGTCAGTACATATCATTCTGATTTATTGGAGATAAAACATAGAGTTCCCCAAGGGTCAATATTGGGTACAGTTCTCTTTTCACTGTATGTAAACAATATACATGATCTATACATAAACAGCGCAAATGGAAAACTTTACCGATTGACAGACACCACTAGCATCTTAATTACAGGAAGTGTAAAATAAATCTTTGAAAGGAACCAAAAAAAAAAGAAGAGATTATTTGATGCTAACAGTCTGAGTATAGATTTGGATAAAACTGTGCAATGTATGTATTTACCACCACGAATAGGTTGCCAGCTAATCCCCATATTGAAATAAATGCAATAATAATAATAATAATAATAATAATAATAATAATAAATAAATTAATTAATTAAAAAAATGAAAAAAACAGAGAGTACAAAATTTCTTGCAATACGTATCCAGTAGAACATAAAATGGGATAAACATGTAGAATATATATAAAAAAAAACCAAGCAAAACATGTTACATAATATGAACATTAAAGAATTGCATATCATATGCTAATGTGCAATCCATATATTTTGCCTATGCCCAATGACAAATGAAATATAGTACAGTATTTTGGGGAAACAACAGTGGAGTAAGTTAAAACTTTTAGAATACAGAAAAAATGGAAGTGTAAAACCATAGAGCATCTAGTAAAAAAAAAAAAAAAAAAAAAAAAAAAAAAAAAAAAAAAAAAAAAAAAAAACTGGCACTTCCATTCTTGTTCATACTAGCAAATGTAATTGTTATAAAAGATTAATTAAACAGTATCAGGCATTGCATCACCCATAATTAACCTATACAGTTACCACACATGACAAAACTATTATATTTATGTAATACAGACAAATACACCACTATTTCAGAAGGGAATACTACATCCCAAAATTATACTATATAATGGTTTCCCAAAGCTACAAAAATAATAATGAGACACAAAGAAATTCAAAACAGCCATGAAGGATTACTTGGTGAAGCACTGCTTCTATTCAGTAGATGAGTACCCAGAGGAACAAAATTCCAGCACCAGCTATACTTGTATTGTAAAATGTACAGAGGAAAAAGTGTAATGTAAATTTATGTTAAGTTACTGTAATGTATGTAGAACTAGTCCTATATCTATTGTACTCAGTACAGTTATAGATTCACAGGACCAGTAAACAAATAAATGAAATAAATCATTGCTCGTTTGGCACTCATTCGCCACCCCTTCCCTTTGGAACTTATGGCGAGGCTCCTGGCTCGCTCCTACACTGAAGGCAGCACAAACACACAAAGGTCTGCACAGTGTGCAGATAAAGTCGGCAACACAGGGAGCATGTACAGCACGATAAACAGATTGTGTTTCGCTGACACCCAGCCCCTACCACTCAACTCTCTAAAATGTCAATGAAGAAGTAATATTAATTGGAGTTTAGCTCTAAGTGTAGGAAAATGTAATGTGATTCAGATGAGTAGGAAAAACAATCCATACTGTCTGAATACAATGTTAGTAGTGAGCTGCTTTGACACAGATGTGTCAATAAGGTATCTTATTATAACAATGCAGAGCGATATGAGATGAAATGACTATGTACAGGTAGTTGTGGAGAAGGCAGATGATTGAGTTTGGCGTATTGGGAGAATTTCAGGAATACATGGTTAGTCTGTAAAGGAGTCTGGGTATAGAACACTAGTGCAACTCAGTCTTATGTACTACTTAAGTGTTTAGGATCCCCACAAGATCAATTTAAACCAATTCAGAGGCAGGCTGAGGTTTGATACTGGTAGGTTCAATCAGTGTTACAGAGATGCTTTGGGAACTGAAATGGAAATCCTTGGATGGAATTTTGTTATGTCTGTAAATAAGTTCATATATATTTTCATCAAAATTAGATTACAACTTAGGTTTACTATATCACATAATGAAGACAAATGACAGTATTGTTCCTGAAGCTACAAAGAGATGCCAGCTTATAAAGAAAAGGATAGTCTTGTTGAAGTTTGCTGTCAATCACAACACACTCCCCCAGTACGTCTTTTTCCAATGCATTAGCGCATTCAACAACAACTCATGTCCAACTACCAGTTGCAGCTCCACTGTCTGTAATACACTCTGACCACACCAACTGTAGAGCACAATGTATATCCTGTGGCCATGTGAGCATGTCTTGCAACCACTGTGGGATGCTGTGGATGTCAATGGCTTGCATGGCGACTGCTACAATAATGTAACAACAGTGGCACCAATAAACGGTGGTACATCAAATATGATGTTCATTTGAGAAACACTACTGAGGAACTGTAGATGGTGTGGCTTTGTAGCTGGTTGCAGAACAATACTACTGCCTCCAACTTCCATTTCACATGAGGACCAAAAAGATAGTATAAAGGAAATCAGGCAAGTTTGGAGGCATATAGACAGTTGTTTTTCCATTGTTCTGTTTGGAAGTGGAAGAGAAAAGAAATTGACAAATAGTGATATGAGGTGCCCTCCACCATGCACAATATGGTAGCTTGCGTATTATATATGTTGAGGTACATGTAAACCATATACAAGAAGAAAAAATTAAGTGACCTATCATCAAAAGAATCTAAAATTAATACAAAGAAAATGAAATACATAGTTATAAATGTCACTGATACAACGCCAAAATAATAAAATAACAGACAGACAGCAGAGTTTTGAAGGAAACTCCAAACTCCACTGAAACAATATGGGCATTCTTGAACAGAAAAACAAGTAGCCAACTACAAATGACTAAATGATTGGTAATTATATATATAGTATCTTTTCTAAAATTTATGCTATTGTAGTTCCTTTACATATTCTGCATAATATTTATTGTAAATGTGAGCAATAAAATGTCACAAACTAATGAACTTACCTGTCTGATAACTACTTCCACTTCGCGGTTCCCTGGTCTCATTTGAAACATGAGAACTCGGGTTTCTGTTTTCAGTTTCTGGAAGGTGAAGCAATTCTTGTAGAGCAGATTCTGATTGACAGCTGAAACCTTGTTCTTCATCTTCCACTTCCTCTAACTCATCCTCTGATATCTGTAAAATAAATGATGTAGTATCAAAAACTGAGATACTCTGAAAAGAAAATTTTGGTAAATTATAAGTATATTTCTAAGTCGTTCAATCATTTTCACAATGGCATATTTTCAAAGAAGAGAGGAGTCAAAATGAAATGCGTTGAAAAAATATAACAAGCAATGTATGAAAATATACGGTGATAAGACAGGTTTGCTTGCCAGTACTTACCTACAGTGGCACAAAGATGTTGTAGAGTTTGGGTGGGAGACAGAACACCACTTTAGGAGGGATTGGAAGGATCTTGTGTAGATTGTCTCTCGTTTCAGGGCATGATGACAGACAATCAAAGCCCAAATAAAGCATGTGATTTAAACTGTTCCAGTCGGGAGTGATATTGGGTGACAAGGACTCTCCTTTGTGACTGATTATTGGGGATAGAAGGAGCATTTGTGGTGTGTGGGGATATGGCACAGGAAATCTGTTTGCGCACATCCTAGTCCACTCTCTATGCCACTCCCAATACAAACCCCTTGACACAGGGATCATATCCTTGTGCAAGATCCCAATGCAAAACCTGCGCAATCCAGCCATCCAGCACTTCTTATTCTGGTCTTGTCATGGGCTTATCCTACACGATCAAATGAAAGCAGGGTGATTTGCCAAATCTGTTTCAACAAATCTGTTTCAATAATTGCACAGCATTTTACATTGGCTTTAGAAACACATTGTCCATCAGGATGAATGGCCATGTTCAAATTGTGGCAAAAAGCAAGATGGACCACCCTGTGCCACAGCATGTGGCTGAACACAATACTATTGATTTTGATGGCTACTTTATTACCTGGGCCATCTAGATACTCCCCTCCACCACCACCTCTTCTGCACCACACATATGGAAGTTGTCCGTTCGACACAATCTACACTCCCGCAACCACCCTGGCCTCAACCTAAGATAACTTGCCATCCATATATCCTGTTACTTATAATACTTCCTCTCCTTCCCCTCTCATTATCCTGTATCTCCCCAATTCAAGTGACTGTGTGATTGTATATGTTTCTATTTCTGATGAAGTCCATCGCCAAAAATTTAAGTTGTTTTAATGTGACTCTATTTTATGTACCAGTCAGCAGCTCAGTGAGTGTTTTTACGGTCAGTTTATGACCAATTCCAATTGGATTTTCCATTGTTAAACAAATATATAATATCATTATTAGTGAATGTTGTTGTTTTTGTAGTCTTCAGTCCACACATAGATTTGATGCAGCTCTCCACACTACCCTGTCCAGTGCAAGCCACTTCATCTGCGAATGAAAACAGCAACCTACACCCTTTTGAAACCTGCTTACTGTATTTGCCTCTTTGTCTTCGTCTATGATATTTACCCCACCCAAACACTTCCTTCTAATGCTAAGTTACAACTGTATCCTTGAGGTCTCAGGACTTTCTGTCTGAACTCCTTATCATCCACATTTTACTTTCATACAATGCTACACTCCAGACAAATGCTTCCAGAAAAGACTTTCCAACATTAAATTAATATTGGATGTGAACAAATTTCCCTTCTTCAGAACCGCTTTTCTTTCGATAGCAATTCTGTTTTTTATATCATCTCTACTTCAGAACTCAGAAGTTATTTTGCTACCAAAAACTCATCTACTACTTTTATTGTCTCATTGTCTAATCTAATTGCTTCAGCATCAGCTGATTTCTGACATTACATTCCATTACCCTCGTTTCACTCTTGTTAATGTTCATATTATACCCTCTTTCCAAGATATTATCCATGCTGTTCAATTGCTCTTCCGGGTTCTTTGCTATTTCTGTCGGAATTACTATGTCACTGACAAACCACAAAGTTTTTATTTCTTCTCCCTGAACTTTAATTCCCCCTCCAAATTTCTCCTTGCATTCCTTCACAGCTTGCTCATTGTGCAGATTGAACAACATTGGGTAAGGCTACAACCCTGTCTTACTCCCTTCCCAATGACTGTATCCCTTTCACATCCTTTGACTATAATAACTTCTATCTGGTTTTTGTACACAATGAATATAACTCTTTGCTACCTTCAGAATTTGAAAGTGTGTATTCAAGCCAACATTGCCAAAAACTTTCTTCAGATCTACAAAAGCTAAAAATGTGCATTTCGTGTGCAATATGTGTTCAGCAGTCAGCAATCTCGAAGCCCTTTTGGCTTCACAGGAAAAGCCTATAAATGTACTAAAAGGAGATTTAGCTACAAGATGCTCCAAACATAAAGACCTCTTGATGAAATATGTAGAAATGAAGAAGATATTGCCTACAACAGAAATTGATCAACCCACAGTTGGTGTATTGCATTTGTGTGATTCACATGCAGTTAGAAATCCAGGTGTAAACAACTCCAAAATTGAGAACAAGATACGTGATTTCAGTGCCTCAAACATGAAATCAAACAACAAAGCAAACCAGTTCTAAGCTATCATCTTGGGTGACAGCCAAGTTCGCAATGTATCTACATTTCTAAATGAAGACTCAAGACATCAAATGTTTAGGTTACGTTCACCGCAAGGCCAATTCCAGTTTCATCCCAAAAACATAGAAAATCAAAACTCTGCCAAAATAGGCACTGCAGATATTGTGGTAATTGAAACTGGAACAAATGATGATAACTACTTTGAAAAGTTGGCTTCCTTTATTATTTCAAAAAAAGTGTTTATAGTTGACATTCCATTTAGACATGATCTTACAAACTGGTCATGTGTGAATACAGAAGTAAAAGTAGAAATTCACAGATATAAAAACTGTGCTTAAAATTCACAAATATAACACTATTTAAAACTATTGAATGTCATGGAAATCAGTAAAGATGAAATGGGTTTCACCTAAACAACTTTGGCAGAAATGAAATCACAAATCTTGTAATAAAAAAAATAAAAAAATAAAAATAAAAAAAAAAAAGGGGAAAGAGGAAAAGAAAAAAAGGAGGGGCCACAATACCACTTGATTATAGAGAACCGAACATCACTTGACAACTCCTCAGATCTCAAGAACATTTCATTTCCACATGAGCATACAGGTCAGTATAGCACACTCAATATCGTTACTGGACAAACAAAAACAACACAGTCACACCAAAACCAAAAAAAACTTCAAACAGGAAGGGCTAAACCTTGTAGCTACAAACACTGCAAACCACATCCACAACAGAGATGTAAGAAAAAACTTCAAAATGTGAATCACGGAAACTGCAAGCTGGGCGGTGATACAGTGGTGACTTACCAGTGTCTAGCAGTACAAACTTGGGTTCAAATTAATTCACCAAAATTTTCAAAGTTGTAGCAATAAGCATAATGAAATGGAAACAATTGCAGGGATTGATACCCGAGATGTTTTAGATATAACTGAACACTGATATACTGATTGGGTAATTAATGTATGCTGGCCAACTTCCACCATGTTTTGCACTGCTTTCAGCAGGACAATAAAATATTGTGGTGGAGTAGTTATATTTGCATCTAGAAATAGTAATTATAATGTAAATGATGTAAGTGCTTTTAGCATAGAGGGTGTAATACAGCTAGCAGCAATCGACTACAAATGGGAGAAAGAGAACATAATTATCATAACCTATAGAAACCCCCAAGTGGCGATCTATGTATTTTCTTTGAAGTTCTGAATGATTTTCTTTCTAAGATTGACTGCAGATACTGAAATAAAAAATGGCTGGTCAAACTTAATTCTTAAGGTAAAGCAGTCAACAATCCGAAGACTGGTTTGAACACCACAGTGCTTTACTAGGCATGGTCCTGTTTGGAGGTGGTATGCCGTTGCCTTCCTCCGACCTTCGAACTGACTTACCCAGCCAGTTATAGGAGGACCTAGAGTGTAACATGGGTTCCGAACCACGGTGCCACTCGGTATTTTTCACGTGAGCAATGCTGCCAGAGGTGAAAGACGTGGAAAGTGACAGATAAAAATCCTAGGACCTGGCGGGGATCGAACCCGCGACCTTTGAATTTAAAGTCTGGCACTCTACCACTGTGCAACCGAGTATAGAAGATATAAATATTGACTTGCTGTGTCCTGACCCAACATAACAAAGAAACTGGAGTTAGTACTATACCAGTATAACTTAATTCCTTTGATGATAAACAAGCCCATTAGGGAGGTCAATTGCAGCAAATCACACACTGAAAAATTGTTACCACAAACAATGACAATATCAAAACTCTTCACAGTATGCTAAGACGCTTACAAAGGAATGAACATAACAGCATCACTTTCAATGAATTCACATCTGACTTTTATTTCTGTTTCAGAGACTCATGCCCAGAAATAGCCTTGCCTGTAATTGAGTACAAAAAAGTAAAAAAGAATATGTAACTGGATAAATAATGAAGTGAAAATAGCAAGAGAAAAACTAAGACTTTCCATGCAATGATAAAACCTAGTGATAATTATAGACTAAAGGAAGTATTTAAGAACTTTCATGATTACAATAAAAATATCCTTTTAGAAGCTAGAAGTAAATACGTAGCTACCATGTTACAAAAGTCGATTAAGTCTGGCAAAGCTGTCCGGTGTGTCATAAATAGTTTTAGAAATTGTAATGGCAAATCAGCTGCTGATTTTATCATCAATTTTAAAGGGAGTATCATCAAATGCCCATATGAGATTGCAAATATTTTTAACAAGTACCTTTCCTCTGTGGGAAAATTCATCAATGACCACTTTGACAACCTCAAGTATTCATATAAGGGCATTCCACTGAAGCATAGCATGTAATTGGCACGTGAAAACAGCAGGGAAATAAAACACATACCGGTAGTAATGTCACTAAAAAAGTCAAATTCTAGAGGCCATGAAGGATTGTCTATCAGCATACTAAAAAGAGGCATACGCAACATATCAGACTGTATCACAACAACAATGAATGACATAATCTCATCAGGTATTTTTTCAGATAGTCTAATGATAGCACAAGTAATATTCATTTACGATAAAGGTGATAAAACTATAATCTAGAACTATTAACCTATCTCAAGTTTACCTGCATTTTCCAAGGTAATCGAGAAAGTTATTTATAGTAGACTTATGTGTTTTCTGAGCCAATACAATTTAATATTAGAGAATCAAAATAGATTTATGATGATTTCAGTAGCTGCAGCACAGCTAGTAGATGAAATAATAACTACCATAGAGAATAATGAGCACGTTACTGGAGTGTTTGATTGTGTCAACAACTACTCAACAAGTATGGAACATAGATATTAGAGGAATTGGCTTTAACTTAATAAAGTCATATTTGAGCAATAGAAAACAATTAATTAAAACAAACTGTGAGTGTTTCAAATTCAAAGTTACTGATGTGAAATATGGGGTGTCTCAAGATTCCATCTTGGGATCCTTCCTATTCCTTAACCATGTTAATGACATAAAGTACTGTTTCTCTGACATTAAAGTAATAGTGTATGCTGATGATAAAACAATTGTATACAAACACAAAGACCACAACAGCCTGGAGGTTCTGTGCGATACTGTTACTAATGAAATAGTTAAGTACTGTACTTACTCAGCTATAGTACCCGCCTTTTATCCAATTTTTTCACTTCTGAAATTGCTAAGGGTACTATAGGCTGAAACTTTGTAAATTCAGTACTTCATTCAGTTAGTTCAGGACAGGCTAAATTTGTTAATCATTATGCTGTACATCAGTGTTTTTCAATCTTTTTTAACGCGTGACCCCCTTCCGAGTACAATGGACCGACCCCCCAGGCTCGTAATAAAACTATGTCATTGATTCCAAAGGCAAAGTATCTAATTTTCTTTCTTACATGTTTGTAAGTACTGCACAGCCATTCAAATCTGGTGAAAGTTGCAGTAGTGGAAACGAATCAAAACTGAAACAGAAAAGAGTTTATGACTACAAGTATCTGATATATGGTTTTGCTGACATGAGTAATAAAACTCAGTGTGTAATTTGGGGATACATTTTGCAATGTGCTAGTATGAAAACTTCAAAGCTGATGCATCACTTCTTAATATCAAAATGATAGTTATAAATTTCAGATTTCTTCAAAATGATACTGAAAATGCTTAATCAGCAATGAACTAATATGATCCAGAAACAAAATGGTATTGTTATGTATTGATTTCAATAATATTATGTTAGTGATATTTGTTTTGCTAACGTAACAATATTTAAACATGTGGTAGTCACACAAGAAGACTGTGACCATTATAAATAACTGTAGCAGTACTGCTCAAGTCACTTAATTAACAATTCATCATGAGGTGGAAAATTTGCATCATTGTTACGTGTTTCGGTCAACCCGTCATCAGAAGTCAAAAGTGCCATAGGTAGCTGTTGTACCTGTGACAGTTCATGGTCTGATTAAGGTCCACCTAAAATGTGTCACAACAAAACAATTTATGGATGACTTGTCAAATAAGTGACTTTCACGAAACTAAATCACATCTGTTTGGCTGTTCTGCCATAGTAGTGCAATGTCACGAAAAGTAGATTTGGTATCGAACATGATACTACTGCATCTTTCTCCATCTTCGACCCCCTGAGAAAGACTTGGCGACCCCCCAGAGTGTCGCGACCCACAGGTTGAAAGACACTGCTGTACATTATATGATACTAGCTGCTCCCTGCGGTGTTACCCGCGGTTCAATACTCCAACATTAAAGTGCCTAGAAACGGCATAAATAACTACATGACTGTTTGCGACATTGTTAGCACGGAATATATAATTGTCTTGGAACGGATGGAGAGCCAAAATCTATTGCAATACGTCCCTGTAAAAGACGTTTCGAGACTTCTTGTTCTCCGAGTATACGTAGAGATTTCTTGCTCTCGATGCACGGAAGCAGCGTACCTAGAGCTGTCCGTGCGAGAAACATGGGGTGGCCACATGAATACTAGCCACTTTTAATGTTTGTCCTTGACTCTTGTTAATAGTAATCGAGAAGGCCACTTTCAACGGAAACTGTAACCGGTTAACCTGGAATGACAAGTTTGTTGGGATGATGGGAATTCGTGGTATTAATACAGTCTATCTCTTGGCTCCACCGGTGATGATAGTGGCCTGCACAGTATGCCTTCTCAGGTCCGTGACGCATAACCTGGCGCCATTGCATAAACGTGATGCATCCAAGTTACGCATCAATAAAACAGGAACACCCACCTTCAGCTCTAACTTGTGGAATGGCACCCCTGACAGTAAGTAACTACAATAACAACAATACAGTAATCGAAAACAAATGCCAAGTAAAGGAACAAAGTGAACAGTAAACCTAACGGAGAAATGTAACGAAATAAACAACAAACCTAACGGAGAAAAGTAAAGAGATAAAAAAGACATCTAACGGAGAAAGGAATTGTTGAGATCCTACAAATGCAAAGCGAACCAACAAAAGAACTAAATGCAAACGTTCGAATGCTATAAATAATCGAAATCAGCAAAGAAACTATTATTCGTTGAAATCCAAAGAGAATACAATTTTAAAGAATTACGATAACATCACAATGTTCGAACATCTATAACATTTCATATGTTAATTGCAGCGTACCGCCTGCCATCTGCTACTACTTTTGTTGCAGTTTACGTACGCTATTTATATGTGGCAGTTCACGCTTTGTACACAAAATAGGGCTTTGTATCTAGATCCCATTCTACACAAAACGTCAATGTTTTTTTCTTGCCATGGTACTTGGAGCATATTTTATTTAAAGTCTTCAATTTATATACATACTTCCTTCATTTGTTACAACAAATGAAAATGAATGCGGTATAAACGCCAACATTCAGATTTCTTGTGTATGTAATTATATTTCAGTTAAGCCATTTTGGCAGTATCCAAGAATCTTTTTGTATATTCGAAAGTAAAAAAGATAACAATAACAAAGAAAAAAAAAATTCACTATAGCAGGACCCGAACCATTGCCCAAAATAACCGAAGTCCATTACATAACGCGTTAACCCCCGCGGCTAAACATGACATACTCTACACTGCTGTTCTGCTGTTGTATTAGAAGCTTCTTACAACTGTTCCATATTTCTATGGATATATTTGAAATAAATAACTTGTAATGAACATTTTGAAAAGTAGCCTATGTCCTAATCCAAGACATAAGAAATCTCTATATGAAATTTCATCTAAATCAGTGCTGTAGTTTTAGCGTGATGCGGTAACAAACATAGAAACTTTCGCATTTATAATATGTATAGGATGCTCATATTGAGGGACGTTTGAAAAGTAAATGCAAAGTCCAAGAGATGGCACCACCAGTGCATACAAGGTCATGTTTATTTAGTAGCATCTTTGGAGAGAACTCAGACCAAGTTTCAGCAATATTGGTCTCTTTCTTTGCATTTGGCATTTGTGTGCATCAAGGAAGTAAAATGATTGTCATACAATGGATGAAAAAGAATTTCATGTGATGATTAAACATCCCTTCATGAAAGGAAAAACGCCTCAGGAGACTAAAGAGAAGCTTGATAAACATTATGACGATTCTGAACCTTTGATTAGAATAGTTTATACCGTAAGTTGTTTCAAAAATTTTAGAGTGGCCATAGGGGCACAAGTGATGCTGAACATTCTGGAAACCCTGTGGAGATTAGGGCTCCAGAAATCATTGATAAAATCCATGATATAGTGATGGATGACAGAAGAGTTAAGATGCATGAGATTGCTAGTACTGTGGGCATCTCAATATAATATTTTGCATCAACATTTGAACATGAGAAACCTATCCGCAAGATGGGTGCCGCGATTACTCACGCTTGACCAAAAACGGAATCTTATATGGTGTTGCAAGAAAGGTTTGCAGTTGTTCAGGAAGAATCTGCAGGACTTTGTCACTGTGGATGAAACATAGATACATTACTATACTCCTTAGACCAAAGAACAATCTAAACAATGGGTTACCAAGGGAGAATATGCACCAAAAAAGATGAAGACTGGTCCTTCAGCTGGAAATGTTATGGCGGCGGTATTTTGAGATTTGTAAGGGTTAATCCGCATTAACTATGTGGAACAGGGTAAAACTATTACAGGTACATATTATTCATCATTATTGGACCATTTGAAAACCGAGCTGCAAGAAAAACACTGGCGATTGGCCCAAAAAAAGACCTTTTCCATCACGACAATGCACTAGCACACACCTCAGCAGTTGTGCTCACAAAACTATTGGAAAAAGGATTCCAACTTGTTTCACATTCCCTCAGGCTACTATTTCTTCCCCAGTTTGAAGAAATGGCTGGTAGTAATCAGATTTTATGTCAAATGGGGAGGCAATTGCAGAAACTAATAGCTATTTTGCAAACTTGGACAATTCCTATTATTTGGAAGAGCTCAACAAATTAGAACAGTGTTGGACAAAGTGTGTAAGTCTAAAAGGATACATATGCTCTTCCTTATGTTGCATTTTGTGGCTACCAGTAGCCACGTGCTGTTAGGGGTGAAAAACTGAAATATGAAAACTTCCAGTTCACAAGCTGCTGCACAGACACCATTGTTTGTTGGAAACTTGACAGTTCTTAAGAATGCCGTAAAGCCAATTATCTAATCACTGGTACTTATTTTCGTGTGTTGTTGTTAATATAAATCTGAATTCAACACTGACTGCAGGATAATGTAAACCTAGCAGTAGTAAATGGAGAGTGCGGTGGGTGTGGTGGTTGTCAGCTATTGTTACCATTGTTCCAGGTCCTACTGGCAGGAAAAATTGCGTAATTTCATATAAATTAGTGCTGCAGAATGTCACATAACAAACCAAATCATGAATTTTCTAGATTTTTAAATTTAGTATTTTGGCCTCAAAAATTAAGGAGGGTTACTGTAGGTGGCGAGGTACTACAGCCAAGTAAATACGGTATTTCAATTAAAGCCAGCTAAATGTAAGTGCATCAAAGACTGCAATAGTGAAATTTAACCACAGGAAGCAAACTGAATTTGACATGTAATTATCTATAGGAGACCAAACTGTAAAATAGGAACAATGTACAAACTTCTTGCTTATCACCAGTGCTCTTTTTCTAAAAAAACGTTTCGGGGTACTCTGACATTAGATATAATGCAAGGAGATAGAGAGAGAGAGAGAGAGAGAGAGAAGTATGGGACTCTTCAATTGACTTTACACAACCGACAAGGACGGAACAGCAAATGTAAACAATTAAAGAACAACAAAACAAAGAGGGCAATTAATCACAAAGGATCATGGTAGCAGGACCGTAGTGAAATCTGTTGGTAGCTCGGCATTTGAGCGTACACATATCCGTTTAGCACTACCATTGCCGACTAGTAGTGGGCAAGGACACTACATGATTTTCCAACTGGCTGCCAGTGATGCAGTTGTCGAGAACAGTTGCTGCAGCTTCGAAATGCTTGAAACAATCAATGACATCACTTTTCCCACCAAAAGCTGCACTGGCATCATTTGTATTGCAATTACCAACCTGAAAAAATGAAATAATAAATGTCTGTGAAATAAATCTTTGGCTTTCTTCCAAGTTCTCGACATCGTAAAAAAGTTACTTTATGGATGAAAAAGTTTAGGGGTATGTGTCCCCCAGCATTCCCCCAGAAAAAGAGCACTGCGTATCACAATCCAAAACAATCTCAAGTGGGATACACACATAGATCCCTTAGCCTGTAAGTTGTCCAAAAGTATCTTTGCTGTAAACATGACCAGCAAATATTAACTCTTTCATTTCAGTAGCTGTACAGAGTTTCAACTGCATATTTCGAATGTGTGTCTTTCCTTACTGCTGAAGTCCTTTTTTGTTGATTTCTGTTTCGAATATTGTGATTTTGTGAGTGTTAGTTTCGCATTCTTCTATGAGATTTTTTCTGAGCTTTGCCTAACAATTTCTGGCTGAATATGGTTCTCAAAATTACTTTCTTTACGATTCTTAAGAGAATGCGTGTAGTTGTAGTAAATGGCCAAATTTCACTTAATTTAACAAAATATTGCCCCAGATATAAAAGCTCAAAGACACTGAAAATTCATGCTCAACCTGCACAACTTTATGCATGAAGTCAAACCAGTGTTTATATCTCATCAAGTATAACTTCTACAATATCCAAAATTCACCAGCGTTCATAGAGGATGTGTGCGAATGTCCATACAAAATTTCTTCAAATTCCGTGATGGTCAAGAGGGAAAACGTTTCGAAAATAGTGACCGCGAAATGGTTCGGAAAAGAGCAAGCTTTAGCAATACATTTGACTGGAAAGAAAACTATTCCTAGCCATTAAAAGATGACACTGATGACTCAAGTGCAGGACACAAATATCACGTAAATGTTCATCATACTTTTAGTCCCTCAGATATAAGAGGTTGAACTTAAGAGCATTTGTTGGACACCGATTTTTTTGTGGCGACTTTGCCTAACATTTTCTAGCTGAATATTTTATCTATTTGTCTGAAGAGAAGGCATGCAGTTGTAGAAGGTGGAAAAATTTCATTTATTTTAACAAAATATTGCTCCAGATATAATAGCTCAAAGTTGTAATTCTTCATGCTTTCCCGGCGAGATCTTGACATTTTGGATAAACGGGATTACTGCCGGATGTATGCGTCGTTCTGGCACAATATTTTGGCCGCGTAACTCGCTGCCTTCTTCAGGTGCTACCTGAGACTGCCGTTTTTGGAGGACCTGGTCCAGTATTTATGCCCAGCAGACGCTAGGCGCTCTGTCTGCAGTCCGCGCCCAGCTGGCGCTGCTTGTAGGGTGTTGTCTCTTGGAAACACTAGTGCACAGGGCCCGACCTCTGTCAGATCCAGAAAATCTTGCCACGGAGATTGATCACCTTCAGCTGGTTTTCAGCAGAAATGGATACTCCTCCAAAGACATCCAGAGGGCACTTCATACAACCAGCCAACCACAGGATACAGAGGAGGAGCCGGAGGAGGCAAAGAAGGTGGCATACCTACCATATGCTGGTCCTATTTCTGCGAAGATCAGCAGAATTCTTATGAAGTATGACATTAAGAGCATATTCTGCCCACCTGCCAAAATTGGGACAATGCTGGGAAGTGTGAAAGATGACCTGGGGCTATGTAAACCAGGCATTTACAGCATCCCATGCCAGTGTGGGATGTCATACATCAGCCAGACAATCAGGACGGTGAATATAAGGTGCAAAGAACACCAGAGGTGCACCAGACTCGGACAGGCAACCAAGTCAGCCATAGCAGAGCACTGTCTAGAGTATGGCCACACAATGGACTATGACAAAACCAAAATTGTGACACAGACCCCAAGATTCTGGGACAGCATCATAAAGGAGGCCATCGAAATAAAGGTCACTGACAACCTAATAAACCGAGATAGGGGTTACCAGCTAAGCACAGCGTGGAGTCCGGCTCTGGAACTTGTTAAGGCCCAGCGGAAGGGACCAAATAACTCCACAAGAAGTAGAAACAACTCAGAAGTGGCGCTAAGCGGGCGCGGACCGAGAATGGAGCGCCTGACACTGGACGGGCCTCAAACAGCTGCCATAGCAGCAGATGTCGGCCAAGACGGGCACGGACGTCCAATGCAGCATGTGGGCAGCCACAACATCTCAGGAGCAGTGCGAGGTGGGCGCGGACCAAGAACAGAGCACCTGACACCAGGCAGGCCTCAGACAGCTGCCCTGACCACAGATGGTGGACGAGCTGGGCGCGGACGTCCGTCGGAACAGCAGGGAGGTTTCAACACCTCAGAGGAAGCGCCATGCAGGCGCGGACCGCGAATGGAGCGCCCAATGCAGGAGGGGCCTCAAACAGCTGTTATAGCAGCAGATGTCGGCTGAGGCGGGCGCGGGCGTCCGTTGGAGCATCTGCGCAGCCACAACACCTCAGGAGCGGCGCCAGACGGGCGCGGACCGCGGAGAGAGCACCCTACGTGGGAGGGGCCTCAGAGAGTTGCCGCTGCCACAGATGGCTGCCGATTGGGGCGCGGACGTCCGACGGAACGCCAGAGAAGAGACAACACCCTACAAGCAGCGCCAGCTGTGCGCGGACCGCAGACAGAGCGCCTAGCATCTGCTGGGCATAAATACTGGACCAGGTTCTCCAAAAACGGCAGTCTCAGGTAGCACCTGAAGAAGGCAGCGAGTTACGCGGCCGAAATATTGTGCCAGAACGACGCATACATCCGGCAGTAATCCCGTTTATCCAAAATGTCATAGTTCAAAGTTGCCATAAATTCTCACTCAATCTGCGCAGATTTTCACACGAAGTGAAACCAGTGTTTATATCTCTTCAAGTATTACTTCTACAATTCCCGAACTTCACCAACGTGCATAGAGGACGTGTTCAAATGTTCATATAAAATCATGATGGTCAAGTGGCAAAATCTTTTGAAATCAAGCCCTTTGATGTGGAATTGCCAATAAGCAGTCTCAATGCTCATAATGTCTGTGTAGCAATACATCTGCAGATTGAAAGCCACAGAAAAAGTGTC
Source organism: Locusta migratoria (assembly GCA_026315105.1). Taxonomy (NCBI): domain Eukaryota; kingdom Metazoa; phylum Arthropoda; class Insecta; order Orthoptera; family Acrididae; genus Locusta; species Locusta migratoria. The sequence continues at coordinate 520,100,593 of CM048755.1, forward strand.
CAGATGCACTGTGTGCCTGGGATCACACTCAGAAGACAGGATAGCTGTGACCACCCTCGGCTGCAGGAATATTCAACACAGGACTCAGCTGGCTGATCGGCTGGCTCAGCCAGCTGCAGCAGGTCATGGGAACACCCGTTACCGCAGGTAGCAGGATTAGGTAGCTGCAAGGGCATGTGTGACGACAGACTTAATGCTCGGCGGCAGCAGCTAAAGGATTAAAAGATATGCATGTGCTAAGGACTGCATACCATTCACTATTTGCATCCAATGTAAACTATGCGATAGAGATGTGGGGCGCAACAACACAATCTTAATATATATTGAACACTACAGAAAAAAATTGCACTGATGTGTTTTACAGCCCACTTTATATTTGTTGTCTTATAAGTTTTTGCAAACATTTTGGACCAAAATAATAATCTAAATAATAAAAAATTATGGATATAAGATTACGACTCTACTATTGTGGTAATATCTATGCACCCAACACATAATATTCTTTCTGACTGATTTTACCAAACAGCCAAAATTATATGATGTTTGAGTTTAGCTTAGACAAACATATACTTTTTTTAACTTTTATCTCATTGAACTATCATTTTAATATCTCCTCAACTTTTTCATTAATTTTTCCATTAAAATATTATCACTTGTCTTGCCTTGGTAGTTCAATGTTTATTTTCTTTGATGGTATTGGTTACTAATGACTATAGGCTGGAACGAATGTAGCGTACATTTGGCGTTCGGACGAGTGACTATAGCCTGGATGGAACACAGCATACATTTGGCGTTTGTAAATCAGACATGTGACATCCCTCACCCCAAAATCTCTTGCGAATGCCATCTTGCTTTCTCTACTTGATGATTTTGTTATTATAACTCAAGTGTTGTCATTTCAAAGCAATATTGTACTGAAAATTATCAAAAACACATTGTTCTTAGGACAATGAATTATAATCAAATGTTGGTTAGTTAGTTAACACCTGCCATCGATAGTTCAAGAATCACGGATTACGCTCGCAGCTGTTCGCCATAGTGTAACAGGCAAGGAATTAGTATGTGATGTACAAACATGTTACAAGATGGTTTGGAACTTGCTAGGGCGCGGTTGCTAACCAAGCTCGGTCAGAGGGTTGCCGGCATGGTAACTCGACACCCTCTGTAACAAGAAAACTGAGTTATCAGAAACGATCAAAATAGGACAAAACAAACCAACATCCACAAAGTACCCATTCAATCCGACGAACCAATCAAAAGAGAGAAAACAAAAGACGGTTCAACTAACACCATCTGAAGAGAAGGCCTGTGCACTGCCGTGTCACATCACATCACACAGAGTAGGTCGCGATCGCGTAGCTCACTGGCTGACTGCTGTTAGGCGGTGGGCTGTGCCCCATCAGCTAGCCAGTTAGCTACGTGATCACGAGCTACTCTGCGTGATATGACGTGGCATGGAAGTACAAAGGCCTTCTCTTCAGACGGTATTGGTTCAATGCCATCTGTAATAAAAAAACTGAGTAAAATTCTCAACGAACAACCCAGAACAAATATGAAAAAACGACCGGAAAGCATCAATTTCACTGAATGAAAAAACTAATTCCGCCTTGCTTCCTAAAAGGTTTTTGCACACTCTTGTTAACTGAACACAACTTTCTCTGAAAAGCGCATTTATTCTATTTCGACAACATGCCACAAAATACATAGCAATGAATTGTAAACATAGACTTCTTTAACACATGTACATAAACTGGGGAGATACTGTTACAATGACTGTTGTAAATGATGTAATGATAGTATTAACTTTGTATATATATTGAGTACTAGAGTTATGTGGAATTCAGTATTACCACACTTGATCTTTAGCTGTAAGAGTAAACATAATCACGGTTTGAAATAGAATATCTGCTCTTTATTTTAGCACAGAACAGTGTAACATGTATGAAGTCATGAACTACAGAAAAGATAATAACATTTACGTTAAAAGCGTCCCTAGCAACCATGTCAAAGACAAACATTTTAGTAGATGCAATGATTCTAATTAATGACTTTCAATATATTCCACGAATAGTGAATAAACGCTTAGGGGAAAAAAAAAATAAACAAGGTCAATTGTTGCAATGTATACACTTGCCTTCTGTTTGATTAAGCAAGTACACTTTCCACAGAAATCTGGGACTTCCTTCACATACGAAACTATCTGTATCAGCACTTTGTGCAGAATGTTCATTATTACAGTATCCTCCCAGTTGCTTCAGACCATTGTTCAATACTTTGTTATGTATTTCACGGAATATTCACGAAATAGATGAAACAAGCATTTTAGAGGGAGCATTATTACATATTCACAGCTCTAAACATTGAAGAAATTAACTCTATTTAATTAATAAGAGTGTCTAAAAAAAAAAAAAAAAAAAAAAAAAAAAAAAAAAAAAAAAAAAATTGTAATGTTGGGTTCCAAACCACTGACCATCAGCATCACAGACCAACGCATTGCCCACTACACTACGGCTAACAATTATAAGTTCCATTCTTTAATCTCATACTATTGATGGTCCTAGGTAACTGATGTTAATATGGCGTTTTTAGACACTAGATTATCATTTATCATACGAAGAACGACGTGTTTTTGTTCATTCTTCAATGCGTCACTGCTTTGTAATGACAACGTGTAAGTTACAACAAGAAAAATCATCAAATATGCAATGCAAGATAGCATATGCCAGAGAGAATTCTGAGCGAGTAATGTCATGTGACATCTCCGAACGGCTGGTTTTCCTTAATTCAATGGAGGGTGGCAAATCTCTGTTATTTTTGTAAATATCTTTCAAACAATATGAGATATGAAAAAAACATAAGGGAACAAAGTTGTAGGGAATTTTTTCCTTTGAAAATTTGGTTATTCAATTTTCGTGTCAGATGAACGGTTTATTTGCAATTAAAATTACATTACAAACTGATTTCTTTGGGATTACTAACATATTTCTCGTCCAAAATATTTGAAAAAGCGAAGTTCTGGTATCTGATAGTCAACAATTATGTCTGCAAAATTTGGTGCCCATCGGTTGAACAGCTCAACCTAAAAAGTGGGAACACGTTATGGACAGACTGACAGACATCCCAAAATAGCTATTATTTTTGCAAATATCTCTGAAACGATATGAAATACGAAAAAAACATAACAGAGCAAAGTTGTAGATAATTTTCTCCTCTATAAATTCGGTTATTCAATTTTCATGTCAGAAGAATGGTTAAGCTGTTATTTTCATTTAAATTTTGAGCTGTCAAAAGATGATTGCAAAGGCCCACTTTTAGTGTTACTACTGTAACCTAAAGTGGGCCAAAAGCTGTCAGAATTATCTGTGGAGACAAACGCAGGTAATCATGTCAGAAATATTTTCCAAAATTGGGCGTACTTACCTTTGTAGTTGTATATGTATTAAAAATAATGATGTAGGTTAAAGCATTCAATCAAGACCTAAACTGTGACATACATCAGCACAACACAAGACAAAAACAAAGATACTATTTAAATAGCCATAGAACAATATTGTAGCAGCCTGGCTGCCTTACAGCAGAAACACGTGAACGACAAACGACAGAAAGCTAGCACAAGGCAGTGGCATCAGATATCTGCCGATGCGCACAGTTTCTTTCATTGGCAAAAATCATCGCAGCGGCGTGGCATGCACCGAAGGGCAGTAGTGCGGGCTGTAAGACAGAATGGATGTCGCCTGGCATTCCCCGTTCCAATTATATGCCACGGACCACATGGGTCGAGCTAAACGCAAGCTCCCCACACACACACGTGACTGTTAATACTGCGCCGCTGTCTGATTGCCGAGACACATGGTATTTTTCATGCCGCCTATGTTCATGCCTCCGTGCCTTCACCGAAAAATGAACAGTGCAACTGGTAAACCTTCTTTACAGTGTGCTAGTGTTCTCAGGAACCTTACACAATGTTACCGCGCCTCCACTGTCGCGAGCGTCGAGGCAGATTTGACTCCCATGTCGTGCTTTCAAGTCAGATTTGTGATTAACTGTGCAACATGAACAGTGCTTCTCTGCGAGTCAGTGTTGTGAAAAGTGTAACTCTTGAACTTTACAGTTCAGCATAAACGAGTGTGTAGTTAATAGTGTATTCAGTGATGTACTTCAGCGCACCAATCGCCACGTTGTGCTACTGACAGTTCACGGACAGCCTAGTCTGATATTAGCTGACCACGGTGGCCACACCCCCTCGCCGCACTGTCATGCTCATCGCCAGCTGTTTGCACTGACGACACCACATCCTGCACAATTGCCGTTGCCCGGCTGACCGCCATTGCACTTCCACTAATGTTGACCTCCAGCACACGAGCTCCAAACAGACACTGCCCGTCAGCTGATCGGCCGCGTTTTCTTCATAACTCCCGAGCTTTGCTCTCTAAAGGGGAATCTGTGTAGTGGCCTGGCTGCCTTACAGCAGAAACATATGAATGGGAGCGGTAGACAGCTAGAACAAGGCAGCGGTGTCAGATATCTGCCGACGTGCACAGTTTATTTCATCGGCAAAAATCGTCGCAGCGGCGTGGCGTGCACTGAAGGACAGTAGTGCAAGCTGTAGGACAGAGCTGTGAGGACGTCGCCTGGCATTCTCCGTTCTGATTATATGCCATGGACCATGCGAGTCAAGCTAAACATGAGCTACCGCTTCTCACATGCACACGAGTGTTAATACCCCGTCGCTGCCTGATCGCCGAGACACGTGGTATTTTTCGTGCCACCCACATTGGCGCATACGTGTTTGGCATATGTCGTATGCCGTCTGCACTAACACAAGCCAACAAGGATCAGTGATTGAACACAAGAACATTTGCCAGAGATTATTTATTTATCATGCAGTGTCAACAATAAATTCCTAACCCGATAAATGTTATTTGTTCATCCTTTCCGTCCCCACCACCTACAGCGAACAACAGTTGGAGCAGCGACTATATGCGCTAGCTTCAACATTATATGAAAAAAAAAAAAAAAAAAAAAAAAAAAAAAAATCTTCATGCTGGTCTGAATCTCACCAATGCTCTACAAAACAGCCTCACAGCCCTTCCGAGCAACAAATAATGAAACTATTTTTAAATTTTTTTAACTGAAACGCCCTTCTGTTCCCTATATGAATTCTATAGCTATATGTCAAACATATACTTTTAACATAATGTATAGAAGTAGAAAATGTGATCTCTCTTCTCCGATAACACGGGCTAAATAGTATTAGTGCGGGAATCTCCTACTGCGCAGCACTTATAAATGCCCTATTGTGTGCTTCATTGCTGGTGTATGGATATTTCGGGTTTTATATGAAGAATTGTGCAGTGGTACAGATTGTTAGTGTGTTCGATATGTAATTAAACTCAAAAATGTGAAGGCGAAAGGAAATATTTCTATTGAAACAAATAGCAGAATGGCAGTCTTCTGAATTGAAGTGTCAATGCCTGGCTACAAGTCAGGATATAGAAGTTGTAAGGAGCTAAGACGCATTTTCAAGTTGCCAAAAGCTATAGAAAGTTTTAACAAATGGAAAAAAAATTATCCTAAAGAAACAAGGCGCTAACTAGAAAGTCCTACATTTGTGATGTCCACTTTATTGAAAATTTAATATTAGAAAGGTAGAAACTGACAAATTCATTATTTGTGGAAATGAAGTAGAACTGCCCGATTAAAGCTATGAAAATCTCCTACAGAGAGGTAAGCTGCTTGAAAAACTGGGAATATAACACCCACAAATTTGTGACAGTGATACCACTTCTGATTTAAACAGAACCTAGTTGTTGATCCACTTGCCAATGCAAAGCGCAAGTAAACAAAAATTAGAAACTAGCTTCGCCAGGGCAAACAATAAACTGAAGTCAGAGAAGGCTAGAGTAATTGTGCTGCTGATGGTGCACTACAGTCACTTCTGGGTAGGTAGAATTTTGTCTATTGATATACAAGTGCCGTTGCAAGCTTGCTTGACTACCGACTACGAAAATCTAAATCCTGACTCAATTTCTGCAAAGTAATGATTTAAATCACAATTTTAGGAAAGGACTAATTTAAAGATCGACAATATTCTGCAACGTATTACAGAACTGACAACTTTTCACTCTAGTTTATTTGCAGGATTACTAAAAGTAAGTGCATAGTAGATTTCATAATCATTATCTAATAGGTCTGCTGCAGGAATAGGAAGTAACATGGCATGAATAAATATTAGTGTTGTCATATAACATTTAATGATTTTTCCTTTTCTTGTTACTTTACTATATTGAAAGTGCAAAAATTAATTACTGTGAAGTCGTGCAGTTATTCACTGCTAGGTTTTCCTGTTTCCATCCCAGTAAATTAAAAAATTATCAGCATTGAGATTGCACTTAAATAATCTAGTTTACACATGTTCCCACAACATAGGCACCTATATGGGAATTGCGACTTCATAAGATGCAATATAGAGATACAAATGCAAAAATGTAACTTCACAGAATGGGAGAATAGTGTGTAAATCGGAGCTAGCACTGCCAAGCGGCGAAACGGCTGTACTCGACAAGTGTTCACACTTTCTACTTAAATTTGTTATGCTTTTAGGTAAAATAAAATTCATAAAAATGTAATGTTATTGTGAAAGAGTAATCTTTAGTTCATAATTTCTAAAACTGTTGTATTCAAAAGAATAATCAAGGGACTGTATTTGATTATTCAATGATGAATAAATATTATTATCATTACTACTATCCTCTAAAATAAGTCAGAAGGTGAGTACTACCTCCTGTGTTCCTACTTTTCTCCAAAATCCAAACTAATTTTCCCCAAGGTTGGATTCCATCAGTTTTTCAATTCAACTGTAAATCATTCATGTTAGTATTTTACAACAATGACTTATTAAACTGATAGTTCTGTTATTTTCATATTTGTTTGCACTTGCTTGCTTTGGAATTGGAATTATTATATTCATCTTGAATTTGTAGGGTATTTTCCCTGTTTCACAAATATTGCCTATCAGGTGGAACTATTTCTTCATGACTGGGCTCTCCTAACAATATCAGCACTTTAGATGGGATATCATCTACTCCTCAAGTCTTGTCTCGACTCAAAGCTGTCAGTGCTCTGTCTACTTCTTCTCACAGTATCCCATTTCCTATCTCATCTTCCTCTATTTGCTATTCCATTTCTAGAATTCAAGTTCATTTCCTTTATATATTCTTTCCATTGACTGACCTACTATGAATTCCATACTTTTCCAATAGTACTGAAATATTAATGGCTGCTCTTTGAACCAAATCTAAGCAAGCTTAGTAATCAAGAGAAACTTGGTAAAGGCTAGAATCACTTTCCCACAGAAAATGATTACAGCCTTCACTGAATTGATGGAAGATGTTTCATACAAAGTGAAGAATGTCTTTAAATAATTTTGTTATGTAGTATTTGTGACCCACCAGAACTGCAACTTGTATCTTGTTATCATAGTTCACCAACAACTGTGTGGAAAGGTTTTGTCACAACTTTAATGTTATACTCAATAACAGCATTTTTGAAACGCATGTTGCATCACAACCTTGAAAGGTTTTTTTTTTAATTATTTTTTTTATTTTTTTTACTTATCACAGTGAATAAGATTTATTTAGCTTTGACTTACCAGGTGAAAATGGACCAGTTGATTGGCACACACAGATATAGAAACATACATGTATGTGTATGTTTTTATTTATGTGTGTGTCAATGAACCAGTGCCTTTTCACCTGGTAAGTTAAACCTTCATACTTTTTATAAATATTTTTCGGACCAGGAATGTTTCCCTCTATAATATAGATAATGTATTTATATAGACTTAATTATGTACCAAACTGAATGACAGACATATTTTTCTGTTTTAACATAAGAAAGTTAAATATTATGTTAATATGTAAAATAAAGTTATTAATTATTATTTTTGTAAATTGCTTTAACTTACATGGATTCCACTTGATACAGCCTCAGTGCCAGGTTGATTGTGATGACTGGGTATCACAGAATGTTCCTCTAACTGCTGTGAATCTGTAATGATTAAAGGTATTTTTCTTGAGCTATAACATATTACACATTTGCACCATCAGTTTAACATTTCCTATAATTTATACAGAATAACTGTCTAGGTTAATTTGTGCTATAGTGGCACAGATTACAAATTAAAATTAAGCGAGGGAAATATCTTTGGAACATAAGTGTAACTTATACCGAAGTTGGTATATTGATATGATAATTTAATGGTACTTTATCCATTGTGTATTTTTTTGGTCTTTGGTTTGAATGATATCTTACAGTAAAAAATAATAGAAATACATTACAATCAACTGTAAATATTTGTGGTAAAATGTAAGCAAGTTCTCAAATGAGCCAAAGTAACAATATCATTTGGACAATGAGCTTATCCATTTGCTTTTCATTTCTTTCTCAATATAAGTTAGAATTCACACAATGCCGAGTACTAGTAACTCAGCAAAGTGCATCCAAGAAAATGAAGTCGTTAAAGGGATGCACTTGTCTACATTTTTCATAGAAAGCAAACTTTATAGGAAAGAGTTTTTCACAAAAAAAGAGTATGATTTGAATAATGTTTGAAATTATACAATGACAATTTACAAGACACATTCCACAGCATTAACATAGCATTTCATTATCTCCTTTTAATGTCATCATTTCTGGTTAGTACATTTGCATCAAAATACATCATAATCATATATGAAACACTATTGAACTACACTATGAATAGATTTCTTAGTATTAAGAGACTATATTCCTAAGAACTGTAAACTGAAAATAATAATTTGAGTTAATCAAAGGAATCTAAATAGTATAAAATTGGAAACTAAAAAAAAGTCAGTTATCACTCTACTTTTTACTTCTGATCAAAGAAACACACAAAGCATACAACAAGATAAGAATGCTGATGAAGACAAGGTTATGGAATATACCTTAAGGAGTAGGTAAAAAGCAAATAAAAGATGCAATTACATTTATGCACTAGAATGAAATTTCTGCAGTAGAACTGACTAGATAACACTAAACATTCTGTGGTTAAGAAAATTATGGCGGGAGGAAAAATAAAATTCAAGTCAGATAGCAAAGAACAATTTTTGTAAGTAACAAGAAAAGAAGTATAGAGCTTATCAAGATAGCTGTGAGAGACTGAAAACATGAAAGGAATACATGGCAAGTGACACTGCGTGCAAATTGTATAAGACAAAAAAGACATTAGGAATATGTAGTCAAAAGTACACAACAATACCAATAAAACACAGGCCCATTCTATTTAAGGGCTATGCTAGGGATCCATGCCTGATACACTTTTGACATCTGATTAATTCAACTATATTCCATTACCTGTAGTTTCCTCTTGTTAATGTTCGTCTTATCCCCTTTGGTGGGGATCATTTGGTAGTGTTCTGAAGTATCATTTCTCACTATTACAGAGACATTTAAAAAAAATATATATAAAAAAATAAAAAAATAAAAATAAAAATAAAAAAAGGAGAGAGAGACAGAAAGGAAAAAAAATATCCACCAGACCATACATGATGTGGGTTAAAGTGCAGTTTATGCGGCAGCGACTAGCCGTTGCTCTTGCTAGGTGATCAAGTGGCATCCATACTGATAGCAACTGTAAGTTGTTGATCGTCAAAAACTTTTGCATACACCGTTTCGTTTTGTTTACATTGGACAATTGTAACGCTATTTCTTATTGGCCACGACATCATGACTCCTGATTGGCTGCTCTGCCATTCCTAAACAAGCGAGCACGACGGCTAGCCGCTGCCGCATAAACTGCACTTTTACCCATTATGTGGGCCTTAGAATCCGAATCTGCAATAACAAATCGGGGTTCCCATTTAAAATTTTACACTTGACACTCCCCACCCCCCACAAACAGTGGAAACAGTTCAGGTTGCGTATTATTTCCTAAGCCTCTGCCATACGCACATGCTGGTGAAAACCATTTTTTAATATTTACTGTTTTTCCGAGTTATTCCAGTTTGTCAACTTAAAATTTACACCCTGTATAATGGACCAAGTTGAGTTCAAGTAGTTGGAGGATACTATACGTTTTAATGTGAATTGCATTCGTTTATGCAACATAGCCTGTTCATTTATACTAGACTTCCTGATACATTAAATACAGTCACATCTCATGAACTAGTGATCGAGAACTCAATACATATAGTATGATTTACTTTACCTTCAGGATATGAAAAACATTTTCAGCTCTTTGAAGTTTTCATTCAGATTGTTCCCAATGATGATTTTCAGTTTCCAGAGCCCATACAGTCATATAAGTTTTGCCCTGGAAAAATCTAGCTAAAAGATCAATGAATGTTAATGACCGAGCATGTGTAATAATGCACAATGTTGTTGGCGAGTTCTTGAACTTTGAGGAGATGAAATCGAGAATGCAAAAACATATCTGGAGCAACAGCTGTGTGGTATTTGCATTCTAGTGTCATCTGGTGAAATAACACTCAACAGCAGATTTTAATGAAAACATTATTTTGTTTTAATGAATTTGTTTCATTTTTTAAATTCTTGTAGTACTAAACAGACAGTAAAATATATATTGTGGAAAGCAACAGACTTCCATTTGTTTATGGAAACTTTATGTTTCTTACTTCTTGCGTGGCTGTTCAAAGCACTCTTCCCCATTGAAGAAATATTTATCTTTGCATTGCACCAAGAGCATAATGCTTTTGTTTGTGATTTGGGATCACATGTAACCCACGGATACACTGTCTCATATGAACTGTGATATCGAATTACACTTCTTTGACATGACAGACAAACACTTCACTCTAAAACACGTTGAATTACTTCATCTGTGCGGGCACAGGCAAGGTCGATTCACACTTGGATTCACTCTATTATTCTCTGCAATGATTGTTTCACTCTGTTCCATCTCAGAAATATGTATATGGCGTTAGTCTCTAAATATATTTAACGATATTTTGAATGTATTGTTATAAGACAGCTGTTAAAGCAATAAATTACAACTGAAAGAAATTGCCTTTTTGCAAAAGTTGCATACCATATTACAGAGTTATTCTTACATCTTTTTGGAGAGCAATTAGTATGTCAAAAAGTTGCAATCAACAATGTTAGAACTATATTTCATACGGGCCTGACTAGCACTCACTAGGTGGCATTGCGTGTATGCATGCTTTACGCAAACCCATTAACATATAACGAGGGGAATAATCTTTTGTGTTGACTATAAAATAAATAATTAATGCTGTTCCTGCTCTATGGTTGACAGGTTCTCAATGTACCCTTGTCCACTAAGTAAATTAATTGTTACCGCGACTCCTAGTTGACACTAGCCGGGCCCGCATGAAAAGCAGTTCAGCCATCAACAATACGTACATCATGACTGTGTTTACTATTTATGTATTACCAATGTCACGTCAGTCACAGCAATCATCAATAATTATTACTAACGAACATAGGCACCGACTTTTGAAATCTTGGGGTATGCTCAGTGGCGTACCCACGTATATCTAAAGAAAAATAAATAAATAAATACGAAGCAAAGCCAAAAACTTACACAAAACATACACACTATCGATTCCATATCACCGTCACCATCACGATTATAAGTTGAAGTCCTTTTGTATTTCACTATATATTTATCCATTTTAACGATTTTCACACGCAAGACATTAACACTTTTAAAACCAAATTTTATTGATTTATGAACAAAACTATTTCTTTGCATATATCTATAAATAATGATTGGATTAATGTATATTTGACAGAATTTTTGATTATTTTTAGTTTTTGCATGGAAATTTGGGATGACAACAGATGGCAGTCTGCAGGATATGTTTCCTTTATTGTAACTAATAACATTTTCAAACTGTTAACTACTAATTTAGACATTGGACAGTTACTTAGTAATAAAGTTTTTAAATCATTTTGTTTCCTTTATCTTGATACAATTATTTGAAAGTATTTTTGCATTTACTCCAACTTAGACATCAAGCAACGATATATATTTTTACAATGCATTGTAGCCTAATGCTTTTTGTTTCCTCAAGGTAATGGTAAAAAATCTAGTCACAATGAATTATTGGAAGCCCTGAAATGTTATTTACAATCTTTGAACAAATGGTTGTGGCTAGACGGACAGATAAAGATGAGGGGAGGGAAAGAGTTAAGACGTAATTCCATGTACAGGTCACACAGGTCGAAAAGAGCAGAAACTAAGGTCCGACTGCTACGTTCAATTGTTGACAAATTGTTGAAGCCTGAAAATTCAAATTCAGAATAAAACTCTATTACTAGCTATTGCGTTTGGAGAATTTTGTAGAGCTGCCAATTAAAACACAAAGACTTTTGCAAGTTGTTATGAGGACTGTCTGTTTACAGAATGTTTTAGCTAGAAGGGATAGGGCAGTCTTCGCAGCAAGTATGTCGGCTCACTGGTAATGTATGTGGTTGTCAAAAGGTTATCTCAAAAGATACTGGGAATTAAATTTGTAGTATAAACATTTTCAATGTATTGTACCAAACCCACTTCCTTTCTAGTTATTTAATACAATTAAAGGTTGCCACCTTCAGTTTACAATATTGACTTAAGAAGTGGAATTCCATTAACATTCGGACTATTTAGAAAATGGTCACTTCACTCAGATGTGAACATGGATTTTAATGCCTATGAATGGAATTACCTGTTTAAAATAATCTATTTAGAGTGGTGTCTTACAAATGCCGGCCGGCCATCAATGGGATGAGAGATTCGATTTTAATTACAGTCAAGAAAATAACATAACGAAAAAGTGATACCAAAATTTTCAGTGGGTTATGCCTGGTATACCCATTCAAATTTTGGGGTATGCTTGAGCGACTGAGCATACCCGTAGTCGGCGCCTATGCTAACGAAGCATCACAATACCAACTTTTACGAAGTTTATAGTTAAAATCAACAAAATGCTTACGCGAAGAGATTTTTCAACACAGAATACAACAAACGAGATCTGTGTTGATGAGTATCACTTGGGGGGGGGGGTGTCAATTACAAAAATTGCTAAAATGTAGTACAAATAAATGTCGCCTTTCATTCTAGCTGCGATTGCATAGTTGTGCCGTAGGATAACATCACGTCTCTTCGACGTACATCGCGAGGAATTGAGTCACATGGTTGAACAACACTTCGAGATAAATACAGAAATAGATAACAGAATATGTAACCTATAATTATAAAACTTTTTAAACCACCCAGAAATATATTTGAAAATGTTTTTGTACACAAACATGAAGCGATGAATGTTATTTAACCCGCGGGCACTAGCGATCAGAGCATTTAGCTCACCATAATTTTAAAATGACTGGCATTTTGTTACTTTTAAATATTAAACTTTGAGGTTTTTTTCTTAGTAAAACTACAGGAATTACTTGTTTACACTTATTAAGTACATTTTGAATTGGTCGTGTAATCTGAGCAATAGAGTATACACGCGAACATTTGTTTAACTCTTACAGCTGCGAGATCTCATGGATTAAAAATCCTGGTTTCTGGCTGAATTCAAGGTTTTTTTCCCAGTTTTCCCGTTTTTTTTTTTTTTTTTTCCCCCCAAATTCAAGGCTTTTCCCCGGTTTTGCCGGTTTCAAGGTTCGGTGGCCACCCTGTGTAACTATGATACATTTCGGAGCTACAGTCCTGTAGATGGTCCAAAATGAGGACCGAATCTAGTTGACTAAATAGATAATTCAAAGCAGTCTAGACTGCTTTTTATATATAAATTGATGGAAAGTAATGAAGTAAAAGGGAAGTGATATCTGCCATTCCCCAGGGAACTGTTATAGGGCCATTACTGTTCCTATCTTTATAAACAATTTATGAGACAATCTGAGCAGTTCTCTTGGACTCTTTGTAGATGATGGAGTCACTTATCGATAAGAAAAGTCACCCAAAGATTACGGTACTTTTTATTCAAATGCATAATCACAAGATATACTGTATGAAAAATCTTCAGCACAGTGGACACTTCATACACTTTTACCAAACAATGTATCATAATGAGACAGTGTAAAGTTGACAGTTAGGCAGAGGTATACAAGATACATCCATACACCAGTTACGAAGCGACAAGGCAGCGGTACAGTCAGAGGAGAGTAGACTGTTCTGCACTCCATGAAGTGCCACACAGCACTCTGAGAACATTAAGTGAGTGGATACACTGGGCAACCAAAGAGGAGGTGTGGGAGGACCAAAAAGTTTCCTGTCAATCATGATTGGGTTGATTACAATGGCAAAGAGAACAACGCTCAAAACTGAGCCTTGTGGGACACTGTTCTCTTGAATAAAACTGTCTTACGGGGTTGAACCTACACGCACTTCATACATGATCTTTTAAAAATTCCTGAATAAAAATAGGCATATGACCCTGGATTCCCCAGGCGTGCAAAATTTGGAGAATTCCCGCCCTCCAACAGATATCATTTTTCCAAGTCAAAACATACAGCCAATGTTTGACGCTTCCATAAAAAGTTGTTCAAGATGTGAGTGGATAGGGTGATGAGATAGTTGACAGCAGAGCGATGCTTACAAAATCCGCATTGTGCGTTTGTATGTTTCTAGATTCGAGCCACCATACGAGCATTAATCATACATTCCATCACCTTGCAAATGCAACTAGTGAGGAAGATTGGATGGTAGCTGGAATGAAGATGTTTGTCCTTTCTAAGTTTAGGTATAGGAATGAGTATGGCTTCACGCTACCATCTAGGAAACATCCCATCCCTCCAGATGCGGATATACATTCGGAGGAGAAAATGCAAACCCTATGGACACAGGTGTTGCAACATCTGTATATGGATGCCGTCTGGTCCTGGGGAGATGGACCATGATGAGGAGAGTGCATGCTGAAGCTCCCTCATGGTAAATTCCGTGTTGTAGTATTCATTGTTTTCAGATGAGAAAGAGTGTGTCCTTTCTTCTGCTGTCTGTTTTCTGGTCAGGAAAGTGGGATGATAGTTTGAGGAGCTGGAAATCTTGGTGATGTAGTGCCCCATGGTGTTCGAGATGGCAATGGGGTCTACTATGACATTGTTTGCAACAGTAAGGCGGGAGATCGCGGAATGAGCAGAGGTCCCAGAAAGGCGATGGATGTTGCCCCAAACAATGGAGGAGGGGGTGGAACTGTTAAAAGACTTTATGAATGAAAGCTAGCTAGCTCGTTTGCTTTCACTAATGATGCGGCAACATTGCCCACACAATAGTTTGTACTGAATGCTATTATCCAGTGTGGGATGATGTTTAAAAATGTGGATAGCACATCTCCGAGCTCTGATTGCCGCACGGCATGTTTTATTCCACCAAGGAACAGGAGTACATCATGGTGAGGTGGAGGTGGGAGGGATGGAACATTCAGCGGCAAAGAGAATAGTGTTAGTGATATGGTCAACCTGTTTGTCAATGCTGGGGAAATGGTGCCCCCTGACGGCTGCTAAGGAGGAAAAGAGCTGCTAGTTAGCTTTAGAAAGCTTCAAGTTGTGAGGACGCCCTGTTTGTGTGGGCGTCAGCAGGCAAATGACACATGGGAAGTGGCTACTGGAGTGTGTATCTGCAAGAACAGACCACTCAAGCCGACGAGCAAGCTGAGTAGTAAAAATCAAGAGATTGAGATGAGAGAGGGTATGTGTGGTGTCTGATAGAAATGGAGGTTCACCAATATTAATACAGATGAGGTTGAGGTGATTAATGATATCCACCAACAGGGAGCCCCTCGGGCAGGGGTGTGGAGAACCCCCGAGGGGGTGGTGGGCGTTGAAGTCGCTGACCAGCAGGAATGGAGGAGGGAGCTGCCCGATAAGATGTAGTAGATCTGCTCGGATGACGAGTGAAGATGATGGGGTATAGCTATTACAGAGCTTATACTAAAATAAAATATAATTTTACACTTTTGACTTTACTGCAGTAATGTGGGCTTTAAGCAAATTGACATTCTTGGTTACAATACTTTTAACCCATTTTGTCACATGAGAAAACAGTGTGTTACTCTTTAAGTAAGTAATTGTAATCAGTTGCTGAATCCTAAAATATTGTGGGGTATTATAAAAAATTCCTGGAATTAAAGAGAGAGAAAGAGAGAGAGAGAGAGAGAGTCTGCAATTAGTCAGATTTTTGTAGGATGTAAAAATTACCATGTTTTTTTTATTTTTATTTATTTTATTACAATTTCCAAGTTATCACAAGGCATATACCCTCTGTGTAAGCCCACCAGCAAAAAATTTGTCACCAGTACAGAAAGACTTACAAGCATCATGTAATACTGTGTAATTCCACCCTGGACTTGGTAGCTTACTGGATTCATTTTGAAAGTGAGTCCACAACTAGTCTACTTACTGAAAAATTAGTCTTGTAATTTCACCAAATTGCAGAGATACTGGTATCAGCATTTTACCCACTCTTCCAACACATTCCACAGATTTTCTATGGGTATCAAATCAACTGATTTTGCAGGCCAGTTGAGACTTAATACTGTGGGGAGTGTTCACAGAATGAGTCACATATTCTTACAGCCTGATGAACTTCACTGCTGTTTGTTTTAAAAATAGGTATATCAATATCACACTTGTCAGGGAGCTGTCAAATAGATGGCAACACCTGATCATTTGGAATGTGTTAACCCTTTAACAACATTGAACTTCTGTGGAAGTACACTGTAATCAGGCCTTGCATACAGAGCACTGCTGTAGAAGATAGCTCTGAAACAGACAATGACTCCAATGGACTGCTGTAACAGTTGAGCCTATTCTGCACGTTTACTGTTTTGCTAAGTTAAAGTGTTAAGTTAAAGTTAAAGTGTTATTGAAAGGACATCCCTAGCACTATCTAGTGGGTTCGCTGGAATATTTGGGAGAGTTTAATGCCATTAGATGTCATGGGAATTCACTATGCATTGTGTTTGTTAATAACCTAATGTAACTGCAGCTAGTTCTCAAAAAGAAAGTTAGCACAACAATTACATTTATTTCCATTATATGATTGGTTTCACAACAGAACTAAGAGTCACTTTGGTACCATTTTTACAAAATGACACTGTGGGTATAATTGAAGTCTTTATTCAAAAGATACCACCAGAGGCCTCAGCAAAACTATTCCACTGTTCAATGAGCCAAAGGATTCCCTGTTCTCAGAATTTCTGTGGCTGTGACAAGAGCCAGTTCTCTACTGTGTCCCTCAGTTTGTCGTCCAAATTGAAGTGCTTCCCTTTGAGATATTTTTTAGCAGACCAAATAGATGGAAGCCACAGGGTGACATGTCCAAGCTATTTGGCAGATACTCAAGCTGCTCCCACTTGAACGTGGCCAGTGCATTTTGAATGACCCTGGAGATGTAACTATGGAGCACAATCACTCCCTCGATGAGACTCCACACAGTTTGCTATTGATGGACTAGTGTAGGCTATGGAGTGTCTCACAGTACACATCACTCTTAATGGAATTTGATGAGTATCGGATCTCAGATGTCAAAAAGACAATGAGCATCAACTTGCCTGCTGAGGGCATAGACTTGAATTTTTTAGGGAGAGGTGATGACACATGCTTCACATCCCTAGATGTTGCACTATGTTGCACCAAAATGGCATATTCAAATTTCAACCAGTTTGGATGGAAAACCCTTTGTACAAATGAATTCTTGCAATGGCAAACATAAAATCAACAAGGTTATCCACTAAACTCTTGCTGCCTGTTGTTAAAGGGTTAAATAAAGATGCTTATTCATGTTAGTTCTTGCTTCAGAGAATAGTAGACAGAGTTCAATACTTCACAGATATACTTCTTGCTTGCACTTGACCTTGCACACATTCTAGGATGAAATACTTCATTTATTCTTCAATGTACTCAATGATGTGACTCATTTGAATAAATCTTAAAAATTTTACAACCATAAATTGTGTTTCACACCACATGTCTTACACTACTGTGTGTAGATAAAATGAACAGACCGACATGAAACACTAACAAATCCAACAACATTGTACGCTGCATGGCCATGGACATAGCCACACATTGTTGCCCCTTTTTGCTACTATGTCATGTCCATATATTTAACCATCCGTACAATGTCTGTTTGAAATATAAATGCCTCATTGATGGCTTACTCCCTTATGCTCATGTAGAGACAGTATGTATGTGTGGCTGAGCCTGTGACTTGATCACTGCTCCATCTGTAAGGGTTAATGACTCATCTGTGTATGCTCACACTGTGTGGTTTGGAACTTAAATGTCATAGACATATGACATCATGCCAGTAGTAATTTACTATTATAGAGAAAGGTGTAACAGCAATGTATGTTTAAAGATGTTCAGATGTAAGTAACTGTTGTGCATATAACTTACACTCTGTAGCCTATACAACTGAAATTCTCACAAATAATTTAACAATTGTGGTACTGAGAGTGTACATGATTTCTGCAGGTAAGCAGGGGGAGGCGTTGGTTTTGAGACCAATGTGGACATTCAGTCATCTGTAAAATCAGATTCACCCAAGATTTCTTCTAAATCTTTTTAATTTGTGCCTGGTTTCAACAGACCTGCACTGGTGTCGTTGCATCTTTTAACATATTAACAGAATTTCATAATCCTGCAATTCACACACAAGACAAGGTATGGAGGAAAATCAACATGTGAAATATAAAATACTGATCATGTTTATATTTCTGGCTTTGAAATGCTGATTTTCCTATCTAACTTTTGCCATAAGTTTAAACATGAGTTTTATTTTATATGCACATCATGTTACATATGACTCTGGTTTTCTAGAGTATCTTTTGCTGTGGGATGGTGCAACATAACTGCGTGACTTGCAAGACTGTAAATTTCTGTTGTTACGTTAAAAGATCCAATGATGGCATCCCAGATCTATCCAAACTGGTCATAAATAAAAATATTTAGGATAAAATCTTCGGCTAAGCTTATTTTTCAGGTAGATTAAACAAAATATACTACCCCAGAAACTAATGTGATTATCAGTAATATATACACACAATAAATTTTTTTACACCAGTATCCAATTTGTGCAATATGTTTCTCTGCAAAATTGTTTCCTAAATTTTTCTTCATTCTGTTGCTCCTGATAACACAATGACCATACCTGTATCAGAATACTCAATAATAAAAATCTATTACATTATTCCAATGAACACACTGACCACACCTGTATTAGTATACACAATATAAAACTATTTATTCTTTGTTTCTGACCTTTTTTGTCACTCTTTCAATCCCCGACTTCCATATTAATTGTTCCTACTTTCTGAATAAGATAGTACTTCCAGATGCCAAGCTACAGAATACAACTTCCTGATCGTGAAGAAATCTACTAATCACTGTTGTTTTGTAACAGAACCTATAACAACTTAATTTATCAGACAGACTGCTATTTATACTGAAATGTGGCAGCTACTTAAACCACAGATATTAACCCTTTTTAAATCTGAAATGTAATTCTGACAGCTGATACAACAGCTACTCCATTTGACAGCATTAAGTAATCTGCAATGTAATTCCGTCATCTTCAAATTATATGTAGTTCTCTTAAAAGTTGTCAGTTTGTAGGAACATTTTTCTTCATTTAATTACAGTTGACTTTTCAATCACTGAACAATCAGACAGTGTTGGTTTGGAACTCAGTAATAACACATAAGTGAAATATAACCTTAAGACACACTACCAACGTACTGAACAAATCAAGCCTAATTATTTTGAAACTGTTGTTGTCATCTTCAGACGACAGAACTGGTTTGATGCAGATGTTCACACTACCCCGTCCTGTGCAAGCCTCTTCATCTGAAAATAAGAATGGCTACCTGTATCCTTTTGCATCTGCTTTCTATTTTCATCTCTCAGTCTCCCTCTATGACTTTTACCCCACACACTTCATTGAAATGCCAGGTTGATGATTCCTTGATGTCTCAGAATGTGTACCACTAACCTATCCCTTCTCTTAGTCAGGCTATGCCAGAAACTCCTTTTCTCCCCAATTGTGTTGAGCACCTCACCATTACTTACATGATCTACTGATCTTATCTTCATCATTTATCTGTAGTACCACATTTCAAAAGCTTCTATTATCTCTTTGTCTGAGCTCCTTATCGTTCACATTTCACTACACCTCAAACAAATGCTTTCAGAAAGGACTTCCCAACATTTAAATTAATATTGGATGTCAACAAATTTTGCTTCTTTAGAAAACCTTTTTTCCCCATAGCCATTCTGCAGTTAACATCTTCTTTCCTTTGGACATCAGTAGTTATTTTGCTACCCAAATAACAAAATTCATCTACTACTTTTATTGCGTCATTACCTAATCTCATTCCTTCAGCATCACCTGCTTTTCTGACACTACATTCCATTACCCTTGTTTTACTCTTGTTAATGTTCATGTTGTACTCTCCTTTCAAAACACTGTGCATTCCGTTTAATTGCTCTTCCTAGTCCTTTGCTGTCCCTGACAGGATTACTATATCGTCAGCAAACCACAAAATTTTTATTTCTTCTCCCTGATCTCTAATTCCTTCTCCAAATCTCTCCTTGCATTCCTTGACAGCTTGCTCAATGTACAAATTGAATAACATTGCGGAAGGGATACAACCCTCTCTTACTCGTTTCCCAATCACTGCATCCCTTTCATTCCCTTCGACTCTTACAACTGCTGTCTGGTTTTTGTACAAGTAGAACATAACTCTTCGCTCCCTATGTTTTACCCCTGCTACATTCAGAATTTGAAAGAGTGTAATCTAGTCAGCATTGTCAAAAGCTTTCTCCAGATCTACAAATGCTAAAAATGTATGTCTGACTTTCCTTAACCTATCTTTTAAGTTGTAATTTGAGTATTCCCTCGCATGTTCATGCATTTTTCCTAAATCCAAACTGATCCTCCTCATGGTCAGATTCCACCAGTTTCTCCATTCGTCTGTAAACAATTTGTGTTACTATATTGCAACCATGACTTATTAAACTCATAGTTCTGTAATTTTCACATTTGTGTGCACTTGCTATCTTAGGAATTGGAATTACTACCTTTCTGAAATTAAAAAATATGTGCTAAGGTATCTCAATAATTTTATGCACTACGGGAACCTACATCTGCTGTCTACGCACTGACGCCATTACAGTCGGATTCTTCCTTATTTACGTTGTGTACTGAGTGTTTAAGATGCCTCCAATAATTGTGAGTTCCACCGACTGTGAAGTATGGGCTGTTATAAGATTTCTTAGTGCTAAAGGCCTAAAAGCAATCGATATTCAGCATGAGATCTGTGCAGTTTATGCAGGAAACATTATGAGTGAATGAATGATAAGAAAGTGGGTGAGAGCATTTAAAGATGGCCCCACAAATGTGCATGATGAACAACGGGGTGGGCATCCTTCAGTAGTTAATAAAGGTTTGGTGCAGGAAGTGAACAATAAGGTGATAGGAAACAGACACTTTACAATATCCTCCTTGCAGGATAACTTTCCTAATGTTTCTCATAGTGTTTTGTATGGCATTGTGACCGAATAAGACAATGACGAAGTCAAAACAGTTGTGATGCAGTGGTTAACAAGTCAGGTGACAGACTTCTTTGAGGAGGGTACTCAAAAACTGGCACAATGTTATGACAAGTGCCTGAATATTGACAGAAATTATGTACAAAAGTAAATTACAGTACAGGCTTTCATGTAAAAATAAAATTACTGCGATATCGTAGCATGTCTTTTTTTAATTTCAAAGTGGTACATGCCTTGTATATTCCTCTTGAAGTCACAGGTTATTTCCCTTGGCTCACACATCTTGCATACCAGGTGGCACTACTTCTTCAACACTGGCTCTCTTAATGTTATCAGCAGTTCAGACAGAGTATCATCTACTCCAGGTGTCTTGTTTCGACTCAAATCATTCAGTGATCTGTCAAATTCTTCTCACAGTATCGTATCTCCTATCTCATCTTCCTCTACTTCATCATCCATTTCTAGAATAATGTCATCAAGATTACTTCCTTTGTATAAGCACCCTGTATATTCCTTCCACCTTTCAGCTTTTCCTTCTTTGCTTAGTACTGCATTTCCATCTGAGTTCTTGATATTGATGTACCTGGTTTTCTTTTCTCCAAATGACTGTCTTATTTTCCTGTAGGTGTTATTTATCTCTCCCCTAGTTGTACATCTTATATGGTCTCGCATTTGTCCTCTAGCCTCTCCTGATTAGCCAGTCTGCACTTCCTGTCAACCTCATTCTTCAGCCATCTGTACTCCCTTTTCCCTACTTCACTTGCTGCATTTTTGTATTTTCTCCTTTCATGAATTAAGTTCAGTACCTCCTGTTTGATCCAGGAATTTCTATTAATCTTTGTCCTTCTGATTATTTGATCACCTGCATCCTTCACTGTTCTCTTTCTCCGAGCTACCTATTATTCTTCTACTGTGTTACTTTCCTCTGTTTTGGTCAATCCTTGCCTAATGCTCCCACTGAAACTCTCAACTCCCTTTGGTGCCTTCAATTTATCGATGTTCCGTCTCCTCATTTTTCCACTTTTTTCCATGTTCTTAAGTTTTAATCTACAGTTATGGTCAGAGTCTATATCTGCCCTTGGGTTTAAGAGTTTAAAACCTAGTTTCTAAACCTATGTCTTAGCATTATAAATTCTGTCTGGTACCTTCCAGTGTCTCCTGGTCTCTTCCCCAATCCATATTCACCTAATATATTTCCTTCTCTTCCCTTTCCTACTACCACGATCAAGTGGCCCATCACAATCAAGTTTTCCTCTCAATTAACTGTTTGAATAGTTTGTTATATCTCCTCATACATTTCTTTCATCTCCTAATCATCAGCAGAGCTAGCAGAGTCGTGTCAGGATAGCTCAGTCGGTAGAACGCTTGCCCGTGAAAGGCAAAGGTCCCAAGGTTCGAGTCCCGGTTCTGGTACATAATTTTAATCAGCCAGGAAGTTTCATAACTTACATGATCTGACAAGTGAAACCCAACTGAATGTGCGATGTATGTTTCTGTATCATTTTTATAGTTTTTATAACTCTATGATATGTTAATGAACAAAGAAAATTTCAGGTAATTTTGACACAGGTTAAGAAATTATGTATCTCTACTTTATATTAAAATACACACATTTAATGTAGTATATACTAAAATACACACATTTAATGTAGTTTATAATAATATAATGCACAACATAGTGGAGGTAATGACTACTTAATTTTGTATGAATTGTTATAGTGTTCAATTAGTTTACACATTAATCTATTGCCAGGAGTACTTCTTCACTACTAAAAATATTGAAGATTAAAGTCACTTTCAGTTTACTAAATTTAGTCCATCGAGAACTACAATTTAAACTAATATTAATGGAATTAAGACTCTTAGCCAGGAAAAATGCTTTAATGAAATTATGTTTTTAAGTAAAATGAAAAACCTATTTCACATAATTATAAATATTTATAATGCACTCACCATTCTGTGCTTTATATCTGCCACAAACATGTCCATGATCACAATATTGTGAACATTGACCGATAAGTCCTGGTGAGGATGCTGTCCAATTTTGGGTTATCGGCTGTTCCTCTTGTGTTCTACATTGTGGATTGTTGTCATTTTCCTTTACCTTCAAGACACACAATAAAATTGCGAAATCAAAACACAATTCTGGGAAAAGAAATAATAACTTTGAACATTGGTTATGACACCAAAGTTCTCTCAAAAATAGTAGAAAATTAGTTGAGCAGAATAAACAGACAAAAGTAAAACAAAGATAATTAGTTCTGTTGGTGCTGTTTGAATTAGATTAGATATGCTACACTAAAAATAATTCATGACTTTTGATATGTGATCAGTAAAATGGCTTATAATGACAGATGTTACTTGGAAATAGAATGTGGACTGGTAATAATAAAGTAACACACACCTAAATATTCTGGCTGAAAGAATGCTTTGTACATGGAAGTAAAAGAGACCACTGAAAAGTAATTGCACTAGGACACTGACAGAGGTCCATAGAAAAGGATGATAACAGTTACAATGTTAAATATGAATATCATTTAACAAGCTGAAACACACACACACACACACACACACACACACACACACACATTTTTATGACATTCATAGTGCCACATGGACAATGACACTTCTGTTCTGCATCTAGACAGTGTTTGGTGGGGTGGCTGAAGGAGTGGGGAGGAGGGTGAGAGTCAGAAAGAGAAACTTGGTACAGGCAACTAGTCACTCAAGGGCAAGGGTTGAGTCAACCAGTTAGCTGGAGAGGGAAGTGGAGTAGGAGTTTTGGAGTGTGGGCTGTACATGTGCAGCACATGTTGTTCATACAATGACCAATATGCACTCAATTAGGAAGGCATGCAGCTATGAACTGGAAAGCAGTGACAGGACAGATGAAACGAAAGCTGTTGGGTGGAGAGTTCAAGGAGGAATGATAAAGGCTAAGGCCAGGCCTGTTTTGGGAGCGAAGGATGAGTTGTAAGGAAAGCTGACATTTGTGCAGCTCAAAAAGGCTGTTGAAAGGTGGGAGGGGGGAGGGATACAGATGGCGTGGCTGTTGTAACAGTCATTTAAGTAATGTGTTACGCTCTACTTACATGTTCAGCCTCAGGTGGTCTACTAGATTCTATCTGCAGTTTGGCAGTGACTATTCATTCTAATGGATAGCTGACTGACAGTCATCCCAAAGTGGAAAGCTTGGCATCTGTCACACCAGAGTTGGTATATGACATGTGCACACTCATAGATTGCTGGGATTCATGTACAGTAAACAATGCATGTGGAAGGACTGGAGTAGAAACTGCTGGGTGGCTGGATTGGGCAAGCCTCACACCGAGGTCATTCACATTGATATGCTTCCTGTGGCAGGGGATTGGAGTGTAGGTGGCATAAGGATGGAATAGGATTTTATGGAAGTTGGGTGGGCAATGAAACACCACTCTTGGTGGGATTATAAGAATTTTTCGAGAATTTGTCTCGAATTTCAGAGCATGATGATAGATAATCAAAGCCATGATAATAGATGTCGTTCAGTTGTTCCAGTCTGAGATGTTACTTGCTGATCAGGGGACACAACTTTCTGGGTTGGTGTGAGGATTAGTGGAGTGTGAGAATATGGGACATCCGTTTGTGGACTAGGTCTGGGGGTTAAGAGTGGGTGTGGGGATGGGGTAGGAGAGGAAGGGTAGTGCTTGTCTGTAGAATCTTTAGTGTGAGCTTCAGCATTGTAGGAGAGATACAATGCAGATACATCAGCTAGGCTGTATGGGAGTGACTTAGCAAAAGGGGTGGCAGGTATTGTTGATGGGTTTGATGTGGACTGAGGTGTGGATTATGACATTGAAGAGGAGGTGATCAACATTCAGGAAGGTGCCATGTTTGGAGGACTAGGTGAAACTGATAGGAGAGAAGGAGTTGAGGTTGTAAAGGAATGATGCTAGTGGTATCCTGACCATAATTCAAGACCATCGATGATCTGCTACCAGAAAAGGAGTTCAGGGCTACGAATATTTCCTCCAGATGGCTCACTAATGGGTTGGCATTGGACAGTCCTATGAGTGTACCCATGGCCATGCTGTGGAGTTTTTGTTGTTGTTATACCTCTCCTTCAATGGAAAATTAGTTGTGAGTCTGTTTATAGTTGGTAGGATGTATGATGA
Organism: Locusta migratoria; assembly: GCA_026315105.1. Taxonomy (NCBI): domain Eukaryota; kingdom Metazoa; phylum Arthropoda; class Insecta; order Orthoptera; family Acrididae; genus Locusta; species Locusta migratoria. Next base: position 520,126,287 of record CM048755.1, read on the forward strand.
ATAAGGTGGTGGGTCTGAAATTTATGGAATGTTAGTAGTGTGCAATCATGGCAATACCATGGGTACAGGTTGGCATGTAGGGAAATAGCATCCACAGTGATGAGTAGGGATCCTGGGAGTAAAGGGGTGGGATGGTGGTGAATTGTTGCAGGAAGTGGTTGGTATCTTTGATATGGAAGAGTAGATTTTGAACAACTGCTTGGTGGTGTTCAACAAGACCTAAAATTCTTTCAGTGGGAGCACTATAATCAGCCACAACGGGGTATTCAGAATTGTTGGGTTTATGGACTTTGGTGAGCATCTAAAAGTTGGGTGTGTGTGGGATGTTATTGGGGTAAAGAAATACAACTTTTGTGGCTGTTCCTTGGCAGCTGCCTTTAGACCATGTGCTGAACACATCTCAGCCTAGGTTTACTTACATCTCAAACCCACCACGCTGAGCCATGCCTACATAAATGATACTTGGCACTTCCTGGAACATCTCAACTCCATTTTCATCCCACTTCCAATCATAATCTTCCTTGTCGCCACTGATCTGATGTTACTTTACAGAAACAAACCACACACCTAGACATCCATAGCTATGATATGTGATCCATCACAAAATCTTTCAACAGGTAGACTACGAATTTCTACTTGGTTTCTGTGTCCCACAACTACCCCACAGTTTTTACACACAAACAAATCTTCCTCACAATATCCTCATCTCACCCTCTGACTAACACAAATTCCATTTGTGAAAAATCATTCCCACTGTCACCATGTATCTCCCAGACCTAGAACACCTTAACACTTTCCTAGAATTCCTCAACATATTACTCCACTAAGGCTATGATGTTTTCAAGTAAAATTATGAAATTACATCTTAGGACCATTTCTTTCCCTATTATATATTAATAATCTGTCCTCATTTATCAATAATATCCCCGTGTGTGTACCAATCATGAGTCAGGTGTGGCCATCAATAATGTTGAATTTCACTTCTTCTGTTTTGTAAATTCAGCTCGTCTGTATTTATATATTTGGGTCAATCCATACGAAGTGGTACAGGGATGGTTGCTAGACCATTTTTAAATATTTTAATTTTTTATATGTGATTGCTCTATATCTAAGAAGTTCAAAACGGTTTTATAAAGTAATTTATCTTGCACCTTTACTGAATGTCGGCTATTTTTATTTGTCGGCGCGCGCCGATTTTTCAGTCTGGAGACATTAGCGAAAATTTGAATATCTCTGCACTGGGTTAAGTTACAACATTGCAATTTACATGACTGTTTTTAGAAAAGTGTCCTCTACAACATTGTTCCTTACACAAAATACTCTAAATTCAAAAATAACCAGTCAAAATGACCCTCAAAGTTTGGTATCCAAATTTTTTAAAATCCACTTTTTAGGCCCAAAAATAACAAACAAGGAGTGACTTATGAGAGTCTATTTTTTTCCTGTAGTTAGATATCATACACTACTAGCCTCATACAGAGCAAGAACACTTACAAATGTTTCCTTAGTTTTTATGATTTTTTAAATTTGAAAATTTTCATTTTTTGTACAGTTTGAGGCTAGTTATCTCGGATGGGACTGAATATAAAAATAAGATTTTTGCACAGTTTGTACACCTATTTGATAGCAACATGCTGTAAAAAATTCAACATTGATATCTGAGTGTGAACAAAGATATGAATTTATGAAAATGAGGAAATAATTCATATGTCACTACAACAGTTATTATGACTGTTGTCTATTTAAATGGTTTATTGTTTCATTGTAATAAAATTTAATTGTGA